>CM077671.1:413066672-413721748 GCA_039707655.1 Elymus sibiricus | reverse complement strand
CAGGTCAAGGACTACGTCTATGTCCCGTCACAATCCCGGACCGCACTGAGCACATTAACCAGCTAAGTCGCTTTCATTTTCAGCTATTTTTAATTTTTAATTTTTTGCTCGGTTCAACCGAGCGTTATATTTTGTCTTAAAACCAAAAAGTTGTTTCTCAAAAACTTTGTTTGTTACAAACGCTGTTGGTTGAAAACTTTGTTTATTCAAAACAACAACCTTCTTTTCCCGTGTAACCTGGGGGTTCTTAAATTTGTATGAGCCGTTTTATAATAAATGTGTTTTCTTCTTAGTCGTTGCAAAGTCTTTTTCTACTACTCCTTTTTTCGACACTAGTGTGTGGTCAATAGCCGGATAGGCTATTTTCTTTCTAAAGCCGCTCGAGTTTAGTTCGCTAAATAGGCCTCAAAGAAACACTCCGCCTTCGGGATATGGAGGTTGAAGCCAAAGGCTGACCCGCTTGAAGTCCGGAGATCGGATGTATCATGTTAAAGCACGACCGAAACACATATTAATTTTAAGACCAATTTTGGATTGGCACTACAAAACTTGATTTAGTTCGGACGTCAAAGTTTTTTACATAAGTTTTTTAGCTTTTCGAGCTTATGGCACTTTTAAGCTATTTGTATGTTTTTCTTTTAGGAGGCGGGACACCCTATTAACCGAGGTGCCCCGCGTAATAATCCAGCTCGGGAGATCTTTTCCGACCCACAGCTCGGTATCTTTCCTGCCGACTTACACCTCGGCGTTGGGGAAACACATATGACATCTAGACAATGGGGGATTCCGACTAGAGCCGAACCCACCAAAAGCCAAGGTACTTCGAGTAGTCCTCAGCAAAACATTCTCGGATATTGCTTTATATGCATCAGTTTCGAATTGTGTCTTCGGTCAACAGTTGGGTTGCCCTGCTCCTGTGATTGCCTCCTACATTCCGCTTTGTTCAGCTAGGTGTGCAAAGGGAGAACCACTGTGATTGTACTTCCGATTTAACTGGTCAAGTACCTCAGTGGAGAAAGACGAAAACCGACTGTCACAATGAGCGCATACTGGTGAGCGATCCAATGACTCTGTCAAACTATAGACCGATAGAGGTTACCCCATGGGCCTTTCATAAATTTGGCCGGAGTGTTGATGGCTTGACCTCGGCTGACGCCAAACACTAACCGGGGGCTAGTAACTGGCCTCCCAAACTTTAAGCTCCTATGACTAAGTGAAAGTTATAAAGCCTAGATATTTGATTGGCTCGTTTCCGCTAACACAATCGCCTCCGGGCACCGAGACGTCGGCTAAGGGTTGTCTTGTTACTACGGAAACACCCTGCGTAGCATCTACGAAGGGGCAGAAGCCGAAGATGGGTCACTCTCAAATGATAAACGGTCACAAAGGAGTCAAAATAGCATATAGCATAAAAGCATTTGTATTCAATATGCGAATGTTGCCTTCTGTAATCATCGTTATAAAGCCATAAATATGCATCAATTTAACTTAAGATTATGGCCAAGCTGGGTTGCCTGGCTCCTGTGCTTACCCCCTACGTTCCCGATTGTTCGGCTAGGGGGTAAAGGGAGCACCTCTGTGATTGTTACTTCCGGGTCATCCGGGTTAGTACCTCAGACTGGGTGAAGCCAAAAGCTAGCCATCTTAAGAATATAATAATTGATCGGCAACGACGGAAGTGAAAATTTTGGTTCATAAGACCACAAAGTTCGGGAACATTCACCGAACTAAATCCTCAATATTTTTCTCCCACATTGATCGGAGTTGAGGTTTCACGATCATGGTCAACATGATATCCTGGAAAAAGGAACTTATAAATGAACTATTTTTCCCAGAAGATGTTTCTTACGTTAAGTAGTAATATGACATATCTCTCCGCGTACCTTTCTTTATAAAACCGTATGGCCGGATTGCCTTGTTTGCCGTAAATCTTTGCCCTTATAAAGGCTTTATAAAGTAGGACAAACACTCATCGGCTACTGGCCGAGGAGGTTGAAGCCGATGGTCGGTCAACAAAGTATTGTACAATGCGGATCCGAGCATTAATGATGTAAAGTACTTGGATACATAGAATCATTATACATAAATTGTGTCGAACGTAACAACGTTTGTGTCAAACAAATGTCAATCCTTAATTCGACCACCCGTGCCCAAATTAAGCCTCGGGGGCTACTGCATTACCTATTCAATGCAGCAAATTCAAAGTGCAATACGGTTTCCAGGGAGATTCGATCCTCAGGTTGGTCGGCCGCACCCAACCTGAGTCTCGAAAACTATGGAGCACCACGTTTCTGTTCCTAAGTATGCTGCCGAGCAAGGACTTGATCCTCAGGCTGATTTCGCAAATCGACCTAAGTCTCAGGGGCTACTGGGATCTATGGTTTTATTTTTTCCTTTAGGTGCATCTCGGGTTTTAGACCGACACACACCTTGAGGGCTACTGGTTATACATCTCGGTAGTAAATAAATTATGGCGATCGAAAATAAATTCCGCAAAAAATCAGCCCACGACCGAGGTAGTGCACCACTTCGGATGCAGTCCGGCATAAAGCTCGGATGAGAATGGCTGGCTCCATAAAAGACTATTCTGGCATTTAAGCTCGGATGAACTCCTTCAAATTTTCAGAGACTGAGGTAATCCATGGCACCTCGGATGCCGACCGGCGTTGGAGCTCGGCTGCAAAAAGATACCTCGGACGCAGTCCGACGTTGGAGCTCGGACACAGTCCGGCGTTGGACTCGGCTATAAAAAGACACCTCAGACGTAGTCCGACGTTGGAGCTCGGATGCGAGAGGAGACCGCCACACGGGAAACACTTTGAGCCCGAGGTGTGGCGTAAATATTACAAGGCATTGATAAAGGCCGAGACTTAAAGGGGCTCCTCGGATGTCCGACGTGTGAACTCTTCGGATACACCATGACGATCCTCAAGATAGGAAGATTTGTTGAACCGGTTTTCAAAACCGGCGTCTGAAGACGGAGAACAGTTCGGAAGAACCGAGGAGCGTCCCCAACTTGAAGACCGGTTCAGGGGGCTACTGATGGTGTCCTGGACTAGGGGGTATTCACCACGTCGTCTCCCAACCAGTGGGTCGGGCCGAGGACCCCCAGGGTGATTTGCTAATGGACCACTTCGGGCAGCCCATAATGCATACAAGGGAGATTCCACAAGACTTGGCGCACAAGACAAGGACTCCTCTAAACCCTAGGCCTACGGTGCATTATATAAACCGAGGCCAGGCTAGAAAATAGACAACCTCAATATCATATTCATTACAACAATCTCGTGGTAGATACGTGTACTCTGTACTATCCCCCATATGAATACAATCAAAAGCAGGACGTAGGGTATTATCTCCTCGAGAGAGTCCGAACCTGGGTAAAAT
Organism: Elymus sibiricus; assembly: GCA_039707655.1. NCBI lineage: Eukaryota > Viridiplantae > Streptophyta > Magnoliopsida > Poales > Poaceae > Elymus > Elymus sibiricus. The sequence goes on along the minus strand of CM077671.1, from coordinate 413,718,361 downwards.
CCTGTGTCCATGTTACCATCGCTCCAAGACGCCTAGCTTAGGACCCCTACTACGAGATATGTCGGATTTGACACCGACAGGGTCCTTCTTGTAAAAGGCAGTGACTTATGTACAATTCTTTGTTTATGTTGGGTCCTATTGTAAGATGTACTGCCCCACCGCTTTTTATTAATGTAGTAATGGGTCTCTCGAGGCCCTTCTCCATTGAAAAAAGGAATACTTTGCGCCCAATGCAATGTATCTGAAGAAGTACTTCAGCGGCGATTCGAGATGCATCGAAGTCTCTTTATAACCAATGAAAGAGATACCGAGGATCGTGATCCTTAGTTTTCCTTGAGTAGGAATGCTATGAGAGAATTAAGTGCAAATACATTAATGAAGTGTGTCGCAACTCTTCGAGTGCTTGCCTGCAGGTGCTTGGACGATGCCATCGATGACTACGTCTGCATAAGGAAGATACAATCCACGAGCCGGTTAGAAGATTCACACACGTCATGGTCAAGATCTTTGAACCCGAGTACTTGAGATAACGCAATGATGAGGCACCGAGAGGCCCATGGGTCTAAGTGAAGAATAAGGATGGCCATGTATGCTTGTATTAATTGGTTACATGCATCGTAAATGGAAGAATTGGCATGAGGGGTGAAAAAGTTAGTAGAAATGCCATTGCAAAGATCTAGCCATCATTCTTGAGGCTATTGTATGGGAGGATCTGTGGATTTGACATTCGTAGTTTGGATTACTTGATCTCATAATGACCTTACTGTGCTTTCGAGATCACCATTGTTGAGAAGTCTTGTCGTCGGAAATGCTTCACCTTGCAACTATGTTGTCGATGGCCATGAGTACACGATAGGCTACTACCTTGCCAACGACATCTATCCTCCATGGGCCATATTTGTGAAGACAATTTAACGTCCTGTCGGCAATAAGAGATCTCAATCTAAAATGTGTCAAGAATCGGCAAAAGGATGTTGAAAGAGCTTCCGGTGTGCTTCAAAAAGCACTTTGCAAGTTTTCATGACCATGCCAAGTATTGGAAGCCACAAGTCGTCTGGCAAATCATGACAACATACATCATCTTACATAACATGATCACCGAGGATGATAGAGGGCAACTGGAGAACTCTCGGTACATCTTCAATGGGCATCTTGTTGAGCTAGAACTCAATGCAAATATGCTCGAGAGATTCCTCGCAACGTCTCAAGAATAAAGAACCGAGAAGTTCATCACCATCTCCATGATGACCTTTGAGCACTTGTGGGCACTTCATAGCATTTTTCTGCTTTTATCATGCTTTATTTGGATTATTACTTTATTTGAACCCTTTCGTGTGATTGAATTTGAAATGTTGTTGACTTATGTGCATTTAAATTGTCAAGTTGTAAATTGATGGAGTGTGTAAACAAAAAGATTGAAGAATTGGCAAATATATTTTTCTTGGCGAGTTAAATTTTATGGGTTTGGTTAGCTTCGCTTTTTTTTTTTCAATTATTACTCGGAACCGGTCTTGCGTGGCCAGGATTTCATGGCTCATTAGAGCCTGGCCCGCTCGCGTACTTCGCTTAGCCGACCGATCTGCAAAAGTCAAAGAATACGACGTCCACAGTCCAAGAAGTGATGAGGCGCGGACCCGAACTCAAAACACATTCGACAGCTTGACAAGAGAGAATGACGAGCACTAGCTAGCTCGGTACGAAGTACGTAAAAAAGCCACCGCAAGCAGTCCTTAATGCTCGTGGTCTAAAACAAAATCTACTAGCTAATCAACGACGCACACAGCTCATCATCATCATGGTCAGTGAGATAAGATAAGCAGAGATAATGACGAGCTACACTGCTACACTGCACCCTACCTACGTGGTCGACCCTCATCAGAGGCTACACATACACGTCCACTTCGCGCGTTCTGACTTGTGAGAAGCACGACCCCCGCGCACCCGTCGCAGAGCCCGGAGTGCGTGAGCCGTTCCGGCGGCACGCGGAGTCCGGGCGTGCGTGTCGAGCGGCGCGCGGAAGCCCACCCGCAATCTGCGAGGTCGGATTGCTCCACTAGCCAGCTAGAGCGCGCACGTCGCCGGCCGCTGCCACAGGCCCGCGCCACCGGTCCAAACCCCACTAACGCGCCGTGTTATCGTGTCGCGCCAGTGCATCCTATAAATACCGCCGCGGCATCCACCATCCTTGCATCGATCATACTTCCACGGAGCTGCATAAGTTGAGAGGCAATAAGAAGCTAGCCAATAAGCAAGTTCACCGGCCGGCCTCGCGCCATGGCTTGTCACGTGAAGGCCATTGTGTTTGGCGCTGCCGTCCTGGCAGCATTTGTTCTCGCGACTGAGGGCCGCGCTGCCCGGAAGGACCTGGGGCTGGGCCTCGACCTCGGCGGCGGCCTGGGGGTCGGCACGGGCGGCGGTCTGGGAGTCGGCACGGGTGGCGGCGTGGGGATCGGCTCAGGGATCGGTGTCGGCATTGGCGGTGGCGGCGGCGGCTCTGGCTCTGGCTCCGGATCAGGGTCCGGGTCTTACTCAGGGTCTGGGTCAGGCTCCGGCTCAGGTTCCGGGTCTGGGTCTTGGTCTGGCTCAGGCTCAAGGTCGGGCTCTGGCTCGTCGTCGGCAGGGTCAAGCGCAGGCTCGTACGCCGAGTCGGGCGCGGGCTCGAACGCAGGGCCAGGCGGCGCAGGGTCATACGCCGGTTCACGAGCTGGCTCCTACGCGGGCTCCAACGCCGGGAACGGAGGCTCCGGCGCGGGCTCGTACGCCGGCTCCGAGGCTGGCTCGCACGCAGGGTCCGGCGCTGGCCCCCATGGTGGGTCCGGGGCCGGCTCGTACGCGGGGTCCAGGGCTGGCTCCTACGCTGGCAGCGGGCATGGCAAGTGAGCTTCCGCTGCATATGCGTCCGCGCCACTCTACCGAAGTGCTATATTGCGTGTGTTTAAAATGGATCACCTCCATGGTAAATAAATAAGTGTAGGTGGCGAACGATGAATAAGATGGCATGTGTAATAGTGTGTATAATTTGTACCGATGAATAATTCAGCACATATGAAGTAATGAAGATTGATTTGATATATGGAGAACAACATTGATTGAAGACCTCAGTTCTTCCGACCACAAGTGCCGGATCAAGTGAAAATAAACCGACTTTCTCTCTCGCCTCATTGCACAAACCAAAATACATGGTCGGACGATATAAGGGAGTGAGAAAGCCTTCTTACAAAGTAGATCCTGAAATAACCAGTCAACATAAATGCACACGACCACTTTGCAGAAAGATAACACATATAGGCTTAAAAACTATGATACGATATGCCCAAGACACCTAAACTCCACGACAAAGCTGTCATAAGAGAAAACGGCACTAAGCGTCGCCACTGCCGAGTCCAAGGTGAACAAAGGTCTTCACCTGGAACCGTGACGGAGAGAAGAGCCACAATGGCGTCCTCAAGAGGAGAGCGGCACCCGCGTGTGGCGCTGGCATCGCCGCCAAAGCGTGTCTTTCGCTGAGCAACGTGTGTATAATTTGACCATGGTATTTTCATTGTAGGTACCATGACATTTTTACTTTTTAGATCGTGGTTGTTTTTGTATGTAGCTTTGGAATTTAAATTTACCATGACAAATTTATTAATTAGGCCATGACAATGTTATTAATTAGATAATTTTAGATTTATTTTACATATCATGGCAGTTTTATATTTAGACCTTGACAATTTTAGTAATTAGACCGTGGTAGTTTTATTCTTAGGTTGCTTAATAGTCGTGTACCGGAGGGTACCGGATTGCTTGGTACCCCGCTGATATTTTTTACTGCTTTATTGTGGTAGACCATGGCAATCACGATAGCTTTAAGATTCATGTGTGTGCGGGCCAACCCCTCTTGTACGCAATTAAGCACGTTTTCTTGTATTCTGTGGGTCTGTTTTTTTAAGAGGGGGTGCAACAAACCAAACATGCCCATAATTTGCACCGAGGCACGGAAGGAAGCATATGTGAGTGAGCAGACTCGGAGATGGAGTGCGTCTCGTCGCAGTCAAATCAAGGGAGACGGTCGCTACCGCACATACTTTAAGTCCCACTCCCACCACCACCACCTCCTTAGTCGCCTCAGTTGTTCAACTTCCCCATTCGTCGGCAGGCGCACATCACTGCAGCCGCATTCACCACTAGATTGGTGAGTGGGTTGGTTGGTGTAGTTGTTGCCTGTAGAAGGGAGGGATCTGTTGAATGAGACATTCACCACCCTCATCCCCATAACCTCCCATGCAAGATCCCTTGTTGATCTCCGCCCGATCAGCCTCATCCATCTCATCGCCAAGCTCATTGCCAAGGTGCTTTTTGTCTGCCTCATGCCGCACCTTAACAGACTCATGTTGTCCAGCCAGAGTGCCTTCATTGCTAGGCGAAGCATCCACAACAACTATATATGTTGGTCCAACAGACCGCCCGCCGGCTCCACAACCTCAAGGCCCATCGGGTTCTCCTCGAGCTTGACATTGCTAGGGCTTTCGACTTAGTTTACTAGGCCTTCCTCGTTGAAACATTGAAACACCTTGGCTTCGGCACCCTTTGGCGTAGTTGGATATGCATCCTCCTCTCGTCGGCGAGCACGCGCATCCTCATCAACGGGAACCCAGGGCCTCCTATCCACCATCGCGAGGGTCTCTGGCGAGGGGATCCCCTATCCCCCATGTTGTTTGTCATGATCATCGATGTTCTCAATGTCCCGTTGTTCTGGTGTGCCGCTGACACCAGTGTGCTACAGCGCCTCGCGACCCGCCATACGGCGTCAAGTGTGTCCCTCTATGCAAACGTTGTGGTGGTTTATTGGTACCCAGATGCACATGATCTCACTGTTGTTCGCAAGTTTCTCTGGATCTTTGGCCTCGTCCCAACCGGCGCACCACCTTGCTAAATGACCTGCAGGGCCCATTTAATGCTTGCCTGCTCAGCGTGCTGGCATAAGCACCGACTTCCCCTATCCAACCGTAGACTTCCCAATGTGCTACTTCGACCTCCCTCTTTCCATCCGCAAAGTGTCGACCTCGGGACTTCAACCCATCATTGACAAGTTGGAGAATAAAATCTCCCCTTGGTGGGTTGCGATGCTGCCTCCCAGTAAGCGCCTCGCTTTTGACCGTCATGTTTTATGGGCTACACCTGTTCACATCCACGCCATGACGATCTGCCCGTTGGTCCACAAGCATATTAACCGCCTGGTGCGAAAGTTGTGATCGTACTACCATACCACTACTCCTTCTATCCCCACCGTCCCTTATTGCATAAAATTCATGCGGGCAAACTTCTCTTTTTTGTTTCTCCCAGATGAAAGAACATTTGAACTCGAAACTTTGCAGATCAACATAAAACAAGTACTAACATGTGCGGAAATGTTTTCCGATCTTTTTGTCACAATAGATTTTTTTAAATGGTACAACTCGTTCCAAATTTGAATTTTGACAAATTCATGTTTCATCAAAAAATTGGAATCATTTAATACAAAGAGTGACACTTGTGTATAATTGCCCTGCAAAGTTTCAAGGTCAAAATGGTCTCTTTTTTGGAAGAAGAAAAAGGAGAAATTTTGATACAAGGGTAACATGGATCATGATGCAAACTAAATGTTCTAGATAGTAGATGTAGCTACATGCGGTTATGAAAAATCAAACACCCCCTCGCATCGCTGCAAGGAGGCCAATGATGAACAGTGCCTTGTCAGCTGGGCCAAGGTCTGCCGCCCACTTGCCTTTGGCGGCCTCGGGATCCCAGACATCCAGCACACCGACATGTCTTTGCAGGCGCGATGGTTGTGGCTAAGGAAGACATCCCCCTCCCTCCCCTAGCAGCATCTCCATATTCCTTGCCATCATTCACGCATCCACCACTTCAGAGCTCGTGGATGCCAGGACCGGTAGATTCTGGGTCCCTGCTCGGCACCCAGAGAGCGTGCTCGGTCCGCAACTGGCTCGCTGATCGTGCGTGGGTTAGTGACATCCATGGTGCCCTTGTGCAATACGTCGATCTTTGAAGCCGCGCTCATCTCGTCGAGCTCTCCGACGAGCCAGGTCCTATCCGCTAGCGTTGGACCTTCGGTGAGCTCCTGGTACCTCGCCATTTTTCAGGGATCAACCACCGCGCCCGCTTGGAAGCTCACTTGGAAGTCGTGGGCGCCTCTCCGCGTCAAGGTCTTTCTATGGTTGGCTTTCCGGGACGATGTTGGACGGCTGACCACCTTACCCACTTTGGCCTTCCCCACACTCCTCCTTGCTTAGTGTGTGACCAAGAACCCGAGACCATGCAACATTTGCTCTCACGGGTTACACCTTCTCCCAACAGATCTAGCATGGTGTTGTTCGACAGCTACCCTCCCCAACGGCGGCGGCCCCTTTCTAGATTAGGTGGCGGTCACCGTCGTTGTGGGTGCGTTTATCCACTTGCATCGCAACATTGCCTCCCTACTCATCATTTTTAGAACGGAGGCTCAAGTCGAACCCAACTTTGAATTAACAAAGCCAATCAATCGATTAGTAATAAATTAAAAATGCATCTGCCGGGAGTCGAATCCCTACTCATCATCACGGCCTGGAGAATCTGGAAGCTTCGCAAGAGCTGTGTCTTCAACGGGGAGCGCCCCCTCGGTCACCCGGTTCGTCAACGCGATCAAGGAGGACGCCCGCGAATGGGTTCGCGCGGGCGCGTCGGGCTTCGGAGCCCTTCTCTGCGGGGACGGGCAACCCCTCTGTCTGCGCACATGCTCGCATGCTCTCGCCACGCACACGCGTTCCGGCTTGCATGAAGCTTTGACTACTGTGATATTCAACTCATTCTCCTCCCATCAGGAAAGATACGCAAATCTTCTGCGTGCTCGCGAAAAAGAAGGGACAGTGTCGGCGGAGCAACGGGGGAAAATGGCGGCGGTTGGAGGCGTCGTCGGGAGCTCCAGATCCGCGGCCTGCTGCGCCGTGCTGCTCGCGGCGGTGCTCTTCTTCTCCGCACCGGCCACCACAGGTTCGGCTCCTCTCCTTCCCACCCACACCGGTCCTTCTCTCCGTCTCTCGTGCCTCGTCGTGCCTGGAGCCGGCGAATCGGTATACGGATTCCGATCGCCGACGAGCATAGCTGAGATGAAGCGTTCGCCCGTGTTCTGTTTGCGCGCGGGTCAATGCTTCTCCCGTCCCGTTTCGCTAGTCCTGTCGGTGTCGGTGGCTTCTAAATTTGATCCCACTGGGTTAGTTCTGTCCGTCCATTTCGAGCTTGTCCGATTCCTGAAGCCAAATTAGGAAGCTATCTCTATCCATGAGAAGAGCGACCTGTCAAGCTTCCCCACTGCCACTGTCTGCTGATTCTTGTTCTAAACTTGCTCGTGTCGATATCTGCGGCCATAGATCAATTGTTTTGCTACCAGACAGTATCCAGCGGCGGACTTAAGCGGATAGATCCTGCATGATATAACCTAGGGTGCATCTACTGTGTCTCACCTTCTTTATTTAGTTTGTTTCCATATATGCATCTGAGCATCTCATATGTGCACCCTTTGTTTGTTTGTTCACACAGAGGCTTATGATTCGCTGGATCCAAATGGCAATATCACGATAAAATGGGATATTATTTTGTGGACTCCTGATGGTTATGTTGTAAGTACCACCTCTTGACATCAACAGCTCTGTCTTTCATCGCAACCTAGCTACCAAGTACAATTATCAGCAGATTATGAACATCCAGTCACCCTGACGCTGTATCATGATCCTTTTTCCAAACTCGTCATGTGTAGGCAACAGTCACAATGACCAACTACCAGCAGTTCCGAAACATATCTGCACCCGGGTGGCGGCTGGGGTGGTCGTGGGCAAAGAAAGAGGTCATTTGGGCAATGGTGGGGGCTCGGGCCACTAAGCGGGGTGGTTGCTCAAAATTCAAGCGCAGCCATCTCCATTGCTGCAAGAGAGATCCAACGATTGTCGATCTTCTTCCAGGCACCCCATTCAACAAGCAAGTTGCCAATTGTTGCAAGGCAGGAGTTTTAAAGACATTTAACCAGGACCCAGGAAATGCTGCTTCCTCCTTTCAGATTACTGTAGGTCTTGCTGGGACTACCAATAGGACGGTTATGGTGCCCAAAAAATTCACTCTTAAGGCCCCAGGTCTGGGGTACACATGTGGGCGTGCTCTTGTTGTCATGCCTACCAAGTATTCTTCCTCGGAAGGGCGCAGGGCAACCCAAGCTTTTAGTAAGTTGCCCACTTATTGCACTTCATTGCTTGCTCTATATTGCTTTAATAGTTTGCGCAAATGCATTAGCAAGCTAAACCGGTTGACGTAAACACATCTTAATACCAGTTTTCGATGTTTCTATCACTCAAACTATCAGTCTATCACTCAATAGCTAAGTTGCACGGATACGGCGATACGGATACGGATACAGACACCGCGATACGGGGATACGTCAAATTTTTGAAAACACTGATACGGGGATACATTTGTATATATATAATAAATACAAAGAATACATAGGAAATAATGATTATATGAAAATATGACAGTTTAATAAGAATACTAATAAGAGGTGATAGAAACATGGAAAATGCACCATAAATAAGATCCTAGTTCTCTTCAGCTACTGCAAACTTCAATTTGAAACTGCCAAAGGGTAGGATCGGTCACATTTGGCCACTCTAGGTGGGGAAGAATGAGGTGAGAAAAGGAAGGTGTCTGTCGTGGGTATGGATCCCGTGTCATGAGGTATCCCCAAAGTATCCGAATTTATTTATTTATTTGAAAAACAGAAAATAGGGGGATACGTGTCCGATACATTTTGAGAAGTATCCAAATGTATCCGAGTATCCGATATGCCGATACGCCTGATACGCCAGTTTCCAGAAGTATCCGGGTAACTTAGCTCCGTAGTTGAACTATGTTTCTGCTCCTTCCAGGGAGTGAAACCATTGAAATGGGAAGTGATTTATTCTCCAAAGGAGACAAGTTCATCACCTAGAATCGATGTTAGCTGATATTTATTTGAAAATAAGTCGCCGCTAAGCCTGATAATATCTTAACTAGTTTTGTTCGCTTGCAAATATTGCATGTCAGATGCAGGAAACATCAGATTGGCCCCATATATGGTTTTATGCTTTATTGCATATAATGTTCTTTATTTAGTGACTTTTAACAAAGAATCTCTATTTGCAGTGTCATGGAATGTAGCTTGCACATACTCCCGATTTCTTGCTCGGAAGACTCGAGCCTAAGATTTATCAATCCGCATAGACTGTAGGATGGCAACAATTTTCGTCAAATGGAGGACATAAGTTGAAAGTGTTCTTTCTCAAACAACCCTACAATCAAATATAAGGAGTTTTTTGTGTCTCTAACACACTTTGATACATTTTTTGATTGTATAGGTGCAGTAGTTTGGTGAAGACATCGATGATATAAGTGATAGACTAATAATTTGGATGGTAACAATATTTTTGTATTTTTGGAGCAAATATGGCGAGCAAGGTAAACAATAGTAAAAGCGAGTAAAATGGTGTCTCAATGCTTGGAAATAAGGCCTATGTTTATACTTTCACTAGTGCAAACTCCATATATTTAACATAGTTAAACTATATTACATTATCCTAAAGTTTTTTATTAGTTCAAAGTAGGACGAGATAGTGTAGGTATGGCTAGGCACACCTTCAAGTTTTTGATCCATAGGACGACCCTAATGCCACCTCAGATAACCTCGGAAATTATAGAAAAAAATCACCTCTTGATTTTTATCATTCTATTTATTATCCATAGAGTGACGCCAATGTCACTCGGTGCATCTCCAAAAATTATACTAAACACGTGTCATGATCTCATTGATTTCCTAAAGATTCAATTCAACATAAAGAAACTCATAGCAAGAACAAGATCCAATTCACCATAGACATGATATGAAGGGATACATCACATGATTCAACTCCATTAACAAAGCCCATGATGACAATCATCATTAGAAACTTTCATAATCAATGGAGAGAGAGAACACATTGCTACTGGTACAAAACCTCAACAAGAGGATGGACTACTCCCGCATCATCACCCCCTCACCGAACAGGTACCTCAAAACCATGCTATCCATGCAACGTGAGAAACTACGTTGAACATCATATGGACATACATGAACACAATTCAAACTAAATTCCACACGGGCATACAAACATAGTTCATCGGACAAACATATTTAGTTCATCGTCAGGACATCACCACTTTCGTGCGTGGTCCCTTACCCTTGTGGTCGCTTGTGCGAATATAGCCCTCCGTGTAGGCGTAGGCGGAGGAGGAGCGTCTTCGTTGGAGAAGATGATGTCGGCCAACCGACGGACCACACGCGCCTGCTCCTTCGCCAGCCGGACGACCTGTTCTTGCGCTTCCGCATTCATTGCTGCCTTGTGCTCCGACTGCTCGATAGGGATCCGGAGGGCTTTCACGTTTTTGCGGTGGGGCCCCCACGCGTCGATCTCAGCTGTGGTGAGCTAGCGGCAAAGGACTGCCGCGAGGAGCTGGTCGTCTAGATAGGCTGGTGCGCGCACGCGAGACCGGTGGTAGGACATCGCCTTCGCCACCGCCACCCTCTCCCTCGTCCACTGTCTCTCGCAGCGTGTGGCATGTGCTTCTGATTCGGGCATCCGCGTCCGCGCCGACGCAGGCACAAGGACCCAACGATGGCCAGGGATGCCATTTAGAGCGGTAGAGATGGGCTCGAAGAGGGGTGCAGAGAGCCCGGAGCTGCATGGACGCGACGAGTTGACGTCATCTTCCACATTGCGTTGCCGGGCGACAGGGGACGGCACAATGCCAGAGCTTCTGCCCCTGTCCAGTCACAGCCGCGTAGCACGATGCGGACGGCGAGCTCCTCGTCCTCGTCCGCCTCCACCTCATGCAGCAACAACTCCTAGTGGACGAGATCATCACCGTCAGAGCTGCGATGTCGGAGCTCGACATCAAATCAAAAGGAGAGGGGACAGGAGAGGAGGAGACGGAGAATTTTGTTTGACTAGGTGATAACCCACAAGTATAGGGGATCGCAACAGTTTTCGAGGGTAGAGTATTCAACCCAAATTTAGAGATTCGACACAAGGGGAGCCAAAGAATATTTGCGAGTATTAGTAGTTGAGTTGTCAATTCAACCACACCTGGAGATTAAATATCTGCAGCAGAGTGATCAGTAGCACAGTAGTATGATAGTTTTGATAGCAGTAGCAACAGTAACAGTAACGATAGCATTGATAGCAATAGTTTTGTACCAAGTGTAACAGTAGCAGTAGCAATAGTAACTTAGCAAGAACAATATGAGGAAAACTCGTAGGCACTGGATCGGTGAACTCGTTGGATTATATTCATCATATAACAGTCATAACCTAGGGCGACACTGAACTAGCGCCAGTTCATAAATGTAATGTAGGCATGTATTTCGTAAATAGTCATACGTGCTTATGGAAAAGAACTTGCATGACATCTTTTGTCCTACCCTCCCGTGGCAGCGGGGTCCATAAGGAAACTAAGGGATATTAAGGCCTCCTTTTAATAGAGATCCAGAACAAAGCATTAACACATAGTGAATACATGAACTCCTCAAACTACGGTTATCACCGGAAAGTATCCCGACTATTGTCACTCCGGGGTTTACGGATCATAACACATAGCAGGTGCATATGACTAGCAAGATCGGATCAAGAACATAGATATAATGGTGATAACATAAACGGTTTAGATCTGAAATCATGGCACTCGGGCCCTAGCGACAAGCATTAAGCATGACAAGGTCATAGCAACATCAATCTCAGAACATGGTGGATACTAGGGATCAAGCCCTAACAAAACTAACTCGATTACATGATGAATCTCATCCAACTCCTCACCGACCAGCAAGTCTACGAATGAATTACTCACTCCCGGTGGGGAGCATCATGGAATTGGCGATGGAGAAGATGATGATGAAGACCGAAGATTCCCCTCTCCGGAGCCCCAAACGGGCTCCAGATCTGGCCTCCCGAGGTAGAACAGGAGGTGGTGGCGGCTCCGTATCGTAAAACGCGATGAAACTTTCTCTCAGATTTTTCTCTCCGAAAATAGGATTTTATAGCATTGGAATTAGGGTCAGTGGGGCCCCGAGGTGGGCACAACCCACCAGGGCACGCCTGGAGGGGGTGGCGCGCCCTGGTGTATCGTGCTCAACTAGGGCACCCCCTCCGGTGGTTCTTGGCTCCAGTAATTTTTATTTATTGTAAAATAAATCTCCAAAAAGTTTCGTCCAGTTCTGAGAACTTTTATTTCTGCACAAAAACAACACCATGGTAGTTTTGCTGAAAACAGCGTCAGTCCGGGTTAGTTTCATTCAAATCATGCAAATTAGAGTCCAAAACAAGAGCAAAAGCATGAGGAAAAGTAGATACGACGGAGACGTATCACTAGGTTCGTCCGGGTGAGGATTTGTGGGGTCCGCATTGACCAGGGTGGACCAATCCAATGTGGCGGACGAATCTAGGCAAGTGTGTCCAGGCCTCTTCATACCCACCTAGGACGACTACCCCAAACAAACATCCATTTTGTCTGGATTTTGTCTGTTTGGGATGGGCAAAGGGGCGAAGTCCGGCCGTTTTCCTATTTGCGATGGCCATGTGCCCAACAAGGCGGACGCATCTGGTCTGCCATGGCAGGCTGGAGGCCTTATGTATAATTGGTTGTTTCATTTGCATTTCATTTTCGACCACCGAAACATATTTCTTTGCTTCTTTATTTCATTCATTGATATTTTGATACAGTGGAGTACATAATTCACTAATTCTTCGCTACGAGAACAAGACCAAAGAAAACAATAACCACAATTAAACATTTTAAAAGACATCCAACTTCCATAACTGCTCCCACTAGTTGGATTAATATCTTCTCTAAGTCTTCATTGTTAATCTGCGGATTCTCTCGAGCTTGCACACTTCTTTCTTCTTCGATTCAGTAGACGTTGCTTCGCATCTAGTCTCATCTCTAGCCTCTACTCTAGCAATGAGTGCCCAAGCATCTATCAATTTTCGTGCTATCAATAGATCGATGTATTCTTCTTCCCAATACCAAAACTTGCATCCATCCTACACACAAATTTGAGCAAGCAATTAGCTACCGAAATTGCGCCGAATCCTGTGAGCACAACCAAATCAAAAGAAGCACATACCCCATGTTTTCTACACTTGAAGAACACCCATCTGGGATGTTCCGCCATGGTAGAAACGCGACGCATGACCTGTCGCGAGTAGTGATAGCACTTTATGACCGGCAACGGTGAGCGGACGAGCCGCTGGGCCAGCGCCGAGCCCGGGCTACGGCCGAACGTGCCTTTGCCAGCGAACCGCTAACAGGGAGATCCGAGCGGCTAGAGGCGGAGTCAATACCTGCATATGGCACGAAGGCGTTCTCAGGGCTGTGCGGTCCGGTACCCAGCCAATCCATGGCAAAGGCGCAATCGCTGGGGTCGGATGCGCCAAATCCGGCGGCGGCGGCAATACCCGCAGATCTATCTGTAGTGCGCCGGCGATGGGGAGAGAGGCACAAATTCGGTGGTCGTGGCAGCGGCGGCGACAGCTATGGAGGGGGAGGGGGTGCGGTAGGAGGGGCAGGGTCCGGCCGCGTGGGGGAAGATAAGGAGTGGTGTGTCCCCGACGGACGGGCCAGGGGAGGACAAAGGTTAACTTCAAAGGACTCATAATGGACTATATGAGGTGGTGCGTAGGAGATGGCCTAAGATTTTGGTTGGATTTGAGGCATCCGCCGTACAGTTGTTGGTTTCGAATGGCTGGTTGAGTCACGTTTTATGAACGGGCACCAGATCATTCCGATTAGTTTGGGAGCCTGGGCGTCGACGGTCCTAGTCACTACTAGGGAAAACCTTATACACAGAACCTTAGCAGTAGCGCTCTCTAAAAAGAGGCGCTACTGCTATATAGCTATAGCGCGCGTCCAGGACAAGCGCTACTCCTAAGTAGTTAGCAGTAGCGCGGCAGCAAAAAGCAGCGCTACTACTAATATTGCCCCACCGTTGCCGCCAGGCTAGGTTTAGTAGTAGCGCACCCCTGGGAAACGCGCTACTGCTAATATGATAGTAGTAGCACGTGGTTTTGTTAGGGCACTACGGCTAAGTTTGAACCTAAAACGCGCTGTAGCTATGTCTACTTTAGTAGTAGCGCGTTTTCGCAAAACGCGCTATAGCTACTTTAGCTATAGCGCGTTTTATAGAAACGCGCTACTGATATATTGACATAACCCCCACGCGGGCTTCCTCCTCCATCCCATTCCCCATTCAATCCCTCTCCTCCGCATGACGCCGCCGTCGCCCTCTGTCGCCGCCCTCCGTCTGTCGCCGCCCGCGCGCCCTCCGTCGCCGCCCGCTCCTCCACCCGCACCCGTCTCCCCCGAGCTCCACCTCGCCGCCGGCATCTCCCCCGAGCTCCACCTCGCCGCCGACGTCTCCCCTAGCCCCTTCTAAGTCCTCTACCCCTCCTTCTCTTTCTCTGTCTCTCTGCCTAAGGGTTCTAGGGTTCATGTAGTTAGGTTTTGTAGTTAGGTTCTAGGGTTCTAGGGTAAATGATCCGAGTGGCCTATGTTTCGCCGAAATGTTGATTCATTTCCGTTCCGGTGAATTTCAGGCGCTCGATATGTCCACTTTTTAGCCATGGTCATGCCAAAATTTCCCGTGAATTTTGGCATGACTTGTGATAGAAAGTAGGCATATCGAGTGCGGGATTTGCTGGGAAACGGCATTCCGGCAAACCACAGACCTTGTTTTATGTCTTATTTTAATAATGTGAAAAAATAAATTGTTCGCTTATTTGTAAGAAGATAACTAGAAAGTAAAACATTAAATTATAAGAAAATGTTCTCATAGGAATTTGTTTTCGACGTCTACGATGCCCGGCCCGCATCCTCGTCGTCGAGTCGGCGACGACATCCTTGAGAGGCGCAATGTTCGGGACTGGGCTCCGCCAGGCTGGCACTAGGAGGTGCTACCTTCCCGGGCTCGGAGCTTGGTGAGGAATCCGGGTCTCGTCGTCGACCCGGAGCTTCTTTGGTGGCGGCCGCGTGGGCCACTTTCGGTGCAGAGGGAGTGGCCCCCCGCGGAGGTGGTACGTCGCCGTGTCAGGGAGGAGGACGAGCACGTCCGTCGCTACATGGCGGCGTTGGACGCCAGGTTCTCCAATACCTGGCAGGTTCTTCAGGGATCTCACCCGAGTTATGATCCAGTGATTGTTCCTTATCTTTGGGTGTCCACCGCCAGCGACTCAGAAACCGCTAGTGAACCGAGTTCACCGTCCTCCACTTTGGATTCTAGGATATTCGATCTGTATTAGTGATCTTATATGATAATATTCGAGATGTATATTAGTTAATATTTGATGATGCATTAACTGGATTATTCGAGATGATGTATTAGTGATATTATATTCGAGTTCATTATAAATGTATTAGTGATATTATATTGGTATAATGCGTGTGTGACTTTCGGTCTGTCGTTGCTCTTTGTGTGACTTTCATGTGTGTTCTTGATGGAGGAATCCCGACTGTTGTCGTGGGAGGCGCTTCCTCCTCTTCTCTTCTTGCGATATATACCTAGGTGTAATGCGCAAGGAGAGGAGAGGAGGTGCGGCCATCACCGACGGTCGAACTATTAGTGTGAGAGAGTGTCCACCAACATATATACACCACCATATCAGTGTGAGAGAGTGCGCACCAACACACCATAAGATATGAGAGTTATTAAAGGAAAGCCTCGACGGACCGAAAGTCAACCAATATTGAATTAGGTCTATTTGGACATGTGTGTATGTTATTGCAGGGAAACCCTCCTAGTGCCTATGTTTTGCCGGAATGTTGATTTATTGCCGTTCCGGCAAATTTTAGGCGCTCAATATGTCTTACATTAGCAATGGTCATGTCGTAATTTTTGAATCATGAACACAGGAAATGTCATCGTCTGATGACGACGATAGGATCCAAGCGTGTGAACTCTGCGGCGAAGATAAGGGCCTTTGCGACCAGCCTGGGCTGCGAGATGACAGGTTCTTCACCATCAAGCTTGACGAGACCTTCATTGTTTCTACGGTACGCAACGATGACAAGTATTTTTTCGTAATTAAGCATGACTTCTGTTTCTTTGCTTCAACATGTAATTTCTGTTTTATACAATTCGACTAGTTCATCCCCTGCCATGCAAGACAGTATGTCTTGGAGAGGCTCGGTTTCCAGGACCACAAGAGTATGGAGACGAGGAGAGCTAACCTGAGGACTAAACATGGTCACACATTTCTGGTCAAAGTAATGAATGCAGTTAATAACACAGAATTAGGGTGCTCAAATTGGGAAGCTCTTTGCAAGGCATATGGATTTCAGGAGGATATGGAAATAACCTTCGATCTTTGTCCTGAAGATCATATTGAAGGTAACATCGACATTTGGGTGGATGTCGATATGCTTCCTGTTTTACCTCCATGTGAGTTTATCAACCATGCATATTTGTCAAGTAATTTGCATTCTATATTTAAAAATAGTTGGTGTTCATCCATACTAAATTTGTTAATTTATAATTTACAGCTTATTTCGTTTCTTCGAGTGAAACACAGAAAATAATTGACACGACACACTACACTTATGGATCACATCTAACTTGGGAGGAGAAGGATGATCTTATCAACTTTGTTATTGGTGTCCTAGTTGGTAGGGAGATCTTCCCGTATAATTTGGGAACTGGCCCAAATTATACATTGTACAGGACACTAGTGCATAGGTTGAGGGCGGATGACATTCGCCGAAATATCTTGGTAAGAGTTGCTAATTAAGTACACTACTATTGCGTAAATGGTATTGATTACATTGCTAACTAGGCTACTATTATGTTCTTCAACAGAAACTGCCAAATGAAGTTGTGCCTCCGTTGATGCATGGCGAAGGTAATATGACAATTAAAAGCCCTATGAGGCCACAGTTCTCTTTTGCATACTCGACTGAGCGGAAACCACCAAGACGGCTCCAATTTGAAGCATGGGGAGAAATAAAGAAGGATCACAAGCCACAAGTTGGAGACCGTTGGATCTCTTTGCTTCATCATGGAGACATAGGTGTTATTCTGTTTTATGTCATTTTACCTAGGAGGGAGGACTAGGTCCTATGAGACAGAAGATTTTCTGGTTTATATTAACTTGCATGATCGATTAGGATGATTACTATTATGATGTTTTTCTGTTTTATGAGATTTTAACTTGGTATGATTAAGATGATGATGAGTTGTTAGATGAGTAAGATGATGATGAGTTATATGACATATATTTGATTAAGGTGGATGGATGCAAGTGATCATGTTGAATTAGAGGAAAATATGATGTTGCGATTGGCAACATCATATTTTCTTCTAATTCAACATGATCACTTGCATCCATCCACTTTAATCTAAATGTAGTTGCTGGCACAATAATTATTGATGTTGTATATTAATATGTGTAACCATGTGTAAATACAACATAAATATAAAAAAGGAATATGTGCGTTTAACAGTGGCGCGGGTTAGAGAAGCGCGCTACTGATAACTCGGTTAGCAGTAGCGCTGGTTAAGAGGCGCTACTGCTAAACTTTAGCTGTAGCGCTGGGTAACCAGCGCTACTGATACAAGTTAGCTGTAGCGCCTTATCAGCGGCATGTGTACCCGCGCTACTGATACACCTAAAAACCGCACTACTACTAGGCTTTTCCCTAGTAGTGAGTGCCCAGTTCAGCGCCGAACCATTTCTCATCCTGTACACTGCACACAGATTTCCTTTTGCAGGCCAGTTGCACATCCAACCTCCAAACTTTTCAACCATTCTGTGTCCAGGAAAAAAACACCATATTGGTCACCTCAGCTACAATAAGCTCCATTCTTTTCATTTTTTGATGAAAAAAGCCTCAAGGGCTGATTTTCATTGATGAAGAAGAGGTAAAGAGTAGCTGTTGGTTACAAATACAGGGTTTGGCACCGGGTCCATTCTTTTCATGCTCCCAAATTAAGAAATGAAAACTGAACATGTCCATAAGCAAAGTTAGTTAGGGGTCGGACACACACACACACACACACACATCTGTAGTTCTCGACGCTGGCTAGAAACTGATTAACAACACCAAAAACCAGGAACTAAAAAAACAATTGTCGAATTTGTTAATGCTAATGGCATGGTCACAACTCACGCCATGGGTTGGTTGTTCGTACGTCCAGGTAACGGGCACCAACCAGCGCGAGGGCGACGGGGGGCCTACAGCGTTAGTCGGTGGTGGCCTCGCACGGTAAATTTTCGTGTTCTGACCCTTTTGTCAAAATTTAATCAGATCTGATCCATATTCAAAAACATTTCGGCATCGAACCTTTTTCTACCGGCGGGGTCGATGACGATAAGTATAGCTGGCTGCTGCCAAGGCCCATGACGGTAGGATATGGTAGGCAACTTATCAACCACGTAAGCGCTGCGCGTCCCTACCGCCATAAATGCTAGAGGTAGCATGTGCAACCTACCGTCGAGGTGTCCGGCGGTAGGTGCATACAAGAGCTGTATCTGATACTTAGAATTTTTTTGCGGTAGGACGTGCACCCCTATCGTCATGTGCCTCAACGGTAGGCTGCCATCGACCCCGGTGGTAGGAAAAGGGTCTGACCCCGAAATATTTTCGAACATGGGTCAGATCCGACTAAACTTTTGCAAAAGGGTCAAAACACAAAAAATTACCGCCTCACGCTGGCTAATCTGCAGTTTGTGCGCACCGCTGTTAATCAGTGGTCTGGTATCCCTTTTTCTTTCTCGTCTGCTCTCGTCTCCCGCACCGTGTGTCACCGTGCGTTTATTCCCTTGAGGTGTCGGCTTGCATGTCTGCGTTTGGACCCTCGTGGCGGCAAAATTCACCGTTTTGACCTTTTTATATTAGTTTAGCCCGATCTGACCCCATGTGGGAAAAATCGGATTTGACCCTTTTCCTACCGCCACCCGATCTGGCGGTAGGATTCAACATGCTGACCCTTTTCCTACCGCCACACTCTCCGGCGGTAGGGTCCTAGTCAACATGGACGACGCCTTCTGACCCTGCTAACATGGATCAGTGGCTACCGCCACCGGGTCTAGCGGTAGGGTGTGGAGGCCTACCGCCACATGGTGTGGCAGTAGGGTACCCACACAAATAAGTAAGTGAATGGGGCTTGGGTGGGCCCCACCAGCCACGCATTCACCCCCAAATCCCTTCTTCCCCGAGCTGAGCTCCTCTCCCCTCTCTCTCCCCCATCCTAGTCTGTACCAAATCCATCTCCATTGCTTGAGGTTTCTCCGGTGGATTGAGCCAAATTTCAGTACTCAAGGTACCTCACTCACTCTCTTCTTTTTGGTTGGTTGGAACCATCTTATTTGGTGGCACTGTTTACTGATTTCTACTACGCAACTTTATTCTTGTACGTTGTCGGGCCTCCAAGTGCAGAGTTTTGTAGAACAGTAGCAATTTTCCCTCAAGTGGATGACCTAAGGTTTATCAATCCGTGGGAGGTGTAGGATGAAGATGGTCTCTCTCAAACAACCCTGCAATCAAATACAAGAAATCTCTTGTGTCCCCAACACACCCAATACAATGACAAATTGTATAGGTGCACTAGTTCGGCGAAGAGATGGTGATACAAGTGCAATATGGATGGTAGATATAGTTTTTTGTAATCTGAAAATATAAAAACAGCAAGGTAACAAGTACTCCATCCGTTCCAAAATATAAGGTGTATTGGTTTCCGTGCAAGTCAACCATTTGAATGTTTGACCAAGATTGTAGAACAAAATAACGACATCTGAATTACCTAATAGATAAAATATGAAACTACTTTTCATGATGGATCAAATGATATAAATTTTGTATTGTGGATATTGATATATTTTTATCAAAACTCGGTCAAACATGCATTCGTTTGACTTTTGAAAAAACAAGTACACATTATATAAAGGAACGGAGGGAGTAGTAAACAGCGAGCAAAACGTTGTCTAAATGCTTGGAAATAAGGCCTAGGGTTCATACTTTCACTAGTGCAATCTCTCAACAATGCTAACATAATAGAATCAGATGATCATCCCTCAATGTGCAACAAAGAATCACTCCAAAGTTCATAAGTACCGGAGAATATAAGATGAAATTGTTGTAGGTAATAGAACCACCTCGAAGTAACCCTTTTCGATCGATCTATTGGGCTATTCCTATAGGTGTCACAAACAACCCTAGAGTTCGTACCAAAATAACACCTATGATACATATCAATCAACCCTAATGTCACCTCAAGTATCCGTGGGTTAATTATTCAACACACTTCAAACAATTTCAGATTCATCGTATTCAATCCAACACAAAGAACTTCAAAGGATACCCCAAGATTTCTATCGAAGAACATAGTATGAAAACGTGCATTCAACCCCTATGCATAGATAACCAAGGTTACTAGAATCTGCAAGTTGCTGCCATAACATATATCAAGTGAATCAATAGAATACCCCAATGTCACTATGGGTATCTGCATGCAAGACATACATCAAGTGTTCTCAAATCTAACATAACAAAATCTCAAAGGGAAAGATTCAATTAATCACAACAAGATAGCAAGGTAAGAACACCATATGATCCAACTATATTAACAAAGCCCGTGATACATCAAGGTCGTGCCATCTCAAGAACATGAGAGAGAGAGAGAGATTAAACACATAGCTACTGGTACATACCCTCATCCCCGAGGGTGAACTACTGCCTCCTCGTCATGGCCTCTGCCGGGATGATGAAGATGGCCACCGGATGATGATTTCCCTCTTCGACAGGGTACTGTAAAGGCTCCAGATGGGTTTTTCGTCGATACAGAGAGTTGCGGCAGCGGAGCGGAGAGTCTCTGTTTATTGCTGAGGGTTTATATATATATAGGATTTTTTGGCGTTGGAATCACGCTAAACTGAGCCACATGGGCCCCACAATCCATCAGGGCGCTGCAAGGGGGGTGGCCGTGCCCTGTTGGCTTGTGGCCCATATGTGACTCCCCTCTGGTGGTTCTCCGCTCCAGTATTTCTTATTTTCTCCAGAAAAAATCATAAAAAACTTTCGGGCGATTGTGAGAACTTCTATTTTCTGCACAAAAACAACACCACGGTAATTCTGCTGAAAACAGCGTCAGTCCGGGTTAGTTCAAAATAAATCATATAAAGTGCATCAAAACCATATAAAAGTATTGTAAACATAGGCAAATATGGCATGAATACTTCATAAATTATCGATACGTTAGAGACGCATCAACATCCCCAAGCTTAATTCCTACTCGTCCTCGAGTAGGTAAATGATAAAAGAAATAATTTATGAAATGTGAATGCTAGCATAGTGAATAGTTTTGATCATTGATAATTTCAGTCACTTTTCTATCATCATAACCAGCAACCTTTTCTCATAAAAATCATCATGATAGAGTAGCAATCAATTCACATGTCATGGTTCAAACAATGCACTCTCTTGAAACTTAACAACACATGTTCTTAGTCATCAAACAATTTCAATGCATCATCAAGTCTAAGTAAGAGCTCCACATACTCAATTATCATATAGTCTTCTATGATTGCTAATACTCAAAGCATATTTTTAGAACAAACAACATCCATCGAACACAGAGAAAGATAGGGGCTTAATGTTTTGCCTCCCAACGTACTTATCATGAAGATAATTGTCAACAATAATGAATCATGATCAAATATATTTGACTGGACATATGTGTTTGGATCTTTCCCCACCACATGATGCTTGCCAACTAATAGATTGATGTTGGAATAAGAAGTTGACTCAACATGAAAATTAAATAACATGAAAGTAAATAGATTGTCCCTTCGTAGAGGAAAGCAGGGATTTGTAGAGGTGCCAGAGCTCATTGTTTTAAAACACAAATAAATATGTAATTTTGGGTGGTATACTTTTCCTGTCAACATCACAACAGAGTTTTCAATATCTTCCATGCTAAACACATTATTGGCGGTTCCCAAACAGAATTTAAATTTTACTCTCCCTCCACCATTCAAACACATTCCATGGCTGGCCGAATCCACGGTTGCCCTCCAAACAATCAACTTTCTAGGGGGAGTTTTTGTTTATTTATTTTTGTATTATGCAGGACTGGGCATCCTTTTTACCAGCCTCTCTCGTGCAAGGACAAGTGAATAAACACTCATCTTGAGAATAACCCGCTTAGCATGGAAGATAGTGACCGCCCCGTCGCTCCATGAGCGGTACGAGCACACAAAATGGATGTTTATTTGAAAGTTTAGAGGTGGCACATGCAAATTTACTTGGAATGGCAGTGAAATACCATATATAGGTAGGTATGATGGACTCTCATGGAAGAAACTTGGCTCAAGGATTTGGATGCACAAGTAGTATTTCTACTTAGTATGAAGTTTTGGCTAGCAAAAGATTCTAAGCAAGCACCACATGTTGGAGGATCCATAACAATATAACTTCTATGCAAATATACCCAAACATAACCATTCCATTGTCTTCCTTGTCCAACTTCAACAATTTGATCAGGGTTGAAAATAATTAATGGGTATTCACAATCATAAAAGATGTCCAAGATAATATATTTGTATGTGAAAGTTCTCTTACTTATACTAATCATTCATGAATTGCTTGTATGACCAATACTATGATTGTCAAACTTAAATAGATTTTAATTTCTAAGCCAAATGTGAAACTACTACTAACCATAAAGCACATGTATAATTTCAGATTTTTGATATTTCATTCATTCACAATTTACTCTTAGGATATAAGTGAAGCACAAGAGTAAACATCAAACAACTCTCAAAAGATATAAGTGAAGATCAATGAGTAGTCAAACAATCAAGTAGCTATGTGAGGAATCTCTCTCAATAAATATTTTCAGATCTGAGTATTTTATTCAAACAGCAAACAAAACAAAAATATACTCCAAGAATAGCACATATCATGTGGAAAAATAAAAATTTAGGCTCAGCATAGGCTAACCGATATTTGTTTGATGAAGAGAGGTGGGATGTGTAGCATACCCAAGCTTAGATGCTTGAGACTTCTTGTAATATTGACTTGAGGTGCCTTTGGCATCCCCAAGATTGAGCTTTTGTGTCTCGTTCAATCCTCTCATATCACTGTTTCACCTATTCTCAAAAACTTCATCCACACAAAACTTGAAAAAAACTCGTGAGATAGGTTAGTGCACATAAGAATAAATAAACTCTTTATGTACTGCCAAGACAAGTTGCATAATAATTTTCAAACATTATCTACTGTATACTATCATTTCCAGAATTTATATCTACCAATATAAGCCATGAAAACTCTAGGATAAGTAGATAACAAAACTATGACAACAATTTGTCTAAACAGGTCAGTTTGTAGAAATTAATTTACAAAGTGCACTTCTGTATATCTAAAAACTATGAAAATTTAGGACATGATAAGGATGTTATATGAAAATATTTTGTAAAAATTTCAGAAACTTTCCACGTTCCAGTAAAATATGAAAATTCAAACACTACAACAAAAGTTTCTGTTTTTACACAACACATATCAAACATGTAATTCAAGCATCCTAAAAGAAAATTCTTGGAACTTTTTATTGAAAAAAAGATTATAAATAACAGCAAGCAAAGTTTAACAAAATAAAATGATGCTCCAAGCAAAACTCATATTATGTGACAAATAAAAATATAGCTCCAACTAATATATACCGATAGTGTTGAAGACGAAAGAGGGGATGCCTTCCGGGGCATCCCCAAGCTTAAACGCTTGAGTCTTCCTTGGATATTACCTTGGTGGTGCCTTGGGCATCCCAAATCTTAGGTTCTTACCACCATACCCAAGCTTAGGGTCTTACCACTCCTTATTCTCCTCATATCGGTGTCTTACCCAAAACTTGAAAACTTCAATCACACAAAACTTAACGAAACTTCGTGAGATGGGTTAGTGTAAAAAAGATAGATCATTCACTTAGGTACTGTCAAGACAAGATTAATAATTGTTCTCACATAATACCTACTGTATTATATCATTCCCATAATTTATATCGCTAAATATAAGCTATGGAAACACTAAAACAAGCAAACAATGCATGCAAAACAGAATCTGTCAAAAACAGAACAGTCCGTGAAGATCTGAATGAAATCCATATTTTCCTATCTCTAAAAATTCTGAAAAATTAGGAAAACGCATATAATTTTCATATAAATACTGTGTAAAAATTTCAGAATTTGTTGACTCTCCAGTAAAATCAGAGAAATTCTTCACTGGACGTGAAAGTTTTTGTTTTTGCACAGAATCAAACTAACAAGTATCCACACTATCCCAAAGGATTTACTTGGTACTTTATTGAAATAAAAGATACAAAACATGATTACTACAGTAACTTAATCATGTGAACACACAGAAACAGAAACTAAAAGTGTTGGGTTGTCTCCCAACAAGTGCTTTTCTTTAAAGCCTTTTTTGCTAGGCACGATGATTTCTATGATGCTCACATAAAAGTAAAGAATTGAAACACAATGGGAGCATCATGAAGCATATTACAAGCACATTTAAGTCTAACCCACTTCTTATGCATAGGGATTTCACAAGCAAACAATTTATTGTAGCAAGAATCAACTTGCATAGGAAGGCAAAACAAGCACAACCTCAAAATTTTCAACACATTGGAAGGAAACTTGATATTATTGCAATTCCTACAAGAATATGTTACTCCCTCATAATAATTTTCAGTAGCATAATGAATGAATTCCACAATATAACTATCACATAAAGTATTCTTTTCATGATCTTCAAGCATAGAAAATTTATTACTCTCCCTACAAGCAAACTTCTCATACATAATAGTGGGAGTATCATAGGGGACTCGAACACTATAAATTGTTTCCACATTAAAATAGTAATGTTCAGAAAAATGGTATTCATAATTGTGACAAGTTTTATAATAATATTCACCACTACTTTTTATAACATAAGTATCATCACAATAATCATCATAAGTAGCAACTTGGTTCTCATCAAAATCAATTGAAACCTCTTCCAAGATAGTGGAATCATTACTAAATAAAGTCATGACCTCTCCAAATCCACTTTTACCATTATAATAAGATTCAACACCCTCCAAAATAGTGGGATAATAATCATCTAAAGTTGACACTCCTCCAAACCCACTTTCATAAAAATTGCAATCATCATAAATGGGAGGCATGCAATCATCATAACAAATTTGATCATTCAAAGTAGGGGGAATAAAAAGAACATCTTCATTATGCATAGAATTCCCAATCTTGGAATACACATCCATTGCAGTAAATATATTCCCAAATATGTTATTCTCATCAAGCAAAGCATCCCCAAGCTTGTGGGTTTGCATATCATTAGCATAATCATCTATAGCATGAATAGAACCAATAGTGTAACAATTATTATCACCATAACTTTCCAAGTTGGTTCCAAAAATATTTTCAATATTATAAGGGTATCATGATCTTCCCAATCATCCTCATCACAACAAGTAGTAGGCATAACAAAATAATCATCAAGTGTATCATCGTCCATACTACTTTCGTATTCATTCTCAACGATTATAGGAGCAACATTATTTGGGAGAGATACCTTTTTACCTCTACTTTTCCTTCTTTTTTTCTTCTTCACCACCTTATGCGTGGGTTTAAGTAATCTTTTCGAGCTTCTTATTGAAGAGATTGGTTCGATAGGAAGCTCTTCCTTGCAACCTGATTCATCACGAGAAGCAATAGGAGGATATTGGGAGACCTTTACCCTTTCATTAGTATTCCTTCTATATTCTATTGGTTTCTCGTTCTTTCTATAGTTGGCAATATAAGCATTCTCATTGCAATTCACTACGCAAAACATATATATTTCTTGCAGATTAGTTTCATTATCATTAGTGATAAGGAATATATCAAACCACTCATTTTTATGTGACAATTCTTCACACCCCAAAATAAACAAAGTTCATTATAGATTTCACAGGAGATCAAATTATCACAATATTTGGAAACAGTTTGATCAGGAAAATGCATGCACTGGAAATTAAGATGACCAACCCTATTGCAAAGTTCACAAGTAATGGGATGAAGAGAGCATAATCTTGTGGCAAATTCATCTATCACTTTAAGCCAACAATTAGTTTGGTCACGTTTATGCTTCTTACAAAATCAATCATCCCTATATGGCATGTCTTCACAAATTTTGTTCACTCCACAAAAATTGACATGCTTATAGGAAATCTTTTTATCATGACTAGTGCAATCATCATTAGCATCATGGATATTCAGAGAATTCATACTAACAATATTGCTATCATGCTCATCATCCAAGGATTTAATGCGAAACATTTTATTGAACTCTTCTTCTAACACTTTGGCACAATTTTCCGATCCATCATTTTCAAGAAAACATCATAAAGGTAAAGGACTTGATCCAACATCAATTCCATTTTTTGTAGTTTTCTTTTATAAACCAAACTAGTGATAAACAAGAAACTAAATGATTTAATTGCAAGATCTAAAGATATACCTTCAAGCACTCACCTCCCCGGCAACGGCGCCAGAAAATAGCTTGACGTCTACTACGTAACTTTATTCTTGTAGAAGTTGTCGGGCCTCCAAGTGCGTAGTTTTGTAGGACAGTAGCAATTTTCCCTCAAGTGGATGACCTAAGGTTTATCAATCCGTGGGAGGTGTAGGATGAAGATGGTCTCTCTCAAACAACCCTGCAATCAAATACAAGAAATCTCTTGTGTCCCCAACACACCCAATACAATGGCAAATTGTATAGGTGCACTAGTTCGGCGAAGAGATGGTGATACAAGTGCAATATGGATGGTAGATATAGTTTTTTGTAATATGAAAATATCAAAACAGAAAGGTAACAAGTAGTAAACAACGAGCAAAACGTTGTATAAATGCTTGGAAATAAGGCCTAGGGTTCATACTTTCACTAGTGCAATCTCTCAACAATGCTAATATAACAGAATCATATGATCATCCCCAACTTGCAACAAAGAATCACTCCAAAGTTCATAAGTAGCGGAGAACATAAGATGAAATTGTTGTAGGTACTAGAACCACCTCAAAGTTACCCTTCCCGATCGATCTATTGGGCTATTCCTATAGGTGTCACAAACAGCCCTAGAGTTCGTACCAAAATAACACCTATGATACATATCAATCAACCCTAATGTCACCTAGATACTCCAATGTCACCTCAAGTATCCGTGGGTTAATTATTCGACATGCATCAAACAATTTCAGATTCATCATATTCAATCCAACACAAAGAACTTCAAAGAGCACCCCAAGATTTCTATCGGAGAATGTAGTATAAAAACGTGCAATCAACTCATATGCATAGATTCCCAAGGTCATCGGAATCTGCAAGTTGATGCCATACATATATCAAGTGAATCAATAGAATACCCCAATGTCACTACGGGTATTCACATGCAAGACATACATCAAGTGTTCTCAAATCTGACATAACAAAATCTCAAAGGGAAAGATTCAATTCATCACAACAAGATAGAAAGGGAAGAACACCATATGATCCAACTATATTAACAAAGCCCGTGATAGATCGTGCCATCTCAATAACACGAGAGAGAGAGATTAAACACATAGCTACTGGTACATAACCTCAGCCCCGAGGGTGAACTACTCCCTCCTCGTCATGGCCTCCGCCGGGATGATGAAGATGGCCACCGGATGATGAGTTCCCTCTCCAACAGGGTACTGGAAAGGCTCCAGATGGGGTTTTCGTCGATACAGAGAGTTGCACGGCGGAGCGGAGAGTCTCTGTTTATTTTTGAGGGTTTATATATAGGATTTTTTTGGCATTGGAATCACGCTAAACGGAGCCACGTGGCCCCCACAAGCCATCAGGGCACGGCCAGGGGGTGGTCGTGCCCTGTTGGCTTGTGACCCATAGGTGGCTCCCCTCTAGTGGTTCTTCACTCTAGTATTTCTTGTTTTCTCCAGAAATAATCATAAAAAACTTTTGGGCGATTCTGAGAACTTTTATTTTCGTCTCAAAAACAACACCTCGGTAATTATGCTGAAAACCCCGTTGGTCCGGTTAGTTCTAAATAAATATATAAAGTGCATCAAAACCATGTAAAAGTATTGTAAACATAGGCAAATATGGCATGAATACTTCATAAATTATCGATATGTTGGAGACGTATCATTTACTTTTATGCAAACCTCAGTTTAGGTCATTTTTCTGTGAAATCAATGGATTTGGGGGATGCTAGGGTTGTATTTATGTTTGACCATGTGTAATATGTCTAATAATCTTGTTTGTACCAAGATCCATTGTTAGTGTTAGGCATTTTTCTAGGTTCAGGGTTAGGGTTAAGCAATGTCATTATTTAGTTGTTAGGGTTAAGCCATTATATTTTGTTTTGTTTATGAATTTAATGCATAGAACTTCCTCGATCCATGAATGTGTAGTAGTTATTTGGTCCATATTATGTTGCTAGCCTATCATTGACCATTTTTACAATGTATTTAGATGGATAGACTCGTTAACATACATTATTTGGATAATGAGACATTTATGAAAGGCAATGTCGATGAAGGGGAAGAAATCCTTGGTTTTTGACTCAAGCCCAACGTATGAGGAGGTAGTTGTGAAAGTGAGAAGTGTGTTACATTGGATTGACCCAAATGATGAAGTTAAACTTATTGGAAGGTATGATGTTGGAGTGGGGGTAAAGTCTCGATTAAAGAGTATGCCTATCACCTCAGAATTGCATTGGAATGTGTACAAGGATAAAGTAATTGAATCGCAAGACAAATCACTTGAATTATTTGCCACCAAGGTTGAGTTTCCTCTGCTACAAATTGACTTGAATCGACATGCCTCCTCCCCAATACATGATGGAAGGGTGGCCGTGTATGTCCCCAATTCTTCTAGCCAACCACCAAATGAAGTGGAGATGAATGATAGAACCATGGTAATTCAAGAGGAAGAGGTTCATGTTGATGATAATGCTATTGCTCATGTTTACGATGATGCTATTGCCCATGGTGATGCTTATGCAGAAGCTAAAGAGATTCATCATAATTCCATTGGTAACTTGGATGTCATTCTCTACCAGCAAGACATGGATCTTAGCCTCCCCTTTAGCCGTATGTATGGGTATGACTCGGATGACGAGGGTCCGGAGGAGGAATTGGACGAGGATGGATTCACGATGCAAGAAAATGAAATCTTCAAGAAGGTGACGGGCAAGGAAAGAGGTCCCTCATTGTTTCGTGATCTTAGTCTTGCCAACAAGGCATTGTTGATGGTGGCATGAGATTGGGGTTGGTTGAACCAATACCGTGCCCCAAGGTTGGTGATCCAAGGACCAAGGACGAGGATGAGAATGCTTATTTGAAGAAAGGAATCAAGTTTGGGTGCTTACAAGAGTTCAAGATATGGTTGAGTGACTATGCCATTATGAACCATAGGCCGTTTGTTGTTGTTCATTCCAACCAAATGGCGCGGTACACCATCAAATGTGACAAAGAAGGTTGCCATCGGAAGGTCCGTGGAAGAAAAATTCAAGAAACCGGGCAATGGGTGCTCAAGAGTTGTGTGGTCACTCACACATGCATACCACCGGACAAAGGAAACCAAAGCAAGGGACACCGTCAACTCACGTCTGATTTTTTAGGCTACAATTTGTTGAATGAGATATCCCATGATCCAACCGTGAAGATGAAGTTTCTCATGAGTTCGTTCGAAGAACGATACAGATACAAGGTGAATTATGGGAAGGTATTGAAGGCCAATGCAAATGCTATTAGGATGTTGCATGGTGATTAGGAGGCCGCATACAATATTCTTCTGAGAATGTTGGGAGCCATTGCACATAGTAATCCTGGCATGTGGCATGGGGTTGAGGAAATTGACGGAGTGTTTGATAAAGATCCGCAATCTCATCAACATAGTCACGGCTATGACCTTCCATCTTTGTGATGGTATCTTCATGATACTCAATGGTGTCATTGGCCTCACCAAGTTGTTCCAAGAGAGCAACGGAGTGCTTCCTAGTCTCACCTTTGAGCTTAATTACCCAAGAACTTGTCAAACTCATTTTCATCCACCTTAACCACCTCTGTTTTATCTACACAATCCGTCAAGGAAGTATGAGTAGAGATAGTAGTTTTGATGTTGGAGGTTACCTTGTTGGTCAATTTGGCCATGAGACAATTGGCGTGGGCAATGATGTTCTGGTTGGGGGAGTCGAAGAGAGACACTGGGGTTGGGGGAGAGACGACAAAGGCGACGGAGGGCGTTGCAATTCCTTCACCACTTATATCATCATCGTCATCGTAAGAGGCGTACTCTTCAAGCGCCACCAACCCCTTTTGTGGCACCCGCTTCATGAAGTTGTTCTTGTAGGGGAAGGACTTGGCCTTGTCTTTTCGGATTAGCTTGCCACCATTGTCTCCCCTCTTCTCATATGAACAATCAAAGATGAAGTGACTCATGTTTCCACAAATGTAGCATGTTCTCACATGTTGCTTTCCCTTGGCGCCACTTGAGTTGTTCTTGTACAAGTTGGGCTTGGAGTTCCTCTTGTTGCTCCAGACTTGACCCAAGAGCCATGTGCTCGTGGTAAGCATATTTGGTGCCTTCGGGGCAACTCTCTTCTTCCTCCTCGTATTCCTCTTTCAGTATTGCCTTGGCCTTCAAAGCAAGGTTGGGCTTCTTTGACCGTTGGACATGATAGAGAGTGTTGTCGACGGTCTTGCTCAAGATGTTCCTTACCACAAACTCATCCAACACTTCACTTGAGGTTAAGGTGTGGAAGTCCGGCCTTTGACTGATCATGGAGGACATGCCTTTGTTGATTGGCATGATGGCCTTGAGGAACTTGCGCTTGACCCAATTGTCATCCGTATCCTTGCTCCCATGATCTCGGAGTGAGACGGCAAGTGCGGTAAATCTCCGGTAGAGCTCACGGGGATCTTCATATTCATTCATCACAAACTCATCGGCTTCATCAAGAACCTTCTCAAAGTTGGAACGTTGAATGCTTGAGCTTCCTTTGTACAACGAGTTGATGTGCACGCAAGCATCTTTAGCAATGGTGAAGGGGCGTGTCGGGACTCCGATCCTAGGCCATACAAATGTAGCATGTAACACATCATATCACTTTGCGGCCTCACACATGATACGTCTCCGTCGTATCTACTTTTCCTCACACTTTAGCCCTTGTTTTGAACTCTAATTTGCATGATTTGAATGAAACTAACCCGGACTGACGCTATTTTCAGCAGAACTACCATGGTGTTGTTTTTGTGCAGAAATAAAAGTTCTCGGAATGGAACGAAACTTTTTGGAGAATTATTTCAGAACATATAAGAATTATTGGAGCCAAGAACCCCAGAGGGGGGCCCCTGGCTGGGCAAGATACACCAGGGCGCGCCCAGGTGGGTTGTGCCCACCTCGTGGCCCCACTGACCCTAATTCCGATGCTATAAATTCCTATTTTTGGAGAAAAAATTCAAGGAGAAAGTTTCATCGCGTTTTACGATACGGAGCCGCCGCCACCTCCTGTTCTTCATCGGGAGGCCAGATCTAGATCCCGTTTGGGGCTCTGTAGAGGGGAATCTTCGGTCTTCGTCATCATCAACCCTTCTCCATCGCCAATTCCATGATGCTCCCCACCGGGAGTGAGTAATTCCTTAGTAGGCTTGCTGGTCAGTGAGGAGTTGGATGAGATTCATCATGTAATCGAGTTAGTTTTGTTAGGGCTTGATCCCTAGTATCCACTATGTTCTGAGATTGATGTTGCTGTGACTTTTCCATGCTTAATGCTTCTCACTAGGGCCCGAGTGCCATGATTTCAAATCTGAACCGTTTATGTTATCACCATTATATCTATGTTCTTGATCCGATCTTGCTAGTCATATGCACCTATTACATGTTCTGATCCGCAAACCCCGGAGTGACAATAGTCGGGATACTTTCCGGTGATGACCGTAGTTTGAGGAGTTCATGTATTCACCGTGTGTTAATGCTTTGTTCTGGTTCTCTATTAAAAGGAGGCATTAATATCCCTTAGTTTCCTTATGTACCCCTCTACCACGGGAGGGTAGGATAAAAGATGTCATGCAAGTTCTTTTCCATAAGCACGTATGACTATTTATGGAATGCATGCCTACATTACATTTATGAACTTGAGCTAGTTCTGTTTCGCCCTAGGTTATGACTGTTATATGATGAATATCATCCAACGAGTTCACCGATCCACTGCCTACTAGTTTTCCACATATTGTTCTTGCTAAGTTACTATTGCTGCTGCTACTGTTCCAACTGCTACAAAACTATTGCTATCACTGCTACCTTTACTGTTACTGTTACTGCTGCTATCAAACTATCAAACTACTGTGCTACTAATCACTCTGCTGCAGATATTTAATCTCCAGGTGTGGTTGAATTGACAACTCAGCTGCTAATACTCTCAAATATTCTTTGGCTCCCCTTGTGTCGAATCTATAAATTTGGGTTGAATACTCTACCCTCGAAAACTGTTGCGATCCCCTATACTTGTGGATTATCAAGACCTTTTTCTGGCGCCGTTGCCGGGGAGCTTAGCTATATTTGTTGAGTCACTTGGGATTTATATCAATTGATCACTATGAAGAATCTGAAGGATCCAAAGACCAAGATTTTTCCCTCTAAAACGAGGGGAGGTAAGGAACTGCCATCTAGCTCTGCACTTGATTCACCTTCTGTTATGAGTAAGCTTGCAACACCACAACATGCTAGTAATCCTGATCTGTCGCTAGTTATTGATGATGCTACCTCTGCTATGAATGATGCTTCTGATGATGCTAGTACCATGCTTGATGATAATGTGCCACTAGGAGAATTTCTTGATGAACAAATTGCTAAAGCTAAAGAGAATGAAATTACTGAAACTGATGAGATTGCTGAAAGTGATGAGGACCTTGAAACTGATGACTATCAAACACCTATTAATCCTAGTTCTCCTAGATTTGAAATGCCTAAGATACCTGAAGGTTATGTTTTAGATGGAGAGATAGCTAGAGAAATTCTTTCTTGCAAGGATAGAAAGGATCTTAAGAAATTACTAGCAAGTATAAGGAAAAGACTTTGAATGCTAGAATGAATGCGATCCTAAGTTTGCTACTTCACCTATCTTTGTTACCGATAAGGATTATGAACTCTCTGTCGACCCAGAGTTAATTACTTTGGTTGAATCTGATCCTTTCTATGGCTATGAAACTGAAACTGTAGTGGCACACCTTACTAAACTAAATGATATAGCCACCCTCTTTGCTAATGGTGAGAAGATTCGCTAATATTACATTCTCAAGTTATTTCCGTTCTCATTAAAGGGTGATGCTAAGACATGGTACAATACTCTTACTCCTGGTTGTGTGCGTAGTCCCCAGGATATGATTTAGTATTATTCTGAAAAATATTTTCCTGCTCATAAGAAACAAGCTGCCTTACAGGAAATATTTAACTTTGTGCAAATTGAAGAAGAGAGTCTCCCACAAGCTTGGGGGAGGCTTCTCCAATTGCTTATTGCTTTGCCTGATCATCCTCTCAAGAAAAATGAAATACTTGATATCTTCTATAATGGACTAACTGATGCTTCTAGGGACTTCCTAGATAGTTGTGTTGGTTGTGTTTTCAGGGAACGAACTGTTGAACAAGTTGAGGAGTTATTGAATAACATATTGAAGAATTAGGATGATTGGACTCTACCTGAACCACCGCTCGAACCCACTCCTAAGAAGAGGGGTATCTTATTTCTCAGTCCTGAAGATATGCAAGAGGCAAAGAAATCTATGAAAGAAAAAGGTATTAAAGCTGAGGATGTTAAGAATTTACCACCTATTGAAGAAATGCATGGCCTTGACACACCACCACCTCCAGAGGTGGTAGAGGTAAATTCTCTATTAAAGTTTGATGAAAGCGATATTCCTTACAATAAACATCCTAGTCAGTGCTTATATGAGTTTGACAACTATATTATGAAGCAAGATCATTTCAATGCACATGTCCTGAAACAATTGAAATATAACTCTGATATGATTGCTCGCTTGAGTGATTGCTATTTAGAATCAGTAATGATGTTAGAGGTGTAGGAAAGCATGCCTCTATGGTTCAAACTCAGTTAGAACAAGTTGCTAAGTCTCAAAAAGAATTGCTTGATGAAATGAATAGTAATATGAATGATTTTGCTGCTAGAGTAGTAACTAGAGGAGGTAGAATGACCTAAGAACCTCTTTATCCTGAGGGTCATCCTAAAAGAATTGAACAAGACTCTCAGAGAATTCATACTGACGCACCTAGTCCTTCTAGAAAGAAAAAGAAAAAGAAAAGTGATAGGACTTTGCATACCTCTAGTGAACCTGAGATACAAAAACCTCCTGATAATAATAATGTCTTTGTTTCCGATGCTGAAACTCAGTATGGTAATGAACATTCACCTAGTGATAGTGAAAATGAAAATGATGGTGTTCATGAAGATCCTCAACCCAACAATGATAAAGAACCAGATAATGATGTTGAAATAGAGCCTGTTGCTGATCTTGATAACCCACAACCTAAAAACAAATGCTATGATAAAAGAGACTTTGTGGCTAGGAAACATGGTAAAGAAAGAGAACCATGGGTTCAGAAATCCATGCCCTTTCCACCTAAACCATCTAAGAAAAAGGATGATGAAGAATTTGAACGCTTTGCTGAAATGATTAGGCCAGTCTTTCTGCGTACCCGCTTAACTGATATCCTAAAGATGGCCCCTTATGCAAAATATATGAAAGACATCATCACTAATAAAATAAAGATACCTGAAGCTGAAATCTCCACCATGCTTGCTAATTATTCTTTTAAGGATGGGGTGCCTAAAAAACTTGGAGATCCGGGAATACCAACTATACCTTGCTCCATTAAAAGAAACTATGTCAAA
The DNA here is from genome assembly GCA_039707655.1 of Elymus sibiricus. Classification (NCBI taxonomy): domain Eukaryota; kingdom Viridiplantae; phylum Streptophyta; class Magnoliopsida; order Poales; family Poaceae; genus Elymus; species Elymus sibiricus. Next base: position 413,683,317 of record CM077671.1, on the reverse strand, counting down.
ACTGCTTTGTGTGACTTGGGAGCCGGTGTTAGTTATATGCCTTTCTCCTTATACAAGGGACTTGATTTGAATAAACTCACACCTACTGAAATATCATTGCAAATGGCTGACAAATCAACTGCCATACCTATCGGTATTTGTGAGGATGTGCCCGTTGTTGTTGCAAATGTTACAATCTTAACGGACTTTGTTATTCTTGAGATGCCCGAGGACGACAACATATCGATTATCCTTGGTAGACCCTTTTTGAATACTGCAGGGGCTGTTATTGATTGCAATAAAAGCAAAGTCACTTTTCATATCAATGGTAATGAGCATACGGTGCACTTTCCGAAGAAACAATTCCAAGTGAATGGTATAAATGTTATTGAAGAATCTCCGACCATCACTATTGGAAGTTTTCAATTACCTCTACCTACTGCCAAAATGAAATATGATATACTTATTGTTGGGGATATGCATATCCCCATTGAGGTAACTTAGTGTTTTACGAAAGTTCTTCGGTTTCATGCTAATCGGAAGTGGTTGTTAATAAGACTTGATCAACCTTATTAATAGATCATTTTTTGAGAGGTATGAAGTTGATGAATCTAGTAAGCACAACTCTCTGCTCCCACCTTTTACTTTCTGTTTTAGTTAGTTGAATAAATTAAAATGCCATGTTTATCCTGTTTTCTGTTTTCACCGTGCAATAAAAAAAATGACCCAAAATAAAAGTTCTCAAAATCTCCTGAAAATTTGATACCATTTTTTTCCGAATATTTCTGAATTTCTTGTGCAAATAATACTAGAGGGGAGTGCACCTGGTGCCCACAAGACACCAAAGCGTGCCAGCACCCCCAGGCGCACCCTGGTGGTTTGTGGCCACCACGTGGGCCCCCTCACTTACTTCTTTAGCCCACATCATCCCCTAACTCCAGAAAAAAATCACCACAACCACCATTCCTGTGTTCTTGCTCTGAAACCCGCGGATTTCGATCTCTTTGCTCGAAGCTCCATTTCTGAAACTGTTTGGGTGGATTGCTACTTGGTATGTGACTCCTCCATTGCTCCAATTAGTTTTTGATTTAGTGGGTTATTTTTAGAGTAATTAGCTACTCTTGGTGCTGCTGTAGATGAGCTTGCATGTTGAATTCTTAGAGTTCTAAGAAGTTTGAATGCTTAATATGGCCTCTATGCATGCTTAGGAGTAGTTGCTATCAATTTCACAAAGTTTTGTTGACAAAAATTTTGTGTCTCAAAAATATTTCAGAATTTTGTTCGCAAATAAACATGCAATCCTTTAGGAGTTCTTTGAGGAGGAGTGTCGGATTTCGGGCTCCGCAAAACCCTAAGAGGTTTGAACCCAGGGGCGTGTGCGAAGATCCCCACTAGCTTCGGCCTCAAGCTCATAGCTCCACAGCCTCGTCGAATCTAACTCACTCACTCACAGGGAAGAAGACTAACACACATATTTACCCAGGTTTGTGCCGCTGCGAAGCGTAAAACCCTACTCCTGCTTTGGGTGGATTGCCTCACGAGGAGGTTGGCGGATGAACTGGTACAATGGTGAGCCACCTCGTGAGGGTGCTCGGGTGGTTTTTCGATCTGTCCTCCTCTATGGTGACGGCTAGTCTATATTTATAATGGCCCCGGTCCTCTTCCCTTATCGCATTGGCGGGAAGGGATCCCACAACGCCAATTTCAAAGGGGGACAAGGAGTACACCTTATCCCGACGAAAGGTGGTCTTCGCCTACAAAGTAGCTGGTGGTGATGTAGAGGTGGGCTCGGTGATGACGTCCGTCCTGCGGGGCTCGCGGTCCTGATCTTGTTACACCGGAATGGGAACCTTTGGGGGGCTTTCTTGGGAACCCGCGTACGTCCTTGCCTTCTTTACACCAAAGGGGAAACTGTCTTCTCTGGGCGCACCTGCGCCCGCCTGGCCCGGCCTGCGTCACCTCCGACCTCGTGAGGCCGGGCGCAGCATAGAGATCTCCGTCCCTCGGGAGGCAACCTGGGGAGGCCTCCTCCCTCCGGGGGTCTTGGTGTCATCCTCCTCACGAGGGTGGGGCTCCCGCGAGGGCCTTGTCTTGAGTGATGCTGCACCGGGCCGTACCAGGCTGTCGAAGTGGGCCACACCCAGGCCCGCAGGCAGGCAGGTCTGGGTACCCCCGTTCCCAGAGCGCCGACAGTATCCCCTGGGCCCAAGGCGCGCTTGGGTTGGCTTCGGGGTGAAGCCGAAGGAGCCGACCCGAGCGCCGCGGGCCCCAATCGCCTGCGGGCCCAGCCTGCTGCGTGGCGCGTAACGAGACACGGACGCCTCCACTTCCCGAAGGCTTCGGGAACCGCCCCGAGTCAAGCTGACATGATGCCTACGTGCAGCGGCGGCCATCATTGCCCTTCCTTGAATGTAGCCGTCTCCTTCTGTCTTCTCTCCTCTCGACCCACGCGGATGTTACCCGACGAGGGTAGGCGAGGCGACGTGAAGCAGGGCTGCACGCAGGCTGAGTCTGGCACATGGCGCCCGGGGAGCATGCGCCGCCTCCACTCCCCATGACGCCTCATGGACAGCGGTTGCGCCTATAAACCTGCCTCGCCCGGGGGGTCATGCCATCTTGACATGCCCTCTCACTTCCCATCTTTCCTGAGATACCATGCTCTTCTCTTTCCTTCACTTCCATGGCGTCTGGGGGAAGTGCAGCAAGCGCGGGGAGGCGCTCGGGGTCTCCGGCCCCGTCACCGGCCTCTGGAGGCAGCGGAGGGGGGCATTCGAGGCCGGCCCAGGCACGCCGGCGCTGGACCGTCACCGACGAGTGAGTGTTCCATCGCGCCCTCCCTTTCTTGTGAACCATGCCTGCCATGCCGAATCTGATTGCCTCCTCTGCTCAGGGCGCCCGCGCCCAAAAGGCGCAAGCTCGACGAACTCCTGGAGGAGGCGGACATGCTTAGGGCCCAGCTAGCGGGCGCCGAGGCTTCCCTCCAGGCCACGCTCAAGGGTGAGGAGGACGCCAAGGCGGAGCTGGCATCCCTCCAAGCCCAGATTGAGGGAGCAGCCAACGCCGTGCAGGCCGCCAAGGATGAGGCGGCCCACGCGAGGATGCTTGAGGCGCAGCGCGCCAAGCAGTATCTGGACATCTCCCGCCACGCGGTCAGCACGGTTAACCGGTTCGTCGGGGAAGCCCCTGCGCTACCCTGCACACACGGTGACGGGGGTTATCTCAACTTCTTCGGCAAGGTGGTGGAGGCGCTGGAGACTGGCGTCTCCCGGGTGGACGAAGACAACGAGTCCAGCGCACGCGATCTTCTGGACATCGCGCTAACGCGCGTCTTCTCCAACTTGCGCCGCCACGCCCTAGAGCTTGATCTCTCCCGCGTGATGGAGCCGGTGCCCGAGGGGCTCCAGAGGCCCCTCAGGGATGAGGTGCGCTGGCCGGTGGAATCCCTGGTGGAGCGGTTCATCCAGGAGCCTTCATCCGAGGAGGGCGGCGACTCCGGCGCCGTGGCTGGCGAGGGTCACGATGGGGACAGCGCCTCCTCCGCCTGAGCTTCCTTTGTTTCCTTCCTTCTGGTTCCTGTTGCATCAAGAAACACCTGGCCGCTGGGGGCGTTAAACTCTTGTGTTATACATCGTCTTCCCTTTTTTGAACCATCGATTGCTTGTTTTGTGCGGCGTGTCCTGGTCTCCTTCGCGGGGTTTTACGTCGTCATTGGTGTGCCTCCACACATCCCTTCACGCCTTCACCTGCCTTGCTGTGCCGTTGCTCCATGCCTAGCGCTCCTCGGGGGGTCCACAGTGGTATCGCGCAGCGTCCGGCGATAGCAACCTGCCGGGACCTCACGAGGTGGGCACTTCTGAGGGGACGCGTGCCTCTCCAAAGCTGAGGTTTTAGCGGCGATGCCTAGAGAGGCCGAACTCCCCCTTTGCGTCGTCCCTCCTATATCCGGAGCCACAGGAGGCCCCACAGGGGCATGCAGTCAACAGTAGCGCCTGCACTTTTACGTCAGCATTCCCGTCTCATACCCCAACATTTGGGTTGCCATTAAATCAAAAAATTCCAGCTCAATACGGTTGGGGTACTTAGCTTGGCGTGCCGTGGCGAACTCGTGCGTTGCAAGGTGTAGGTGGAGCGCCTGGGGAGTTCGGGGATCTCGCCAGGGGGGGTCTCCTTCCTTGCGAGCGAGGCGGTTTGGGAACCCTCTTGGTGCTCTGCGTCTGCAGGGCCCGATCCCGCGCATACCACGACCGCCATTGGGGCTTCCGGATCACCAGGACGAGACCAAGGGGCGAGGGGCTACGTGACCAGTGAGGCTCCTGAGTCACGTTGCTCAGGAGTCCCCCTTAACGCTCGAGCGTCTCCCTTACCTTTCCTTGCTAGCTCCTGCCCCGGGAGGTGCCCAAGCCTCCTGAGGGTACATCGGCGCGCCAAGCCGTGGCTGGAGCCCCCGAGCGAGGGTCGATCGTTGCTGGTATGCTGAGTCGCGATGCTCAGCAATGGCCAGGAGATGGGTGCCTTTGAGGCAGCATGCGCCTGTCGGCTTGCTCGAGAGCACCGTGCGAGGACTAGGATGCCCAGGCCTTGGCAAGGTGTGCACACCGTGTCCGTGTAGTCCCCGCTCGCGGGGCGCGTGAGGGGGAGACCGACAGGCGTCGATTCAGAAAACGAGACTTCAAGATCAAAAAGACCGCAAAGAGAGAAAATCCCCCCTTTTTCAAATAAGGTTGCCAAACATCGAGCTTCATTCAAAAAGTGGCAATTCGAATACAAAAAAAAGCAAGGAACAGCCGCGTCCGGCACCTAGGCTAGTCTTCATCTTCTCCCCAGCGCGGAGCGTAGGGCTTCCACTAGGCGTGGGCATAGTCATTGGAGGACAGTGTTGTCCGCCAGCGCGGAGCATGGGGCTTCCACTTGGACGTGGGTGGGAACCCCTCCGCGTCCCCGGGGAGCTCTGGGCGTATACAGCCCACTCATTATTACGTGAGAGTGTCACGGTCGGAGATAGCTGGGCGAACCCCCAGGCGCAAGGCCTAGGTGCTCCCAACTCAGCCATGAGCCATCCCGCGCATTTCTGTGCGGTTGCGCGCCCCTACGGCCCAAACATGAGTGCATTGCTCCCCGCGTAGCCGCGGGATTGCGCTCCCGCGGCCTAAACATAAGCGCAATGCACCCCGCGTAGCCATAGGGGTGTGGTGTCGGTGAAGCCGCCTCGTGAGGCGTCGGGGCGCCGGCCAGGCCATGACCCGGTGGCCTTGCGAGGCCCTGCCTCCTGAGGGCCGCACCGGCGCCCCCGGAGCCGCGGGTGGCCCGCGCTGCTTGTATCCTGCCGATCCCCCAGGCAGTTGCTCCTGCGGCCCAAGGGCCCAGCTGCGTGCTGCTTGCTCGCGAGGGCGGCGCCCGCACCGCGCCCCCGCGCGTCCCGGGACGCCCCTCTCTCGCACCAACCTGGCCCGGTGCTCCCTCAGTGGGAGCCCCCGGGCCCGGCTTGAAGAGGGTGTCCGAGACACTTCCCTACCCCGGGAGGATGCTGGCACCCGCGGGGGACGCGTGATCCATGGTGCAGTCCGCAGGTACGATGCTACTCGGAACATAGGCCTCTGTGTAAAGGCCTTGGCTTCCTCCTGAACCGTCTTCGTGCGCCCCGTGGTCAGCCTCCCCGGGTGGCAAGACGACGCCGTCAGGGGCGCACGGCCCAAGGACCCTCCTGCGCCGAGACTCCGCCCGAAGTTGCTTGCCTCTGCCGTCGCCGCGAGGTTGGGCGCGCGCGTCTTGACTCGGGTTGGCTCCGTGGTCACCCACCGCGCCTCCAGCATGGCTACCTGCTTGCTCGAAGGCTTGAGCTGCCTGGTCCCTGCGTCGGTTGGCCCGCTCGCGCCGGAATGACCCAGACTGTTGATGGTCCATCTGGTCATGAGCGCGCGCGTTGAGGCACGCGCGGAGTGTTCCGTCACCTTCTTCATATGCACCAGCGGCGGGGCCGGGTGGTGCCCTGTAGCCGGTCACCGGGATCCGGAGGAGAAGGAGCACAGCGTGGGGCGGGCCTTGCCCGGGCTCGCCCGGGCATGGGCCGGGCATGCTGTCAGTCGATGGAGGGAGATGTGCGGCGGGCGAGCCCCGGCGCCCATCGTCGGGGGTCGAGAGTGGAGGTGCGGGGTCCAGGCCCTCCTCGCGACGGCGACCAACTCGGCGATGTGGTTGGCCCAGGCGTCGAAGCCCCCGTCCGTCGGGCGATGGCGAAGCAGCTCAGTTGCCATCACCAGCGCGTCATGCACGTTCCGATCTCCCACGTGGACACAGGGTGATGGCGGTCCCGCGGGCGGTGCCACGAGGCGAGTGCTCTGCCTCGGCGGTGGGCGTGTGGAGCCTGGAGGCGCCTGGCTGGCATGAGTAGCGACGGCGGTGGAGACGATGCTGGTGGCCTAGAAACGACCGCCCAGCACCGAGCTGCCAGGGCGCGCATCATGAGAGGTGGCGGCAAGGTTGGTGAAGGTGGAACCGTCGAGGCCGAAGAAAACATGACGGGCGTCGGCCATCGAAGCGGCGGAGCGGAGAGGAAGCAAGGCTCGCGGAAGGATTCCGGCACGCCCCCTACCTGGCGCGCCAAATGTCGGATTTCGGGCTCCGCAAAACCCTAAGAGGTTCGAACCCAGGGGCGTGTGCGAAGATCCCCACTAGCTTCGGCCTCAAGCTCACAGCTCCACAGCCTCGTCGAATCTAACTCACTCACTCACAGGGAAGAAGACTAACACGCAGATTTACCCAGGTTCGGGCCGCTGCGAAGCGTAAAACCCTACTCCTGCTTTGGGTGGATTGCCTCACGAGGAGGTTGGCGGATGAACTAGTACAATGGTGAGCCACCTCGCGAGGGCGCTCGGGTGGTTTTTCGATCTGTCCTCCTCTATGGTGACGGCTAGTCTCTATTTATAATTGCCCAGGTCCTCTTCCCTTATTGCATTGGCGGGAAGGGATCCCACAACGCCAATTTCAAAGGGGGACAAGGAGTACACCTTATCCTGACGAAAGGTGGTCTTCGCCTGCAAAGTAGCTGGTGGTGATGCAGAGGTGGGCTCGGCGATGATGTTCGTCCTGCGGGGCTCGCGGTCCTGGTCTTGTTGCACCGGAATGGGAACCTTTGGGGGGCTGTCTTGGGAACCCGCGTACATCCTTGCCTCCTTTACACCAAAGGGGAAATTGTCTTCTCTGGGCGCGCCTGCGCCAGCCTGGCCCGGCCTGCGTCACCTCCGACCTCGTGAGGCCGGGCGCAGCATAGAGATCTCCGCCCCTCGGGAGGCAACCTGGGGAGGCCTCCTCCCTCCGGGGGTCTTGGCGTCGTCCTCCTCGCGAAGGTGGGGCTCCCGCGAGGGCCTTGTCTTGAGTGATGCTGCACCAGGCCGTACCAGGCTGTCGAAGTGGGCCACACCCAGGCCCGCAGGTAGGCAGGTCTGGGTACCCCCGTTCCAAGAGCGCCGACAAGGAGATCCTCGGAGGCCTCATCAAGTGGAAGCTCGGTTCAACAATCTTATGTTGAGCCAAGCGAAAGCTCGATGCGAGATGCCGCCACCAAATCATGCTTGTGGCCATGCGATGAGTTCATGGAAGATGCATGTATTAAGGGGGAATTTGAACAAAATATCCACAATACAGAGCTTGCTCCCTTCATCACAGGTAAGTGCCCTCAACACCTCGAACTCACGAAAACATTCACAAAGAAATTTAAATATTTTCCTCGTGAGTCTAGAGTTTCATTCAACCTTTATGACCGTTCCTTCACCATGCCGTTAGAAATGTCCAGTGAAGCATGCAAACTTCCATATTGGGGTTCCCTTGATGAACCAACAAAATCTGAATACGAGTCATTTTTGGTTAATCTTTGCTATCGTGAAGATAGGGGAGTAACACAAGGAAGAATTAAAAGTATTCATTTCCCATCAATAAACTACTTCGCACTCTTTAATGGCAAATGTATTGTAGGCAAACAAGACTGTAGCACACTGTGTACTCCTGATTTGAGCCTCATACACACTACCATAACTGGAAATAAATGTTATAATCTCGGAGCAATTGTTGCACGGAGATTGCAGCACAATGTTGCTAGCGGTAATTTTTATGGAGGAATTTATGCCTCCCATGTAGCAGAGAGACTAAACGTATCACCTTGGCCTAATGACCCCGTCTTACCAATTCAGTATTTAGACTTTGAGGCCATGAAGCGTCATAAGTTCCTTATGGGCACGGCAACTAACTATACCTATAACTTGAGATTTAATAAAAAACGTTGTGCCTGTCACTTTGCCTGCTCCTTCTCTCTTTGATTTTGACAGTAGGGGAAGATACTATGTTCTTGAGAGTGAAGCCCATGCGTACAATGCGGAGGTCGAAGCTGCTAGGAGGGCTGAGGAGTTTGCACCCAGGGCCTTGGTGAGCTATCGCTCAGACTATTATCCAGGCGGATGGTGATTACCAAGCTAGGCCAAAAGCCTAAGCTTGGGGGAGTACGTATTTCCACCGACATTACATTCATGTTCACACATTTCATTCCAGTTGTCGGTGCTCATACTTCTTCATTGTAATATCCATGCTAGATTTGTTTTCTCGCTTTCTTCTTGTGTGTTTGAAAAACTTTGAGAAAACCCAAAAATATTTCCCACTTCTTTTCAGTTTTTCTTTCTAGCTTAGTTTAATTGTAGTGTCGAAAGAAACCCAAAAAGATTTCTCATTTCTTCTTTTGCTTGTTGGGAGCTCTCCCGTGTAAATAGTTTTTCTCGTTTTTGTTTTTCCTCTTTAATTTTCTTTCTTCAGGAAAAACCAAAAACTCCAAAAATATTTCAGTGTGTTTCTCTGAAATTCTTTTCTTTTGTTTGAGTCGTACCAAGGAGAAGACAACGATGAAAATGTTGAGTGTCTCTCATATGCACTATTGTTAATGTAACAAAGAGCCCATGTTACCTTGTCTTCTCCTCTTGAATAAAATGTTGCAGATTCCAGCTTAGTCCACGACACTCTTGCACTATTATTTTTTTCTTATCATTCGGTTGTGCAAGTGTAAGGCAATAATGACGATATTTCATGAAGTGACTCTGGCAGAGAAAAGCGGGTATGAACTCAACTTGTTTTTGGTTTTGTAAATATGTTTAGCCTAGTATCCTTGATTCAGCATATTATGATCAACCATGTTTGCAATGACCATTAGAGATTATAGTTGTTCATGCCATGCTTAAGTAGCTAGGAGTGGATAATGATTTATCTTGGATGTCAACATGCATTAAAATGGTTGTGATGTGGTATGATGATATGGTATCCTCCTCTGAATGTTTCAAGTGGCTTGACTTGGCACATGTTCACGCATGTAGTTAAATCAAAACCAACATAGCCTTCATGATATTTATGTTCATGGTGTCCATATCCTACTCATGCTAGTAGTCAATGTTTATTATATGTAATGCATGTTCATGACCGTTTTCGCTCTCTAGCTGGCCGCTTCTCAATCTATTTGCTAGCCTTCGCTGTACTAAGAGGGAATACTGCTTGTGCATCAAAATCCTTAAACCAAAGTTATTCCAGATGAGTCCACTATATCTACCTATATGCGGTATTACCCTACCGTTCCAAAGTAAATTTGCATGTGCCATCTCTAAAATTCAAATGAACATCTGTTTTGTGTGCCTGGACCACTCATGGAGTGATAGGGGGGGTCAGTATCTTCCATGCTAAGCGGGTTATTCTCATGATGAGTGTTTATTCACTCGTCCTTACACGAGAGGGGCGGTAATAGGGATTCCCAGTCCTGAAATCAAAAATTACAAATAATTAAACAAAGCTCCCCCAGGAATGGTGTTGGTTTGGACGGTACCCGTGGATGCCGCTAGCCGTGGAGTGTCATTGTTGGTGGAGGGGGAGTAAACCTTTACTTTTACCGCTTGGGAACCGCCGCTAATTTGTTTAGCATGGAAGATATTGATAACTCTTGGTCGTGACATTGACAGGAAGGGTGTACCTCCCAAAAATTATATCTATCTCTGTTTTAAAACTTGAGCTCTGGCACCGCTGCAAATCCATGCTTCCCTCTGCGAAGGGACTATCTATTTACTTTTATGTTGAGTCATCACCTTCTCAAATAAGTGCCAGACCTGAGAGCACTATTGTCATCCTCATGCATTGTGTATAGTTGATGTTGGGTGCAGCATGACTGGATCTTTTCTACCATGAATTACAATGTTTAGTCGTTGCTTGAACTTTGGAGGTGCTCTACATTTATGTTTTGCGGTCTCAGAAAGGGCTAGCGAGATACCACTATTGTCATATTGTATCATGATTGTTTTGACAAAGTGTTGGCACTTGAGATATCTTATTATTGCTCGTTAGTTGCTTATGTCATTGATATGAGTTAATATAATTTCTAAGAGTTATTGTAGGCATGGTTAGTCATAATCTTTGCTGAAAACTTGGGTGCTACTTAAGCATATATATGTAAACAAGAACAAAAGAGTTCGTAAAAGTTTTTGTTTATCACTTTCAGTTTGTCAACTGAATTGCTTGAGGACAAGCAATGGGTTAAGCTTGGGGGAGTTGATACGTCTCCGTCGTATCTACTTTTCTTCACACTTTTGCCCTTGTTTTGGACTCTAATTTGCATGATTTGAATGAAACTAACCCGGACTAACGTTGTTTTCAGCCGAACTACCATGGTGTTGTTTTTGTGCAGAAATAAAAGTTCTCGGAACTGGACGAAACTTTTTGGAGATTTATTTTAGAATAAATAAAAAATACTGAAGCCAAGAACCACCAGAGGGTGCCCCTGGCTGGGCAAGATACACCAGGGCGCGCTAGCCCCCCCCCCCCCCGCCCAGGTGCGCCCTGGTGGGTTGTGCCCACCTCGTGGCCCCACTGACCCTAATTCCAACGCTATAAATTCCTATTTTTGGAGACAAAAATCAAGGAGAAAGTTTCATCGCGTTTTACGATATAGAGCCGCCGCCACCTCCTCTTCTTCATCGGGAGGCCAGATCTGGAGCCCGTTTGGGGCTCCGGAGAGGGGAATCTTCGGTCTTCGACATCATCAGCCCTTCTCCATTGCCAATTCCATGATGCTCCCTACCGGGAGTGAGTAATTCCTTTGTAGGCTTGCTGGTCGGTGAGGAGTTGGATGAGATTCATCATGTAATCGAGTTAGTTTTGTTAGGGCTTGATCCCTAGTATCCACTATGTTCTGAGATTGATGTTGCTATGACTTTGCCATGCTTAATGCTTGTCACAAGGGCCCGAGTGCCATGATTTCAGATCTAAACCGTTTATGTTATCACCATTATATCTATGTTCTTGATCCGATCTTGCTAGTCATATGCACCTATTACCTGTTCTGATCCGCAAAACCCAGAGTGACAATAGTCGGGATACTTTCCAGTGATGACCGTAGTTTGAGGAGTTCATGTATTCACCGTGTGTTAATGCTTTGTTCCGGTTCTCTATTAAAAGGAGGCCTTAATATCCGTTAGTTTCCTTATGGACCCAACTGCCATGGGAGGGTAGGACAAAAGATGTCATGCAAGTTCTTTTCCATAAGCACATATGACTATTTACGGAATGCATGCCTACATTACATTTATGAACTGAAGCTAGTTCTGTATCGCCCTAGGTTATGAGTGTTATATGATGAATATCATCCAACGAGTTCACCGATCTAGTGCCTACGAGTTTTCCACATATTGTTCTTGCTAAGTTACTATTGTTGCTGCTACTGTTCCAACTGCTACAAAACTATTGCTATCACTGCTACCGTTACTGTTACTGTTACTGCTACTATCAAACTAACATACTACTGTGCTACTGATCACTCTGCTGCAGATATTTAATCTCCAGGTGTGGTTGAATTGACAACTCAGCTGCTAATACTCTCAAATATTCTTTGGCTCCCCTTGTGTCGAATCTATAAATTTGGGTTGAATACTCTACCCTCGAAAACTGTTGCGATCCCCTATACTTGTGGGTTATCAACACACGGTAATCCCCACGGCTGCCACCTTACCTTGCTCGGGACTCTTTTGGCTCCCGTATATGAACATGTCGCTAGCAATCATATGTCAGAGAATCCGGATCGACAAGACTAGTTATAGACCCAAGTGGCACAACCCTACAGGGACAGGCATACATAACCCAGCAATGCAGGTGTCAGTCATCAACGTGTGTAGACGAGTCATAGCAAGCTACATGGACTCCATTATACCGTGTGACATTTCTGTCATCAACGTGTGTAGACGAGTCATAGAAGGCTACACAGACTCCATTACACCATGTGACATTTCCGCGTAGGGACAGACACAGCAGCAAATAAGGATACACGCCGGTCAATCAATGTGTCCGAAGCAGTAGCAAGCTACCAAGGCTCAGTGGAGGCATAAGAGGCATTTTCCTGTAAAGAGGGCTACTAAAGGCACACAACTAGGTGTCGAATCCCACACATACCAATGCATTTCAAAAATACACGCATTGCACGATATGTGTAGATACAACATGGCATCACAACATAACTCTATAACTCAAGTATTTATTAAAGACTCATAAGAGCCAACATAGTGTGATATTACAAATAGGGGTCACATGATCCAACACTCAAGTCATACAAGCAACAAGAGGAAGCATAACATGTCTGGGTACAGACGTCTACTAAAAGTGGCTGGAGGAGCCTGAAAATCTACAACGAACCTCCCAAAGGATCTAGACCTCTGTCTGGGATTCCCAAGCTAATCCAGTCAACATTGAACACATCGTCGAAACCAGAAGTGAGACCGAAGTCTCGTCTGCAAAAACATAAATTAAGCAACCGTGAGTACAAAGGTACTCAGCAAGACTTACATCAGAACTATCTACATATGCATCATTGTCAACAAAGGGGGTTGTGGAGTTTATTGCAACAAGCCAGCTTTGACTCTTGGCTAACTTGTACTATGACTCTGAGTACTTTCTTTAAGGTGAGAGAGCGCACACGAGTACAGATATTCACCACATCAATACACCACTATGGATCCTCTCCCGTCTCCCTACAAGAAGGCCATCCATAACACTCACACTTATCTTGAACATTTTAAATTACCCATTTCAAGTTGTCTGTGAACCATATAAGTTTCCAAGTAGTCCATATCCGAGGACGCGGCTATTCGAACAGATTGTTTACCCTGCAGGGGTAGGCTTCTTCACACACACTCTCACCATTTACCACCACATACACGTCATGTATCGTGGCAACCTTCAAGCGGAAGCCTGGCGAGGGTGTCGGCCACATACGTTAAGTTACAATGACTCACGCCCAAGGTAGTCGCCTATCTGAGTTGGAACCCATAATGGAAGTCCGGGCGAGGTTTCCAATACGGCCTCAAACGATGTGAGAAGGGCCCCAAGCCGGTCTCGACTGGGCCATTCATCCACTCCGCAGGCCGTGCCACAACCTAGAAATGTTTCGAACTACTGTGACGCCTGGGCTGAGAACATGGAAGTCAATAGGCTAAGAGAGCTCGAGTTACCGGAGCCCAATGTGCGGTAGTATCTTGTCTTGGAACACAAACACAGAACTCAAATCTTATGGACGGTCTCAATGAGACAACCCACCATGTACTCCTACATCTCATCTCATCGCTACCTTCACCAAATCGGATTCACACACTTAGCCCTCACACAGCAGGACATGAACACATCCATTCTGATCCATCGCTCAGATGGATCAGACCCGACACGACTCTAAGCATAGCAAGCATAGTAAGCAATCATGGATGAGTAGTCACAACAAAGCTCAAGCAGTTGCTACACATGCTAAGAGGTTTCAACTATTTACTGTGACAAAGACAGGTTCAACTACTGAAACATGTAACAGTTGAATCGTTGTTGTCCTAATGCAGTAAAAGAGAGCAAGCGCGAGAGAGTGGGATTTTATCGTAATGCTCAAGGGGGTTTGCTTGCCTGGCACTTCTCAAGATGGTAAAGCTCTTCATCGGTGGCATCGATTTCATCGTCGGAACAACGTCTGCCGGGAGCAAACAACACCGGCAAACAAGGAAATGAACACATTCAATGCAATGCAGAAGACATGATGTATGACATGGCAACTTAAGGTACTGAATTGACCTAATGTAATAGATAGGCATGTTAATTGAAGTGGAATTCAAACCTAGTTTAAATTCCAACTCCAAATATTATTTCATAAATTGCCCTAATCATGAAATGTCCTAGTTGGTGATGTTAACTTGCTCAAATATGCATGAACATGGCATAAACATATTCTACATATTTTTCTGGTAATTTTTCTGGTCATTTTTCATATATAAATTATTTTCATCTGAATTATAGATTATTTTATATGAATTTTAGAAGTTTAAAACATTTTTTCAAAATAATAAATCATTTCTAATTTATTTTAATTCCAGAAAACCATTTACTGCGTCAGCATTACATCAGCGGGTCAAAGGTGCTAGCCCAGGTCAAACCTAACGGACGGGACCCACATGTCATTGACTTGGCTAATTAATAGGTTTATTTAAACTAACTATTTACTATTAGTTAGCAAATTAACCAGAAGGGCCCACAGTCAGTTACCTAAGGAGTTAATTAGGCAGCGATTAGCGCCTAATGACGATGCCATGTCAGCATCGCCGGAGCTCAATCCGGCGACCTGGAAACGCAGCGTTGTCTGCTCGGAGGGCCACGGGAGCGGCAGCCGAGGCTACTGGGGCGCAACCCGTGCTCGCCCGCATCCAGGAAGGCAGGCAGCTAGGCACGGGGTGGCCGGAGCTGACGGCAATCACACCGGAGGCGGCGGCTGGAGCTCGGCTTGTACGGACCCGAGGCTACGGGGCAAGGGAGAGCTAGGGAAGGCATGCTACGACATCCTGGGGACCCCACGAGGACATCAGTGCCATGGATGCAAGCAGGGGAGCTCGTGTTGGGGAATGTTGCATGGGAAACAATTTTTTTCCTACGCACACGCAAGATCTATCCATGGAGATGCATAGCTACGAGAGGGGGGAGTGTATCTACATACCCTTGTAGATCGCTAAGCGGAAGCGTATATAACACGGTTGATGTAGTCGTACGTCTTCACGATCCAATCGCGATCCATCCCGATCTAGCGCCGAACGGACGGCACGCCCGCGTTCAGCACACGTGCGGCTCGGTGAGGCCTCCGCCTCCTCGATCCAGCGAGCGAGGGTGGAGTAGTAGATGGGTTCTCAAACAGCACGACGGTGTGGTGGAGTTGGTGGTGGAGCAATCTCGATAGGGCTACGCCGAGCGCTACCGAAACCGCGAACGGAGGAGAAAACGATCTAGAGAGAGAGGGGCGCCAAGGGCTTGGTGTGCCCTCTTGGGGCGCCCCCTCCCCTCTATATATAGGTGGAGGGGCGTGGGGAACAGCCCCTCCAAGCCCTAGGGTGCAGCCAAGGGGGAGGACGTGGAATCCTAGTCCTCCTCCTTCCCTTCCATACAAAGGTGGACTTTCCACCTCTCCCAAGCCACATGGGCCATGAGGGACTTGTGCGCCTGGCACACTAAGGCCAGGGCGCCTCCCCTCAGCCCATGCAAACCCTTGGGACGTGGTGGAACCCTTGGAGGACTTCCGGACTCCTTCGGAAGTTTCCAGAACCTTCTAGAAGCTTCCCGGTACAATACCGGAAAACCCGAAACTTTTCCAATAGCCAAAATATGACTTCACATATATAAATATTTACCTCCGGACCATTCTGGAGCTCCTCGTGATGTCCGGGATCTCATCCAGGACTCCAAACAACATTAGGTCACCAACATACATAACCCAATAATACTATATCGTCACCGAACGTTAAACGTGCGGACCCTACAGGTTCGAGAATCATGTGGACATGACCGAGACACCTCTCTGGTCAATAACCAATAGCAGGACCTGGATGCCCATATTGGTTCCCACATATTCCACGAAGATCTTTATCGACTGAACCACGATGCGAAGGATTCAATCAATCTCGTATGCAGTTCCCTTTGTCCAGCGGTATGTTACTTGCCCGAGATTCGATCGTCGGTATCTCCATATCTAGTTCAGTCTCGTTACCGGCAACTCTCTTTACTCATTTCGTAATACAAGATCCCGTGACTAACTCCTTAGTCAGCTTGCTTGCAAGCTTCTTGTGATGTTGTATTACCAAGAGGGCCTAGAGATACCTCTCCGTCAAACGGAGTGACAAATCCCAGTCTCGATCCATGCCAACCCAACAGACACCCTTGGTGATACCTGTAGAGTACCTTTATGATCACCCAGTTATGAAGTGACGTTTGATACACACAAGGCATTCCTCCGGTGTAAGGGAGTTGCATGATCTCATGGTCTTAGGAACAGATACTTGACATGAAGAAAGCAGCAACAATAAACTTAGTGATACGATCAAATGCTATGCTTACAGTTGGGTCATGTCCATCACATCATTCTCCTAATGACGTGACCCCGTTATCAAATGAAAACTCATGTGTATGGTTAGGAAACCTTAACCATCTTTGATCAAAGAGCTAGTCTAGTAGAGGCTCACTAGGGACACAGTGTTGTCTATGTATCCACACATGTATCTGAGTTTCCGATCAATACAATTCTAGCATGGATAATAAACGATTATCATGAACAAGGAAATATGATAATAAACAATTTATTATTGCCTCTAGGGTATATTTCCAACAGCTCGGAAGCGCAAGGCGCACCAGCCATGGCAGTGGTGGAGCTTGGGACTCACGGGCATCAGCGTTACAGCAAGAAATCAACGACAGGGAGAGGGGGTAACGAGTCAGGAGCTCACGGGGAGTCGTTTGGCGCTGGTGGTGAGGTCGGGGTTGCGCTGGAGCTAGCGAAATGTTAGCGGCGAGCGACGGACCCAGAGGAGGAAGACGGAGATGATGTCTGCGTTGCAGTGGAGAGGTGTCTCGTGAGTTGGCTCGGGGAAGCTGCAGAGCTCGGCGAAGGCGCTGGACAGGTGGAGCATCGATACGACATCGATGGCCATGGTGGTTCACTACGCGCATCGACCGCTTCTCTCGGGTGGCTCGAGAAACAGAGCTAGAGGGCGAGGGAAAGGGCTATGAGAGGGATAAATGTAATAGGCCAACCCGGGCTTCTCCATGGTGCAGGGATTAGGACGGGGAGGTAGTTGCGTGGTCGCGGCAGCGTGCGCGCTCGACAACGAGTTGTCTGCCTACTCTGGCGAGAGGAGGAAGACGGCTCTACCCCTGGTGGGCTAGGCCGAATCCTTTGAACAGGTAAGGCCCAGGTGAGTTTCCCTTTTAGTTTATTTCTGTTTTCCATTTATTTCCTCAATTTTTATTTAGTTTAAAACCAAATCATTTTTGTAAAATTTTGGAAGAATTTGTGGATGCAAAATGGATTATTCTAGAGCACCACAAAAAGTTTCAGAATTATTGGAGCACCAAATTATATATATTATTTAAATGGCTCCAATTCAAATATGAAATGAGTTAAATCAAATATCCAAGATGTTCCAAAAATGTGCACGTCATTTTTGGCAGAGGTTTTCACCTTTTTCAAGAATCATGGACTTTTCTCGAGGCCATTTTGGATTCACTGAAAATATCTTTTAACTGAACCTATTTGAATTTCAAAGTGCTAGGGTTTGATCATTCCCCATTTCAAGTTCCAGGAAATGAACATGATGACATGAATGCCAATGCAACTATTTACAAGCAATATTCTAGGGCTGTGACAGGGCGCAAGTGAGGAAGCTCTTTGGGTGGCATGGATTCTTGAAGAATGAACAATGTGGATGCATTAAGTTTGTTGTCCACTTCTTCTCTTGGCGTCATGTTGCTTGGATCATGAGGGTAGAAGCCTTGCTCGATTACCCTCCAAAGTTGCATTGAGCTATGATTCAAATGAGACTTGATACGAAAAACCCAATTATAATAATTAGACAAATCAAGTTTGGGTGGTTGCCCATGCGTGTTAGATATGAGGTGAGGGGAACGGTCCACCATAGGTCTGGGGAGGGGAAACGCAGTATGTGCGTCCGACCCATTCTTTCCTTGAGGTGACCTGGGATTCAAAGAACTAGCCAACTCCTTCGTGGAGTTAACATCCCTTGACCTCGTCAACCACGAATGATTTGAGAGAGGTCATGGCCTCATTCAAATCACCCAGGGTGACTACGGTCTCGGACCCGGCCGTGGAGTTCTCACCCTCATTAATCCCATCGTCGGCCATACCCTTTAGGCGGTTAAGCCCTTAAAAGAGACGTAGCTCTGATACCAATTGAAAGGATCGATATGGTCGACTAGAGGGAGGGTCAATAGATGACAACATTTTTTAACTACTTTGTAACCAATTAGGCTCAACAATAAAATATATTGTCTAGATATGCAACTAGGTGGACAACCTTTATGAAGATCACAATAACAACAACAAAAGCAAGTACAAGATACACATACAATAAAGCTTGCACAAAGTAAAGGTAAGAAGTAACCACAAGTGGAGTCAATGGAGATGAGGATGTGTAATCGAAGTTCCCTCCTTTTAAGGGGAGGTACATCTCCGTTGGAGTGGTGTGGAGACACAATTCTCCCTAAGAAGCCACTAGGGCCACCGTATTCTCCTCACGCCCTCGCACAATGCAAGATGGCATGATTCCACTAGTGGTGCCCTTGAAGATGGCGACCGAACCTTTACAAACAAGGTTGGGGCAATCTCCACAACTTAATAGGAGGCTCCCAACACCAACATGGAGCTTCACCACAATGGAACTACCACTATTGCATGGGGACTACACAAAATGTATTGGCGGTAGTGTCGCCTGGGCGGTACTACCGCCCACCCCAGCAGTACTACCGCTTAGGGCAGTAGGGGTAGGAGTAGCCGCAGTAGTAAAGAGGGCCAGGACGACAGTACCACCCTAAGCGGTACTACCTCTCTAGTGCCGCTCTACTACCGCATAGGTAAATATAATAACAGAAAGTTGCAAGCAGGAATCCCCCTAAGCATACTAGCAGCGGAAGTACCGCCTAAGCGGTACTACCGTGCTACTACCGCGCTACTACCGGATAAGGGAAAATGGCAACAGAAAGTTGCACGGCTGGGAATCCCTAAGCGGTACTACCGTGGGCACTAGCTGTACTACCGCTTATGTGCAACAAAAACTTTTCATAGAAAAACAGAGGGCCAGCGCCATGTTGCGGAAAGGGGAAGTGGGTACATATCTGGTTATGTACGTGTTGATTCCACCCATACCTTTCCAATACGGACCCCATCTTAATAGTACGGTTTTCCTACAACTCACAATTCATCGATAACTAAATCGTCAGGAACCACCGTCTTCAGTCTTCACCACCGAGGGGTATAAACCGTCTCATGCCAAGTCATGATAACTAAAATACTCAAGCACACGGTTAGTCCGCAAATTGCATTGTCAACAATCACCAAAACCAATAAGGGATAAATATGCCCTAACAGCGGCCCACTTCCCCAGGGTCTCCGGAAAACACCACGGTACCTGCCATTGTCCGCCATTTCGAAAAAAATGCCCTAGAACATGCATATACATAGATTTTAAATATATCATTTTTTCTGGCATGACCTCTACTGTAAAATGGACATATTAAGTGCTAGGAATTTGGTGAAACGAAAATAAATCAACGTTTCGCCAAAACTTTAGCGCTTAGTATGAATCCCTATAAAGCATTGAAGACATATACAACACGATACGAATAAAAACAAACAAAAAAGTTTGGCATGACCTCTGTTGGTGCAATGAATTGCCCTCTTGTGTTTTGGAGATTGTTGCAAAAATCAGGGATGGACTGATTTGTTTGCTAGTGCACACTGATACGTCTCCAACGTATCGATAGTTTATGAAGTATTCATGCCATATTTGCCTATGTTTACAATACTTCTATACGATTTTGATGCACTTTATATGATTTATTTAGAACTAACTGGACTGACGTTGTTTTCAACAGAATTACCGTGGTGTTGTATAAAAGTTCTCGGAATCGCTCGAAACTTTTCTATGTTTTGATTGGAGAAAATAAGAAATACTGGAGTGAAGAACCACTGGAGGGGAGCCACCAGTGGGCCACAAGCCAACAGGGCGCGCCCACCCCCTGGGCGCGCCCTGATGGCTTGTGGGGCCCACCTGGCACCGTTTAGCGTGATTCCAACACCGAAAAATCCTATATATAGAGAAACCCTCAGAAATAAACAGAGACTCTCCGCTCCGCCGCCACAACTTTTTGTATCGACGAAAAACCCATCAGGAGCCTTTCCAGTACCCTGTCGGAGAGGGAAATCATCATCTGGTGGCCATCTTCATCATCCCGGCGGAGGCCATGACGAGGAGGGAGTAGTTTACCCTCGGGGCTGAGGGTATCTACCAGTAGCTATGTGTTTAATCTCTCTCTCTCTCACACACACACACACACTCTCTCTCTCTCTTTCTCGTGTTCCTGAGATGGCAAGATCTTGATGTATCACGGGCTTTGTTAATATAGGTGGATCATATGGTGTTCTTCCCTTGCTATCTTGTTGTGATGAATTGAATCTTTCCCTTTGAGAGTTTGTTATGCTGGATTGAATATTGGATTTGAGATCACTTGATGTATGTCTTGCATGTGGATACCGGTGCTGACAATGGGGTATTCTATTGATTCAATTGATATATGTTATGGCATCAACTTGTGGATTCCGGTGACCTTGGGTATCTATGCATAGGGGTTGATTGCATGTTCTTGTCCACCTTCTCCGATAGAAATCTTGGGGTACTCTTTGAAGTTCTTTATGTTGGATTGAATGTGATGAATCTGAAATTGTTTGATGTGTGTCGAATAATTAACCCACAGATACTTGAGGTGACATTGGACTATCTAAGTGACATTAGGGTTGATTGATATGTATCATTGGTGCTATTTTAGTACAAACTCTAGGGTTGTTTGTGACACCTATAGGAATAGCCCAATAGATTGATCGAAAAGGGTAACTTTGAGGTGGTTCTTACTACCTACAACAATTCCATCTTATGTTCTCCACTACTTATGAACTTTGGAGTGATTCTTTGTTGCAGATTGAGGGATGATCATATTATCCTATTATGTTAGCATTGTTGAGAGATTGCACTAGTGAAAGTATGAACCCTAGGCCTTGTTTCCAAACATTTGTATAACGATTTGCTTGTCATTTTCCACTTGATACCTTGCTGTTGTTGTATTTTCATATTACAAAAACCTATTTCTATCATCCATATTGCACTTGTATCACCATCTCTTCGCCGAACTAGTGCACCTATACAAAATCTTCCATTGTATTGGGTGTGTTGGGGACACAAGAGATTTCTTGTATTTGATTGCAGGGTAGTTTGAGATAGACCATCTTCATCCTACACCTCCCATGGTTTGATAAACCTTAGGTCATCAACTTGAGGGAAAATTGCTACTGTTCTACAAAACTCTATGCTTGGAGGCCCAACAGAGTCTACAAAAATAAAGTTGTGGAGTAGACATCAAGCTATTTTCTGGCGTTGTAGCCGGGAAGGTGAGTGCTTCAAGGTATATCTTCAGATCTTGCAAGTAAATCTTTTAGTTTCTTGTTTAGCACTAATTAGGTTTATAAAAGAAAACTACAAAAAATGGAATTGATGTTGCATCAAGTTCTTTACCTTTATGATGTTTTTCTAGAAAATGATGGATCGGAAAATTGTGCCAAAGTGTTAAAAGAAGAGTTTGATAAAATGTTTGGCATTAAATCCTTGAATGATGAGCATGATAGCAATATTGTTAGCATGAATTTTCTGAATATCCATGATGCTAATCATGATTGCACTAGTCATGATAAAAATATTTCCTATAAGCATGTCAATTTTTGTGGAGTGAACAAAATTTGTGAAGACATGCCATATAGGGATGATAGTTTTTGTAAGAAGCATAAACGTGACCAAACTAATTGGTGGCTTAAAGTGATAGATGAATTTTCCACAAGATTATGCTCTCTTCATCCCATTACTTGTGAACTTTGCAATAGGGTTGGTCATCTTAATTTCCATTGCATACATTTTCCTGATCAAACTGTTTCCAAATATTGTGACAATTTGATCTCCCGTAAAATCTATAATGAACTTTGTTTATTTTTGGGGTGTGAAGAATTGTCACATAAAAATGATTGCTTTGATATATTCCTTATCACTAATGATAATGAAACTAATCTACAAGAAATATATATGTTTTGCGTAGTGAATTGCAATGAGAATGCTTATATTGCCAACTATAGATAGAATGAGAAACCAATAGAATATAGAAGGATTACTAATGATAGGGTAAAGGTCTCCCATTACCCTCCTATTGTTTCTCGTAATGAATCAAGTTGCAAGGAAGAGCTTCCCATCGAACCAATATCTTCAATAAGAAGCTCAAAAAGATTACTTAAACCCACGCATAAGGTGGTGAAGAAGAAGAAAATAAGGAAAAGTGGAGGTAAAAATGTATCTCTCCCAAATAATGTTACTCCTATAATCGTTGAGAATGAATACGAAAGTATTGTGGACGATGATACACTCGATGATTATTTTGTTGTGCCTACTACTTGCTGTGATGAGGATGATTGGGAAGATAATGATACCCCTTATAATATTGAAAATATTTTTGATACCAACGTGGAAAATTATGGTGATAATAATTGTTACACTATTGGTGTTATTCATGCTATTGATGATTATGCTAATGATATGCATACCCACATGCTTGGAGATGCTATGCTTGATGAGAATGACATACTTGAGAATATATTTGCTGCATTGGATGTGTATTTCAAGCTTGGGGATGCTATGCATCATGAATATGATCTTTTTAGTCCCCCTACTTTGAATGATCAAATTTGTTATGATGATTGCATGCCTCCTATTTATGATGAGAACCAACTTACTACTTATGATGATTATTGTGATGATACTTATGTTATAAAAAGTAGAGATGATTATTATTATAAAACTTGTCATAATTATGAATACCCTTTCTCTGAACATTACTCTTTTAATGTGGAAA
Organism: Elymus sibiricus; assembly: GCA_039707655.1. NCBI lineage: Eukaryota > Viridiplantae > Streptophyta > Magnoliopsida > Poales > Poaceae > Elymus > Elymus sibiricus. The sequence continues at coordinate 413,660,310 of CM077671.1, read as the reverse complement.
CAATTTATAATATTCAAGTCTCCTATGACACTCCCACTACTATGTATGAGAAGTTTGCTTGTAGGGAGAGTAATAAATTTTCTATGCTTGAAGATCATGAAAATAATACTTTATGTGATAGTTATATTGTGAAATTACTTCATTATGCTACTGAAAATTATTATGAGGGAGGAACATATGCTTGTAGGAATTGCAATAATATCAAGTTTCCTTCCTATGTGTTTAAAATTTTGAGGTTGTGCTTGTTTTGCCTTCCTATGCAAGTTGATTATTGCTAAAATAATTTGTTTGCTTGTGAAATCCCTATGCATAGGAAGTGGGTTAGACTTAAATGTGCTTGTCAGATGCTTCATGATGCTCCCATTGTGTTTCAATTCTTTACTTTTATGTGAGCATCATAGAAATTGTCGTGCCTAGCTAAAAGGGCTTTAAAGAAAAGCGCTTGTTGGGAGACAACCCACCACTTTTCCTTTTTTGTTTTTCTGTGTTCACATGATTAAGATACTTTAGTAATCATATTTTGGGTTCTTTATTTCAATAAAGTGCCAAGTAAAGCCTTTGGGATAATGTGGATACTTGCTAGTTCGATTATGTGCAAAAACATAAACCTTTACGTCCAGTGCAGAATTTTTCTGATTTTACTGGAGTGTCAAAAAATTCTGAAATTTTTACAAATTTTTTCTATGCAAATTCTCTATGTTTTTATAATTTGTCAGAATTTTTAGAGATAGGGAAATATGGATTTAGTTCTGATCTTCACATACTGTTCTATTTTTGACAGATTCTGTTTTGCATGCATAGTTTGCTTGTTTTAGTGTTTCCATAGCTTATATTTAGTGGTATAAATTATGGGAATTATATAATACAGTAGGTATTATGTGATAACCATTATGAATCTTGTCTTAACAATACCTAAGTGGATCTATCTTTATTACACTAACACATCTCATGAAGTTCCATTAAGTTTTGTGTTATTGAAGTTTTCATGTTTTGGGTACGACACCGATATGAGGAGAATAAGGAGTGGTAATACCCTAAGCTTGGGGATGACCAAGGCACCCCAAGGTAATATCCAAGGAAGATTCAAGCATCTAAGCTTGGGGATGCCCCGGAAGGCATCCCCTCTTTCGTCTTCAACACTATTGGTATATCTTACTTGGACCTATATTTTAATTCAACACATAATATGAGTTTTTCTTGGAGCATCATTTTATTTTAGTAAAATTTGCTTGATGTCTTTTACAATCTTTCTTTTCAATAAAAAGTTCCAAGAATTTCCTTTTAGGATGCTTGAATTGCATGTTTGATGTGTGCTGTGTAAAAACAGAAACATTTTCTGTAGTGTTTGAATTTTGATATTTTACTGGAAAGTGGAAAATTTCAGAATTTTTTACACAGTATTGTCATATAATTTTTTATGATGTCCTAAATTTTCAAAATTTATGGAGTTACAGAAGTGCACTTTGTAAATTAATTGCAACAGACTGTCCTGTTTAGACAGATTGTTGTCATAGTTTTGTTATCTACTTCTCCTATAGTTTTCATGACTTATATTGGTAGATATAAACTGCGGAAATGATAGTATACAGTAGATAATGTTTTAAAATTATTGTGCAACTTTTCTTGGTAGTACATAAAGATTGATTTATTCTTATGTGTACTAACCTATCTCACGAGTTCTTTTCAAGTTATGTGTGGATGAAGTTTTTGAGACCTAGGTGATACCATGATATGAGAGGAATTAACAAGACACAAGAGCTCAAGCATGGGGATGCCCAAGGCACCCCAAGACAATATTACAAGAATTCTCAAGCATCTAAGCTTGGGGATGCAACGCATCCCCCCTCTCTTTGTCAACAATTATCGGTTAGCCTATGTTGGGCCTAAGTTTTTATTCGTTCATATGATATGTGTTGTTCTTGGAGTGTCTTTTGTTTTGTTTGCTGTTTAAATAAAATTGTCAGATTTGAAAATCTTTATAGAGAGAGAGTCCTTACATAGCTACTTAATTGTTTGACTACTCATTGATATTCACTTGTATCATTTGAGAGTAGTTTGATGTTTAATCATGTGCTTCACTTATATCCTAAGAGTAAATTGCGAATGAATGAAATATCATAAATCTGAAATTATCAATGTGCTATATTCTTAGTAGAAGGTTGTCTGTGCACTAGTACAGGGGTACCCAGTGCCCCTAACTTATGCACAGGCGGTAGAGCAGAGAACCCCGCCACCAATCAAGACCAAGACTCCAGCAAGCTCAGCGCGGCAACCCAAGCCTGGGCTGTGACGCGCCAAGCACGTCCCCGACGCTGCCGGGGACCAAGACGAATGCACCTTCCAGAAGACCCGGCAAGCCACTCCCCGACAAGCACGAGCCAACCAGCCACCGCATCGCTACGGCTTTCACTTATCGATGCGGTGTCGAGCCTTCAGGAGGCTAATCAACTCTCGCTAAGCACGTGGCGACACTCCGGGAGGCAAGTTACGCCCAGTTGACACCCGCCCTGCGGCGTGTCAAGATCTCAAGCAGCGACCAGCCAGGCAGTGGCAAGGGCTTGCCGGGGATGCACCCCCAAGCGCCACCTAGGCAGGTAATCATGGCATTTTGTCCTAAATGCCAGAGTTAGGTATGATAGCTTTGCTTAGCTATCTAATCGATAGACAATGTCTATTTTGCCACTGTGGTAGCCCCTTGCACTATAAAAGGAGGCCCAAGGAAACCTAGCTCAAGGTTGGCAACTCGAACCCCCTGAACATTTGTACTCGCACAAACGTTCTTCCCCCGGCAGCAGTCCTTGCCGGGGTTAGGCGCCGTGTGTTCTTCGTGTTCCTCCAATCAATCCACCAAAAAGCAGGAGTAGGGTTTTACGCTTAGTAGCAGCCCGAACCTGGGTAAAATGCCTGACCCTTGATCATTGCGCCGTCTCATGATCTTCGCTCTTCATGCAACGTGACACCCCCTTGCCGAACCACAAGGGACCTCTGGTCCCATAGGTGATCATGAGCATCCGTGCACCGACATCTTTGGCGCGCCAGCTAGGGGGGCGTGCATCATTTGCACGAACCCAAGTTCGTGAACGGCGGATCGATCTTCATCGTCATCTTCTTCAACAATGGCTCCAAAGAAGAAATCCAGCACGGCTGCGCATCCCTCGTCCTCGAAGGCCCCCTCACACGCGGTCACCGGCACTGTAGGCACCGCGGCGGCTGCAGGCGAGGTGGGCGTCGTGGACGACGCGGTCGGCGCAGGCGGTGCCCCTGTCCAGCCTCTCATGACCGGGAATGGAGCGAGAGGCGCCGGAGGGGAGCAACTACAGCAACAACATGGCGATCTCGGCCTTGACACCATGGGCGGAGGGAACGTCCGTTCATCAACTCCCCGCCACGCGGATGGCCGAGGCCGCCTCAGCGGCGCCCAGTCCGGTGCGAGCCGTGATCCTCCGGCCGCACCCGTCGCCAGCGAGATTGTTGGGCATGCACCTCGAGCGGAACGAGACGGGGCGCCCAGCGGGGCCGCTGCTCCTCAGGATCGGCCCACAACTCACCAGAAAGCTCCTGCGAGTGGCCCGCGGCATCAAGGACGCGACGACGCTTCTCTTGGTCCTACCAAGAGTCGAGCCACGTCAAGGTCCGCCTCTATCGCCATGCCTGGCACCACAGAGGAGGCCATGGCGAGAGTCCAGATGCTGCTCAACTTCATGCCAGCAGCTGATAAGATGGATGAATGGAGAGCCACCATTCAAAGCCTGATTTCCTTCGTTGAAGCCAACAAGACCTAGCATGCAGAGCCGTCGCGACGTACGCGAATAGCAGCGGCGGTCCAGGGCGGCGAGCGCGTGGAAGGGGCCACCCCAACGGTGCAGTCCCCTCTGCGACAACAAGCCCAGAGGCAGCTGCAGCTAGCTTCACATGCTGACGACCACGACGAGGCGTCCATAGTCTCGTCTGGTCCGCACGACCGCCAGGACCAGCGGCATATCCTCGAAGATCGGCGGAAGGAGGACGCGCGCATCACCATCGAGCGACGTCGTGAAGCACACCGTCAGTCCGACAAGCGCAATGGTCCAGACGTCGGCGACCCTGCGCCCAGTGTCGGCGGGTACCTTCCTTACGAGGTTGGTTGCCCTGCCTTCACTAGCGAGCTGCGACGGGTCCGCTGGCCATCGACCCGAGCCTTCAAGTCTGAGCTACTAGAGAAATACGACAGAAAGCTAAACCCCGCGGAGTTCTTGGGCATCTACACGATAGCTGTTCAAGCTGCGGGAGGAAGACATGAGAAGGTGATCGCCAACTATTTCCCTTTGGCGCTCAAGCCAAATGTGAGATCATGGCTGATGCACCTGCCGGAGAATTCCATTTCCTCTTGGGCTGATCTATGCAATGAGTTTGTTGGCGCCTTCACCGGTGGTCATCAAGAGCCAGGCCAGCCCAGCGATCTCCAAGTCCTCCCACAAAAGGAGGGAGAAACTTTGAGAAAGTATATCCAGAGGTTCAGCCGGGTACACCACAACATCCCAGAGATCCATCCGGCGGCAGTAATTGCCGCGTTCCACTCGAACGTCCGCAACAGGAGGATGCGAGCCAAGATGAATGTCAAGCTCCCCAAGACTGTCAATGAGCTTTACACCTTGGTGGATAAGTGTGCTCGAGCTGAAGATGGGAGGCGACTTCCCGGAGAAGAGGCGGGCGTCGAAGTGGATTCAGATGATGACGACGATGCCCCCGACCCGAAGGGAAGGAATAGGAAGCGCAACAAGAAGCGCAAGGGAAAAGCAGTGCTGGCTGTCGAGAGCTCCGGAGACCTCGGTACCGGCAAAAAGGCGAAAGCCGAAACCCTCGGCAAGGGAGCTGCCACGTGCGCTGATTGTCGGGAGGCTGCTGTCGCTGAGAAGGCCAGGAAATCCGACGGGCCATACTGCAAGATTCACCGCACCAAGGGCCATGATCTCCAAGAATGCCGACAGGTCGAGCAACTTGTTGAGAAACAGAGGGCCGAGTATGAGAAACACGACAAGGAAAAAGGCCAGGACGGCGCTGCCGGGAAGGGCCGTGGCGGCAGAGGTGGTCGCCGTGGCAAAACACCGCAGCAGAAGGAAAAAACCCGCCAGAGGCCGAGAGAAGAAGGAAACAGATGATATGAGCGATGATGAGGATGATGATGAGGATTCCAGCGACAGGGAGTTCCAGAAAGCAACTGAAGCTATGTGCGTTGACGGGGAAGCGTCCTTGCACTCCTCTCGCCGCCAGCTCAAACAGTGGGCACGCGAGGTCAATGCTGTGGAACCAACTGCAGAATCAAGAAAAGCACTCAAGTGGTCCCGCACGCCTATCATCTTTGACGAAGAGGATCATCCTGACCGTACCACTACGGTTGGATGTTTGCCGTTGTTGGTTTCCCCAACGATCCGCAACCTCAAAGTGTCAAAGATGTTAGTTGGCGGTGGGGCCGGACTGAACTTGATCTCTCCTAGAATGGCTGAGAAACTGCAGATCCTTGATGAAGAGCTTGAAGCCACGGGTACGTTCCAAGGAATCAACCCCGGCAGGAGGCGACCCAAGGGAAAGATCACTCTGCCTGTGACGTTCGGCGGAGAGTTGAACTTCCAAACAAAGAAGATAGTATTTGACGTCGCCGAAATCCCACTGCCCTACAACGGAATCCTTGGTCGCCCAGCTCTGGCAAAGTTCATGGCGGCATCCCACTATGCCTACAACACTTTGAAGATGCCAGGGCCCATTGGGGACATTTCCATCCCATCCGGCAAGAAGAACGTGGTTATCTGCGTGGACCAGATGTATCACGACTTGGTAGCAGCTGAAGCCACAGAAATCCCAGCTCCCACCAAGGATACAAGGAAAATGAAGAAGCCTGGCAGGAACACCGGCAAGGACTCCGGGAAGCGCGCCTCTTCGGAGTGCGCGGCACCTGATGATGACCTGCCGGGAAGTTTCGCCGGCAAGAAGACCAAGGTCACCTACCCTGAGACGAAGAAAGTCCCGGCAAGGGAGGATGGCACTGGTGGTACCTTCACCATTAGTGCTACCCTTACTGACAAATAGGAAAGCACGGTCGTTGCCTTCCTGCGGGAGAATGTCGATGTGTTTGCCTGGCAACCATCTGACATCCCCGGTGTTCCCAGGGAGGTAATTGAGAACCACCTTGCTGTCTACCCTCATGCCCGACCCGTCAAGCAAAAGGTTAGGAAACAGGCCTTGGAGCGGCAGCAGTTCATTGCCGAGGAAATCAAGAAACTTGAAGCAGTTGGTCTGGTCAGAGGAGTGTTGCATCCAACCTAGTTGGCAAACCCGGTGATGGTACGAAAGGCGAATGGGAAATGGAGGCTTTGCATCGACTTCACTGACTTGAACAAGGCCTGCCCGAAGGACCCTTTCCCCTTGCCGCGCATGGATCAAATTGTTGACTCCACCTCCGGATGTGACTTGCTTTCCTTTTTGGATGCCTACTCTGGCTACCACCAGACATTTATGAACAAGGAAGATGAGGAGAAGACTGCATTTATAACTCCCTACGGCACGTACTGCTTTGTACGAATGCCCTTCGGGTTAAAGAGTGCTGGTTCAACCTTTGCCAGGGCTGTTCAAATTGGTTTTGGACCTCAGCTGCATAGAAATGTGGAAGCATACATGGATGACATCGTGGTCAAGACCAAGGACGAAGCCATTCTCATACAAGATCTGGAAGAAACTTTCACAAACTTGCGCAAGATCAACCTGAAACTCAATCCTGAAAAATGTGTGTTCGGTGTCCCATCCGGCAAGCTGCTTGGGTTCTTCGTGTCTCAGTGAGGAATAGAAGCCAATCCCGACAAGATCAAGGCGATCGAGCTGATACAGGCGCCCAAAATCATCAAAGATATCAGATGCCTGACCAAGTCCGCTGAGCACGCCTTGCCGTTCTTCAAAATCCTGAAGAAGGCTGGCCCGATGAAGTGGACCCTGGAAGCAGACACAGCACTGCAAGACCTAAAGAAATACCTATCCTCTGCTCCCACCTTAGTTGCTCCTAAACCGCAAGAGCCGTTACTGCTATATCTAGCGGCAACGAATCAAGTGGTTAGTGCAGCACTGGTGGCACAGCGAGGAGTGGATGAAGATTCAGCAGTCGCTGCTGATCCTGCCGGGAGCGAGAAAGAAACTTCCGTGGCAGAGCTCGACACAGGTCAAGGGGGATCTCAACAAATTGTTAACAGCGAGTCCAAGGAAGTGGCCAAGAAGAAAATGGTGCAGCGGCCCATGTACTTTGTTAGTTCCCTTCTGCAGGGGGCTCGATCAAGGTACTCCGGAGTACAAAAGCTGATCTTCGGCCTCATCATGGCCTCGAGGAAGCTGCGCCACTACTTTCAAGCCCATGAGATGACAGTTGCCACCCGTTTCCCATTGCAACGCATATTGAGAAACCCCGAAGCCACTGGCAGGATAGTTGAGTAGGCACTGGAGTTGTCAAGCTTCGGATTAAAGTATGAGAGCACTTCCACCATTCAAAGCAGAGCCTTGGCGGAGTTTATTGCAGAATAGACACCCACGCCAGATGATGAAGCTTCGGAGACAATCCTCCCCGACAAAGAGGCGCCAAAAGATTGGATCGTGTACTTTGACGGTGCTTTCTCACTCCAGGGCGCTGGAGCAGGCGTGCTCCTCGTCGCCCCGACCGGAGAGCACCTCAAGTACGTCGTCCAGATGCACTTTCGGCAGGAGGAGGCCACCAACAATACCGCTGAGTATGAAGGGCTCCTTGCCGGGCTCAGAATCGCGGTAGAGTTGGGAATAAAGAGGCTGATCGTCCGAGGAGACTCTCAACTAGTGATAAAGCAAGTCAACAAGGATTATCAGAGCCCGCTGATGGAGGCCTATGTGGAAGAAGTGAGGAAGTTGGAGGAGCACTTCGATGGGCCGCAAACAAAGCATGTGCCACGAGCAGAAAATAGCATTGCTGACCACCTATCGAAGTGCGCTGCGCAGAAGCTTCCTGTGGAACTAGGAACCTTTGTTCTCCACCTCACCCAACCATCAGTGTCCCCGTCTGCAATGTCCAAGAAGAGAAGGAAGCTGAACTCCGGTAAGCATTTCCCGGCAGAGCTTCCCGAAGCCGATGGTAGAGAGGCTGCAGAGGAAAATCCCGTTCCGGTTGACGAGCAGCTCCCTCCCGCAGGACCTCTGGGTCTAGCGGTTGAGACAAGCGCTCCCGGAGACGTGGAGATGCCTTTGGTCCTTATTGTCGAGCCACAGGCTCCAACTTGGGCGCAGCATATAGTCCATTTCCTTCAAACTGGAGAACTCCCCGAAGAGCAAGAGGAAGCCGAAAGAGTAGCCCGTCAGTCAAGTATGTACCAGTTTGTCGATGACACCCTGTATAGAAGATGGCCGAACGGTGTGAAATTAAGGTGTATTTGCCATGAGGATGGACTGAAGCTGTTGGCAGAGATTCACGGAGGTGTGTGTGGTTCCCACATTGGATCAAGGGCCCTTGCCAGAAAAGCTTTCCGGCAGGGTTTCTATTGGCCCACCGCCCTCCAAGATGCTACTGAACTGGTCACCAAGTGTGAAGCTTGCTTGTTCCACTCCAAGAACATCCATCAACCAGCGCAAGCCTTGCAAACAATCCCTCTATCCTGGCCATTCTCGGTCTGGGGGTTCGACATCCCGGGCCCCTTCCCCCGTGCTGTCGGGGGCTTTGAGTTCTTGTTCGTGGCAACTGACAAGTTCACAAAGTGGCCTGAGGTGGAACCGGTGAGGAAGGTGACCGCACAAGCAGCTATCAAGTTCATGAAAGGACTGGTGTACCGTTTTGGAGTACCTAACAGAGTAATCACCGACAACGGCACCCAGTTCACGAGCCGCACCTTCATGCAATATATCCAAAACCTTGGAAGCAAGGTCTCCTTCGCCTCTGTTGCTCACCCAAGGAGCTGAACGCTGAAGTGCCGCGAGGGCTCAGGACAAGAACTTTCGATAAGCTGCGGAAGAGCGGCAGGCGCTGGATCGATGAGCTACCGGTGGTTCTTTCTTCCCTCGGAACGACACCAAATCGAGCTACCGGCTAGACGCGCTTCTCCCTAGTGTACGGGGAGGAAGCAGTGCTCCCCACGGAACTCATATATGGGTCACCTCGAGGCTTGCCTACGATGAAGTAGAGCAACAGCAGCTGCGGCATGACGATGCCACGCTCCTCGAGGAAGACCGTCTCCGGGCTGCTGCGCGTGTCGCACGTTACCAGCAAGCTCTGCGCCGCTATCATAGCCGCAGAGTTTAGGCCCGGAGCCTTAAGGAAGGCGACCTTGTCCTTCGATGTGTTCAGTCCGCCAAGGGTGCAAACAAGTTGACGCCGAAGTGTGAAGGCCCTTACCGGGTAGTACGAGTCACCAGACCTGGCGCAGTCCGTCTGGAGACCGAAGATGGCACCAAGGTGCAGAACTCATGGAACATTGAGCATCTTCGTAAGTTCTACCCGTAAGGCGCGGCTGCCGGGCTCAGTCCCCGGCAGCCACCTTTTGTACAAGCCTTGCCGATGTTGCATGTAACCCTTTGTACAAAGCCAGGCGAAGACCCTGTGCAACAGTAATAAAGCTAGGCCTTGCGTCGTATCGTCATCCTTACATGCTCATTACGCATTTTTATGACTGCAATGTTAGCACCTTTAAGTTATTAAGATTTGCTAGAATGCTTGATGAGACCATAATCTTTGTTACTGTCCTTACTACCAAGAAAACTGGGGAAGGAAACAAGAGAACAAAGGAGGTGGCCCATCATGCTTGAAAGGGAGATACTGCCTCGAAAAGAGAAGTGTATCACGATTTTCCAGTTCAGTACTTCTCGTTTTCTTAAGGAAACCCTTAGTATCTTCCTTACCGTGGGATGTGGAGTCACCCACGTGGAGAAAATCCTTGTCGGGACGAGCCGTCCCCCTATCTTTTTTCATGGGGATGACGGCGCCGATACCGACAAGGAGCTCTGCCGGGGAACAACGCCAACCTGTTGCCGGGGGCTCGCCCCCCCCCCCCCCCCCCCCACTCTGGCACTTGTGGTTCGAATGACGACCCAGCAAGCAGCTCCACGCGGTAGAGACAAAACATACTAATGCAGTACAAATAAGGATAGGAAAAGGACAGTACTTGTGGAAAGAAAATATCATTCTATTCTCATTCATTTTCGATACAAATGGGTAGAGATTACACTTATGATTCATTAAAACTTGGCAAGCGCCTACATTCTTTTTTGACATAAAAAAGATAAGTGCCCCGTAATCCCTTTCTTGTCCCTCTCCTCTCAGGAACTGAGTAGGAAAGGAGCAGAGGGCAAAAGGAGCGCCTAGCCGGGATTCAACGCTTCACAGCTAGACCAGAGGGACGCGACCAGATGGAAGGCCCCTCCCCCCAGGCAGGGCGGACGAAGCCGATGGAGCGGACAAGACCGACAAGGGGAAAGAAGGCGGAGCAGGTGCAGATGGTGGCGCTGCCGGAGCCTAGCTGGTGATGATGGTGCTGCTGGGGAATGCGACGCGTCGGAGACCTCATCCGTGCTCCCGATGCGTCATAGGTCCCCAACCGCCATCGTCTTCCTCATCGCCACCTCCCGAGGAGGCACCCCCGCCATCGCCCAAGCTCCAAGCATGGCGACCCGGGGAACCCACAGAGAGCATGGTCGTCCCCGGTGGCCAAAGGCTGGGAATTCCGTCCCCCGCCTTAGAAGAACACGCGAAGATGAAGAGCTCTCTTCCGTACGCTCCATCCAGAATGCCGCGGAAGGAGAGCTTCATCGCGGTAAATGACGACGCTCGGCGGCAACCGCGCGGACGCCCATGGAGACCGTGTAGACGTTTTCTATCCATTACCGTGAAGAAGGATTGCGGAGACCGTGGACCGCTACGATGCCGCGCCTCCAGCGCAGGTCCCGATGCAACGTCAACCGCGTGGAGCTCCGTCAAGACCAAAGAAGCGGGCAGCGCGGCGACAGGCGTACAACCGCAGCCGTCCCCGATGCAGCCACCACGCTGCCCGCTCCCCCATCCAAGACTGCTCCGACCGACCTTCTGTTCAGAGCTATGCACCCATGGCGGGAACCAAACAGAGTTTCGGAGGGAAAGTTCTACAAGCACGCTCGCTTGCCTCCTCCCCCTGAGCATTGGGAGTGCGAGCGTAGCTCAAGAAGAAGAAGCAGAAGGGCGAGCTCTGTGAGATTGCACTCAAGGAGGAAGAAAAGGGTGGATGAGCATCGCCCCTCGCGACCCCCCAATTTATAGGGAGGAGTCCGGGGGCTGGCTCTCCCCCACTCCAAGGGTCGTTGCCCATCTCCACCAATTCCATCACCCACGATCACGGGCGAACAGGTAACCGCCCCATTGCTCCAATCCATGGCGCTGCGGTTTCTGCCACGATCAGGACTTTATGTCACGAGCGCCCGTCCCTAACTTCCCGCTATGCATGCGGCGCGCGTGGCGAAAACGGCCTGAGGTGGTGGGTCAGTGCTAGCCAATAAATCGGCAGTTACTCCCTCACATTGCGCGCCTGTGCATGAAACTTGGGCCTGACCCAACGGCACTTGGCGAGCACGTGTGGGCCAGTCCCAGGGGCTCCTGTCGGTGCACTAGTACAGGGGTACCCAGTGCCCCTAACTTATGCACAACCGGTTGAGCAGAGAACCCCGTCAGCAATCAAGACCAAGACTCCAGCAAGCTCAGCGCGGCAACCCAAGCCTGGGTTGTGACGCGGAAGGAGAGATAATCAGCTCTCGCTAAGCACATCGCGACACTCCGGGAGGCAAGTTATGCCCGGTTGACACCCGCCCTGCGGCGTGTCAAGATCTCAAGCAGTGACCAGCCAGGCGGTGGCAAGGGCTTGCCAGGGATGCACCCCCAAGCGCCACCTGCACCCCCAAGCGCCACCTAGGCAAGTAATCATGACATTTTTTCCTAAATGCCAGAGTTAGGTATGATAGCTCTGCTTAGCTATCTAATCGATAGACAATGTCTGTTTTGCCACTGTGGTAGCCCCTTGCACTATAAAAGGAGACCCAAGGCAACCTAGCTCAAGGTTCGCAACTCGAACCCCCTGAACACTTATACTCGCACAGCCGTTCTTCCCCCGGCAGCAGTCCTTGCCGGGGTTAGGCACCTTGTGTTCTTCGTGTTCCTCCAATCAATCCACCAAAAAGCAGGAGTAGGGTTTTACACTTAGCAGCGGCCCGAACCTGGGTAAAATGCCTGACCCTTGATCGTTGCGCCGTCTCATGATCTTCGCTCTTCGTGCAACGTGACCCCCCCTTGCCGAACCACAAGGGACCTCTGGTCCCATAGGTGATCGTGAGCATCCGTGCACCGACACAGGTTCAAATTGGGTTTAGAAAGTAAAATCAATTGATGTTTTAAAATCACAATATTGGTCATACAAGCAATTCATTAATGATTAGTATAAGAAAGAGAACTTTCACATACAAATATATTATCTTGGACATCTTTTATGATTGTGAATACCCATTAATTATTTTCAACCTTGATCAAATAGTTCAAGTTGGACAAGGAAGACAATGGAATGGTTATGTTTGGGTATATTTTCATAGAAGTTATATTGTTATGGATCCTCCAACATGTGGTGCTTGGTTAGAACCTTTTGCTAGCCAAAACTTCGTACTAAGTAGAGATACTACTTGTGCATCCAAATCCTAGAGTCAAGTTTCTTCCATGAGAGTCCACTATACCTACCTATTTATGGTATTTCACTGCCATTCTAAATAAATTTGCACGTGCCACCTCTAAACATTCAAATAAACATCCGTTTTGTGTGCTCGTACCACTGATAGAGCGACGAGGCGGTCATTATCTTCCATGCTAAGTGGGTTATTCTCAATATTAGTGTTTATTCACTTGTCATTGCGCGAGACAGGCTGGTAAAAAGGATGCCCAGCCCTGCATAATACAAAAATAAATAAACAAGAACTCCCCCTAGAAAGTTGATTGTTTGGAGGGCAACCGTGGATTCGGCCAGCCATGGAATGTGTTTGAATGGTGCAGTGGGAGTAAAATTTCAATTCCGTTTGGGAACCGCCAATAATGTGATTAGCATGGAAGATATTGAAAACTCTAGTGTGACGTTGAAAGGAAAAGTACACCACTCAAAATTACATATTCATCTCTGTTTTAAACAATGAGCTCTGGCACCTCTACAAATCCCTGCTTCCCTCTGCGAAGAGACAATCTATTTACTTTCATGTTATTTACTTTTCATATTGAGTCAACTTCTTATTCCAACCTCAATCTATTAGTTGGCAAGCATCATGTGGTGGGGAAATATCCAAACACATATATCCTGTCAAATATATTTGATCATGCTTCATTATTGTTGACAATTATCTTTATGATAAGTGCGTTGGGCGGTGAAACATTAAGCCCTTATCTTTCTCTGTGTTCAATGGATGTTTTTTGTTCAAAAAAATATGCTTTGAGTATTAGCAATAATAGAAGACTATATGATAATTGAGTATGTGGAGCTCTTACTTAGACTTAATGATGCATTGAAATTGTTTGATGACTAAGAACATATGTTGTTAAGTTTCAAGAGAATGCATTGTTTGAACCATGACATGTGAATTGATTGCTACTCTATCATGATGATTTTTATGAGAAAAGGTTGCTGGTTTTGATGATAGAAAAGTGACTGAAATTATCAACGATCAAAACTATTCACTATGCTAGCATTCACACTTCACAAATTATTTCCTTTATCATTTACCTACTCGAGGACGAGTAGGAATTAAGCTTGGGGATGCTGATACGTCTCTAACGTATCAATAATTTATGAAGTATTCTTGCCATATTTGCCCATGTTTACAATACTTTTATATGGTTTTGATGCACTTTATATGATTTATTTTGAACTAACCCGGACTGACTCTGTTTTCAGCGAAATTACCATGGTGTTGTTTTTGTGCAGAAAATAAAAGTTATCGCAATCGCCCGAAAGATTTTTATGATTTTTTCTGGAGAAAATAAGAAATACTGGAGCGAAGAACCACTAGAGGGGAGCCACATGTGGGCTACAAGCAAACAGGCACGGCCACCCCCTGGCAGCGCCCTGATGGCTTATGGGTCCCATGTGGCTCCGTTTAGCGTGATTCCAACGCCAAAAAATCCTATATATAGAAACCCTCAGAAATAAACAGAGACTATCCGCTTCGCCGCCACAACTCTCTGTATCGACGAAAAACCATCTAGAGCCTTTCCAGTACCCTGCTGGAGAGGGAAGTCATCATCCGGTGGCCATCTTCATCATCCCGGCGGAGGCCATGACGAGGAGAGGGTAGTTCACCCTCGGGGCTGAGGGTATGTACCAGTAGCTATGTGTTTAATCTCTTTCTCTCGTGTTCTTGAGATGGCACGATCTTGATGTATCATGGGCTTTGTTAATATAGTTGGATCATATGGTGTTCTTCCCTTGCTATCTTGTTGTGGTGAATTGAATCTTTCCCTTTGAGATTTTGTTATGTCGGACTTAAGAACACTTGATGTATGTCTTGCATGCGGATACCCATAGTGACATTGGGGTATTCTATTGATTCACTTGATATATGTTATGGCAGCAACTTGCGGATTCTGGTGACCTTGGGAATCTATGCATAGGGGTTGATTGCATGTTTTCATACTACGTTCTCCAATAGAAATCTTGGGGTACTCTTTGAAGTTCTTTGTGTTGGATTGAATACGATGAATCTAACATTGTTTGATGCGTGTCGAATAATTAACCCACGGATACTTGAGGTGACATTGGAGTATCTAGGTGACATTAGGGTTGATTGATATGTATCATAGGTGTTATTTTGGTATGAACTCTAGGGTTGTTTGTGACACCTATAAGAATAGCCCAATAGATCGATTGAAAAGGGTTACTTTGAGGTGTTTCTATTACCTACAACAATTTCATCTTATATTCTCCGCTACTTATGAACTTTGGAGTGATTCTTGGTTGCACGTTGAGGGATGAGCATATGATTCTATTATGTTAGCATTGTTGAGAGATTGTACCAGTGAAAGTACGAACCCTAGGCCTTATTTCCAAGCATTTATACAACGTTTTGCTCGCTTTTTACTACTTGTTACCTTGCTGTTTTTATATTTTCATATTACAAAAAACTATATCTACCATCCATATTGCACTTGTATCACCATCTCTTCACTGAACTAGTGCACCTATACAATTTGCCATTGTATTGGGTGTGTTGGGGACACAAGAGATTTCTTATATTTGATTGCAGGGTTGTTTGTGAGAGACCATCTTCATCCTACACCTCCCATGGATTGATAAACCTTAGGTTATCCACTTGAGGGAAAATTGCTACTGTTCTACAAAACTCTGCGCCTGGAGGCCCAACAGAGTCTACAAGAATAAAGTTGTGCAGTAGACATCACACACATAGAGAAATAGCCCATGCAAGCCTTACGAGGATGTTGTATTCGATGTCAAGTTCGAGGAAGTGAAGGATAATCTATTCCATTGATGAAGCGATGGTGAGAACATTATGGTGAAAGAATTGACCCTATAAAAATATTTCTGAAGCAAAGCAATCGGTTCGGTGTGCCCGAAGGAAAATGACTGCAGTCGAGAAGTTTGAAGATGAAGCGAAGACGTAGCATTTGCTTTGTTGTTCTTCTCTATCTTATTTGAGTAATAGGACAACCGTACTATTAAGAGGGGTATAAATCCTCGAAGCTTAGGTATGTCATGATGCTTAACCAAAACCTATGAGAGATCGAGAGAAATCTCTTTATGCTTTGAATGATTACCAGCTATGAGAAGACGTTGTTCTTCGGTGTTGCAGGAGACATCTTTTGGACTAAGGAGTTAGCATTTCTTGGTCCACAAGAAATGTTACCATTGTGCTCAATATACGACCATTGGAATCGTGGCATTCAGCCATTGGCTGATCCTGGTGTCCAATTTGGTCTTTTCCCATCAGTGAAGGTTGCGACTATAAATAAGCACCCCGCTCCAACGTTGTTCATTGGATGCTCCAATTAAGATTTCTGAGAAGATTGATTGAGCACCCCCTCTCTGATATATTTGAGTTTAAAACCCCCTAAGAAAAAAATCAAGAGCCAGAACTTAGACATTGGGTGAGCATCACAATAGATTTGAGTTAGAGTTCTTGCGCATATTACTCTTGAGAGCTCCACACTCTCTAGGCGGATAGGTGTCGGCTCGAGTGATGAAGAGTAATTGTCATCTCGGAGTCAGTCTGCGGGTACCAAGAGTGATTGTGGTTTGATGTGTGACCAAGAGTAGTTGTGGTCACCGACCACTAAGTCTGTCGAAGGTTTGGAGATTGCCGAAAAGTATTTACCACGAATGAAATCAACTGGAGTCTGATTAGTGCTACTTGTCAGTTGCGTTGGGATTTTCCCCGAAGAGGAGAGGAGATACAATACAGTAGAGATATGTATTTCCCTCAGAGAGAACCAAGGTTATGGAACCAATGCAAATTCCGGTCAACAACACCTACACACACAAAATCAAACACTTGCACCCAATGCGGGCAAGAGGGTTGTCAAGCCCCTTGAACTATTCACTTGCAAGGATTAAATCTTGATAGAATAGATATTGTAAATGCAAAATAAAATAAAAGTAATAAAAGTGCAGCAAGGTAAATAAGGATTTTTAGTTTTTATGTTTAAGTAGACCCAGGGGCCATAGTGTTTGCTAGAAGCTTCTCTCTCGATAGTAGCATACGGTGGGTAAACAAATTACTGTTGGACAATTGATAGAAAAGCGCATAGTTATGACATGTTATTCACGGCAATGATCATGTATAGAGGCATCACGTCCATAAACAAGTAGACCAAATCGATCATGCATCTACTACTATTACTTCACCAATCGACCGCTATCAAGCATGCATCTATGGTATTAAGTTCATAACAAATGAAGTAATGCTTGGAGCAAGATGACATGATGTAGACAAAGTAAGACAAGCAATATGTTTAGACCCGTCGTTTTATCCTTAGTGGCAACCATACAAATACGTGTCTTGACCCCTTCTGTCACGATGATAGAGCACCGCAAGATTGAACCCGCTACAACTCACCACTCCCACTGAAGATAAACGAATCTAGTTGGCCAAACCAAATTGATAGATCGGAGAGAAATACGAAGCTATAAGATCATGCATATTGAAATTCAGAGGAGACTCAATAAGTTTTCATTAATAATCTAATCATAAACCCAAAATTCATTGGATCCCAACAAACACACCACAAAACAAGATTACATCGAATAGATCATCGCGAAGATGCGATGAACTTTGTATTGAAGATCAAAAAAGAGAGAAGAAGCCATCTAGGTACTAGCTATGGACCTGTAGGTCTGTGGTGCACTACTCATGCATCATCATGGAGGCAGCAAGGTCGATGTAGATGGCCTCCATAATCGATTCCCCCTCCGGCAGATCACCGGAAAAGGTCTCCAGATGGCCTCCCGTCGAAACAGAGGCTTGCGGTGGCGGAAAAAGTTTTTCGGGTGGCTCTCTGTTGGTTTCCCAATATTTGAGGATTTATAGAAGTGGAATTAGGTCAGGAGGAGTCATGAGGGCCCACAAGGCAGGTCGGTGCCTACCCCCTGGGCGCGCCGAGGTGCCTTGTGGCCTCCTCGTGAGGCTTCCTGACACCTCCCGAAGCTTCCTGGGTCCCATTTGTTTAGAAAAAAATCATCAAAAAGGTTCATAGCATTTGGACTTAATTTGGTACATATTTCCTGGGAAACCAAAAACATGCAGAAGACAGGAGCTGGCACTTGGCACTGAGTTAATAGGTTAGTCCCAAAAATGATATAAAAATAGCATATAATTGCAAATAAAGTATCCTAGATTGATAATATAATAGCATAGAACAATAAAAAATTATAGATACATTGGAGATGTATCAGCATCCCCAAGCTTAATTCAAGCTCGTCCTCGAGTAGGTTAATGCTTAAAACAGAATTTTTTATGTGACATCTACACAACATGTAATATCTTTTTAGTATGATCATTGAGCAACAATGAACTAATTGATATCAACATAATAATATCCATAAACATAAATAACATAATCATCACTTTTCAAAATATACGATCCTTAAAGAATGTTATTCCCTACTTATTTTATCACATCAAGCATGACATGACTCCGTCTTCACCGCATAAGTATAAATCATGAGGACCCCGGTGTCAAACCAGGCAATTGAATCGTACTTCTAACGCGCTTCAGCATTTTCAACTTCACGCAATACATGAGCGTGAACCATGGATATAGCATATGGGTGGAATAGAATATGGTGGTAGATATCAAATGAGTCAAACTGGAAACAAAAGTCTCGCATCAACTAAGCGAATCAACGGGCTATGGAGATGCCCATCAATAGATATCAATGCGAGGAGTAGAGATTGCCATGCAACACATGCACTAGAGTTATAAGTGTATGAACGCTCAACGGAAGCTAAGTGGGCGTGCATCCAACTTGCTTGCTCATGAAGACCTCGGGCATTTGAGGAAGCTCGTCATCGGAATATACAAGCCAAGTTCTATAATGAAAATTTCCTACTAGCATATGAAAATGATACTCAGGAAGAACATGGTGCCACTTTGAGGCACAAGTGTGGTAAAGGATAGTAACACTGTCCCTTCTCTCTTTTCCTCTCATTTTTATGGTGGGCGCATCCCCCATTTTCTCATTTTTTGTCCGGAGCTCATCTCGACTTTTGGGGGAATGATTTACTCCATCATCCTTTCCTCACTGGGACAGTGCTCTAATAATGATGATTATCACACTTTTATTTACTTACCACTCAATATTATATCTCAACATGAAAAAATATGACTATATGACTGCCTCTGACAGTGTACCAGAATGTGCAATGATCTAGTGTAACATTTAAACAATGATGAAACGTGGCTTTGCCACAAATACTTGATACGTCTCCAACGTATCAATAATTTATGAAGTATTCATGCCACATTTGCCTATGTTTACAATACTTTTATATGGTTTTGATGCACTTAATATGATTTATTTAGAAATAACCCGGACCGATGCTGTTTTCAGCAGAATTACCATGGTGTTGTTTTTTGTTCAGAAAAAAAAAGTTCTCGGAATCGCCCGAATTTTTTTTATGATTTTTTCTGGACCGAAAGAAGACCTTGAAGCTTCGGGAGGAGACCAGAGGCTCCACGAGGGAGCCACAATGCAACAGGGCACGCCCAGGGGGTGGTCGTGCCCTGATATGTGGTGGCCCCCTCTGGCGTCTGCCGACGTCCCTCTCTGGTCTATAAATTCCAATATATCCCAAAAACCCCAAGGAGCCTGGGAGAACTTCCGCTCCACCGCCACAACTCTCTGTATCGAAGAAAAACCCATCTGGATCCTTTCCAGTACCCTGCCGGGGGGGGAAACCATCACCGGTGGCCATCTTCATCATTTTGGCAGAGGCCATGACGAGGAGGGAGTAGTTCACCCTCGGGGCTGAGGGTATGTACCAGTAGCTATGTGTTTAATCTCTCTCTCTCTCTCTCTCTCTCGTGTTCTTGAGATGGCACGATCTTGATTTATCACGGGCTTTCTTAATATAGTTGGATCATATGGTGTTCTTCCCTTGCTATCTTGTTGTGATGAATTGAATCTTTCCCTTTGAGATTTTGTTATGTCGGATTCAATATTGGATTTGAGATCACTTGATGTATGTCTTGCATGTGGATACCCGTGGTGAAAGTTGGGTTTTCTATTGATTCACTTGATATATGTTATGGCATCAACTTGCGGATTCCGGTGACCTTGGGGATCTATGCATAGGGGTTGATTGCACGTTCTTGTCCTACCTTCTCCAATAGAAATCTTGGGGTACTCTTTGAAGATCTTTGTGTGGGATTGAATATGATGAATCTAAAATTGTTTAATGCATGTCAAATAATTAACCCACGGATACTTGAGGAGACATTGGAGTATATAGGTGACATTAGGGTCGATTGATATGTATCATTGGTGTTATTTTAGTACGAACTCTAGGGCTGTTTGTGACATCTATAGGAATAGCCCAATAGATTGATCGGAAAGGGTAACTTTGAGGTGGTTCTTACTACCTACAACAATTTCATCTTATGTTCTCCGCTACTTATGAACTTTGGAGTGATTCTTTGTTGCACGTTGAGGGACTATCATATGACTTTGTTATGTTAACATTGTTGAGAAATTGCACTAGTGAAAGTATGAACCCTAGGACTTATTTGCAAGCATTGATATACCGTTTTGCTCACTGTTTACTACTTGTTACCTTGCTGTTTTTATATTTTCAGATTACAAAAACCTATATCTACTATCCATATTTCATTTGTATCACCATCTCTTCGCCGAACTAGTGCACCTATACAATTTGCCATTGTAATGGGTGTGTTGGGGACACAAGAGATTTCTTGTATTTGATTGCAGGGTTGCTTGAGAGAGACCATCTTCATCCTACACCTCCCACAGATTGATAAACCTTAGGTCATCCACTCGAGGGAAAATTGCTACTGTCCTACAAAACTCTGCGCTTGGAGGCCCAACATAGTCTACAAGAATAAAGTTGCGTAGTAGACATCAAGCTATTTTCTTGCGCCGTTGCCGGGGAGGTGAGTGCTTGAAGGTATATCTTTAGATATTGCAATTAAATATTTTAGTTTCTTGTTTTTCACTAGTTTGGTTTATAAAAGAAAACTACAAAAAATGGAATTGATGTTGCATCAAGTTCTTTACCTTTATGATGTTTTTCTTGAAAATGATGGATCGGAAAATTGTGCCAAAGTGTTAGAAGAAGAATTTAATAAAATGTTTTGCATTAAATCCTTGAATGATGAGCATGATAGCAATATTGTTAGTATGAATTCTCTGAATATCCATGATGCTAATGATGATTGCACTAGTCATGATAAAAATATTTCCTATAAGCATGTCAATTTTTGTGGAGTGAATAAAATTTGTGAGGACATGCCATATTGGTATGATAGATTTTGTAAGAAGCATAAACATGATAAAACCAATTGGTGGCTTAAAGTGATAGATGAATTTGCCACAAGAGTATGCTCTCTTCATCCCATTACTTGTGAACTTTGCAATAGGTTTGATCATCTTAATTTCCAATGCATGCATTTTCATGATCAAGCCGTTTCCAAATATTGTGATAATTTGATCTCCGGTGAACTCTATGATGAACTTTGTTTACTAGTCATCAACCCGTGCACCCGCACGGGCTAGGATTTTACATAAAATTAGCAAAAACTTTTTAATAACTTTTATTGCCTATGAATTTTGGAATCATAAAGCTTAGTAAAAGGTTTAATTAGAAACATGAATATCCGTATATATGGAGTATAAATTATTAAAAGATTGAATAATGACACTAAAAATGATTCTGGAAGGTTCGACAAATATATGTTGATAATTAAGCATATTGTCCACGGAAAAATATCCAATCATTCGTTAAACAAAGATGTAGAAAGCAAATACTCAGTAGGGTATAAATTAGCTATTGCACGGATCCATCATCTTTTGAGCATAATAACATTCGGCAGTTCACAATTTGTCAACCTCAACCGAAAGAGAATACATGCCCGCTAAAATTATGTTTCTCGTTATACTCTTTGCTCGATTACTTATACAGCTAAGAGCATGCCATTGAACGTCGCTTCTATTTAAGAGTTGGACTTAAGCATTATGCAATAAATGATGTAGCAATGTCATAAGGGCTCCATAGTACATCCATCTAGCTGGCCTAAAGGAAAATGTCAAACGGTAATATGAGCAAGTTGAATTTGCTTGGGCGCACACTATTTGAAAAACAATATTATACAAACACAGAAATTTCAATATTCTAGATCATTAGGTATAGTATGCAAACTTAATGGTGTTGTCGTCGACATCATAGAGGTATGCTAATTAACCTTATAGTGAATACGAAACACTCAGGGATCAAACATCACATATAATATATTTTAACTATAACATGTACGACATGCTTTTGTCAAATATGGATGAAAGCAACGGCAAGCAGAAAGTCAATAATAATCTGTAATTAGTTCACCAAATAAAATCTAATCATAGACCTGAATTAAGGCTAATTTTGATGTGTGTTAATCACGAACAACATGACATTACTGGCAAGCTAACCTTACGGTGATCCATCTTTATGTCAGGCACATATTGGTTATTTTCGCCACATACATCCGAAAGTGTGTTGGCCATTGGTTTGTCAAAGACGAACCTTCTACCATGATATTTTTTCTTTTTTAGTAATCACGTAAACTATTGAAACCAATTCAACCTAATTAAAAATGATTAATTGAACAATATGTAAAATGTGGAAAAAGGAGCCCATATGTCTTAAGTAATTGTCGCCTGGCTTTAGTCATTGATATCAACGTGCTTGTCCACTGGGTGCACCGCAGCGTATCATAGTTTTTTTAGAAGAATCCAAGAAGTATTTTCAGCCCATTACTCAAAAAGCAGTAAGCTCGCAGCTAACATAGCTTGATGGAGGTGCTGGCAACGCATGCCTTGTCCTATTTTTGACAAAATAAGCAGAAACCATGAAATTATGCTTGGTCAAATTTAACCACTGAAAATAAGAAGAAATAACTAAATTCTTAAATGTGAGATTAGAAATGTGAATTATGTGTGGATGAAGCATGTACACTAATAGCACTTGATCATATTATATTAAATCACCAGTGTTGTGGAAGAGAACATTAACATTTGTTTTCTTGCACACCCTAGCACAAATTTCTTACCGATATGAATACATGTCAAGAAAGAAATTGAAATAATTAGAAGCAGCTCCAAACCTGTACGGAAAAGCAGAAGAGAATATTTGGGAGAAATTGGGGAACAAACACCCTTGAAGCGCTCAGATCTTAATAAAGCTGGGAGAAATTAGACCCAAATGTAGGCAAAAGCGGATCAAACAAACAATAAGGCAGCCTAACACATGAGATTTAGTTTATATAAATGCAAGGATATTGTGTAAGAACAAATAATTTCGAAAGGTGGATTTATCATGGGATTTTGATAGTTGAAGACAAAGGTGTACCATTGATTGTGTGGGTGTGTGTTCATATATATGTGCCATCCTTGTGATCATAAAAAAAAGAGAAATCGTTCTAAAATATAATGTTCCCCTTTTCTTATTTGAACAACACAGAGAACACATGCGTACATGTGCAGTAAATACATGTCTTCACATTGGCTGCAACTGAAAAGTTGGCACTTAATGTTTAAGCATGCCATTTTTTCATTTTCTTTTGACTGATAGATATTAACAATTGATCCCATTGTGGGCATAAGTTATGATTTTGTGAGACAAAAACATATAAAAGAAAGGTTGAACAGTTATAGATTGGGCATAGAACGCCAATACGAACACGTGCATATTTGTAGAAATAGAAGACCATCAGTTCAGTATAGTAGTATGAAAGTTCTGATGTCCCCATGTATGGAAGATCATCAACAGTTCGGAAGAACTGATCAATACCATCAGTTCCATATTGCATTGGGAGACATCAGAAGAACCAATTAAGACTCTGGATGTACTATCGCTATTGCATCAGAAAATTTCTGATGTCAATATTCACGGAAGACCATAAGTTCCTTTGACCAAATTCGGTCCTACTGGAAAAAAAAACAACGCACCTGCCAGTGACTCCATGGTTGTCGTCTTATATAGTGCATCAAACACATGGTGTGTCACACGCATAGTTAGGAAAATATTAGGTTGATTGTTGGAGAGGAAATATACAACCTGGAAACAAATTCAATAAGAGGAAGCATGGAATTGGTATCACAAAAGCCAAAAAACCCGGAGTATGACACATCAAATAGAAAGAACATGTATAGATGAAAAAATAGAGTATTGAACTGAATTTGTTGGCTAACATATGTGACATATAAAAACATATACAAAGCCTCCTCTAATCTAAGGGTACCCAAACTTGATAATTGGCTTACCAGTGTTTGATTTGTTCATATAACACAGACAGTGGCATGATTAGTTGGTTCTGCTAGAGACGATGCATAACCATGTGGCTCTCATCTGCGCATCCAAGAATGCCACATCTGTAAGCCTCATATATATCTTACCATGACCTGACTGAGGAATTTGACTTGTTTACGTAGCAACTGCAGGGATTACGCAATAGTGCTGCTGGCGGAGATGCACAAAAAACCTTCTAACTCTCTCCTTAGGCCCCTCTCCGTTGAATCAACCATGGAGATGCATCCCAAACCTTCTGGCTCTCCTCTAGCTCGTGCACCCTGCATCAAACTTTGCAGACTTCAATTAATTGGTTGAGGCCTGGAAGCTATGGAGATTCAAAAGGCCTACTCCTGCGCATCATGAATTGTAGTATGGTTTGGGCGGAGGAGATACTTATCTGGATGATTATGTGATTAGTGGTTACATTGGATCGAGCTTTTCTTACATCGATTGCAGCATGGATTAGGACCGCCTAGCTAGAGGATATGCCAAGAAAAGGTTGGGGAGATTAGCTCTAGGCATCTCACGATGATCTCTTGATCATGCACGAGCGCCTGAGGGAAGCCATCAAGAGTTTTTTTTAAGGGAGAATCGGGAGATTGTTTTTTTGGCCTCGTATAAGTGTTGGAAAGAGGGATTCATGTGGGACAACTTCCCAGGACTCCGTGAGTTGACATACTTGATCTCACGGTCGTAAATAGCTAATAGGGAGATCATATGGACAATATTACTTAATCTCAAGGATTAACGTGAAGCCTCGTATGGTGCATCCAATTAGTAAATATAAGATTTTTTGGGTGTGAAGAATTGTCACATAAAAATGATTGGTTTGATATATTCCTTATCACTAATGATAATGAAACTAATCTACAAGAAATCTATATGTTTTGCGTAGTAAATTGCAATGAGAATGCTTATATTCCAACTACAGAAAGACGGAAAAATCAATGGAATATAAAAGGAATACTAATGAAAGGGTAAAGGTCTACCAATACCCTCCTATCGTTTCTCTTAATGAATGAGGTTGCAAGGAGGAGCTTCCCATCTCTTCAATAAGAAGCTCAAAAAATTACTTAAACCCGCACATAAGGTGGTGAAGAAGAATAAAAGAAGGAAAAGTAGAGGTAAAAAGGTATCTCTCCCAAATAATGTTGCTCCTATAATCGCTGAGAATGAATCCGAAAGTAGTGTGGACGATGATACACTTAATGATTATTTTGTTATGCCTACTACTTGTTGTGATGAGGATGATTGGGAAGATAGTGATACTCCTTATAATATTGAAAATATTTTTGGTACCAACTTGGAAAATTATGATGATAATAATTGTTATACTATTGGTTCTATTCATACTATCAGTGATTATGCTAATGATATACAAACCCACAAGCTTGGGGATGCTATGTTTGATGTAAATGACATGTTTGAGAATTTATTTGCTGAAAATAATGTTTATCCCAAGCTTGGGAATGCAATGTTATATGAAGATGATCTTTTTAGTTCCACTACTTTCATTGATTAAATTTGCTATGATGATTGCATGCCTCCTATTTATGATGATTGCAATTTTTTTGAAAATGGGTTTGGAAGAGTTTCAACTTTAGACGATTATTGTTCCACTATTTTGGAGGATGTTGAATCTTATTATAATGATAAAAGTGGATTTGCAGAGGTCGTGACTATATTTAGTAATGATTCCACTATCTTAGAAGAGGTTTCAATTGATTATGATGAGAACCAAGTTGCCACTTATGATGATTATTGTGATGATACTTATGTTATAAAAAGTAGTGATGATTATTATTATAAAACTTGTCACAATTATGAATACCCTTTTTATGAACATTATTCTTTTAATTTGGAAACAATTTATAGTATTCAAGTCTCCCATGATATTCCCGCTATTATGTATGAGACGTTTGCTTGTGGGGAGAGTAATAAATTTTCTATGCTTGTGGATCATGAAAAGAATTCTTTATGTGAAAGTTATATTGTGGAGTTCCTTCATGATGCTACTGAAAATTATTATGAGGGAGGAACATATGCTTGTAGAAATTGCAATAATATCAAGTTTCATCCCCATGTATTCAAAGTTTTGAAGTTATGTTTGTCTTGCCTTCCTATGCAAGTTGATTCTTGCTACAATAAATTGTTTGCTTGAAAAATACCTATGCATAGGAAGTGGGTTAGACTTAAATGTGCTCGTCATGTGATCCATGATGCTCTTTTGCATGTTTCAAATAGAATTCCTATGTGAGCATCATTGAAATCATCATGCCTAGATAAAAGGCTTTAAAGAAAAGCGCTTGTTGGGAGACAACCCAAAACTTTTCCTTTCTATTTTTGTGTGTTCATATGATTAATCTACTGTAGTAATCATGTTTTGTGTCTTTTATTTCAATATAAAGTGCCAAGTAAAGCTTTTGGGATAGTGTGGATACTTGTTAGTTTGATTCTGTGCAAAAACAGAAACTTTTACGTCCAGTGCAGAATTTCTCTGATTTTACTCGAGAGTCAAAAAATTCTAAAAATTTTACACAGTTTTTCTAGGAAAATTCTATGCGTTTTCCTAATATTTCAGAATTTTAAGAGATAGGTAAATATGGATTTAATTCATATCTTCACAAACTGTTCTGTTTTTGACAGATTCTATTTTGCATGCATAGTTTGCTTGTTTTAGTGTTTCCATAGCTTATATTTAGTGGTATAAATTATGGTAATAATATAATACAGTAGGTATTATGTGAGAACAATTATGAATATTTTGTTGTCAGTACCTAAGTGAATGATCTATCTTTACTACACTAACCCATCTCGCGAAGTTTCGTTAAGTTTCGTGTGATTGAAGTTTTCAAGTTTTGGGTAAGACATCGATATGAGGAGAATAAGGAGTGGTATGAACCTAAGATTGGGGATTCCCAAGGCACCCCCAAGTTAATATCCAAGGAAGACTCAAGCATCTAAGCTTGGGGATGCCCTGGAAGGCATCCCCTGTTTTGTCTTAAACACTATCGGTATATCACTTAGAGCTATATTTTTATTCATCACATAATATGAGTTTTGCTTGGAGTGTCATATTATTTTTTTAAACATTGCTTGATGTTATTTCTAATCTTTTGTTTTCAATAAAAAGTTCCAAGAATTGCCTTGTAGGATGCTTGAATTGCATGTTTGATGTGTGTTGTGTAAAAACAGAAACTTTTCCTGTAGTGTTTGAATTTTAATATTTTACTAAAACGTGGAAAATTTCTGAAATTTTTACACAGTATTTTCATATAAAGTTATTATAATTTCCAAAATTTTCAGAATTTTGTAGTTACAGAAGTGCACTTTGTAAATTAATTGCTTCAGACTGTCCTATTTAGACAGATTGCTGTCATAGTTTTATTTTCTACTCCTCCTATAGTTTTCATAACTTATATTGGTTGATATAAATTGTGGAATTGATAGTATATATTAGATAATGTTCGAAAATTATTATGCAACTTTTCTTGGCAGTCCATAAAGCGTTGATTTATTCTTATGTGTACTAACCTAACTCATGAGTTCTTTTCAAGTTTTGTGTGGATAAAGTTTTTGAGACCTAGGTGATACCGTGATATGACAGGAATTAACGAGACACAAGAGCTCAACCTTGGGGATACCCAAGGCACCCTAAGACAATATTACAATAATTCTCAAGCCTTTAAGCTTGGGGATTCTACGCATCCCAGCTCTCTTCATCAACAATTATTGGTTAGCCTATGTTGAGCCTAAATTTTTATTCATTCACATGATGCATGCTATTCTTGGAGTGTATTTTTGTTTTGTTTGCTGTTTGAATAAAATATCAGATCTGAAAATATTTATTGAGAGAGAGAGAGAGAGTCCTCACATGGCTACTTGATTGTTGGACTACTCGTTGATCTTCACTTATATCTTTCGAGAGTAGTTTGATGTTTACTCTTGTGCTTCACTTATATCCTAAGAGTAAATTGTGAATGAATGAAATATCATAAATCTGAAATTATTCATGTGATATATTCTTAGTAACAGGTTCACAATTGTTTTATAAAGTAAAATCTATTGAAGTTTGACAATCACAATATTGGTCATACAAGCAATTCATGAATGATTAGTATAAGAAAGAGAACTTTCACATACAAATATATTATCTTGGACATCTTTTATGATTGTGAATACCTATTAATTATTTTCAACCTTGATCAAATTGTTGAAGTTGGACAAGGAAGACAACGTAATGGTTATGTTTGGGTATATTTGCATAGAAGTTATATTGTTATGGATCCTCCAACATGTGGTGCTTGTTTAGAACCTTTTGCTAGCCAAAACTTCGTACTAAGTAGAGATACTATTTGTGCAACCAAATCCTTGAGCCAAGTTTCTTCCATGAGAGTCCACCATACCTACCTATATATGGTATTTCACTCCCATTCCAAGTAAATTTGCACGTGTCACCTCTAAACATTCAAATAAACATCTGTTTTGTGTGCTCGTACCGCTCATGGAGCGACGAGGCGGTCATTATCATGATGATTTTTATGAGAAAAAGTTGTTGGTTATGATGATTTTTATGAGAAAAAGTTGTTGGTTATGATGCTACAAAAGTGACTGAAATTATCAATGATCAAAACTATTCACTATGCTAGCATTTACACTTCATAAATTACTTCTTTTATCATTTACCTACTCGAGGACGAGTAGGAATTAAGCTTGGGGATGCTGATACGTCTCCAACGTATCGATAATTTATGAAGTATTCATGCCATATTTGCCTATGTTTACAATACTTTTATATGGTTTTGATGCACTTTATATGATTTATTTAGAACTAACCCGGACTGACGTTGTTTTCAGCAGAATTACCATGGTGTTGTTTCTTGTGCAAAAAATAAAAGTTCTCGGAATCGCCCAAAACTTTTTTATGATATTTTATGGACCGAAAGAAGACCTGAAAGCTTCGGGAGGAGACCGGAGGCTCCACGAGGGAGCCACCAAGCAACAGGGCGCTTCCAGGGGGTGGTCGTGCCCTGATATGTGGTGCCCCCTTGGGCGTCTGCTAACGTCCCTCTCTGGTCTATAAATTCCAATATATCCCAAAAACCCTAAGGAGCCTGAGAGAACTTCTGCTCCGCCGCTAGAACTCTCTGTATCGAAGAAAAACCCATCTGGAGCCTTTCTAGTACCCTGTCGGAGGGGGAAAACCATCATCGGTGGCCATCTTCATCATCCCGGCAGAGGCCATGACGAGGAGGGAGTGACAAGGCTTGAGATTGCGTCGGTATTTCCCCAAAGAGGAAGGGATGATGCAGCACAGTGATGGTAAGTATTTCCCTCAGTTATGAAACCAAAGTATCGAACCAGTAGGAGGATCACCAACACCACGTAAACAGCACTTGCACACAAAGAATAAATACTTGCAACCCGACGCGAAAGAGAGGTTGTCAATCTCTCTACGGTAAAAATATAGATTAGGATAGGATAGATTGGATAGATAGATCTCTCAAGAACACAAAATAAAAGAGGCAAATAAAAAGTGCAGCAAGGTGTTTTTGGGTTTTTGGAATAATAGATCTGAAAACAAAAGAGGCAAAAAGATAGATCGGAAAGCAATATGTTGGAAAAGTAGACCCGGGGGCCGTAGGTTTCACTAGTGGCTTCTCTCATGAGTATAGCACACGGTGGGTGAACAAATTACTGTCGGGCAATTGATAGAAGATCAAATAATCATGTCGATATGCAAGGCGATGTTCATTATATAGGCATCACGTCCAAGATTAGTAGACCGAAACGATTCTGCATCTACTACTATTACTCCACACATCGACCGCTATCCAGCATGCATCTCGTGTATTAAATTCATGGAAAAATGGAGTAATGCAATCAGAACGGTGACATGATGTAGACAAGATCTATTCATGTAGGAATAGACCCCATCTTGTTGTCCTTAATAGCAACGATACATGCGTGCCTCGCTGCCCCTTCTGTCACTGGGAGAGGACACCACAAGATCGAACCCATCACAAAGCACCTCACCCATGGCAAGAAAAATCGATCTAGTTGGCCTAACTAAACCAAAGATTCGAAGAAGAAATACGAGGCTATAAGTAATCATGCATATAAGAGATCAAAGAAGACTCAAATAATATTCATGGATAGAAACTGATCATGAACTCAAAATTCATCAGATCCCAACAAACACACCACAAAAGTTTACATCAAATAGATCTCCAAAAGACCATTGTATTGAGAATCAAAAGGGAGAGAGAGAGGAAGCCATCTAACTACTGCCTACGGACCCGTAGGTCTATGGTGGACTACTCACGCATCATCGGATATGCACCAATGAGGATAATGAACCCCTCCTTGATGGTGTTAGATTGGATCTCGCGGTTCTGGAACTTGTTGCGCCTGGATGTGTTTTTCGTTGACTCCTCTAGGGTTTCTTGAATATTTGGGAATTTATAGGCATCAGAGGCGGTGGAGAGGCGTCCCGAGGAGGGCACAACCCACCAGGCCGCGCCAGGGGCCTCTGGCATTCCCTGGTGGGTTGTGGTCTCCTTGACCCTCCCCTCTGGTACTTCTTTGTCCCACTGGATGTCTCCTGGCACAAAAAATCTCCAAAAATTTTCGTGGTGTTTGGGCTTCGGTTGGTACTGATATTCTGCGAAGTAAAAAACAAGCAAAAACAGCAACTGGCAGTTTGGCACTATGTCAATAGGTTAGTCCAAAAAAATGATATGAAGTTGCTATAAAATGATTGTAAAACATACAAGATTGATAATATAACAACATGGAACAAGCAAAAATTATAGATACGTTGGAGACGTATCAGCATCCCCAAGCTTAATTCCTACTCGTCCTCGAGTAGGTAAATAATAAAAACAGAATTTTTGATGTGTAATGCTGCCTAACATGTTCATCACATAATCTTCTCTTTTGTAGCATGGACATTTGGACTTTTAGATGGTTCAAAGCAATAGTCTAGTTTTGACATAAAGACTTTAATACTCAAGCATGCCAAGAAGCAACCATGTCTTTCAAAATATCAACACTAAAGAAAGTTATCCCTAGCCCATTGATAACCCACAAGTATAGGAGATCGCAACAGTTTTCGAGGGTAGAGTATTCAACCCAAATTTATTGATTCGACACAAGGGGAGCCAAAGAATATTCTCGAGTATTAGCAGCTGAGTTGTCAATTCAACCACACCTGAAAGACTTAATATCTACAGCAAAGTATTTCGTAGCAAAGTAGTATGGAAGTAACGGTAACGGTGGCAAAAGTAACAGTAGCGGTTTTGTAGCAATCGTAACAGTGGCAACGGAAAAGTAACTTAGCAAAGATCAATATATGAGAAGCTCATAGGCAATGGATCAGTGATGGATAATTATGTCAGATGGCATTCATCATGCAACGGTTATAACATAGGGTGACACAGAACTAGCTCCAATTCATCAATATAATGTAGGCATGTATTCCATATATAGTCATACGTGCTTATGGAAAAGAACTTGCATGACATCTTTTGTCCTACCCTCCCGTGGCAGCGGGGTCCTAATGGAAACTAAGGGATATTAAGGCCTCCTTTTAATAGAGAACCAAACCAAAGCATTAGCACTTAGTGAATACATTAACTCCTCAAACTACGGTAATCACCGGAAAGAATCCCAGTTATTGTCACCCTGGGGGATGCGGATCATAACTCGTAATAGGTGTCTACAACTTGCAGGATAGGATCAAGAACACATATATATTCATGAAGACATAATAGGTTCAGATCTGAAATCATGGCACTCGGGCCCTAGTGACAAGCATTAAGCATAGCAAAGTCATAGCAACATCAATCTCAGAACATAGTGGATACTAGGGATCAAACCCTAACAAAACTAACTCGATTACATGGTAAATCTCATCCAACCCATCACCGTCCAGCCAGCCTACGATGGAATTACTCACGAACGGCGGAGAGCATCATGAAATTGGTGATGAAGGATGGTTGGTGATGACGACGGCGTCGATTTCCCCTCTCAGGAGCCCAAAACAGACTCCAGATCTGCCCTCCCGAGGAAGAACAGGAGGTGGCGGCGGCTCCGTATCATGGAACGTGATGAACTCTTCTCCTTGATTTTTTTCTCCCCGAATAGGGTTATATGGAGTTGGAGTTGAGGTCGGAGGAGTTGCAGGGGGCCCACAAGCCACCAGGGCGCGCCCTAGGGGGGCGCCCCCCTGGCTTGTGGCCAATGGGTGGACCCCCTCAGGTTGATTCTTTCGCCAGTATTTTTTTTTAATTCCAAAAATATTCTCCGTAAATTTTCAGGTCAATCCGAGAACTTTTATTTCTGCACAAAAATAACACAAAGGCAATTCTGCTGAAAACAGCGTCAGTCCGGGTTAGTTCCATTCAAATCATGCAAATTAGAGTCCAAAACAAGGGCAAAATAGTTTGGAAAAGTAGATACGATGCAGACGTATCAACTCCCCCAAGCTTAACCCATTGCTTGTCCTCAAGCAATTCAGTTGACAAACTGAAAGTGACAAAGAAAAACTTTTACAAACTCTGTTTGATCTTGTTGTTGTAAATATGTCTAACTGATGTTCAGGTTTTCAGCAAAGATTATGGACTAGCCACATTCACAATAACATTTAGGTCTCATATTTACTCATATCAATGGCATAATTAACTAGCGAGCAATAATAATAAATCTCGGATGACAACAATTTTATCAAAACAATCATGATACAATATGATATAATGGTATCTCGCTAGCCCTTTCTGAGACCGCAAAACATAAATGCAGAGCACCTCTGAAGAACAAGGGCTAACTGGAAATTGTAATTCATGGTAAAAGAGATCCAGTCACAGTCATACTCAATATCAATTAATAACCAAACATACAAATGACGGTGGTGCTCTCTAACTGGTGCTTTTTATAAGAGGACGATGACTCAACAGTAAAGTAAAATAGATAGGCCCTTCGCAGAGGGAAGCATTGATTTGCAGAGGTGCCAGAGCTTGAGCTTTTAAAACAGAGATGAGTAAAATTTTGAGCAGTATGCTTTCATTGTCAACATAACAACCAAGAGATCTCGGTATCTTCCATGCTAGATACATTATAGGCGGTTCCCAAACAGAATGATAAAGTTTTTACTCCCCCTCCACCAATCAAACACACTCCACGGCTGGCCGAATCCACGGGTACCGTCCATACAAACAACAATCCTGGGGGAGTTTTGTTTCATTATATTTTGATTTGATTTTTGAGCATGGAACTGAGCATCCCGATTACCAGCCACTTTCTCGTGAATGACAAGTGAATAAACACTCATCGTGAGAATAACCCACCTAGCATGGAAGATACCGACAGCCCCTAGTCACTACATGAGCGATTCGGGCATACAAAACAGAATATTATTTGAAGGTTTAGAGTTTGGCACATGCAAATTTACTTGGAACGGCAGGTAAATACCGCATGTAGGTAGGTATGGTGGACTCATATGGAACAATTTTGGGTTTAAGGAAGTGGATGCACAAGCAGTATTCCCGCTTAGTACAAGTGAAGGCTAGCAAGAGACTGGGAAGCGACCAACTAGAGAGTGACAACAGTCATAAACATGCATTGAGATTAACCAATCATTGAATGCAAACATGAGTAGGATATAAATCACCATGAACATAAATATCGTGGAGGCTGTGTTGATTTTGTTTCAACTACATGTGTGAACATGTGCCAAGTCAAGCCACTTGAATCATTCAAAGGAGGATACCATCCTATCATACTACATCATAACCATTTTAAAATGCATGTTGGCACTCAAGACAAACCATCATACACTCTTAGCTAATTAAGCATGGCATGAGTAACTATAATCTCTAATTGTCATTGCAAACAGGTTTCATCCATAATGAGTTGAATCCAGAACGATGAGCTAATCCTATTTACAAAAACAAAATAGGCCGAATTCATACCAGCTTTTCTCCATCTCAATCACTTCATCATATATCGTCATTATTGCCTTTCACTTGCACGACCGAACGGTGTAAATAATAACAAGAATGCACGTGCATGGGACTAAGCTGGAATCTGCAAACAATAACTCAAAGGAGAAGACAAGGTAATATGGGCTCTCTGATAGATAAACAATAATGCATATGAGGGCCATTCAACATTTTCATTGTGGTCTTCTCCTTACGACCCAAAGAAGAAAAGAAAACTATTTACACGGGAAAGCTCCCAACAAGCAAAAGAAGAACGAGAAATCTTTTTGGGTTTTCTTTTAATGCTACAACTAAACAAACTAGAAAGTAAAACTAGAGCTAATTTTTTTTCTTAAAGTTTTTCTGACACACAAGAAGAAAGCGAGAAAAAGAAATAAACTAACATGGATAGTACAATGAAAAAGTATGAACACCGACAACTGGAATGAGTGAGTGAACATGAATGTAATGTCGGTGAGAAATACGTACTCCCCCAAGCTTAGGCTTTTGGCCTAAGTTGGTCTATGCCCATGGATCAAAGTAGCCCTCTCCTGGGTACTCAGGAGGATCCTGAGGGTTCCACTGGTTAGCGAGCTCTTGTGGCTCCCACTGATAAACAGACTCCTCGTACGGGTCAAGTGATGGTTCTGGCTCAGGAACTGGGGATCGAGTCCGCTCCCAGTATGCATAAATATCGTCGGGCATAATAATGTACCTACCTGAATAAATATCGAACAAAGAAGTTGCAGGCAAAGTAATAATCTAACAGGTACCCTGGCTGAATACTAGGTTATAGATGAGCTGCTTGTCCTTGTCTTTGGAAATGAAATCATGTGCTACCATACTATCATAGTCTAAATACTTAATGGGTAACAACCTTTCTTCCTTTTCATCTAGTCTAAAGGGTATCTCAAAGTGTCTAGCAAGGCGAGAAGAATAAATACCTCCAAAGATAGGACCCTTCGAACGATTTAAACTCAACCGTCGAGCAACAATAGCACCCAAACTAAAAGTTCTATCACGATGTAAAGCATGGCACAAAACGGCTAGGTCAGGAGCGCTTAGGCCTCCACTCTCCCCACGACCAATCAAACATCTCCCCGCAAATAATGAGTAATAGCGCAAAACAGGAAAATGTAAACTAGCCACTCTAGCTCCCGACACCCCTCTCTCTTCCCCTATAGTGGTTTCAGCAATAAAATCTTCCACATCTCTAGGACGGGGTTCACTGACACTGCCCTCATAAGGTAATTTGCAAACTTTGCAAAAATCGTAAAGAGTCATCTTCTTAGGCACATCATATAAGTGAAATTCTACCATAGGAGGATCTTCCCTATAATGAAAGTGAAAGTTTTGCACGAAGGTATTAGTGAGTAAGAGGTATTGGTCACACTTATCGTGGAGGAAGTCGGTGATGCCTGCATTCTCCGCCAAATAGTAAAAATCATTATAAATTCCGGCCGCCTTCAAGAATGCATCCCTTGGCCATTCACTTGGCCGAACCTCCGCGGTGCGGGGAAGATTGTATTTGGGCTTCTCTTTTCATTTTCTTTAGAACCCCGGCTTGAAGAGCCTCTTAACAATCTCCTCATCATTTTCTTCCTCTGAAAAATTTCTGAAATTTTAGTAACTCAAAATAAAGGTGAACAAAACTCAACAAAATTCAAAGCAACCACTCCCATAAGTGCCTAGAGACTAAATTATGCATCTAAACTACTTGGGACCATACAAATTTAACATGCAAGCTCAAGAACAAGGTCACCACAGCAGCAAAAATTTGCAATATATAAAGCACTAGAACAAAAACTAATTGGACCATTGGAGGAGTCACATACCGAAGAACAATCCCCCAAAACAGTTTTGCAAATGGAGCTTTGCACAAGGAGATCGAAAATGGCAGCAAGATGAGCTAGGACACGGGTTTGAGCAATGGTGGGATTTTTTATGGAGGAAGACGAAGTGGATGGGTGCTGGAATAAGTGAAGGGGGCCCATGTGGGACCCACAAGCCAGCAGGGCGCGCCCTGGGGGGTGGGCGCGCCCTGGGGGCTTATGGCCCAATGGTGCAACCCCCTGATGTATTCTCAGTGCCAGAAATTCTTAAATATTCCAGAAATAATCATACTACATTTTCAGGGCATTTGGAGAACTTTTATTTTCACGTCATTTTTTATTGCACGGATAATTCAGAAAAAGAAAAATAATAGGATTCTTACTTTATTTAATCTAAACAACAAAAAGTAAAAGTTGGGTACAGAAGGTTGTGCTTTCTAAATTCATCCATCTCATGCCCATCAAAAGGAATTCGTTAACAAGGTTGATCAAGTCTTATTAACAAACTTCTTTCGAGTAACATGAAACCGGAGAATTTTCGAATAAACTAAGTTACCTCAACGGGGACAGGCATGTCCCCTACCATGATTATTTCATATTTCTTCTTGACAGTAGGGAGAGGGAATTTAAAACCTCCAATAGCAATTGTTGGAATTTCTCCAATAGAGTTGATACTATGAACTTGAGGTTGTTTCTTCGGAAAGTGCACCGTATGCTCATTACCATTAACATGAAAAGTGACATTGCCTTTGTTGCAATCAATAACAGCCCCTGCAGTGTTCAAAAAGGGTCTACCAAGGATGATCGACATGCTGTCGTCCTCGGGAATATCAAGAATAACAAAGTCTGTTAAGATAGTAACGTTTGCAACCACAACAGGCACATCCTCGCAAATACCGATGGGTAAAGCAGTTGATTTATCAGCCATTTGTAAAGGGATTTCAGTAGGTATCAACTTATTCAAATCAAGTCTACGATATAAAGAGAAAGGCATAACACTAACACCAGCTCCCAAATCACATAAAGCAGTTTTAACATAAATTTTTTTAATAGAGCATGGTATAGTAGGTACTCCGGGATCTCCTAGTTTCTTTGGTATTCCACCCTTAAAGGTATAATTATAGCAAGCATGGTGGAAATCTCAGCTTTCGGTATCTTTCTTTTATTAGTCACAATATCTTTCATATACTTAGCATAAGGAGACATTTTCAGAATATCAGTCAAACGCATACGCAAAAAGATAGGTCTAAGCATTTCAACAAAGCGCTCAAAATCCTCATCATCCTTTTTCTTGGATGGCTTAGGAGGAAAGGGCATGGGTTTCTCAACCCAAGGTTCTCTTTCTTTACCATGCTTCCTAGCAACGAAGTCTCTTTTATCATATCTTTTATTCTTAGATTGTGGGTTATCAAGATCAACAGCAGGTTCAATCTCCACATCATTATCATTACTAGGTTGAGCATCAACATGAACATCATCATTAATATTATCACTAGGCTCATGTTCATTACCAGATTGTGTCTCAGCATCAGAAATAGAAATATCATTTGGATTCTCAGGTGTGGCAATAACAGGTTCACTAGAGGCATGCAAAGTCCTATCATCATTCTTTTTCTTTCTTTCGCTAGAATGACTAGGTGCATCAGTATTAATTCTCTGAGAATCTTGCTCAATTCTCTTGGGGTGGCCCTCAGGATATAAAGGTTCCTGAGTCATTTTACCACCTCTAGTCACTACTCTAACAGCATTATCATTCATCTCATTAAGCAAATCATTTTGTGCCTTAAGTACTTGTTCTACTTGAGTAGTTACCATGGAAGCATGTTTATTGATAAGCTTGAGATCATTAACAGTTCTACTCATATATTCACCTAAATGATCAAGCATGTAAGCATTATGTTTCAATTGTCTACTAACATAAGCATTGAAATTTTCCTATTTAACAATAAAGTTATCAAACTCATCCAAGCATTGGCTAGCAGACTTATTATAAGGAATATCACCTTCATCAAATCTACGGAGAGAATTTACCTCTACTACCTGTGTCGGGTTATCAAGACCATGTATTTCTTCAATAGGTGGTAGATTCTTAACATCTTTAGCTTTAATACCTCTTTCTTTCATAGATTTCTTTGCCTCTTGCATATCTTCAGAACTGAGAAATAGAATACCTCTTTTCTTCTGAGTGGACTTTGGAGGTGGTTCGGGAATAGTCCAATCATTATCATTGCTCAATATATTATTCAATAGTAGTTCAGCTTGTTCAACAGTTCGTTCCCTGAAAACACAACCAACACAACTATCTAGGTGGTCCCTAGAAGCATCGGTTAGTCCATTATAAAAGATATCAAGTATTTCGTTTTTCTTGAGAGGATGATCAGGCAAAGCATTAAGTAATTGGAGAAGCCTCCCCCAAGCTTGTGGGAGACTCTCTTCTTCAATTTGCACAAAGTTAAATATTTCCTGCAAGGCAGCTTGTTTCTTATGAGCAGGAAAATATTTTTCAGAGAAGTAATATATCATATCCTGGGGACTACGCACACAACCAGGAGCAAGAGAATTAAGCCATATCTTAGCATCACCCTTTAATGAGAAAGGAAACAACTTAATAATATAGTAATAACGAATTTTTTCCTCATGAGTAAATAGGGTGGCTATATCATTCAATTTAGTAAGATGTGCCACAACAGTTTCAGACTCATAACCATGGAAAGGATCAGATTCAACCAAAGTAATTAACTCAGGATCGACAGAGAATTCATAATCCTTATCAGTAACAAAAATAGGTGAAGTAGCAAACTTAGGATCATATTGCATTCTAGCATTCAGAGATTTTTCCTTCCACTTGCATAGTAATTTCTGAAGATCGTCTCTATCCTTACAAGCAAGAAAGTCCCTAGCTACCTCTCCCTCCATAACATAACCCTTAGGTATATTAGGCAATTCATATCTAGGAGAGCTAGGTTTAACAGGTGTCTCATAGTGTTCAGTTTCAATAATTTCATTAGTTTTAGAAATATCATCAGTTTCAGTGATCTCATTTTCTCTAACCCTAGCAAGTTGTTCATCAAGAAATTCACCCAATGGCACAGTATTATCAAGCAAAGTATCATCATAAGCATTATGCATAGCAGAAGTGGCATCATCAATTACTTGCGACATATCAGAATCAATATCACGTGGTGGTGTCACAAATTTACTCATAACAGAAGGGGAATCAAGTGCAGAGCTAGATGGCAGTTCCATACCTCCCCTCGTAGTAGAGGGATAGATCTTGGTTTTTGGGTCTTTCGGATTCTTCATAGTGATCAACAGATATAAATCCCAAGTGACTCAGAGAATAGAGCTATGCTCCCCGGCAACGGTGCCAGAAAAAGGTCTTGATAACCCACAAGTATAGGGGATCGCAAGAGTTTTCGAGGGTAGAGTATTCAACCCAAATTTATTGATCCGACACAAGGGGAGCCAAAGAATATTCTCGAGTATTAGCAGCTGAGTTGTCAATTCAACCACACCTGAAAGACTTAATATCTGCAGCAAAGTATTTCGTAGCAAAGTAGTATGGAAGTAACGGTAACGGTGGCAAAAGTAATAGTAGCGGTTTTGTAGCAATCGTAACAGTGGCAACGGAAAAGTAACTTAGCAAAGATCAATATATGAGAAGCTCGTAGGCAATGGATCAGTGATGGATAATTATGTCGGATGGCATTCATCATGCAATGGTTATAACATAGGGTGACACAGAACTAGCTCCAATTCATCAATATAATGTAGGCATGTATTCCATATATAGTCATACGTGCTTATGGAAAAGAACTTGCATGACATCTTTTGTCCTACCCTCCCATGGCAGCGGGGTCCTAATGGAAACTAAGGGATATTAAGGCCTCCTTTTAATAGAGAACCGGACCAAAGCATTAGCACTTAGTGAATACATGAACTCCTCAAACTACGGTAATCACCGGAAAGAATCCCAGTTATTGTCACCCTGGGGGATGCGGATCATAACTCATAATAGGTGTCTACAACTTGCAAGATAGGATCAAGAACACATTATATTCATGAAAACATAATAGGTTCAGATCTGAAATCATGGCACTCGGGCCCTAGTGACAAGCATTAAGCATAGCAAAGTCATAGCAACATCAATCTCAGAACATAGTGGATACTAGGGATCAAACCCTAACAAAACTAACTCAATTACATGGTAAATCTCATCCAACCCATCACCGTCCAGCAAGCCTACGATGGAATTACTCACGAACGGCGGAGAGCATCATGAAATTGGTGATGAAGGATGGTTGGTGATGACGACGGCGTCGATTTCCCCTCTCCGGAGCCAAAAACAGACTCCAGATCTGCCCTCCCGAGGAAGAACAGGAGGTGGCGGCGGCTCCGTATCGTGGAATGCGATGAACTCTTCTCCTTGATTTTTTTCTCCCCGAATAGGGTTATATGGAGTTGGAGTTGAGGTCGGAGGAGTTGCAGGGGACCCACAAGCCACCAGGGCGCGCCCTAGGGGGGGCTCGGCCCCTGGCTTGTGGCCAATGGGTGGACCCCCTCAGGTTGATTCTTTCGCCAGTATTTTTTTTAATTCCAAAAATATTCTCCGTAAATTTTCAGGTCAATCCGAGAACTTTTATTTCTGCACAAAAATAACACCAAGGCAATTCTGCTGAAAACAGCGTCAGTCCGGGTTAGTTCCATTCAAATCATGCAAATTAGAGTCCAAAACAAGGGCAAAAGAGTTTGGAAAAGTAGATACGATGCAGACGTATCACCCATCATGCTCAATCATTGATCCATTCATGAAACACACTCAAATATTAACTACACCCAATGCTCAAGTATGATCATAGTGCCCCCTAGTTGGTGCTTTATAAGAGAAGATGGAGTCTGAAATAAAAAAAATTGCATAATGTAAATAGATAGGCCCTTCGCAGAGGGAAGTAGGGATTTGTAGAGGTGCCATAGCTCAAAGTTTAAATTGAGAGAGAAAAATATTTTGAGTGGCGTGCCTTTCCTGTCAACGAAAATGACAAAGTAGTTCACAATACTTCCCATGCTAGATATATCATAGGCGGTTTGTCGGGGTACACAAACAGGGGTGTTCATTTCCCCTGACTTGTGCACGGACAATAAGCCTCCGGCCTTCATGGCCTGAGCCCACCGGGAAAAGCTACCACCCAACCAAGCAAACATTCAAGACCCAGACTCCGGCAGTAGCAACCTACAAAAGGCCAAGCAACGCCGGCAAGACCAACGCAACAGCCCAGGACAAGCCCGGAGCACGCCAAGCCCATCCCCGGTGCCTGCCGGGGACCGAGGTGCGTGCACCTTCAGGAAGACCCGACAAGCCATCCCCCGGCAAGCGCGAGCCGATCGGCCAACGCTCCACCGCATCGCAACGCCAGTCACTTGTCGATGCGGTGTCGAGCCCCCAGGTGGCTAAGTGGCTCTCATTAAGCACGTGGCGGCACGCTGGAAGACAGATTATGCCCCCTTGACACCCGTCCATAGCCGTGTCAAGCTGTGGTGTGATAGTTAGCTAGAGCGATCGTAGAAACTTGCCGGGGATGCACCCCCGCACGCCACCTAGACTGCATTTATGGCATTTTGTCCTAAATGCCAGAGTTAGGTATGATAGCTCTATTAGCTGTCTAATCATCAGACAATGTCTATTTTGCCATTGTGGTTGCCCCTTGAGCTATAAAAGGAGGACTGTCGGTGTCAAAACCGGCGGATCTCGGGTAGGGGGTCCCGAGCTGTGAGACTAGAATCGAGGGTAACAGGAGACGAAGGGGACAGTGTTTTACCCAGGTTCGGGCCCTCCTATGGAGGTAATACCCTACGTCCTGCTTGATTATATTGATGGTATAAGGGTTACAGAGTTGATCTACCACGAGATCGTATGACTAAAACCCTAGATGAGTTCTGTTGTTCTACAACCTAAAACCCTCCGGCTTATATAGACGCCGAGGGTACCTAGGGTTTACATATAGTCGGTTGCACATTAAAGGGAAAAAACATGCCTATCTACTGTCGACAACTTGGATGACACGCCATGACTCCGTGAAACTTCCACCTTGGCGACGGGGCCCCTGATCACCCAATGCTCATCCAGTAGCCTACATAGTCCAGCCTATGAGAAACAGGTCGGCTATCCGAGGACCCCTTAAACCAGGACTCCCTCAGTAGCCCCCGGACTAGCCTCCAACGCCGAGGTATATCCGGATAATCTTGTACATCGAAGTCTTCGGCTTGCGAGGCGAGTCCCTCCATCCCTTCTTGTTCGGCAACCGTCCTGTCATCGGTGAAATCCCAAACGTCACGGGACTTGCTGGGTCCATAGTAATAGCGTTTCTCGATCCTCGCGCGTCGTGGGGAGACGAGCGGTTCAGCAGCTTTTTTACAAAACTACCCCTCCCACAAAAGAGGCACCACCCATTTAAACAAACTGAATCGAGGTCCAAGCCACATCTTCTTCTTCCCCATCGAAAAAAGCTTCCAGCGAAAGGTCTCCACCAAAAATAACGAGTGCCCCCAGTTCCTCCTCGCATCCTTACAGATCCCGTCCCGGGGACTGGACAAGCTGTTCCGTGTCCCTCCTTCGACTACGAGACCTCGAGACCCAAGGGTATCTTCCTTCCTCGGATCTGACAGTTGTCCGTGCCGGTTTGTCTTCATTCAACGGCGAGGCCCTCGCAGAGAACTTCCCCCGTCCACAAAAGGGGGAGCGCATATGTTTTGTGCCCTTCCTCCTGCGAGGTCTCGGATTTCCCATTCATCCGTTCCTGAGAGGGTTACTGGTGTTTTATGGAATCCAACTCCACCACCTCACCCCAGGGTCTATTCTACACATCTCGGGCTTCATCGCCCTTTGCGAGATGTTCCTGGGCTGCGAGGCACACTTTGAACTGTGGAGGAAATACTTCTGCCTCGTTCCTCGCACTCGAGACAAGACAATTTTTGAGGTCGGTGGAGCCGAAGTATGCCGCATAGCGGGGACGGGATATCCCGTGGGGACGCCGAAGGAGTCCGAAGTATGGACTTCGGAATGGTTTTATATCGAGGACGTCCCTCTATTCGATCCAGCTCGGAGGGGTCTGCCCAAATACTCCGACGCCCCTTTGAAGAAAAGGTACAACTGGCACCCGAAGAGCCTGTCCCAAGAGGACAGCGTCGAGGTGCAGCGCTTAGCAACCCGCGTGAGGGTACTAGCCCATCATAAGCTGACCATGATAGACGTCATGGCCACTGCCATCACCCGGTGCGTCCAACCTCTTCAACAGAGGATACACCCCTTGTGGTGTTACAACGGGAGAAGCGATACTACTCGCTCCCGAAGACTGGGCCCTGCCGATCAAACAGCATTAGCCGCCGCACTTGCCGACCTATACAAAGGAGAGCAAGAAGATTTTATTCGGCGGTCGACAAAGGAGGGATACTCAAGCCATAATCCCATCGAATGGGTAAGCCTTTCTACCCTGTGACCATAGTTCGGTTT
The DNA here is from genome assembly GCA_039707655.1 of Elymus sibiricus. Lineage (NCBI taxonomy): Eukaryota > Viridiplantae > Streptophyta > Magnoliopsida > Poales > Poaceae > Elymus > Elymus sibiricus. The sequence continues at coordinate 413,616,952 of CM077671.1, read as the reverse complement.
CTCAATTTGTCCTTTTTTTACCGAAGCCTTCAACTTTATGCGAACAGGAATGGAGGAGCTTTATCGAGACAGTCAACTGTCCGGCCCCTCAGCCCGAGGACTATTCCCGTGATGATGATCCGGGCTTTCATGAGGATCTGGACCTGTCGATCGAGCTTGAAGACGGGGTTTTCTACCAGGAGGGCCTTGACGGCTCCAAGGTGGCTATCATAGCCGATTACCCCGGATCCTTCCTTTCCCCTGCAATAAGCAAGAAGAAGAAAAGTTCATCCCGCAAGAGGCAAGTATCCTCCAACGACCCAAACGCGGCGGCTCCTACTCCCAAGCGCCGTAGATCCGCGCGACATACATCGGCAACGGCGGCAGTGCCCGGGCCAGAAAACAACAAGGATCCGACAAGTGAACCGGTCGCGGGGTCGAGCCCGCCTACAGGTTCATCCCAAAGGTATTTTGTTCGATCGTTTGATTTATTACCATAATTGATAAAGCCTCACAAGAGACCTCATGTCAAAATATTTAGGCAAAGAGTTCGGCCGTCTCCCGCTGAGGACGTCGCCAGGACGTCCGGCGATGTTCAAGATTCCAGGCCTTCCACTCAAGCTGAACCTGCTACGGGGGTCCCCTCCGTCAATCCAGCCCCAGCTGATTCTGGTGACGCCATATCCGTCACCAAATCCGAGGTTGGGAGCGCTATGCATCATCGGCGGCGACGAGAAGCCCTGCATCATCCAGCCTTCTCCGAACAAGAGTTCGGTGCTCTGCGTACGGCGGACGCGCACCTCGGAGCTGCCCGGTCAGGGTTCGGGGAGGCCATGAAGTTAATATCGTCCAGCCTGCAGGTGAGTAGTCGGTTATCAAAGTCCGAACACCCGTGTAATCCCAGTAGCCCACGAGCCTTAAATTGGTCGACACGATCGAATTAAGGATCCCTATATTATTTTACTGCTACCGCAGGCCTCGAGGCAACAGAGCGAGCAACTGGTCAAGGAACTGGAAGCTAGCCGATCACATGTCGAATCTGTAAAGGCCGAACTGGAGCAAGTGAAGAGCTTTACTCGGGAGGCACATGGTGAGTATATATGTTCTGTTGATCTTAGTATATTCCCATGCTTACGCGAGGGTACTATGTAGCAGCTGAATCAATAGGGCAATTACAAAGAGATTTGGATGTAGCCCGAGAATCTCAGCGATATGCTGAGTCCCAGCAAGAGGCTGGCTGTCGTGTTTTCCAACGACACCTTGAAGAGAAGAACCGCCTGAAGGAGGAGAACAAACAGCACGCCGAAGAAATCGAGAGCTTAAAGACTCAATTGGCCCAGGCCCAAGGAGAGAACCAGAAATTACAGAGGGGCATGCTCAGTAAGTGTGATTCTAACATCAGAAGGTATTTTTTATGAATGAAGCATAATACGCATGCCGTGACTCATGTACAGGTCTCCTGACTGGGCGACCCGAAGAAGAGATCGGATCCTACCAGGGAAGCCTTTTAAAAGAGTTGTCCGCCCTTCAAGAGCGGGCTCGGAAGGCCATGAAGAGCATGGTGAAAGCATTGTGGCCCGCCGAGCAGCCTCCGGAGGGGATGACCGAACTAGTCGATCGCTTCAAGGGAGCCCGAAGTAGGTTCGAGCTGTGGAAGACATCGGCTTGTCGAGAGGGAGCACGAGAGGCGTGGGAGATGATCAAGACCCGCTATACTGGACTTAACCCCGAGCGTATGGCTCAGGTTGGGCCAGTAGGGTCAAATGGACAAGAAGTGCCGCTCCACCTGGTATACGATCAGGTGATGCCTACCGCCCGTCTCTCACAAGAAGATTGCTCCCTGGACACCATAATCGACAATCTCGATCGGCAGCCAGATGTATGATTATACGTAACTATGTACTAATAATCGAGGAATTGCTCCGTCTGTGTTGTAAACTTTGTCTTAACCGGCCATCGGCTTCGGCCTCCCGCGCTAATAGCTTGGGAGTGTTCCTTGTAAATTATCACCCTAGGGGAGTGAATTATGTTCGGGGAACCAGGCAATTCGGCCATGTGGTGCAAACAGACAGAAAGCACACAGGGAGATATGTTATATTACTGCTTAGCGTAAGAACCATCTTCCGAAGAAAATAGTACCTCTATCGATACATTTCTTCAGGTTGCTACGTAAATCGTAGGTAGAAGGCTATATACTGTTAGTATGCGACTAAGGGCTTTTGTAAGAGAAGAAGCCAGAGTAATGGTCCTGACGACCACAGTGTTATTAGTTGATTCCGTCGTAGGCGATCAATTGTCTGCTGAAGATAGCTAGCTTTTGGCTTCACCCATCTGAGGTACGTATCCGGATGACCCGGTCATAGCAATCGCAGAGGTGCTCCCTTTACCTTCTAGCCGAACAATCGAGAACGTAGAAGGTAACCACAGGAGCGAGGCAACCCAGCTTGGCAAAGTCTTAGTTCGAATTGATGCATATGATGGCTTAAAAACGACAAGGGAAACATGCACACACAATAGTTGTGAATAAGTGCTTATAATATAAAAACATTGGCTTCGGAAAAGAAGCCCCCAGGTACTGTGTTCGGATTTAACACTTAAGGGTGTAGGCGAAAATCTTTAGTACAAGATCGGTTGAGCCGAACATAGAGTTGGGAAGAAAAAAAGAATTCAAACCTGCCAAAAATCAAGGTGGGAGGGAGAAGAAATAACAAAGAAAAAGAAAGAAAAGAGAAAGGTAAAGAGTATGACGACACCGGTCTAGCCGTAGAAGCGCCGAAGACGAGCTGCGTTCCATGGGTTTGGTTCAAGGCGGTTGTCCGGCGGGTTCCGAAGACGGTAAGCCCCTCCTGCGAGTTCCTCATCAATTATGAAGGGTCCTTCCCATTTGGGCTTGAGTTTATGCTTCTGCTTCTCCGGGAGCCGTAGGACGAGTTCGCCCACGTTGTATGCTTGTGCCCTGACCTCCCTGCTCTGGTAACGTCGCGCCTGCTATTGATAAAAGGTAGAACGGGCCCGAGCTATGTCACGCTCCTCCTCCAAGGCGTCCAAGTCGTCTTGCCGATCTAACTCGGCTTCCTTTTCTTCGTACATGCGCACCCTTGGTGCGTCGTGAATAATATCACAAGGAAGGACCGCTTCTGCCCCATAGACCATGAAAAACGGTGTGTATCCCGTTGATCTATTCGGGGTGGTGTGTAGGCCCCATAGAACGGAGTCGAGCTCCTCAACCCAATGACAGTCGGACTTTTGAAGGGACCGGACCAAACGTGGCTTAATGCCGCTCATAATGAGGCCGTTTGCTCGTTCGACTTGTTCATTAGTCTGTGGGTGGTAAACCGATGCGTAATCGAGCTTGATGCCCATCTTTGCGCACCAGTCTTTGACCTCTTGGGCCATGAAATTGGATCCGTTGTTAGTTATTATACTGTGTGGAACACCGTAACGGTGTACCACGCCGGATATAAAGTCGATTACTGGTCCGGACTTGGCTGATTTGACAGGTTTTGCCTCTATCCACTTGGTGAACTTGTCCAGCATGACCAGTAAGTATTTATTCTTCTTGGTCCCCCCTTTAAGTGGTCCGACCATATCCAACCCCCAGACCGCGAAGGGCTAGGTGATCGGAATAGTCCGAAGAGCTGTTGGGGGCATGTGACTTTGATTTGCAAAAAGTTGACACCCCACGCAATATTTGACAAGTGACTGAGTGTCCGCCCGAGCTGTGGGCCAGAAAAACCTAGCCCGGAAGGCCTTGCTGACCAAGGCTCTTGCTGCGGCGTGATGACCACCCATCCCTGCGTGGACTTCGGCTAAGAGTTGCCGCCCTTCTTCCTCGGATATGCACCGCTGTAGTATTCCGGTGGTGCTCTTCTTGTATAACTCACCTTCGTGTACCTTGTAGGCTTTGGAGCGCCGAACTATGTGTCGCGCCTCCGTCTGATCGTCGGGGAGTTCTTTGCAAAGGAGGTAGGCGAGGAAGGGCTCGGTCCATGGCGCGATTACTGCCATGACCTCTTGAGCCGAGGGCGTTTCGTCCATTACAGAGCCGCCGATGATTTGATCGTCTGGTTCGTTTACAGGGGGAACAACCTCGTCTGCACTGGTTAGATCGGCGCCCTGTTGATCGTCCTGCCAAACCACAGATGGCTAAGAGCTATTCCAGGAAAGTGTTTGGTGGGACAGGGTCGCGTTTGGCTCCCATGCGAACCAGTATGTCGGCAGCTTGGTTGTCGTCTCTAGCGACGTGGTGAAATTCTAGCCCCTCGAACCGTGCGAATATCTTGAGGACAGCGTTTCTATATGCCGCCATCTTTGGATTCTTGGCATCGAACTCGCCGTTGATTTGAGAGATGGCCACGTTGGAGTCTCCCCGTACCTCCAGCCGCTGTATGCCCATTGAGGCTGCCATCCGAAGACCGTGCAAGAGGGCTTCGTATTCGGCTGCATTGTTGGAGTCGGCATACATGATTTGCAACACATATCGAACGTTGTCGCCTGTGGGGGATGTGAGAACAACTCCAGCCCCCAGTCCGGCCAAAGTTTTGGATCCGTCGAAGTACATGGTCCAATGGGAGTATGTACTATATTCCTTGGGGAGCTCGGCTTCTGTCCATTCGGCGAGGAAATCTGCCAACACCTGAGATTTAATAGCTCGTCGTGGTTTGTAGGTAATTTCAAAAGGAAGGAGCTCAATGGCCCATTTGGCTATGCGGCCGGTGGCGTCCCTGTTATTGATTATATCATTCAGGGGTACTTTGGACGCCACCGTAACCGAACACTCTTGGAAGTAGTGTCTTAGTTTCCGTGATGCCATAAATACTGTATAGGCTATCTTCTGGTAGTGCGGGTATCTAGACTTGCATTGCGTTAGGACTTCTGACACGTAATAGACCGGCTTCTATATCTGGAATTTGTGTCCCTCCTCCTCTCGTTCAACGACGAGCACCGCGCTAACGACTTGGTTGGTGGCCGATATGTATAATAACATGGGCTCACCCGCGCCTGGTGCTGTGAGTATGGAATTGCTTGCCAGGAGTGTCTTGATTTCTTCTAACGCAGCCTTTGCTTCATCGGTCCATTCGAAATTCTTGGTCCGCTTCAGCAATTTATAGAGCGGTAAAGCCTTTTCACCGAGGCGGGAGATAAAGCGACTTAACGCCGCCACGCAACCCGCCAACCTTTGGACATCCTTTTAGCTCTGTGGGAACTGCAAGTTCTGATAGGGCACGGATCTTGGCCGGATTCACTTCTATTCCTCTATGGGAAACGATGAATCCGAGCAGTTTACCAGCGGGAACTCCGAATACACACTTGTCCGGATTGAGTCGTATATCATATTCGCGTAGGCTGGCAAAGGTTTGCCTTAGATCGTCGATCAAATGGCTGACGTGCTTGGTTTTAATGACCACATCGTCAACGTATGCCTCGACTGTTTTGCCAACCTGTTTTTTGAGACAGGTCTGGATCATGCGCTGGTATGTAGCCCCAGCGTTCTTTAGCCCGAAAGGCATTGTGTTGAAGCAGAATGGCCCGTATGGGGTGATGAATGCGGTTGCAGCTTGGTCGGATTCCTTCATTTTGATCTGGTGGTATCCGGAGTAAGCGTCAAGGAAACACAGTGCATCGTGTCCGGCTGTGGCGTCGATGATCTGGTCTATCCGTGGTAGGGGGAAAGGGTCCTTGGGGCAGGCCTTGTTAAGGTCTTTAAAGTCGACGCACAGCCACCAGGATTTGTCTTTCTTTGGTACCATCACCAGATTTGCCAACCATCGGGATGCTTAATGTCCCGAATGAATCCGGCCTCTAGCAGTTTGGCTAATTCTTCCCCCATAGCTTGTCGTTTGGGCTCGGAAAAGCGGCGCAGAGTCTGCTTGATGGGCTTAAAGCCTTCGATGATATTCAGATTGTGTTCTGCCAGCCGCCGCGGGATTCCGGGCATATCAGAAGGGTGCCAGGCGAAGATATCCCAGTTTTCTCGTAAGAATGTCCGAAGCGCTTCGTCCATTACGGGGTCGAGTTGAGCTCCGATGGACGCTGTCTTGTTGGGGTCTGTCGGGTGCACCTGAAATTTAACGATTTCCTTTGCCGGTCTAAAGGACGTGGGTTTGGGCCTCTTGCTGAGGATCACATCGTCCTTGTCTACCGTTGACCGAAGTGCGGTCAGTTCTTCTGCAGCAAAGGTCTTAGCTAGAGCCTCGAGGGCGAGTGCTGCTGTTTTGTTTTCGGCCCGAAGGGCTATATTCGGATCACTGGATGTTGTGATCACCCCGTTTGGCCCTGGCATCTTTAGTTTCATATACCCGTAATGTGGTATAGCCTGGAATTTGGTGAAGGCGTCACGTCCCAACAGGGCGTGGTAGCCGCTGGGGAAGGGCACCATATGGAAGAGGAGTTCTTTGGATCGGTAGTTTTCGGGCGTGCCGAACACTACGTCCAGGACGATACGTCCTGAATAGCGTGCCTCTTTCCCCGGGATGATTCCCCGAAAAGTTGTGTCGCTATGCTTGATGCGAGATCGGTCGAACTGCATTTTTTCCAGGGTATCTTTGTAGATCAGGTTTAAGCCACTGCCGCCGTCCATTAGCACCTTGTGTAACCTGAAGCCATCGATGATGGGGTTCAGGACTAAGGCGGCCGGTGAATGACTGGGAAGAATGGCTGGTCGGTCATTATCTGCGAAGGTAATGGGCATGTCTGCCCATGCACTTGTTGCTGCCACATGATATATCTGTTCGAGTTCTTTAAGAGCTCTTTTCCTCCTGTTCCTTGAGGGGAACATTTCGTAGATTGTCAGGACTTCGGCGGCATATTCAGGTGGTGATGTGGAGCGCCTGTTCGGTGGTGATGCCGCAAGAATGGCTTCACCGCTTTTTGCGACCTGCCTGACGACCCAGCAAGCTCTAAGGCTGTGAGTCGGAGCTGTGTTCAGCAATACGGAGTGTATGGGGCAAGGTTTATCCAGTAGTCCATCAAGGACGGTACTTACCCCTGGAAGGGGCCTGTTTCTCTTTTCGGCGGGTTCGAGTCTGGCTGGCCGCTTTGGAGGTATCCTCTTTTTCCGATCTCCTCTAGGGTATTCGGTAAAGGTTGGTTCCGTAAACAGCCGTTCGGCTTGCCAAGCGCTTTCCATGGCACAATACTTCTGTACTAAAAGTGACAGCTCGGTGAAACCACGAATGGGCCGCCGCGCCAGGGCATTGAGAATCCCTTTGTCATGGCAGTTACGAATGAAGGTTTCCATTATCTCTTGATCACTAAGGCCCCGTGCTTTGTTTCGAGCGAGGAGGAGTCTGGCCCAGTAATGATGAACCGACTCTCCTGATAAATGTATAATGTCCAGTAAGTCCGAAGACTTGGGCTCTGCTGCGAGGCTTGAGTGATCGGCTTGGGAGGTGGGTGGGAAAAGATTTGACTCCACGCCACGGTGGGAGTTCGGAATCGCATACTCCGAACTGTGTGATGGATCAGGGACTAATTCCGGACTGTTTGCGGAGCGAATGTCAGGGTCCGGGTTGCAGGCGAGGTCTTGATGATCGGAGACTGGGATATAAACCATTTTTAATTCCGGTCGTTGGGGGAACGATCCCCCGGCCGGACACTCGACGGTGGCGACAAGGTGGGTGACCATGGGGATGTGAATGTCCCTATCATCGGGTTTAAGCCCGAGCCGATCATAGACCGGGATCTGGTCATCGGCCATACGCATGGTCTCCATCCGATCAAATAACTCGTTGAGAAACGAGGCGATGATAGGATGCGTGTCGCTGAAGCGAGTGGGGTCGACATGTGGCGTCGCAGTTCCGGAGTTGCGCGAGAGCGGTCCCGGATTCTGTTCAACCATGGTAGATCCGGTCACAACGACCGATTGGGGATCCACGTCATCATCGGAGGCAGGGCCCGATGTCTTCGGCGTCAAGCCGTCGGGATCTGCGAGCTCCTCCGTGGGAGTCAGGGGCTCCATCAAGACAAATTCTCCCCGTGAATCAGTGACGAACTCTAGGGTTCCAAACCTGATTCCTTGATCGGGAGAAGAGTTTCCGATCTGGCATGGATGGCCGATCGGGTAAGCGTGCGACGAGACGTCGCCGCTCGCGAGGATCTGATCCGGGGTGAGAGCCCCCTGGGTGCAGATCTCGCTGCTTGTGACAGGGCGAGCCATCGATTCCTTCTGGTGATCACAGTGGAACTCTCAATGAAAGCACCAATGTCGGTGTCAAAACCGGCGGATCTCGGGTAGGGGGTCCCAAGCTGTGAGACTAGAATCGAGGGTAACAGGAGACGAAGGGGACAGTGTTTTACCCAGGTTCGGGCCCTCCTATGGAGGTAATACCCTACGTCATGCTTGATTATATTGATGGTATAAGGGTTACAGAGTTGATCTACCACGAGATCGTATGACTAAAACCCTAGATGAGTTCTGTTGTTCTACAACCTAAAACCCTCCGGCTTATACAGACGCCGAGGGTACTTAGGGTTTACATATAGTCGGTTGCACATTAAAGGGAAAAAACATGCCTATCTACTGTCGACAACTTGGAGGACACGCCATGACTCCGTGAAACTTCCACCTTGGCGACGGGGCCCCTGATCACCCAATGCTCATCCAGTAGCCTACATAGTCCGGCCTATGAGAAACAGGTCGGCTATCCAAGGACCCCTTAAACCAGGACTCCCTCAAGGACCAGGGCAACCTAGCTGAAGATTTGGACCATGGGACACTTGTACTCACATAGCAGCTCTCCCCGACGGCAACCTTTGCCGGGATTGAGCGTTGCGTGTTCTTCGTGTTCCTCTGATCGATCCACCAAAAGCAGGAGTAGGGTTTTACGCTTCATAGCGGCCCAAACCTGGGTAAAAATACCAGCGTCCCGATCGTCGTGCTGCCTCATGGTCTCCGCTCTTTGTGCAACGTGACCTCCCCCTGCCGAACCACAAAGGGGCCTCTGGTCCCATAGGTGATCGTGTGCATCCATGCCCCGACATCTTTGGCGCGCCAGGTAGGGGGCGCGTCATTTGCGCGAACCCGAGTTCATGAGCAGCGAGCCGATCTTCATCGCCGTCTTCTTCATCCATGGCTCCCAAGAAGAAGACCGGCGCGACCGCGCGTCCATCCTCTTCGAAGGCCCTCTCGCATGCAGCCGCGAACGCCATGCGTACTACTGCGGCAGCGAATGAGGGGGACAGCGAGGGCGATGCGACGGGCACAGGCGGCGCCGCTGTCGCGTCCCCCACGACCAAAACCAGGGCAAGGAACACCAGAAGGAAATGAGCCCGCTGACCCCAGGGAGGTGCGGCATAATCCGGTAGGCCAAGGAAAGAAAGAGGTACTTGGCTATACCCTATTCCCCTCTCCTTCCCCGCCTGTGATCGGTTCTGCACGACGGCGGTACCATCGGTGTCGATAAGCTTGCATGGGGTTCGGTCTTGCATTTGTTCCGCCAGGGATAAATCCCGAGCCAAATGCTAGAGCGAATCCACCAATTGACGCCCCCGGCAAGCGAACCACGACAAGGTCTCACCCGCCTATGCGCCCATCGCATAGGTCGCCGCGGGGCCATTGGGCGCGAAGGAAAGGAGGGAGGGCTTGGCCATTCATGTTTTCTCCTCCGTTCCCGTTAGTTATGAACGTTTACATTAACCCGGCAGACTCGTGTCGCGGATTGTACTCATGACTAACGGATCTCCAAGTTTCTCCATTTTGCCTCTCTTCGCATTCCCTTCCTCTCAAGGTAGCAGTGAGTACACGCTCATGCGCGCACCGGGGAGCACGAAGAGGAGAGGCTTCAGTGGATGAAGGGAGGGGCTATGAACGTGTATAAGCACGCGCCAGGGCAAAAGAAAAGCCCTGACAAAAGCTAAGTTGACATGGTTATCAACTTCCATTAGAATTCACATTTGCATACCCCTTCGTCAAACCAAAGGTTTCATATGATAAATCCTACGTGGGATGGAACCTTACCGTGTTTGTTTGTGCCCGTGTTTTGTTTCGAGCCTGCTCAACGAAACACGCGGCAGCATCAAACACCGCCAAGGGAGATCTCGCCGACAGCGTGCCCTTGCCAGCAGAATGCTAAGGACCCGTTCCTCAGAGCAACCGTGGCAACACGTTGTTGGCGGGTAACCGGAATGCGCAAGGAAAACGATCATACGAACGCCAGTAGGGAAGCGAAGGGGATAGCATGCGTTTGCATAAAAACATAACTTCAGCAAACATTAAAACAAAGGAAGTGCATGCCCTAATACAAGATACCTACTGTGTCTTAAGTACAGGACAGCATGACAACAAGGAAAGCTCAAAGTTAACCCCGGCGGCTCCCCTGGGTCCTTGGGACTGCGAGGACCCTGTCGGCAAGGGGACCGGCCTTCTTCACGGCAGCGAAGGTGTCGGCACCCGACGGCAACTTCTTGAAACCGTCGGAGAGGTCGAGCTTGGGATGGAAGAAGGCGAGGTTGCTCAGGACCAGGAAGAGGGCGTCGCGTGCCAGCTTCCGGGATTCGTTGGCAAAGCAGACGACCTTGTCTTCCTCGTACATCTTCAACCCCTCGATCAGGCCGTCGAGGAAGAGTGTCAGCTTGACGCTTGGAACGTCGTGCTTGTCCGGGCAGTGAGGCGTTCGGCGATGTCAGTCATACTCTTGATACAGAGGTCGAGCTGCTCAATTTGGTTCTCCATCTTGTCTTCAGCATCCTTCTGAAGGGTCTTCACGCTTCTCAAATCTATCAGCAGCAGTTTCTCGCGGACCCCGACAGATTCAAGGTCTTTCTCCAAGGAAGCAAGCCTGGATTTCATATCAGAGATGGTGTTGTTGGTGGCAACGAGATCTTGGCTCTTGGAGGAAAGCTGCGACTGCGCCTCTCCCAGGGTAGCTTCCACCTTTCGTGCTTCTTCCTTGAGGGCCTCGATCTCCTCGGTGCTCCCGGCAAGGTCCTCCGTCAGCTTGTTCAGTTGAGCCTCGAGTTTGGCCTTGGCGGCAGATGCAGCAGCTAGCTCGTCAGCCACTTTCTTCAGTTGAGCAGTGGACTCTAGGGAAATGTGTCAAGAGTGGTCTTGTGACTGTCCTCCAGCTCCTTGGTACGCTGCCGGACGCGGGCCTCCAGCTCCTCATCCTTGTCATGGAGAGTAGCCTCGAGGGCCCCTTCCCGGGAGGAAATGCTCTTCTCTCTGGCGTCCAGAAGCGCTTCGCGCTCCGCCAGTCGAGCCTTCCAGGCAGCAACGTCCTCTTTGGCCATGGATAGCGTCTCGTGCTGCCTCTTAAGAGAATGGACCTGCCGGTTATACCACTCCCGCAGCTCGCTCCCCTTGTTCCTCAGCTGCTGGTCCACGAGCTCGGCCGAGTCACGCTGCTCCCTGACCGCCTGCCACTTGAGGCTATACCTGCTCTGCACGTCCTTGAGCCCTGCTGCTATGGATTCCAGAAAGTCCAAATCCTTGGCACCATCAGCAGTACCATCAGCTCCTTCGATCCTTTGAGACAGCGGCGCCAGGATCCTATTGATTTCCTCGTCAAGGTCTGCGCCCACTGAGAAGGGTGAGCCAGGAGTTGTGGGACCCAGCTGAGTAGTGACCAACGACAGGTGGCTCTGGGGAGATCGTAGAGCCGATGCCAGGGGATAGCTTGGCGAGGAGGGCCCCATGGACTGAAGGAGAGTCTTCTCCTCAACCACTGTATCCGGGCCAGGCGCACTGCCAGGGTTTTGTTGCGTCCTTTCTGGGGACCTCTGAACGTCCCCGGCAACCTGCCCGAGGCCCTCCGCGGCAGCAATCTTCATCGCCTCCACGGCAGCATCCTTCCCGATGTCAGCCACTTCTTCCAGCAACTCGGGCTCTTCAAGTAGCGGAGCTGCGGATTAGAGCAATAAACAGAAGTATGGAAGTCAGAAATCAATAAGGCACGTAAGAAGAGAGAATAGGGGAAGTAAAAAATGCAGGCAAGTGGGATACCCGACGGAGGTTGTTGCGGAAGGACATTGCCTTCCCCAGCAAAATCAGTTGCCGGCGTGCGGTCTGTCACCATCCTTCCAGTGATGACCTCAAGACGGGCAAGCTCTTCGGTGTAGGCCCTTGCCAGCGAATCTTTCTCACGGGCGACGGTTGACGAGAAATCTTGAAGGGAAGGTTCCTCCTGGCGAGCCTCTCCCTGATAATTTTCTCCCGTCACCCTGTCAGGTGTAAGGAGATGCCCTTCCTCATCCCTGTCGATGGACGAGGTATGCGCTTGGATTTAACGAAGAGGGCTGGACTGGGGCCTAGGCGCGGGGTTCTCCTCCGCGTCTCCTGCCGGGCTCATGCCTACCGCGGAATCCGGCCCTGCCGCGGATTTGGCCCGCTTGGCCCTATGCGCAAGGGTCTCCTCGTCCTCATTCCTGTCAGACTCAACCATACAAGATCAATCAAGAAAATCAAGGATAAAGACTTTGACAAAGATTGTGATCGAATGACTCACTCCGAGGCGATGAGCATGGAGCCCAGCTCGTACGACGCAGGCGGCGGAGTTGATCTGCCCCTTTTTAGAGTTGGAGGGGTGGGCCTTGGCGGAGGGACCGGGACCTCCGGCAAGGGCGAGCTTGGCGGAGAAGTTGGGCTTGACAGGGGGGCTGGGGTCCGCCCCTATAACCCTTCGTCGCTTGACGGGAGAAGCTTTGGCTTGAGAAAGGCGGAAGGATTGGCGGCGTGCTACTTCGCGCTCGCCTCCCTTGGTGGTCGTCTTCTTCACCTTCGAGGGACCCCGCGAAGACGCAGGGGCCGTTGGTTCTCGGTTGAGCCGTTGACGGAGGCAGCGCCCCGGTTCTAGAGCTTGGGGGCCCATTTCGAGCCCCTCTTCCTCCACCTCCGGCTCTTTCGCCTCCTCCGCCTCGATCCCCTCTTGGGTTCCTGTCGCCGCGGCCTGGGAGCCCCCGGCCCCTGCAGGCTCCAACCCGGCAGCCTCCCCCGGAGCAAGATTTCCGCTCTCCTCCTTGGAAGAGTCATCGTCCTTGGATTCCTCCTCCTCCTCTTCTCTGGAGGCTGCTCCCTTGGCGGCTCTGACATTTTTGTCTTCCGCAATCCGAGTAGCGATGAATGCCCTCTCTGCCATCTTGGTTGGCGCGGTCAGGTTATCCTCCGGGCTGGAAGCTCTTTCCAACAGGCTGGAGACCCACTCCATCTCGCTATCCAGGGCGGACAGCTCCCAATCAGGCTTAACCCCGAAGGCGTCCCAATCAGGCATCCATTGCAGGATCTGGTTCCGGGCAGAATTGAGGTGCAAGGGGACGACTCCTGCCGGCAAATGGAATGGCCCAAGGCGGCCGAACAGTTGATCGCACAACCAACCATGGCCATAGACCGTCAGGTTGTCGGCAGTGCCTTGGTACAATCGCATCCAGTCGGCAGGACCATTGAACTCCCATGCAAACCTATCCCTCTTCTGCAACGGCGCGATGCGGCGACAAAGGAAGCCAGCCCCACAGGCTGAATGGTCAGCCCGACAGCTTTGAGGCGAATGATCCTGTTCAGCGCCAGGCGGAGTTTGCCGTCGGTGAGGCCCGGCTTGCCCGAGTCGCTGTCGCGCGCGACACATCCGATCCGTGCCAAGCAGAACTCGGGGGCTTGGTCATCTTTGATCCAGCACCAGTCACCCCTCCACTCTTCCCACTTCCCACGCTGCTGTCCAGGAAGGTAATCCTAGTCATCCTTCCTGCCCCAGGGGATCCAGCTTATATTCCCCGAGCGGTGGGATTTGTCCTCAATCCGAGGAACGAAGAAGTGCCTGAACAAATCCACGTTGGGGGCAACTCCGACGAAGTTCTCACACAAATGGGCAAAAATCGCCATGCACGCCATTGCATTGGGCGTGAAGTCCAGAAGGTGGAACCCGTACACCGCCATCATGGTGCAGAAGAAATCAGAGAAGGGAGGAGAGAGGCCACAGTAGAAGTACGCATAGAAGAAGCGGTACGAATCTGACGGCGTCTTCTCTTTGGGGCTGTCCGGCAGAACCACGGGCGCTTTATGCCCCTTTGTTTCTCTCCCCCACATATAGGCGTACTTGTTGATCAAGGTATTGCCGTCTAGGATCGACGGGGAGATGACCACATATCTTTGTCGCCGCTTCTCCAGCTCTTCCGCTTTCCTCTTCCTCTCCTCGTCCACTGGGTCCGCAGACGCGGCCGTCTGCTTCCCCTTGATAACCCAGAAGTATAGGGGATCAATTTTAGCCTTTCTTGATAAGTAAGAGTGTCGAACCCAACGAGGAGCTAAAGGTAGAACAAATATTCCCTCAAGTTCTATCGACCACTGATACAACTCTACGCACGCTTAACGTTCGCTTTACCTAGAACAAGTATGAAACTAGAAGTACTTTGTAGGTGTTGTGGGGTAGGTTTGCAAGATAATAAAGAACACGTAAATAAAAACTAGGGGCTGTTTAGATAAAGTAACAATTAAGTTAGTTTAACGAGTGTGGAAAAGTTGTGGTAGGAGTTGCGGAATTGTCCCTAAGCAATTGACTACGTTACTAGACCGATAGCAAGTTTTATGTGGGAGAGGCCACTGCTAGCATGTCATCCCTTACTTGGAATTCTATGCACTTATGATTGGAACTATTAGCAAGCATCCGCAACTACTAACGTTCATTAAGGTAAAACCCAACCATAGCATTAAGATATATTGGTCCCCCTTCAATCCCGTATGCATCAATTTCTATGCTAGGCTGAAGCTGCTATCACCCTTGCCCTCCAATACATAGTCCTATCAACATACAACTAACCCTATGGTGTGATCCACGCGTGCGCTCATATGATGGGCACCAAAGGACAGCAACATAACCACAAGGAAATTAAACCAATCATAGCAATTCACCAATCACCAATAGGACAACAAAAATCTACTCAGACATCATAGGATGGCAACACATCATTAGATAATAATATGAAGCATAAAGCACCATGTTCAAGTAGAGGGTACAGCGGGTTGCGGGAGAGTGGACCGCTGTAGATAGATGGGGGAAGGTGATGGAGGTGTTGGTGAAGATGACGGAGTTGTTGGAGTATATCGCCGTCACACGATGGTGGCCCCGGCGGCGTTCCGGCGCCACCGGGAGAGAAGGGGAGAGAGCCCCCCTCCTTCTTCTTCTTCCTTGACCCCCCCCCCTTGTTGGGGAACGTTGCATGGGAAACAAAAATTTTCCTACGCACACACAAGATCTATCCATGGTGATGAGCATCTACGAGAGGGAGAGTGAATCTACATACCCTTGTAGATCGCTAAGCGGAAGCGTTAAGAAACGCGGTTGATGTAGTCGAACGTCTCCGCGATCCAAATCGCAAGTCGTCCCTCGATCCGATCACGAACTAGTGCCGAACGGACGGCACCTCCACGTTCAACACACGTACGGCTTGATGACGCCTTCACCTCCTCGATCCAGCGAGCGATGGTGAAGTAGTAGATGAGTTCCGGCAGCACGACGGCGTGGTGATGGTGGTGAGGAACAATCTCTGCAGGGCTTCGCCAAGCACTACGGAGATTATGACGGAGGAACTAGAGGGTTAGGGTTGCCGCACACGGCTTGGGGAAATCTTGATGTATTCCGGATGCTAGCCCTGCCCCTCTATTTATATGTTGAGCCCTGGGGTCGAAACTTGGAGAAAGAGCCTCCTCAAAGTCGGTTTGGCCCGCAAGGCAAGAGTCCTGCTCGGACTCCAGGACCAGACGCCAGGGTCCTCGGCGTCTGGCCCCTGGCCTCCGCAAAACTTCCTTTTGCACCTTCCTAAAGCCTCGTGGGCTTTACCCCTTGGCCCAAATAAAGTGTTCTCGTACCCGAACATTTCGGGAAACATCCGGAACCCCTTCCGGTGAATTCCGGAACCCTTCCGGAGACCAAACACTATTATCCCATATATCAATCTTTACCTCCGGACTATTCCAGAGCTCCTCGTCATGTCCGGGATCTCATCCGGGACTCCGAACAACTTTCGGTCACCAACATAACAACTCAACTATACTTATATCGTCACCAAACGTTAAGTGTGTAGACCCTGCGGGTTCGAGAACTATGTAGACATGACCGAGACACCTCTACGGTCAATAACCAATAGCGGGACCTGGATGCCCATATTGGCTCCTACATATTCTACGAAGATCTTTATCGGTCGAACCTCTATGTCAAGGATTCAGTTAATCCCGTATGCTGTTCCCTTTGTTCTTCGGTATGTTACTTGCCCGAGATTCGATCGTCGGTATCTCTATACCTAGTTCAATCTCGTTACCGGCAAGTCTCTTTACTCGTTCCGTAATACAAGATCTCGTGGCTAACACTTTAGTCACATTGCTTGCAAGGCTCATTGTGATGTTGTATTACCGAGTGGGCCCTGAGATACCTCTCCGTCACACGGAGTAACAAATCCCAGTCTTGATCCATGCCAACCCAACAGACATCCTCGGAGATACCTGTAGAGCACCTTTATAGTCACCCAGTTACGTTGCGACGTTTGATACACACAAGGTACTCCTCCGATGTCGGGGAGTTGCATGATCTCATGGTCATAGGAACAGATACTTGACATGCAGAAAACAATAGCAATAAACTGACAATATCATATGCTACGTTTACAGTTTGGGTCTTGTCCATCACATCATTCTCCTAATGATGTGATCCCGTTATCAAATGACATCTCATGTCCATGGCTAGGAAACCTTCACCATCTTTTGATCAACGAGCTAGTTAACTAGAGGCATACTAGGGACACAGTGTTGTCTATGTACCCACACATGTATTTGAGTTTCCAATCAATACAATTATAGCATGGATAATAAACGATTATCACGAACAAGGAAATATGATAATAACTAAATTATTATTGCCTCTAGGGCATATTTCCAACAGTCTCCCACTTGCACTAGAGTCAATAATCTAGTTCACATCACCATGTGATTTACATTGTTCTAACACCCAATGAGTTCTGGGGTTCGATCATGCTTTGCATGTGAGAGAGGTCTTTAGTCAACGGGTCTGCGACATTCAGATCCGTGTGTACTTTGCAAATCTCTATGTCATACTGTAGACACTTCTACCACACTCCACTTGGAGCTATTCCAAATGGCTGCTCCACTATATGTATCCTGACTGCTACTCAGAGTCGTCCGGATAGGTGTCAAAGCTTGCATCGACGTAACCCTTTACGACGAACTCTTCATCACCTCCATAATTGAGAAATATTTCCTTAGTCCTCTAGTTACTAAGGATAATCTTGACCGCTGTCCAGTGATCCACTCCTGGATCACTCTTGTACCCCTTAAGAGAATCATGGCAAGGCACACATCAGGTGCGGTACACAGCATGGCATACTATACAGAGCCTATGGATAAGGCATAGGGGATGACCTTCGTCCTTTCTCTTTCTTCTGCCGTGGTCGAGCTTTGAGTCTCACTCAACTCCACACCTTACAAATCAGGCAAGAACTCTTTCTTTGACTGATCCATTTTGAACTCTTTCAAAATCTTGTCAAGGTATGTACTCATTGAAAGTCTTATCAGACGTCTTGATCTATCTCTATAGATCTTGATGCCCAATATTTAAGTAGCTTCATTCCAGGTCTTCCTTTGAAAAACTCCTTTCAAACGACCCTTTATGCTTTCCAGAAATTCTACATCATTACCGATCAACAATATGTCAACCACATATACTTATCAGAAATTCTATAGTGCTCCCACTCACTTTATTGTAAATACAAGTTTCTCATAAACTTTGTATAGACATAAAAACTTTGATCACCTCATCAAAGTGTATATTCCAACTCCGAGATGCTTGCTCCAGTCCATAGAAGGATCGCTGGAGTTTGCATACATTTTAGCATCCTTAGGACTGACAAAACCTTCCGGTTGTATCACATACAACCTTTCCTTACGGATACCGTCAAGGAAACGATGTTTTTGACATCCATCTGCCAGATTTCATAATTGAAAAATGCAGCAACTGCTAACATGATTCCAACAGACTTTAGCATCACTACGGGTGAGAAAGTCTCATCGTAGTCAACTCCTTGAACTTGTGAAAAACCCTTTGCCACAAGTCGAGCTTTATAGACGGTGACATTACCGTCCACGTCCGTCTTCCTCTTAAAAAATCCATTTGCTTTGAATGGCCTTACGCCCTTCAGGTAATACTTCCAAAGCCCATACTTTGTTTTCTTACATGGACCCCATCTCGGATTTCATGGCCTCTAACCATTTCTCGGAATCCGGGCCCATCATCGCTTCTCCATAGCTCGTAGGTTCATCGTTGTTCAACAACATGACCTCTAAGACAGGGTTGCCGTACCACTCAGGAGCAGTACGCGTCTTTGTCGACCCACGAGGTTCGATAGTAACTTGATCCGAAGTTTCATGATCATCATCATTAACTTCCTCTTCAACTAACGTAGGCTCCACAGAAACAACTTTCTGCGCTGCGCTACTCTTTGGTTGAAACAAAGGTTCAACAACCTCATCAAGTTTTATCTTCCTCCCACTCAATCTTTCGAAAGAAACTTTTTCTCGAGAAAGGACCCGTTTTAGCAACAAACACTTTGTGCTTGGATCTGAGATAGAAGGTTCACCCAACTGTTACGTTAGGGTATTCTATGAAGATGCATTTGTCCGCTTTGGGTTCGAGCTCATTAGGTGAAAACCCTTTTTCACATAACCGTCACAGCCCCAAACATTAAAAAATGACAGCTTAGGTTTCCGCCAAACCAAAATTCATACGGTGTCATCTCAACGGACTTATGGTGCCCCTTTTAAAGTGAATGTGGTTGTATCTAATGCATAACCCTAAAACGATAGTGGTAAATCGATAAGAGACATCATAGTTCGCACCATATCTAATAGAGCACAACTACGACGTTCGGACACACCATCACACTATGGTGTTCCAGGTGGCGTGAGTTGTGAAACAACTTCCACATTGTCTTAAGTTATATACCAAACTCGTAACTCAGATATTTACCTCCACGATCATATCGTAGACATTTTATCTTCTTGTCACGATGATCTCAAACTTCACTCTGAACTTTTCAAACGATTCAGACTTGTGTTTCATTAAGTAAATATACACTATCTCTACTCAAATCATCAGTGAAGGTAAGAAAATAATGATATCCACCGCCCACTACAAAACTCACTGGACCGCATACATCAACATGTATCATTTCCAATAAGTCAATTGCCCGCTCCATCATACCGGAAAATGGGGTTTTAGTCATCTTGCCCATGAGGCATGGTCCGCATGTCTCAACCGATTCGAAATCGAATGAGTCCAAAGATCCATCAGCATGGAGTTTCTTCATGCGTTTTACACCAATATGACATTTAGCGGCAGTGCCACAAGTATGTGGTACTATCATTATTAACTTTGTATCTTTTGGCATCAATATTATGAACATGTGTATCACTATGATCAAGATTCAATAAACCACTCTTATTGGGTGCATGACCATTGAAGGTATTATTCATGTAAATAGAATAACCATTATTCTCTAACTGCAATGAATAACCGTATTGCAATAAACTTGATCTAATCACGTTCATGCTTAACGCAAACACCAAATAACATTTATTTAGGTTCATCACTAATCCCAAAGGTAGAGAGAGCGCGCGATGGTGATCACATCAACCTTGGAAACACTTCCAACACTCATCGTCACCTCACCCTTAGCCTCCGTTTATTCCGTAGCTTTTATTTCGAGTTACCAACACTTAGCAACCGAACCGGTATCTAATACCCAGGTGCTACTAGGAGTACTAGTAAGGTACACATCAATAACACGTATATCAAATATACTTCTGTCGACGTTGCCAACCTTCTTATCTACCAAGCATCTAGGGTTGTTCCACTTCAACAACCGTTCTCCTCATAATAGAAGCACTCAGTCTCGGGTTTGGGTTCAACCTTGGGTTTCTTTACTGGAGTAGCAACTAGCTTGCCATCCATGAAGTATCCCTCCTTGCCCTTGCCCTTCTTGAAACTAGTGGTTTTACTAACCATCAACACTTGATGCTCCTTCTTGATTTCTACCTTCGCGGGGTCAAACATCGCGAATAGCTCAGGGATCATTATTTCCATCTCTGGCCTTTTATAGTTCATCACGAAGCTCTAGTAGCTTAGTGACAGTGACTTGGAGAACTATACCAATCACTATCTTATTTGGAAGATCAACTTCCACTCGATTCAAGCAATTGTAGTACCCAGACAATCTGAGCACATGCTCAACGATTGAGCTATTTTCCATCATCTTGCAGGCAAAGAATCTTGTTGGAGGTCTCATACCTCTCAACACGGGCACGAGCCTGAGATCCCAATTTCAGCTCTTAGAACATCTCATATGTTCCGTGACGTTCAAAACGTTTTGGAGCCTCAATTCTAAGCCGTAATGCATGACGCACTGAACTATCAAGTAGTTA
Organism: Elymus sibiricus; assembly: GCA_039707655.1. Taxonomy (NCBI): domain Eukaryota; kingdom Viridiplantae; phylum Streptophyta; class Magnoliopsida; order Poales; family Poaceae; genus Elymus; species Elymus sibiricus. The sequence continues at coordinate 413,596,560 of CM077671.1, read as the reverse complement.
TCAGAACGTGCCTGTCAGATGTTCACAACATCTACAGACGACGCTTGAGGGGGTGGCGCACCGAGCGGTGCATTAAGGACATAAGCCTTCTGTGCAGCATTGAGGACAATCCTCAGATCACGGACCCAGTCCGCATTATTGCTACCATCATCTTTCAAATCTATTTCTCTAGGAACATATAAAAATTCAAGGGAGCTACAGCGCGAGCTAGTAATCTACAACATAATTTGCAACGACATTTTGACTATGTTCATGATAATGAGTTTAGTTAATCATATTACTTAAAAACTCCCACTCAAATTGACATCCCTCCGGTCATTCGAGTGTCACATGATCCAAATCCACCAACTCAAGTCCGATCATCACGTGAGTTGAGGTGGTTTCAATGGTGAACATCTTCATGTTGATAATATCTACTATATGACTCATGTTCGACCTTTCGGTCTCTTGTGTTCCGAGGCCATGTCTGTACATGCTAGGCTCGTCAAGTTTAACCCGAGTGTTCCGCACGTGCAACATGGCTTACACCCATTGTATGTGAACGTAGAGTCTATCACACCCGATCATCACGGCGTGTCTCGAAACGACGAACTTTCGCAACGGTGCACACTCGGGGAGAACACAATTTATCTTGAAATTTAAGTGAGGGATCACCTTATAATGCTACCGTCGTCCTAAGCAAAATAAGATGCATAAAAGGATTAACATCACATGCAAATCATAAGTGACACGATATGGCCATGAACTCGTGCTTTTGATCTCCATCTCCAAAGCACCGGCATGATCTCCATTGTCACCGGCATGACACCATGATCTCCATCAACGTGTCGCCATGAGGTTGTCGCGCCGACTGTTGCTTCCACGACTATTGCTAACGTTTAGCGATAAAGTAAAGCATTACATAGCGCTTAATGATTGACACGCAGGTCATACAATAATTAAAGACAACTCTATGGCTCCTGCCAGTTGCCGTACTCATCGACATGCAAGTCGTGATATTCTATACAACACATGATCATCTCATACATCACATATATCTCATCATGTAATTGGCCATATCACATCACAACATACCCTGCAAAAACAAGTTAGACGTCCTCTAATTGTTGTTGCAAATTTTACGTGGCTGCTACGGGTTTGCAAGAACCGTTCTTACCTACGCAAAACCACAACGTGGTGTAGTGATTGCTTTTTGATCTTCTAAAAGAACCCTCTTCATTGAAATTGATTCAACTAAAGTGAGATAGACAGACACCCGCTAGCCATCTTTATGCAACGAAGTTACATGTCAGTTGAAGGAACCTGTCTCGCGTAAGCGTACGCGTAATGTCGGTCCGGGCCGCTTCATCTCACAATACCGCCGAATCAAGTATCAACTAGTAACGGCAAGCAATATGTATACACCCACGCCCACAACTCGTTTGTGTTCTACTCGAGATCTCATCTACGCATAGACCTAGCTCGGATGCCACTGTTGGGGAACGTTGCATGGGAAACAAAAAATTTCCTACGCACACACAAGATCTATCCATGGTGATGAGCATCTACGAGAGGGAGAGTGAATCTACATACCCTTGTAGATCGCTAAGCGGAAGCGTTAAGAAACGCGGTTGATGTAGTCGAACGTCTCCGCGATCCAAATCGCAAGTCGTCCCTCGATCCGATCACGAACTAGTGCCGAACGGACGGCACCTCCACGTTCAACACACGTACGGCTTGATGACGCCTTCACCTCCTCGATCCAGCGAGCGATGGTGAAGTAGTAGATGAGTTCCGGCAGCACGACGGCGTGGTGATGGTGGTGAGGAACAATCTCTACAGGGCTTCGCCAAGCACTACGGAGATTATGACGGAGGAACTAGAGGGTTAGGGTTGCCGCACACGGCTTGGGGAAATCTTGATGTATTCCGGATGCTAGCCCTGCCCCTCTATTTATATGTTGAGCCCTGGGGTCGAAACTTGGAGAAAGAGCCTCCTCAAAGTCGGTTTGGCCCGCAAGGCAAGAGTCCTGCTCGGACTCCAGGACCAGACGCCAGGGTCCTCGGCGTCTGGCCCCAGACGCCAGGGTCCCTGGCGTCTGGCCCCTGGCCTCCGCAAAACTTCCATTTGCACCTTCCTAAAGCCTCGTGGGCTTTACCCCTTGGCCCAAATAAAGTGTTCTCGTACCCGAACATTTCGGGAAACATCCGGAACCCCTTCCGGTGAATTCCGGAACCCTTCCGGAGACCAAACACTATTATCCCATATATCAATCTTTACCTCCGGACTATTCCAGAGCTCCTCGTCATGTCCGGGATCTCATCCGGGACTCCGAACAACTTTCGGTCACCAACATAACAACTCAACTATACTTATATCGTCACCAAACGTTAAGTGTGTAGACCCTGCGGGTTCGAGAACTATGTAGACATGACCGAGACACCTCTACGGTCAATAACCAATAGCGGGACCTGGATGCCCATATTGGCTCCTACATATTCTACGAAGATCTTTATCGGTCGAACCTCTATGTCAAGGATTCAGTTAATCCCGTAGGTTGTTCCCTTTGTTCTTCGGTATGTTACTTGCCCGAGATTCGATCGTCGGTATCTCTATACCTAGTTCAATCTCGTTACCGGCAAGTCTCTTTACTCGTTCCGTAATACAAGATCTCGTGGCTAACACTTTAGTCACATTGCTTGCAAGGCTCATTGTGATGTTGTATTACCGAGTGGGCCCTGAGATACCTCTCCGTCACACGGAGTAACAAATCCCAGTCTTGATCCATGCCAACCCAACAGACATCCTCGGAGATACCTGTAGAGCACCTTTATAGTCACCCAGTTACGTTGCGACGTTTGATACACACAAGGTACTCCTCCGATGTCGGGGAGTTGCATGATCTCATGGTCATAGGAACAGATACTTGACATGCAGAAAACAATAGCAATAAACTGACAATATCATATGCTACGTTTACAGTTTGGGTCTTGTCCATCACATCATTCTCCTAATGATGTGATCCCGTTATCAAATGACATCTCATGTCCATGGCTAGGAAACCTTCACAATCTTTTGATCAACGAGCTAGTTAACTAGAGGCATACTAGGGACACATTGTTGTCTATGTACCCACACATGTATTTGAGTTTCCAATCAATACAATTATAGCATGGATAATAAACGATTATCACGAACAAGGAAATATGATAATAACTAAATTATTATTGCCTCTAGGGCATATTTCCAACACCCCTAGATGGGAGGAGGGTTTCCCCTCTGGTCCTTGGCCTTCATGGCAGAGGAGGGGCGGGAGCCCCTCCGAGATTGGATCTCTCTCTCTGTTTCCTTCTGTTTCTGCCTTCCCAGATTCTGGCCTTTCACCGTTTCTTAAATTCCTGGAGATCCATAACTCCGATTGGGCTAAAATTTTAACACGATTTTTATCCGGATATTAGCTTTCTTGTGGCGAAAGAAGGGCACCAACCGCCCTACGGGGTGACCACAAGGGTCCAGGGTGCGCCCTACACCCTAGGGCGCGCCCCTATGGCTTGTGGGCCCCTCGGGCATCGTCTCGCGTTGATTCCACTTCCCAAAATTCACATATATTCCAGAAAAAATCTCCGTAATTTTTTATCCCGTTTGGACTTCGTTTGATATGGATTTTCTGCGAAACAAAAAACATGCAACAAACAGGAACTGGCACTGGACACTGGATCAATATGTTAGTCCCAAAAATAGTATAAAAAGTTGCCAAAAGTATATGAAAGTTGTAGAATATTGGCATGAAACAATAAAAAATTATAGATACGACGAAGACGTATCACCCCTTGACGGCGGCCGTCTTCCGCCCCATCTCTAGAGCTCTCAAGGGCAGCGGATGATCTAGCGGCGCTCAGGTGGGCCGGAGGCAGCGGTGGAAGCGGTTTTCTCTTGGCTTGAGGAAGAAGATGAAGGACGGAGAAACGGATGCGAATGAGCATTGCCCATGTACATTGCCCCTTTTTATTTGGGGGACCCGCACGGGGGCTGGCTCTTCGCTATCTTTTCGGAAAACTGCCGTTTTTTTACTGGCAGTTTTTACTCTCCAACGGCTACTGTTCCACGACCCCACGACCTGCGGTAATCACGCGGAGTGGACGTGGGACGGGAGGACATCATTTCTTCGACGCGTGTCCATACACTGTTTGGGGCCTAACCCAACGTGCCAAGCGACACGTATGGCTCGGGCCCGGGGACTTCTGTCAGGGTACACAAACAGGGGTGTTCATTTCCCCTAACTTGTGCACGGACAATAAGCCTTTGGCCTTCATCGCCTGAGCCCACCGGGAAAAGCTATCACCCAACCAAGCAAACATTCAAGACCCAGACTCCGGCAGCAGCAACCTACAAAAGGCCAAGCAACGCCGGCAAGACCAACGCAACAGCCTAGGACGGGCCCGGAGCGCCCCAAGCCCATCCCCGATGCCTGCCGGGGACCGAGGCGTGTGTACCTTCAGGAAGACCCAGCAAGCCATCCCCCGGCAAGCGCGAGCCGATCGGCCACCGCTCCACCGCATCGTAATGCCAGTCACTTGTCAATGCGGTGTCGAGCCCCTAGGTGGCTAAGTGGCTCTCGCTAAGCACGTGGCGGCACGCTGGAAGACAGATTTTGCCTCCTTGACACCCGTCCATAGGCGTGTCAAGTTGTGGTGCGATAGTTAGCTAGAGCGGTGGTAGAAACTTGTCGGGGATGCACCCCCGCACGCCACCTAGATTGCATTTATGGCATTTTGTCCTAAATGCCAGAGTTAGGTATGATAGCTCTGTTAGCTGTCTAATCATCAGACAATGTCTGTTTTGCCATTGTGGTTGCCCCTTGAGCTATAAAAGGAGGCCCAGGGAAACCTAGCTGAAGATTTGGACCTTGGGACACTTGTACTCACGTAGCAGCTCTCCCCGATGGCAACCCTTGCCGGGATTGAGCGTTGCGTGTTCTTCGTGTTCCTCTAATCAATCCACCAAAAGCAAGAGTAGGGTTTTACGCTTCATAGCGGCCCGAACCTGGGTAAAAATACCAGCGTCCCGGTCGTCGTGTTGCCTCATGGTCTCCGCTCTTTGTGCAATGTGACCTCACCCTGCCGAACCACAAAGGGGCCTCTGGTCCCATAGGTGATCGTGTGCATCCGTGCCCCGACACGGTTCCCAAACATAAAGTAAAGTTTATTCCTTTTTCCACCATTCTTTCACAATCCATGGTTGGTCGTATCCACGGTTGCCTTCCATACCAACACTCTCCAAGGAATTTATTATTTGACAACAAAAAGTAAATTTTCTTTTTCATATCGGGACTAGGCATCCCTATTACGGCCGTACTCTCGTGTAGTGACAAGTGAATAAACACTCATCTTGAGAATAACACATCTAGCATGGAAAAATATTGGACACCCCCTACCGTTTCATGAGCGGTACGAGCACACAAAAAAGGAAATTCATTTTGAAAATTAGATATGGCACATACAAATTTTCTTAGAACGGCATGGAAATACCGTATATAGGTAGGTATGGTGGACCCATAAGGCAAAACAGGGTTTAAGGATTTTGGATGCACAAGTAGTATTTCTACTTAGTACAAGTGGAGGCTAGCAAATAGATTGAGAAGCAACCAACCAAGAAACAAAAATTCACATAAACGAGCATTGAGCATAACTAACACCGAATAATGCACCATAAGTAGGATGTAATTTCATTGCATAACTATTGACTTTCGTACTTGCATAGGGAATCACAAACCTTAACACCAATATTCTTACTAAAGCATAATTACTCACTAACATGACTCACATATTACTATCATCATGTCTCAAAACTATTACAAGGAATCAAGTTTAATTTGTCCAATGATCTTCATGAAAGTTTTTATTATATCCCTCTTGAATATCTATCAGTTTGGGACTAGTTTCATATATTGCCATTGCTTTTGACAAGCTCAAACAAATTTAAGTGAAGAACAAGATCATAAAAGTTTCATCTCTCAAAATAGTATAAGTGAAGCATGAGAGGATTTCTTCAAAATTTACTAACTCTCAAATTAATCTAAGTGAAGCATGAGAGTATTTTTACAAAAATTTCCAAGCACACCATGCTCAAAAAGATATAAGTGAAGCACTAGAGCAATTCCATAGCTCAAAAAATTCAAGTGAAGCATATAGAGCAATTCTAACAAATCATAGCATAATTTTGGCTCTCTCAAATAGGTGTGTCCAACAAGGATACTAGTGACAAACTAAAAATAAAAGCAAGCAAAGACTCAAATAATACAAGACGCTCCAAGCAAAACTCATGATATGTGACGAATAAAAATATAGCTCCAAGTAAAATACTGATGGTCGTTAGAAGAAAGAGGGGATGCCACTCGGGGCATCCCCAAGCTTAGTTGCTTGTTTCTCTTTGGATATATCTTGGGGGTGCTGTAGCATCCCCAATCTTAGGCTCTTTTCACTCCTTATTCCTTCATCCATTGTGATCTCACCCAAAACTTGAAAACTTCAATCACACAAAACTCAACAAAACCTTCGTGAGATCCGTTAGTATAATAAAGCAAATCACTACTTTAAGTACTGTTGAAAATCCATTCATATTTTATTATTGCATTATACCTACTGTCTTTTAACTTTACCATAGCTCATACCCTTCAATACAAACCACAGATTCATCAAAACAAGCACACAATGCAACGAAAACAGAATATGTCTTCAACAGAATAGTCTGTAGTAATCTGTACTCTAACCATAATTCTGTAACTCTACAAATTCTGAAAAATTAGTACAACGTAAATAATGTGTATATCAACACTGCATTAAAATTTCAGCTCATTATCACGTACCAGTAAAAAATGAAAATTCGCACACTGGAGGCAAAGTTTCTGTTTCAGATTCAGCGTTGTTTCTACTCATCTTATGAATCATCCTAAAGACTTTACTTGGAACAAACACTAAATAAAACATAAAAACACAATCATAACAGAGGCATAATTATGTCAACATTCAAAAACAGAAATAAAAAGAAGAAAATAAATTTATTCATTGGCTTGCCTCCCAACAAGCGCTATCGTTTTACGCCCCTAGCTAGGCATAAGGCATAGATTCAAGTATTGTCATCTTTGGTTTTTGCTCCACAGGATGCTCTCATGATTGATTCATATGGTGGCTTAATTCTTATTCTAGGGAAGTATTCCATACCCTTTCTTAGTGGAAACTGAAATCTAATATTGCCTTCTTTCATATCAATCACGGCACCTATAGTGCGTAAAAACGGTCTACCAAGTATAATGGGGACAAGACGGATTGCAATCAATATCAAGAAAAATAAAATCTATGGGCACATAGTTCCTATTTGCAAGAATAAGAACACCATTAATTCTTCCCAAAGGCTTTTTAATAGTAGAATCCGCCAAGTGCAAATTAAGAGAACATTCTTCAATATTGGTGAGACCAAGCACTCATAATTTGTAATCTTGACCTTAATGGTAGGTTCCCACTCATCATGTAATTTTCTAGGAATAGAAATCACTAACTCCAACTTTTCTTCAAAAGATTTCATCATGGCATCAACGATATGCTTAGTAAAAGCTTTATTTTGTTCATAAGCATGGGGTGAATTCAACATGGATTGTAGCAAAGAAATACAATCAATCAAAGAGAAACTATCATAATTAAAGTCTTTGCAATCCAAAATAGTGGGCACATCACTAGTTAAAGTTTTGACCTCTTCAAACCCACTTTCATCAAAATTTTCATCAAGATTTTCACCCTCCAAATCATTGATACGCCTTCTAGCTAAAGTTGAATCTATTTTAGTCCCTTCATTATCAATTTTAATATTACTAAACAAGGAATCAATGGAATAAACACCAATCACTTTAAGATCTTCATCATTTTTCTGAAAGTAATCACTAGAAAACGCTTTTTCTAAAAATTCTCTTTTAGCTCTAAGCATAGCGGTTCTTTTCTTACTTTCATCCATAGAGACATATAAAGCTTTAATTGATTCATAAATCTTAGGTGCAAAAACTTTCAACTGAGATTTTCTACATCATGAGAAATTCTATCAATGCTTCTAGACATATCGTCAATCTTATTCAACTTTTCTTCTATCGTAGTATTAAAAGCTTTTTGCGCATTGATAAATTCTTTAATATTATTCTCAAGATCAGAGGGGTTCCTATTATTATTGTAAGATGAATTACCATAGGAATTATCATAATTATTAGAGGAATTTCCAGGAAAAGGCCTAGGATTAAAATTACCTCTATAAGCATTGTTATTGAAATTGTTTCGCGAGACGAAATTCACATCTACGGAATCACTATTTTGCTCAATCAAAGTAGACAATGGCACATCATTAATATAAATAGGAGCATTTTTACTAGCAACCAACTTCATTAAAGCATCAAATTTTTCACTCAAAGTACTAATTTCTTCAACCGAATTAACCTTTTTGCTAGTAGGTGCTTTTTCAGTATGCCATTGTGAATAATTTGCCATAATATTATCTAGCAATTTAGTAGCTTCACCCAAAGTAATTTCCATAAAAATACCACCCGCGGTGGAATCTAAAAGATTTCTAGAGACAAAATTCAATCCCGCATAACAATTTTGTATGCTCATCCAAAGATTTAAACCATGAGTAGGACAATTTCTTAGCATCGATTTCATTCTTTCCCAAGATTGTGCAACATGTTCATGCTCAAGTTGCTTAAAATTCATGATTTGTGTCCTAAGGGAAATAATTTTCGCAGGCGGAAAATACATAGTGATAAAAGCATCCTTGCACTTATTCCAAGAATCAATACTATTGTGAGGCAAAGAAGAAAACCAAATTTTTGCACGATCCCGCAAGGAGAAAGGAAATAATTTCACCTTAACTATATCATTGTTCACATCTTTTTTGTTTTGCATATCACACAATTCTACGAATATGTTTAGATGGGACGCGGCATCCTCATTAGGAGTACCGGCAAATTGATCTTTCATGACAAGATTCAACAAAGCAGCATTAATATCACAAGACTCCGCACTAGTGGCGGGAGGAGCAATCGGAGTACTAATAAAATCATTATTATTAGTATTGGAAAAATCACACAATTTGGTGTTTTATTGAGTCGCCGTGACTACGCAAACAAGATTGCAAGCAAGCAAGAGATCTGACGAGAAAAGGGCAAACGAAAAAGAGGGCGGATAAAATGGCAAATTTGGTGAAGTGGGGGAGAGGAAAACGAGAGGCAAATGGCAAATAATGTAATTGCAAGGAGATGAGATTTGTGATTAGGAGACTGGTAGATGTCGATGGTGTCTCCTCGGTGCCAGAGATTGGCACGTAGAAGAGACTGCTTCTTCCCCGGCAACGGCGCCAGAAATTCCTTTGACGTGGCTTGAGACTGCGTCAGTATTTCCCCAAAGAGGAAGGGATGATGCAGCACAGCGACGATAAATATTTCCCTCAGTTATGAAACCAAGGTATCAAACCAGTAGGAGGATCACCAACACCACATAAACAGCACCTGCACACAAAGAACAAATACTTGCAACCCGACGCGAAAGAGAGGTTGTCAATCTCTCTACGGTAAAAAGATAGATTAGGATAAGATAGATTGGATAGATAGATCTCTCAAAAATGCAAAATAAAAGAGGCAAATAAAAATTGCAGCAAGGTATTTTTGGGTTTTTGGAATAATAGATCTGAAAACAAAAGCGGCAAAAAGATAGATCGGAAAGCAATATGTTGGAAAAGTAGACCCGGGGGCCGTAGGTTTCACTAGTGGCTTCTCTCATGAGTATAGCACACGGTGGGTGAACAAATTACTATTGGGCAATTGATAGAAGATCAAATAATCATGACGATATCCAAGGCGATGACCATTATATAGGCATCACGTCCAAGATTAGTAGACCGAAACGATTCTGCATCTACTACTATTACTCCACACATCGACCGCAATCCAGCATGCATCTAGTGTATTAAGTTCATGGAAAAACGGAGTAATGCAATAAGAACGGTGACATGATGTAGACAAGATCTATTCATGTAGGAATAGACCCCATCTTGTTATCCCTAATAGCAAAGATACATGCGTGCCTCGCTGCCCCTTCTGTCACTGAGAGAGGACAACGCAAGATTGAACCCATCACAAAGCACCTCTTCCCATGGCAAGAAAAATCGATCTAGTTGGCCTAACTAAACCAAAGATTCGAAGAAGAAATACGAGGCTATAAGTAATCATGCATATAAGATATCAAAGAAGACTCAAATAATATTCATGGATAGAAACTGATCATGAACTCAAAATTCATCGGATCCCAACAAACACACCGCAAAAGTTTACATCAAATAGATCTCCAAGATACCATTGTATTGAGAATCAAAAGAGAAAGAGAGGAAGCCATCTAGCTACTGCATATGGACCCGTAGGTCTATGGTGGACTACTCACGCATCATCGGAGAGGCACCTATGAAGAAGATGAACCCCTCCGTGATGGAGTTTAGATTGGATCTCGAGGTTCTAGAACTTGCGGCGGCTGGAATGGTTTTTCGTCGACTCCCCTAGGGTTTTTGGAATATTTGGGAATTTATAGGCATCAGAGGTGGTGGAGAGGGGCCCCATGGAGGGCACAACCCATCAGGGCGCGCCGGGGGCCCCCTTGCGCGCCCTGGTGGGTTGTGGTCTCCACGGCCCACCTCTCTGGTACTTCTTTGGCCCACTGGGTGTCTACTGGTCCAAAAAAATTCTCCAAAATGTTTCGTCGCGATTGGACTCCGTTTGGTATTGATATTCTGCGAAGTAAAAAACAAGCAAAAACAGCAACTGACACTTTGGCACTATGTCAATAGGTTAGTCCCAAAAAATGATATAAAGTTGTTATAAAATGATTGTAAAACATCCAAGAATGATAATATAACAGCATGGAACAAGCAAACATTATAGATACGTTGGAGACGTATCATGTCCCTTTTGTCTAGAATTTTTTTATGAAAAAGGTTCGTAGCATTTGGACTTCGTTTGGTACATATTTCCTGGAAAACCAAAAACAAGCAGAAAACAGCAACTGGCACTTGGCACTGAGTTAATAGGTTAGTTCCCAAAAATGATATAAAATGGCATATAATTGCATATAAAGTATCCTAGATTGATAATATAATAGCATGGAACAATCAAAAATTATAGATATATTGGAGACGTATCAATCAGCTTCGTGTTGAAGGAGAATAGGATGGAGAGAGTTTTACTCCTGTGTTCAATCACAAGTCCCTCCAATGAGACGTAGCTCTTTTGCAGAAGAGTGAACTAATGTACCAAATCAACTGTCGCCATCGAGAACGAACACAGTCATTGAGAGTACAGAGAATACGCACAAAACGACCATATTGCTGCGAAGTGTAAGGACATGTGAGGTGGAAGATGGTGCCATTGGAGCTAAGAAGTGAGCGAATGGCGAGATTGTCGAATTCCTTTCCATTATCTGTTTGGAGGGCATGAATGGAGCGAGCAAACTAGGTGGAGACATAAGAGTAGAACGCAACAAGAGTGCATGCAATGTCGGACTTTTGCGTAGAGGAAATATCCACACGTAGTGAGAAAAATCATCCAAAATCACAAGATAATATATGTAGCCTGTATTTCTTGCAATAGGAGAGGTCCAAACATCATTATGAATTAACTGAAAGGGAAACGACGCTATGGTGGATGCCGAGCTAAATGGAAGCCCAACATGTTTACCCACATGACAAACATGACATGTGTGAGTAGCGGTTTTATTGCATGAAAAGGAAAATCCCTTAAGGAGATGACTAAAAGCATCAGAGCTGGGGTGATCAAGACAGGCGTGTCAGAGGTCAACACCGATGGAGAGGGCGACTGGTATGGTTGTGGATGAGAATGATGACGACTGAGCGGAGGAGAGATCACCGGGGCAGTCACATCTGTGTAGAACCATTCGGGTTCTGACATCCTTAATAGAAAAACTGAATTTGTAAAATTCAACAGTGGCAGGATTATCACGAGTTAAAGTACGAACAGAAACAAGGTTTTTAATGATGTGTGGAGACACGCCAATATTGTTAAGTGACGAGGATGAAGATGATGAAGGAAAAGAACTGCAACCGATGTGTGTAATGGGAAGAGCGGACCCATCGCCAACAATGATGTGGGCGGAAGTAGCGGTAGGTCGAGAGGTGATGAGATTACCAGGGTTAGATGCCATATGAGAGGTAGCTCCAGTGTCCATGAACTAATCACCACCGCCGCCATAATGAGTTGGAGTAGGGGCGGTCTGCAAGGCAGTGAGCAACACCGGATCCCACGACGAGTACGGCGGAGGCATGACCGGTGACACGGGGTAGGCGCCGAAGCCCGGAGCAGCACCATACTGAGGCGCGATGAAGAACGCATGGTGGGCAGCCGGGCGGGCCCCCAGAAAACTGGGACTCATCGCACGAGCCACGAGCATAGTGTAGGCATGGACGACCCATGTCCAGGGGTTGTACCCGCCACTCCATGGCGGCGCCGGCGCCTCCTGCTGGCGAGGCAGTGCAGGCGGGTTAGTGCGCTGCTTGTCGTTATGGCTGTCGTGCTTGTGCCCCCCTTGCGGTCAGATGCCGTAGGTGGTTGCGGCTGCATGGAACAGGGGGTGTCGGGTGCGCCGGGGGAGGGCACGATGGTGGAGGCGCTGATGAAGAGAGGCCACCGACGTGATGGCAGCGATGAGGGTTGTGTGGACCGCGCGAGCCTGCTGTTGCTTGATGCGGCGTTCCTTGAGACAAAGGTAAGCGATGACCTTCTCAAAAGTTAGCGTGGTGAAGAGCGTGAGGTTGGAGGCGGGGTTGCCGAGGTCCTCGTTGAGGCTGGTCATTAGTGTCGAGAGAATGAGCTAATCGGAGACCTTGAACTTGAGGTCACACAACTCAGCAAAGAGTGTCTCAAGACGCATGCACTACTTGTCAATAGAAGAGTCGTTTTGGTGTAACCCAAAAAAACTCCACTCGCGACGGTGCGGAAGATGTCGTTGGAGATGGTGACAAAGAACCACCGGATGATGGTGGCGTCGATCGACATCCACGCGGGGTTGGCGCGTACGACATATAAGTCGACGGAGCTGTCAAGATGATCACGAAGATTATATTCGCGGAAGAGAAGCTTGAAGTAGGCCTTACACGAGCAAAAAATTGCCGCAGTGTGGGAAAGCTTGACGGGACATGGTCGACAATCGGAACATGACATCGTCGGACCCGGAGAAGTCCATGGCAAGCAGGGAAGGGTTGGGAGGGTGGTGCGGCTAGGGTTAGGGTTTGGGAGAGAAGGGGTGCTGCGGCCCGGGAGAGGCGAGCGACGGCAGTGATGGCACGAGAGAAGAAAGCGGTGACATCGGCGGCAGTGGCGGTGACAGGGGTGCAACGGGGGTGGCGAGGGTCACGTGGGTTGGGTGGGAGAGAGAGAAGGTGCGGCGGCGGCGACGACCGAGGGAGATGACGTCGGTGACGTCTAAGGTAGGGTGGCAGCGCGGCTAGGATCGAAAAAGGTTGATACCATGTAAAATAATGATTTGTACAAAACAATTGTATTAACCTTATAGGGTGCGCATATATAGCATGTACATGGGTAGTTACATCCACGACTATTACCCTAACTATACAGAATAAAGATTTTTTGTTTGCATCGTACATAATAAAGGAAATGATTACAATCATTCGGCCGATTCTATGTCTCGTGTCCGTCGCGTCGAGAGCCAACCACTCGTCATACCAGTCGAGTCCAGCGCATAAGAAGTCTCGGGATTTTGCAACGTCGTCCATGTTTCTCAAACATCAGGAATGTTGCAGTGGCAACACAACGGTACGACGATGTAGGCTATTTTTTTTTCAACATAACCACTATTGAAATCTTATTTTGCACCGTTACAAATGAATTTTGCAAATACAACCATTGTTGTCAAACTAGATTCTCCAACACAACCTATGTTAGAAAATTAATAAAAGTGAAGGACGACGCTCAACGCTATTGTCATATCTAACGGCTCGTGAGGTGACGACTCTTTTAAAAGATCCGCCCGGTCGACTCGTGGCATGTCCCACAAAATAAGAACTTTTTTTTTGAGGGGAACAAAATAAGAACTTGAAAACAAGAGAACACTACACATAATACAGAATACAGGTACGTAGATATATACGTACATATGACATACACAATTTGCCAACATCCTGCACAAGCGTCCAAGGATCCGGCTCTCCGGGAGGAGGGGGCGGAAGGATCTCGCGGCCCTCGGGAACCACCACAAGCGAGCGAAGGGTGGGACGGGCGGCCGCCGGCGGGGGAGACGCAGACCGCCCCCCACACGAGCTCAGGGGCGAGCCAGACAGCCTGACCAGATCTCGACCAGAAACCTCAGAAACCATGGGGAGAAAAGGAGGGGTGGCTGCTGGTCCCGGAGTGGAGACCGACAGGGGTTTGGTGGCCGCCGGCGCCGGAGTGGCGTTCGTCGGGGGCTCAAGCGGGGGAACCTACCAGGTTACTTCGCTCTTTTGTTAGCTCCTACTTGTAGCTAGCTTCCAGTTTGAAGTCTGTTCTTGATTCTTTGCCGCACATGCTTCAAGTCCCACTAGCGGGATGCTTTAAGTCCCACTCCCGCCACCGCCTGCTCAGTCGCCTCAGATCTCCAGCTCGCCCCCTTCATCGGCGAGCGCGGCCGCATTCCTCGCCGTACAGAGCGAAGCGGGGATCGGTGGGTGGGTAGTTGCAGCTGCTGGAGAGTGTCGGTGGAGTAGCGGGGGAGGAAATGGCGTCGGTTGGTGGCGTCACCGGGAGTTCCAGATCCGCGGCCTGCTGCGCCGTGCTGCTCGCGGCCGTGCTCTTCTTCTCCGCACCGGCCACCACTGGTTCGGCTCCTCTCCTTCCCACCCATCCGGTCCTTCTCTCTCTCGTGCCCCGTCGTGCCGGGAGCTGGCGAATCGGTATACGGATCCCGATCGCGGCGGAGCTATCGTTGAGACGAGGCGGTCGCACGGTTCTGCTCTGCGCGTTGGTCAACGCCCACTCCCGTTTAGTTAGTACTGTCAGTGTCGGTGGCTTCTAATTATCTGTTTTGTTAGTACTGTCAGTGTCGGTGGCTTCTAATTATCCGTTTAGTTAGTACTGTCCGTTCATTTCGAGCTTCGTTGAATTCTGAAGCCAGATTAGGAATTTATCCATATACGTGAGACGAGCGATCTGTCAAGCTTCCCCGCCACTCCGCTGATTCTTGTTCACACTTGCTCTTGGTGAGCTCTGTGGCGATAGATCTGTGCAGATGGGAAGCGGATCAGTAAAAACATATCGACCAATTGTTTTGCTGCTAGAAAGTATCTGGCGGGCAACTTAAGAGGATAGATCCTGCAAATTGGAATTATGATGTAACCTTCTTTATTTGGTGCGTCTCACCTTCTTTATTGTAGTACTATTTATCATCCTGCTAAAACCATATCTAGTGTGTCTCACCTTCTTTATTTAGTTTGTTTTCATATATGTATATGATATATGCACCATTTGTTTGTTTGTTTGTTTACGCAGAGGCTTATGATTCGCTGGATCCAAATGGCAACATCACCATAAAATGGGACATTATTTCGTGGACTCCTGATGGCTATGTTGTAAGTAGCACCCCTGTCTTCACATCAACAGTTTGCCAATGATCGATCACTAACTTTGCCACAAACAATTACGTAGCCACCAAGTACAATTATCAGCAGATTATGGATATCTGGTCACCCTCTACCTGTATCATGATCTTTTCTCCAAACTTGTCATGTGCAGGCAACGGTCACAATATTCAACTACCAGCAGTTCCGACACATATCTGCACCTGGGTGGCAGCTGGGGTGGTCGTGGGCAAAGAAAGAGGTCATCCGGTCGATGGTGGGAGCTCTGGCCACTGAGCAGGGTGATTGCTCAAAATTCAAGAGCGCCCCTCCCTATTGCTGCAAGAGACATCCAACGGTTGTTGATCTTCTTCCAGGCACCCCATTCAACCAGCAAATTGCCAATTGTTGCAAGGCAGGAGTTATAAAGACATTTAACCAGGACCCAGGAAATGCTGCTTCCTCCTTCTAGATTAGTGTAGGTCTTGCTGGGACTACCAATAAGATGGTTAAGATGCCGAAAAACTTCACCCTTAAGGCCCCAGGTCCAGGGTACACATGTGGGCGTGCTCTTGTTGTCAAGCCTACCAAGTATTACTCGTCAGGCGGGCGCAGGGTAACTCAAGATCTCAGTAAGTTGCTCACTTATTGCTCTTCACTGCTTGCTCTATAAATACTTTGCGCAAATGCATTAGCAAGCTAAACCAATTGAGCTAAATACATCTTAGTACCACTTTTGCATGTTTCTGCTCCTTAATCATGAATGAATGTTATGTTATAATATTTGTACGATTAGTGAAAGACTAAAAGGCATGAAACTATCGAAACGAGAAGTGATTCATTTTCGAAAGGAGATGAGTTCATCACCTAGGATCAATGTTAGCTGATATTTCTTTGAAAATAAGCCACTGGTAAGCCTGATAATATCTTAACTAGTTTTGTTCACTTGCAAATAATGCATGTCAAGTGCAGGAAACACCAGATTGGTTCCATATATGTTTTGTGCTTTATTGCTGATAATGTTCTTTATTTAGTGGGTACTAACAAAAGAAATTCTCTATTGGCAGTGTCGTGGAATGTAATCTGCACATACTCCCAATTTCTTGCTTCGAAAGTTCCGACCTGCTGTGTATCTCTCTCATCGTTTTATAATGACACTGTTGTGAACTGCCCAACGTGCTCTTGCGGCTGCCAAAACAGTATTACTCGTACAGGAAGCTGTGTAAAGTGAGTTAATAATTATTACTCTTTACTATGTTTCCTAAGGTTCTAATTTTCTGCAAATTCCTTACGAATCCTATCCAGTTTACATTAACAATTCACCTTATTTACAATCTGCCATCAGTGGCCCTGGCAAATTAACCGGCCAGCCTCTTGTCCAATGTACTCCCCACATGTGCCCGATAAGAATCCATTGGCATGTGATGCTCAACTACAAGGACTACTGGAGAGTGAAAGTCACCATCACAAACTTCAACCACCGCATGAATTATACAGACTGGAACTTGGTTGCCCAGCATCCTAACTTCGATAATATGACAAAAGTCTTCAGCTTCAACTACAAGCGACTTACGCCATATGGAGGCGGCATAAGTAAGAAACCTTGTGAACTGTTTTAATTAGTTTCTGAATTGAGATGTGCCTCCTATCTGACGTGCTTATTCCTCCCATTTCAGATGACACCGCAATGTTCTGGGGAAAGAAGTTCTACAATGATTTGCTCAATCAAGCTGGTCCGCTCGGAAACGTGCAGTCAGAGCTACTCATGCGGAAGGACTCAGAGACTTTCACCTTCCAGAAAGGATGGGCGTTTCCGCGGCGTGTGTACTTCAATGGTGATAACTGTGTCATGCCATCTCCCGATGATTATCCATGGTCTAGAAACTGAAGATGAGATCCATGTGCAGAACTCATGGAACATTGAGGACCTACAGAAATACTATCTTCGCAAGTTCTACCGTTAGGGTGCATAGCTGTTGGACCTGTTCTAACAAGCAACTACATCATGTAAAAATCGGGCTCAGCTCCCGTGTATGTTAAATAAAGTTAAGTGTTTCGCAACTTTGTGTAAATATATTCATGTTACTTTGTGTCAAGATGATTGTTGCCATTGTTGTGTTATGCTTATGTGAATTTGTTTCCGTTGATGCAACTAACTGGTGTATCGTGAACGACCGAATCTGGCCAGAGACAGTGGCTGCGGCGGCGAGGTTACGAGCTCGATTCTGAGCAGCCTGGCGGCGCTCGTGGTGCGGGGCTTGGGGGAAAATGGAGAGGGGTGCGGGGGATTTTATAGGGCAGGTTCGCGGGCACTGAGGGGCTCAGGGTGAGGAGATCGTGGTGTCGTGGCCATAGGCATGCACGTCGTGGCCGCGTGGGCAGTTGCGAGGTTGGGGATGACCCTGACTGGTGGGTCCCTGGGTCCCGCCTGTTGGCGCTAGAGAGGGGGGGGGGGGGCTGGCTCGGGGGCGCGTGGCTAGGCCGCGTAGGTTAGGTGGGCTAGGTTTAGCTTTTCTTTCTTCTTTCTTTTTATTTCCGTTTTCTCTTTTCTTTTTCTATTTCTTGTGTAAATTCAAATCTGTTATGAATTTGAATTTTCAACAAAAGTAAAACTTGCTCTAAATTCCAAATGGGATATTTATAATTTGGTGAACATTTTATTTTCCCACTTGGGACATATATTTTCTGCACTTTTTTTCCTTTTGAATTTAAATTTGGTTTCAAAACCAATTTTGTTTCAAATTCATTTTGGAAAATTGGCATAAGGTCAAATACATTATTTGGACTTATGAGATTCACCTTCCCGCCAAATATTCGTGATGCCATTTTTAAATAATTTCCCTTGACTTTGAATTTAACCAACATAGATCCCAATTAATTATTTTAGGGAAAATTTATCAGGGCTTTGAATATTTCTTGGGTCTTATTTAAGATAGCCTTATGCCCAATTAATATTTCAAAAAATGGTTTGGTCTCAACTAAGGCTAGCTAGGTTTCAATTAGTTGCGTCGGGCTTTTAACCCTTCCTAAGCAAACAATCAAGCTAATCAAAGTCAAACACAAGCAATCCTAGGCAATCATGGGTATTTCCTAGAAAAATTTAATTCCCTGTGAATTTTTCAACATACCATATTTGAGAAAAATCTGGGATGTGACAAACTCAAAATGCCAAAAATATGTCAATGGTATCCTTCTTTTACCTTATTATAAAAATAGCATCATTAACTCACAAAGCAAGTAAAAGAAAAGGATGGATATGGATCCTACAATTTCTGTACTTTTCAAACATTGCTACATATTTTGAACTAATATCTAATAATGAAGAGGTTATAAAAGAAAAGGTTACTGGGATGTGCTCATTGAAAGAAAAGTATGCTTTGAATAAACATGGTAATCTTTATGATTCAAGTGATGAAGATGGCATACTTGATGAAAGTATTGCTTTTTATAATGACACTATGTTTGTAGGCACTAATAAGAATAATTTTGTTATGCCTACTACTTATTGTGATGATCATGATTAGGGAGACGACTATGATACTTTTTGTGGCTTTAAAATTTTGTTTAAGTATTTTTGATGAATATATTAATGATAATAATGTTTCTAATACTATTGAAAGTGGGTTTGGAGAGGTCATGACTTTAGGTAGTAATGATCCCAAGCGTGGAGAGTGTTCAATCTTGTGATAATATTGTTAAAAGTGAGTTTGGAGAGGTCATGACTTTACCTAATATTAATCCAACTATCTTGGAGGATCATAAAATATATATATATATATGCATGTGGCTCATGAAGAGAATGTGTTCTATGATAGCTATATTGTTGAATTTGATTATGACCCACATATAATTATTATGAGAGAGGCAAGTATGGCTATAGAAGTCTTCATGTCACTAAATCACCTCTCTTTACGTTGAAAGTTTTTAATTTGTGTTTTGTTTCTCTTGCATGTGCTAGGGATTACTTGCGCTAATAGTTTTTTTACTTGTAAGGTGCCTACGCATAGGGAATGGGTTAGACTTAAATGTGTGTTTGTTACATGCTTATTGGTACTATCTTTCGTGCTTCAATTCTTATTTTCATGTGAGTATCATTATAATCTCAAGCCTACCTTAAAAACATTAAATAAAAGCACTTGTTAGGAGGCAACCAAATATTTTTATTTTTTGATTGTGTGTGTCTACATGATTAATGTTACTATAGTAATCATGTTTTGTAATTTTTTTAATAAAGTGCTAAGAATATCCTTTGGGATGTTAAAATTGCAAGTTTGATATGTGTTGTATAGAAACATAAACCTTTTTTTGCAGTATTTGAATTATTTTATTTTACTTAAGCATGATCATTTTATGGAATTTTTACACAGTAGTTTCATATAAAATCTTTATTGCTTCCTAATGTTTCAGAATTTTTGGAGTTATATAGGTATGGTATTAAATCTGTTGCTATAAAATATTTTTTTGACAAATTGTTGTTATAAATTTGTTATTCGCTTATACTTGCATATTCGTAGCTTACATTGGGGCATATAAATTATGAAAATGATGGTATACAGTAGATAATGTTGGAGAACGTTGCATGGGAAACAAAAATTTTCCTACGCACACGCAAGATCTATCCATGGTGATGAGCATCTACGAGAGGGAGAGTGGATCTACATACCCTTGTAGATCGCTAAGCGGAAGCGTTAAGAAACGCGGTTGATGTAGTCGAACGTCTTCGCGATCCAAATCGCCGAGCGTCCCGCGATCCCATCACGATCCGTCTCGCGATACAATCACGATCCGTCCCGCGATCCCATCATGATTCGTCCTGCGATCAAATCACGAACCGTCTCGCGATCCTGATCACGGTCCTTCCGATCTAGCGCCGAACGGACGGCACCTCCGCGTTCAGCACACGTACAGCTCGATGACGATCTCCGCCTTCTTGATCCAGCAAGAGGGAGCGGAGAGGTAGATAAGTTCTCCGGCAGCGCAACGGCGCGGCGGCGGTGGTGGTGGAACTATTCCGGCAGGGCTTCGCCTAAGCACCGCTGAAACTAGACTAAAGGAGAAAACGATCTAGAGGAAGTAGAGGGAGCACGTGGAAATTAGGGTTAGCTCTCCCCTCTAAATCCTCTAGTATATATAGGAGGGAGGGAGGGGAGGAGGCAGCCTCAAACCCTCAAGGGCTGGCCGAAATTGGAGGTGGAGGAGTCCTACTCCAATCCTATTAGGAGTAGGATTCCTCCTCTCCACTTGGAAACCTTTTCCACCTTTCCCCTTTGGGTTTTTCCCACCCCTAGCCGCATGGGCCTTAGTGGGGGGCTCGGCCAGCCCACTAAGGACTGGCTTGACTCCTCCCACAGCCCATGAGGCCCTTTGGGTCGAGACACCCCTCCCGATGGTCCCCGGTACCCCTCCCGGCACTCTCGGTACACTACCGAAATACCCGAAACTTTTCCGGTGACCAAAACGGGACTTCCTATATATCAATCTTTACCTCCGGACCATTCCGAAGCTCCTCGTGACGTCCAGGATCTCATCCGGGACTCCGAACAACCTTCGGTCACCACCATACATAACTCTACTATGCCAAAACGTCACCGAACCTTAAGTGTGCAGACCCTGCGGGTTCGAGAACTATGTAGACATGACCGAGACACCTCTACGGTCAATAAACAATAGTGGGACCTGGATGCCCATATTGGTTCCTACATATTCTATGAAGATCTTTATCGGTTGAACCTCTATGTCAAGGATTCAGTTAATCCCGTATGCTGTTCCCTTTGTTCTTCGGTATGTTACTTGCCCGAGATTCGATCATCGGTATCTCTATACCTAGTTCAATCTCGTTACCGGCAAGTCTCTTTACTCATTCCTTAATACAAGATCCCGTGGCTAACACTTTAGTCACATTGCTTGCAAGGCTTGTTTTGATGTTGTATTACCGAGTGGGCCCTGAGATACCTCTCCGTCATACGGAGTAACAAATCCCAGTCTTGATCCATGCCAACTCAACAGACACCCTCGGAGATACCTGTAGAGCATCTTTATAGTCACCCAGTTATGTTGCGACGTTTGATACACACAAGGTATTCCTCCGGTGTTAGTGAGTTGCATGATCTCATGGTCATAGGAACAGATACTTGACATGCAGAAAACAATAGCAATAAACTGACACGATCATATGCTATGTTCATAGTTTGGGTCTTGTCCATCACATCATTCTCCTAATGATGTGATCCCGTTATCAAATGACATCTCATGTCTATGGCTAGGAAACCTTGACCATCTTTGATCAACGAGCTAGTCTATTAGAGGCATACTAGGGACACAGTGTTGTCTATGTACCCACACATGTATTTGAGTTTCCAATCAATACAATTATAGCATGGATAATAAACGATTATCATGAACAAGGAAATATGATAATAACTAAATTATTATTGCCTCTAGGGCATATTTCCAACAGTCTCCCACTTGCACTAGAGTCAATAATCTAGTTCACATCACCATGTGATTTACATTGTTATGAATCTAACACCCAATGAGTTCTGGGGTTCGATCATGCTTTGCATGTGAGAGAGGTCTTTAGTCAACGGTCTGCAACATTCAGATCCGTGTGTTCTTTGCAAATCTATATGTCATACTGCAGATGCTACCACCCTCCACTTGGAGCTGTTCCAAATGGTTGCTCCACTATACGTATCCTAACTGCTACTCAGAGTCGTCCGGATAGGTGTCAAAGCTTGCATCGACGTAACCCTTTACGACGAACTCTTTATCACCTCCATAATCGAGAAATATTTCCTTAGTCCTCTAGTTACTAAGGATAATCTTGACCGCTGTCCAGTGATCTACTCCTGGACCACTCTTGTACCCCTTGACAGACTCATGGCAAGGCACACACTAGGTGC
The DNA here is from genome assembly GCA_039707655.1 of Elymus sibiricus. Classification (NCBI taxonomy): domain Eukaryota; kingdom Viridiplantae; phylum Streptophyta; class Magnoliopsida; order Poales; family Poaceae; genus Elymus; species Elymus sibiricus. The sequence continues at coordinate 413,574,034 of CM077671.1, read as the reverse complement.
GGTACACAGCATGGCATGCTATACAGAGCCTATGGATAAGGCATAGGGGACGACCTTCGTCCTTTCTCTTTCTTCTGCCGTGGTCGAGCTTTGAGTCTCACTCAACTCCACACCTTACAAATCAGGCAAGAACTCTTTCTTTGACTGATCCATTTTGAACTCTTTCAAAATCTTGTCAAGGTATATCCTCATTGAAAGTCTTATCAGACGTCTTGATCTATCTCTATAGATCCTGATGCCCAATATTCAAGTAGCTTCATTCCAGGTTTTCCTTTGAAAAACTCCTTTTCAAACAACCCTTTATGCTTTCCAGAAATTCTACATCATTTCCGATCAACAATATGTCATCCACATATACTTATCAGAAATTCTATAGTGCTCCCACTCACTTTATTGTAAATACAAGTTTCTCATAAACTTTGTATAGACTCAAAAACTTTGATCACCTCATCAAAGCGTATATTCCAACTCCGAGATGCTTGCTCCTGTCCATAGAAGGATCGCTGGAGCTTGCATACATTTTAGCATCCTTAGGACTGACAAAACCTTCCGGTTGTATCACATACAACCTTTCCTCACGGATACCGTTAAGGTAACGATGTTTTGACATCCATCTGCCAGATTTCATAATCGAAAAATGCAGCAACTGCTAACATAATTCCAACAGACTTTAGCATCGCTACGGGTGAGAAAGTCTCATCGTAGTCAAATCCTTGAACTTGTGAAAAACCCTTTGCCACAAGTCGAGCTTTATAGACGGTGACATTACCGTCCACGTCCGTCTTCCTTTTAAAGATCCATTTGTTCTGAATGGCCTTTCGCCCTTCAGGTAATACTTCCAAAGCCCATACTTTGTTTTCATACATGGATCCCATCTCGGATTTCATGGCCTCTAACCATTTCTCGGAATCCGGGCCCATCATCGCTTCTCCATAGCTCGTAGGTTCATCGTTGTCCAACAACATGACCTCTAAGACAGGGTTGCCGTACCACTCAGGAGCAGTACGCGTCCTTGTCGACCTACGAGGTTCGATAGTAACTTGATCCGAAGCTTCATGATCATCATCATTAACTTCCTCTTCAACTAACGTAGGCTCCACAGGAACAACTTTCTGCGCTGCGTTACTCTCTGGTTGAAACAAAGGTTCAACAACCTCATCAAGTTCTATCTTCCTCCCACTCAATTCTTTCGAAAGAAACTCTTTCTCCAGAAAGGACCCGTTTTAGCAACAAACACTTTGTGCTTGGATCTAAGATAGAAGGTTTACCCAACTGTTACGTTAGGGTATTCTATGAAGATGCATTTGTCCGCTTTGGGTTCGAGCTCATTAGGTGAAAACCCTTTTTCACATAAGCGTCGCAGCCCCAAACATTAAGAAATGATAGCTTAGGTTTCCGCCAAACCAAAATTTATACGGTGTCATCTCAACGGACTTAGATGGTGCCCCTTTTAAAGTGAATGTGGTTGTATCTAATGCATAACCCTAAAATGATAGTGGTAAATCGATAAGAGACATCATAGTTCGCACCATATCCAATAGAGCACGATTACGACGTTCGGACACACCATCACACTATGGTGTTCCAGGTGGCGTGAGTTGTGAAACAACTTCCACATTGTCTTAAGTTGTATACCAAACTCGTAACTCAGATATTCACCTCCATGATCATATCGTAGACATTTTATCTTCTTGTCACGATGATCTCAAACTTCACTCTGATTTTGTTTGAACTTTTCAAACGTTACATACTTGTGTTTCATTAAGTAAATATCCCCATATCTACTCAAATCATCAGTGAAGGTAGGAAAATAACGATATCCACCGCACGCTACAACACTCATTGGACCGAATACATCAACATGTATTATTTCCAATAAGTTACTTGCCCGCTCCATCATACCGGAAAACGGGGTCTTAGTCATCTTGCCCATGAGGCATGGTCCGCATGTCTCAACCGATTCAAAATCGAATGAGTCCAAAGATCCATCAGCATGGAGTTTCTTCATGCGTTTTACACCAATATGACATTTAGCGGCAGTGCCACAAGTATGCGGTACTCTCATTATTAACTTTGTATCTTTTGGCATCAATATTATGAACATGTGTATCACTACAATCAAGATTCAATAAACCATTCTCATTGGGTGCATGACCATTGAAGGTTTTATTCATGTAAACAGAATAACCATTATTCTCTAACTTAAATGAATAACCGTATTGCAATAAACATGATCTAATCACGTTTATGCTCAACGCAAATACCAAATAACATTTATTTAGGTTCATCACTAATTCCGAAGGTAGAGAGAGCGTGCGATGGTGATCACATCAACCTTGGAAACACTTCCAACACTCATCGTCACCTCACCCTTAGCTAGCCTCCGTTTATTCCGTAGCTTTTATTTCGAGTTACTAACATTTAGCAACCGAACCGGTATCTAATACCCAGGTGCTACTAGGAGTACTAGTAAGGTACACATCAATAACACGTATATCAAATATACTTCTGTCGACGTTGCCAGCCTTCTTATCTATCAAGTATCTAGGGCAGTTCCGCTTCAGCGACCGTTCTCCTCATAATAGAAGCACTCAGTCTCGGGTTTGGGTTCAACCTTGGGTTTCTTTACTGGAGCAGCAACTGGCTTGCCATCCATGAAGTATCCCTCCTTGCCCTTGCCCTTCTCGAAACTAGTGGTTTTACTAACCATCAACACTTGATGCTCCTTCTTGATTTCTACCTTCGCGGTGTCAAACATCGCGAATAGCTCAGGGATCATTATTTCCATCCCTGGCATTTTATAGTTCACCACGAAGCTCTAGTAGCTTAGTGACAGTGACTTGGAGAACTATATCAATCACTATCTTATCTGGAAGATCAACTCCCACTCGATTCAAGCGATTGTAGCACCCAGACAATCTGAGCACATGCTCACCGATTGAGCTATTCTCCTTCATCTTGCAGGCAAAGAATCTTGTTGGAGGTCTCATACCTCTCAACACGGGCACGAGCCTGAGATCCCAAGAACATCTCATATGTTCCGTGACGTTCAAAATGTTTTGGAGCCTCAATTCTAAGCCGTAATGCATGACGCACTGAACTATTAAGTAGTCATCGGAACGTGCCCGTCAGATGCTCACAACATCTACAGACGACGCTAGAGGGGGTGGCGCACCGAGCGGTGCTTTAAGGACATAAGCCTTCTGTGCAGCAATGAGGACAATCCTCAGATCACGGACCCAGTCCGCATTATTGCTACCATCATCTTTCAACTCTATTTATCTAGGAACATATAAAAATTCAAGGGAGCTACAGCGCGAGCTAGTAATCTACAACATAATTTGCAAAGACATTTTGACTATGTTCATGATAATGAGTTTAGTTAATCATATTACTTAAAAACTCCCACTCAAATTGACATCCCTCCGGTCATTCGAGTGTCACATGATCCAAATCCACCAACTCAAGTCCGATCATCACGTGAGTTGAGGTGGTTTCAATGGTGAACATCTTCATGTTGATCATATCTACTATATGACTCATGTTCGACCTTTCGGTCTCTTGTGTTCCGAGGCCATGTCTGTACATGCTAGGCTCGTCAAGTTTAACCCGAGTGTTCCGCACGTGCAACACTGGCTTGCACCCGTTGTATGCGAACGTAGAGTCTATCACACCCGATCATCACGTGGTGTCTCGAAACGACGAACTTTCGCAACGGTGCACACTCGGGGAGAACACAATTTATCTTGAAATTTAAGTGAGGGATCACCTTATAATGCTACCGTCGTCCTAAGCAAAATAAGATGCATAAAAGGATTAACATCACATGCAAATCATAAGTGACATGATATGGCCATGAACTTGTGCTTTTGATCTCCATCTTCAAAGCAGCGGCATGATCTCCATCGTCACCGGCATAACACCATGATCTCCATCATCTTGATCTCCATCAATGTGTCGCCATGAGGTTGTCGCGCCGACTGTTGCTTCCACGACTATTGCTAACTCATAGCGATAAAGTAAAGCAAAAACGGCGAAAATAATTAAAGACAACCCTATGGCTCCTGCCGGTTGCCGTACTCATCGACATGTAAGTCGTGATATTCTATACAATACATGATCATCTCATACATCACATATATCTCATCATGTAATTGGCCATATCACATCACAACATACCCTGCAAAAACAAGTTAGACGTCCTCTAATTGTTGTTGCAAGTTTTACGTGGCTGCTACGGGTATCTAGCAAGAACAATTCTTACCTACTCAAAAACCACAACGGTGATACAAAAATTGCTATTCAACCTTCTCAAGGACCGCCTTTGTCAAATCCGATCGGACTAAAGTGGGAGAAACAGACACCCGCCAGCCATCTTTATGCAACGAAGTTACATGTCAGTTGATGGAACCGGTCTCTCGTAAGCGTACGAGTAATGTTGGTCCGGGCCGCTTCATCCCACAATACCGCCGAAACAAGAAAAGACCAAGGGAGTAAGCAATCCGAATATCAATGCCCACAAACTCCTTTGTGTTCTACTCGAGATCTCATCTACACATAGACCTAGCTCATGATGCCACTGTTGGAGAACGTTGCATGGGAAACAAAAAATTTCCTACGCACACGCAAGATCTATCCATGGTGATGAGCATCTACGAGAGGGAGAGTGGATCTACATACCCTTGTAGATCACTAAGCGGAAGCGTTAAGAAACGCGGTTGATGTAGTCGAACGTCTTCGCGATCCAAATCGCCGAGCGTCCCGTGATCCCATCACGATCCGTCTCGCGATCCAATCACGATCTGTCCCGCGATCAAATCACGAACCGTCTCGCGATCCTGATCACGGTCCTTCCGATCTAGCGCCGAACGGACGGCACCTCCGCGTTCAGCACACGTACAACTCGATGACGATCTCCGCCTTCTTGATCCAGCAAGAGGGAGCGGAGAGGTAGATGAGTTCTCCGGCAGCGCAACGGCGCGGCGGCGGCGGTGGTGGAACTATTCCGATAGGGCTTCGCCTAAGCACCGCTGAAACTAGACTAAAGGAGAAAACGATCTAGAGGAAGTAGAGGGAGCACGTGGAAATTAGGGTTAGCTCTCACCTCTAAATCCTCTAGTATATATAGGAGGGAGGGAGGGGAGGAGGCAGCCTCAAACCCTCAAGGGCTGGCCAAAATTGGAGGTGGAGGAGTCCTACTCCAATCCTATTAGGAGTAGGATTCCTCCTCTCCACTTGGAAACCCTTTCCACCTTTCCCCCTTTGGGTTTTTCCCACCCCTAGCCGCATGGGCCTTAGTGGGGGGCTCGGCCAGCCCACTAAGGGCTGGCTTGACTCCTCCCACAGCCCATGAGGCCCTTTGGGTCGAGACACCCCTCCCGATGGTCCCCGGTACCCCTCCCGGCACTCCCGGTACACTACCGAAATACCCGAAACTTTTCCGGTGACCAAAACGGGACTTCCTATATATCAATCTTTACCTCCGGACCATTCCAAAGCTCCTCGTGACGTCCAGGATCTCATCCGGGACTCTGAACAACCTTCGGTCACCACCATACATAACTCTACTATATCGAAACGTCACCGAACCTTAAGTGTGCAGACCCTGCGGGTTCGAGAACTATGTAGACATGACCGAGACACCTCTACGGTCAATAACCAATAGTGGGACCTGGATGCCCATATTGGTTCCTACATATTCTACGAAGATCTTTATCGGTTGAACCTCTATGTCAAGGATTCAGTTAATCCCGTATGTTGTTCCCTTTGTTCTTCGGTATGTTACTTGCCCGAGATTCGATCATCGGTATCTCTGTACCTAGTTCAATCTCGTTACCGGCAAGTCTCTTTACTCGTTCCGTAATACAAGATCCCGTGGCTAACACTTTAGTCACATTGCTTGCAAGGCTTGTTGTGATGTTGTATTACCGAGTGGGCCCTGAGATACCTCTTCGTCATACGGAGTAACAAATCTCAGTCTTGATCCATGCCAACTCAACAGACACCCTCGGAGATACCTGTAGAGCATCTTTATAGTCACCCAGTTACGTTGCGACGTTTGATACACACAAGGTATTCCTTCGGTGTCAGTGAGTTGCATGATCTCATGGTCATAGGAACAGATACTTGACATGCAGAAAACAATAGCAATAAACTGACACGATCATATGCTATGTTCATAGTTTGGGTCTTGTCCATCACATCATTCTCCTAATGATGCGATCCCGTTATCAAATGACATCTCATGTCTATGGCTAGGAAACCTTGACCATCTTTGATCAACGAGCTAGTCTATTAGAGGCATACTAGGGACACAGTGTTGTCTATGTACCCACACATGTATTTGGGTTTCCAATCAATACAATTATAGCATGGATAATAAACGATTATCATGAACAAGGAAATATGATAATAACTAAATTATTATTGCCTCTAGGGCATATTTCCAACAGATAATGTTTGAAAACAATTATGCATTTTGTCTTGACAGTACATGAAAGTGATTTATTTTTATGTGTACCAACCCCTCTAATAAGTTTTTCGAAGTTTTGGGTGGATGCCGGACATGGGAGCAACAAGGACTTGGAGGATGGACACCCGCGATTATTTAGACTAGATTAACTTCTGGACACTTTGGTTTAATGAAATATGTCGAAAATGTAATGGATGTGTTCCGGTTTAAATGAAAATCATCCGGTTTGTTCAAATTTTATTTGAAATGCATGCGGACACGGTTGTATGGACGGCTCCCATATCACTGTTTCCGGACGCGCCCGCTGACGGATACCATGTCTATTTTAAAAAGGTCCGTGTTGAAGATGTCCTAGGCTGACTCGAGGCAAATCATAATGAAAATAATAGCAATGAAATGTCCGGAAATAATATTCGCAAAAAAAAATGAATGTCCGGAAATAAAAAAAAAAAACCCTCGCTCACAGAATAGTCTCTATTTATCTTGTAACATTAGTCTTCACCGTCTAACAAGCTTCCTTGCGGTAAGGACTACTAGCAAGGAAATTCAAAGGAATTCATTATTTTCCCGGCGGTACAAGAACATATCGCATGTTTCGCACTTTAAAGGCCCAGTTCAATGCTGAACCTTTTGTGATGATCTTGGCGGAGATTTCCTTTTGCAGGCCACATGCACATCCAACCATCATCCATGCCCATGCCATTCAACCATGCGGGCGTCGAGGCAACTGCTACATTCCGCTCACCCACTGGCGCGTGGGCCGGCCGGAGCATTATTAGTCTCTTCATCAGCTACAATAATAAAACTCCATTCATCTCACGCTCCCAGATTAAGAAAAAAAAAACGAGGAGAAAACAACATGTCCTTGAGGGTCGTTAGAGCCGGACGCTAACGCACACAGCTGGAGATGGATCCCGACGCTGGCCAGAAACCAATTAACAACAAAAAGAGGAACTTAAAATAAAATTTAGAAAACGATTCTTGAATAGTTAACCGCATCGGTCGCACGCGATGGGGTTGGTGGTACGTCCAGATACCGGCGGCACCAACCAGTGGCGATGGCGATGGGGGTCCGTCCGTCCACGGCGTTAGTTGGTGCACCGGGCTCACGCGCGCCCATGTCGTCTAAGCTGCAATTTGCGTCGTGCACCGCTGTTGATTAGTGGCCTCCTAATGTGTTTTTTTTTTCTCCTTCTCGTCCCACCGACAGAAAGAAGGGAGAGACGCTGTGTCACGGCGCGTTTCTTTATTCCCCGAGGTGTCGGTCCGCATGTGTGGTTTGGCTAGCTGGACCCTCATGGCAGTCACCACCACCCCATGCCATTAGTTTAATTCTCTTTTAATGAACTCCCCACAAGATTGGTGGTGATCGAGTACGGTGCCTGCCGGTTTTGCCCCTCGCGACTCTGGACTTGCGTGCCGCGGCTCATGGAGAGCACGGTTTTTCGGGGCAAAAAACACATATTTGACCTAAGTGGCAAACTAATTCACAAACTGACCTGAGTTTGAATTTTTTTCACAAAATGACCGTTTTGGATGGCGCCTTACATCAGGACGCTGCACTACACTATGCAGCGCCTTCGGATTAGGCGCTGCATCCCCGGCCAGCGTGGCAGCGCGGGGCCAGGCGCGGCCAGCGTGGCAGCCGTGCAGCGCCTAAGATCTAGGCGCCACACAGTGCAATGTGCAGCGCCTAGCTCTTAGGCGCTGCACTGCAACTTAGTAACCGCAGCCCCTGGCTCTCCCCACCCCCCACCCCAACTATGCTTATGATCGTGCGCTTCCAACTAACGCCTATGACGAACCACCGGTATGGTAGAGAAGTAACATTTTACTCTCAAATGTGTGTCAACACTAACGAAAATTTTGTATGCAGTCACCGCCTCCTCTGTGCAAGTACTTCACGTGGATAGATCGTGAAGTGCCAGAAGATGTCCAAAAGGACCAATATCAAGATTGTCTTAGGCGCCAGCGGCGGTTCGAAGAACAACTTCGAAGAGGCTTGGAGGAAGAGCGTCGTCAAAAGGAGAGGATGGAGCGGAAGAAACGAGAGGAGGAGAGGGCACGCCAAGCAAAACTTGCTCGTGAGGAGGAGAGGGCAAGAAAGCTTGCAAAGGCTCGCGAGGCGCAAGAGGAGGATGAGGGACGTGACAAGAAGGGGAAATGGCCTCGCTCCACTCAGTAGGGACTTCGCTTCGGTGCACTCGTCATGGAACCGGATGTACCCATGCCGTATTTGTCATGAACTATCTTCTAGGGCAAGAAGCCATTTCTCGTGAACTATCTCGTAGTAGGCCTAAATTTGCCATTTGTAATGAATGTGTCGTGGACTATCTCGTAGTAGACCTTATTTGTCATTTCTAATGAATGTGTCGTGGACTATCTTGTAGACTTAATTTGGTAGGTTTAGACATTTGAAATTGTTGTGATGTTGGAATCGTAAAAAAAATTGCAAAGCTTCTGCTGCTCTATACTGTCCAGCTGTGCAGCGCCCAGTAATCAGGCGCTGCACTATAACTGTGTGACGCCTCAGACTAGGGCGCTGCACAGTGCAGTGCAGCGCCTGGAGGCTAGGCGCTGCACACTGACTTACGTTTTTTTTGGCCAAAAACCTGCTGCAAACCTTCTGTTGTGACAACAATTTTAATTCAGTTGAACATCACAACAATAAAAATAACATCACAGCAATAACAATAACTTGAACATCACAAAAATTTGAACTAACACAAATCACATAACCTCACAAGTTCATAAAAACACAAGTACGACACTATTAAGAGTTCACCGACATATCACATAACCTCACAAGTTCATAACCCCACAAGTAGCACACTACTAAGAGTTCACGACAACGACTACTTCCTTGCACGCGTGCTCTTGCTGCCACGCCTGTTCGCTAACTTCTTCCTCTTGGGTGGAGAAGGCGGTGCTTCCTCTTCCTCTTCTTCCTCGTCCGCCTCATCATCCAAGCTCGCCATCCGCGAGCTCCCTTCGACCACCACTGGGTTGCCTCTGTTGTCAAAGTCGCTGGGCGTGAACCGTCTCCTGGCCCGCCTAGGCTTCAACATGTATGCGGACCGAACTTGAGCGTCCGCCAAAGTCATGTCATCTTGAAGATCATCAACCTATCACACAATAAACAATATGGTAAAGACCGGCGTCGTGATCAAGTGAGAAATACATCCTAAAGATTTTGACATACCTCTTGGGTGAGAGCACCCTCATCATCCTGATAAGCAGCTGAGGAAGTCACATCGTCACCGTCATGGTGAGATGCGGGGTCTGATGGTGTACCAGACCTAGATGCAGATGGTTCATCATATTCTGGGTCACGGCAACCGAGAATGTTCGACAACCGCCTTAGCTTCTTGGCCTGATTCTGTAACATGAACAAGTGTATAAGATACCAAACTCCACAACAAATGTAACAAGGACACCTGAATGCGATATGTACCTTCAAGAATTTTCGTAGTGGACCATCTTCATTGCCATCAGCTGTTGTCTTCTCCAGAATAGACTGGCTTTCGTCAGCTGCTGTCTTGATCTGGTTGCGCTGTGGATGAGAACGAAGTAACTCGTTAGCCATTCAAACATGTGCAATACAGCCAACGAGAAAGTAAAGAAGGGAACACTTTACCACATAGTTAATGATCGGAGCAGTAGGGACTCCTAGCCCTTCCCTGACTTGTTTGTTGTACTGCTGCTTCGATAGATCCTCGAAGTTTGCGGGGTCTTCAAGAATATCCTCATTGTATGCCGGAGGGCATACCTCAACTCGAGTATTTTGTAGAAACCATCGTAGGTAGTTATCGAAAGCAAGTGGGTCATGCTCACGAAGATGGGTGCCTGCACTTCGACGAGCTTCCTCCACACTAAGATGGAACTGGGTAACATACGAGTGATGATGCTTGTCCCAGTCCTTTATCTTTCGTTGTTTTTTCCTGTCCAACCTGCATGGTACAAAACCAAACATTAGCACCATCAAAAAGGAGTGGCGATGCTAAGTCAATACGGTTCATACTCTCTTACCTATGAAGTGCTTTGTCCGTGTCCTTCCATTCCGGCGGGTGAGGCTGGAACAGACCAAACTGACGATGAACGCGATGTGGCAAATGAAACTCAACCGCCCAGTTGCATATCAGTGGGCACTGCATAAGCCAAAGATCCCGATCCCGCAAGCACATCGGGTTGAGGACAAACTCGGGGGTGACCCCTAATGCGTCATTGGCGCCGTATGGCTGCCATTCCACCTATCAAATAGAACAGCAGCGCAACATTGATAACTAGTTTTCAGGCAAGCATGAGAAATGACTGATGTAATGTCCTCGTTACCTGCTCAGGTGTAATCGTGTCCAACTCGGCGATGTACTTTTGGTACATGAGGTTGACATCTTGGATCTCATCGGATACCACGTCCCACTTGTAAGCCCAAGTGGGGAGCCGTGAAGCGTCAACTTCATCCCAAGTATTAAACCTGACTTTCTTCGGGCGTCCAACAGGCAGACGCTCCCAGCTCCATACAGTCAGTAGAAGCAGATTACCACCAATACATGCCTTGGCCGTGGTCCTGCAACACGCTTCGTCCAGCTGCATAGGGCAAGAAAACAATGTTAACTTGACAGCAAGGTTGCATTGCTAATGAAGAAATGAATTAATAACAAAACAAACCAACTACCTGTCGGTACAAGTAGGCAAGAGCCGCTGAACCCCAGCTCCATCTGCTCTCGAAGACGGTCAACGCCTTCAGCCACATCCATGGAGCGTTCTTGCCTGTGGCGTCAGGAAACAAAGTCCTCGAGACAACGTACCACATATACGCACGAGCATGTGTCTGGACCACATCATCAGTGGCATCCGCAGGGCAATGCGCAAAGTTATTTTGAATCCACGTGAAAGGGGCTCCGGCTGCTTTCCTTTCCTTCTTCTTCCTCTCTTGTCCCTCCTCTTCATCAGCCTCGGCCTCAGCCTCGGTAGGAGCCATACCGATAAGAGCCGTCATCTGTGCGCGCCACCCATCAGAATCGGTGCTCATACAGAGAGGCCTCCCGTCGATAGGAAGACCGGTGATCAAGGAGACATCCTGGAGCGTCACGGTCATCTCGCTAGTCCGAAGATGGAAACTGTGCGTCTCCGGCCTCCACCGATCAGCAAGAGAGGACACCAGTGGAGCGTTCAGGTTCGGCGTCGACCGGCTGACCAGCTGAATCCACGGGAGGAGTCCAGCCTGCTGGATGTACGGTGTGTACCGCTCATCGTAGGGCATGGCAGCACCAGAGACCCCGTGATACCGAATCTTCAGAGGCTCAAGCTTCTGCAAAAACACAAGTCATGAGAAATATTAGGGCATGTCAATTTCAACCAAAGGCAAATTTGCAAAATATTAAGAACACTCATTATTACCATCCCCCTTTCGCGCATCATGTAGGACCGGTGTTGCGTGTCATAGACATCGTCCAGAAGCCAAACCATTCTACAAAGTTCAAACAATAAACCTATATGAGTTCATCTCAAATATCGGTATAAACTATATGAGTTCATCTACAAGAATCTCAACATCTCCTTCTCACACAATGAATAAATGATTTGCAATACTCTTTTGAAAAATACTCTTATATATCTCCTATGTCATATGTGTTCATCTCAACATCACATATTTCAAATAAACTCAACATCTCATATATATCTAAAAACAACTCAACATCTCATAATTATCTACAAAACTCATGATTTGCAATACTCTTTTGAAAAATACTCTTATATATCTCCTAGGGTTTCACTAACAATAATCATGCATTGTGAACTAATCAACAATACTAGGGTAGTAATCAATAATCTAGGGTTTCACTAACAATGTGAACTCATGCATTGTGAACTAATGCATTGTGAACTAAACAATCTAGGGTTTCACTAACAATAATTATCTCCTATGTCATATGCATTGTGAACTCATGCATTGTGAACTAAACAACAATCTAGGGTTTCACTAACAATAATCATTGCAAATCCAACAACATAGGGGAACTCATTGCAAATCCAAAACTAGAACAAATCTGAGAAAGGATGAGATTTTAAGGGTAGAACGAAGGGGATCGGAGGAGATTACCTTCTAGGAGGGATTGGAGAAGGAATCCACGGAGGGAAACACCAGATCAGCAAGTTTTTGGAGAGGGGATTGAGAGGGGGAAAGGAGGGAGCCGCCGCCGCGCCCTCTCTGTTTCTTCTCTGGAAGAAATTTCGAATGGGGTCGGGGGGTGGGGAGGGCCAGGGGCTGCGGTTACTAAGTTGCAGTGCAACGCCTAAGAGCTAGGCGCTGCACATTGCACTGTGTGGCGCCTAGATCTTAGGCGCTGCACGGCTGCCACGCTGGCCGCGCCTGGCCCCGCGCTGCCACGCTGGCCGGGGATGCAGCGCCTAATCCGAAGGCGCTGCACAGTGTAGTGCAGCGCCCTGATGTAAGGCGCCACCCAAAACGGTCATTTTGTGAAAAAAAATTCAAACTCAGGTCAGTTTGTGAATTAGTTTGCCACTTAGGTCAAATATGTGTTTTTTGCCGTTTTTCGGTTTCGTATGATGCCCGCCCGAGGCCCGACTGTTAGTTGCAAAATCGACGACAGCACAGAAGGCCAGCAAACAGCGAGCAAGTGGAATGGCAGATCGAGGCTTTGCTGTCCGTATATTGCATCACTGTCGCTGATATTTAGAGCATGGTTAATAGTAGAGCCAGCTGCTGGCTATAAGTCATTGCCATGTCATCTATAGCCCATCTTATAGCCAGCATATACAATAGTTAATTAGAAGAGTGTACTACTTATTTATTATATGGCCCACCTTTCACTCTCACAAAATGCATAGGAGCACGTGCTAGAGCTGGCTCTTCATCAAGAGCCCGCTTACCTTCTCTCTCCTCTTCTCTTTCCTCCAACTAAGCAAAAATATACTAGTTTATTTCTTATAGCCCGCTGACTCAGATCTATTGTACTTGCTCTTAGAGCGACGGAGAGATGATTAATTGCGTGCATGGATCTTCTTTGCATGCCGTGTTTTCTATCCGAACACAATGAATTGCTAGGATTCAAAACAGGGCAACCGTGTGATCAGTTTTGGAGTTATTTTTACTTAGGGCATGGTCAATGCATAAGCCCAGGGTGATGCTTCACATGTCATGTATGATCAGATGATGTAGGGATCCTTGGCAGGAGGCAGGTGCTTAGAAAGAAAAAGTGTGGTCCAATGCCAAAAGCTGAAAAATTGAAGTAGAAAGTAGAGATGTATGTGTACGAGAATCTCTATTTTCTTTTTCTTTATGATGCCCACTAGTGATAGCTTGCATTGAAAATAAATAAATCAATATAGATGCCTTAAACTACTTTTTATCATGAAGCATCTGTATCCGTATGCCATCATTGTACATGCCCTTAGCACAAGTGACAACAATGTTAAAAGTGAAAGGCATCAAAAAGTGACGAAATACCTTTTTAGGTTCGTGACTAAATGCAGCACACCAAACAAGCTCAACATTGACGATAATGTAGATGTTGGTGTGTGTGGTGCTTTCCTCTTGAAGGCAAAGAACAAACTAGAATTATGGTAAAACTGAAGAAAAAAGAATCTTATTATTAATTTGGGGTTTACTTTTCATGGGCCGTCAACAAAGAGATTGTTTTTTCTTACAAAATAACCGCAACAGGCTATTTTAATGTGAGAAGATTACAGATAAGAACATACTGAAAATACAAACACATTAGAGCATGGTATATGGTCTTGACTAAACGAAAGAGGAAACCCACAAAATCAAAGAGCACTGTCCGAGCTAATATGCGTCAAGCACGGTCAACAACTCAAACATTATCTCGCGAGAAGGGAAAAAGGAACATCAGAGCTTGATACATTGACACATGAAAAAAAGTCCAAGCTTCATGCATCAACTCTTGTCACATAGAAAAAGGAACATTGTCGAGCTTCATACATCAAATCAAACATTGTCACATAGAAAAAGGAGCATGGCCCGAGCTCGGTACAATGGTGCCCAGACCCAACATCACGAGACATGTCTCATAATCCATAATAGTGATCTCCATGAGCTTGCAAAACTCACCTTAGCCGGATGTTCCTCGTTGCCTCTCCTTTCGACTATGTTAGGTTGTCTTCACCATATGAAAAACAAGGTGCCATCCAAAATCCATAGAATTGAACCCATAGGAAAAAGATCAAATCAACAACATGGGAGGGCGCGAGACACGTGCCGAGGCACCCTCCTGATCGAGCGTAGTTAGCTCAACAACATTGAACCCATGGCAATTCACCGAAACGGACCTCATGTGTCACCCATTTGGCTTGTGATCTCATTGGAACCAATTCAAGTTCTGGATATTGTCCTTGCAAAGTTTGTTTATACAAATTAAGCTAGATAGCCAAAGAAACATGACCTCCACAACATCTTGACAGTTGACATCAAATTTGGTCAGAGTTAACAAAGTTGGCAGTCCAGAATTTGGCTCTCCAAATAGAAATCCCAATACCCTCCCGCATCAAAGGCAGGACAATGTAGTCTCAGTCCTCAAGGAAAAAAAAATCTCATAAGATCAGATTTTTTTTCTTGATCAAATTAGGCCCTCCTGAGCAAATGGCACATGTCTTTCCATATCCCAAAACGCTCTTTCTTTCCCAACATGTTTGTTACCTATGGCGTGGAACCTAACAATAGTCTCTTAGCGTGGCTCCGACAAAGATTTACCTCTAAAGCAAATGCCATCTTCTATGGTGGTGTGGCGTTGAAGATAAACAACAATCAAAGGAGATGTGTGTTATGGGTATAGTTGTTCTTTGTGTTGGAAATATGCCCTAGAGGCAATTAATAAAGTGTTTATTATCATATTTCTCCGTTCATGATAATGGTTTATTATTCATGCTAGAATTGTATTGACCGGAAACTTAATACATGTGTGGATAATAGACAAATACTGAGTCCCTAGTAAGCCTCTACTAGACTAGCTCGTTGATTAAAAGATGGTCAAGATTTCCTGACCATGGACATGAGTTGTCATTTGATAATGGGATCACATCATTAGGAGAATGATGTGATGGACTTGACCCAACCGTTAGCATAACAAATGATCGTTCAGTTTATTGCTATTGCTTTCACTATGTCAAATACACGTTCCTCTGACCATGAGATCATGCAACTCCCGGATACCGTAGGAATACTTTGGGTGTATCAAACGTCACAACGTAACTGGGTGATTATAAAGGTGCACTACAGGTATCTCCGAAAGTGTTTGTTGAGTTGGCATGGATCGAGATTGGGATTTGTCACTCCGACTATCGGAGAGGTATCTCTGGGCCCTCTCGGTAATACAGCATCACAGAAGCCTTGCAAGCACCGTGACTAAAGAGTTAGTTGCAAGATGATGTATTACGGAACGAGTAAAGAGACTTGCCGGTAACGAGATTGAACTAGGTATTGGATACCGACGATCGAATCTCGGGCAAGTAACATACCGCCGGACAAAGGGAACAACGTATGTTGACATATGAGGTTCACCGATAAAGATCTTCGTGGAATATGTAGGAACCAATATGAGCATCCAGGTTCCGCTGTTGGTTATTGACCAGAGAGTCGTCTCGGTCATGTCTACATCATTCCCGAACCCGTAGGGTCCGCACACTTAAGGTTCGATGACGATATAGTATTATATGAGTTATGTGATTGGTGACCGAATGTTGTTCGGAGTCCCGGATGAGATCACGGACATGACGAGGAGTCTCGAAATGGTCGAGAGGTAAAGATTCATATATTGGAAGGCTATATTCGGACATCGGAAAGGTTCCGAGTGATTCGGGTA
This sequence comes from Elymus sibiricus, assembly GCA_039707655.1. Lineage (NCBI taxonomy): Eukaryota > Viridiplantae > Streptophyta > Magnoliopsida > Poales > Poaceae > Elymus > Elymus sibiricus. Next base: position 413,557,720 of record CM077671.1, on the reverse strand, counting down.
TTTTTCGGAGTACCGGGGAGTTACGGGAATTCACCGGGAGAAGTAATGGGCCTTATTGGGCCATACGGGAAAAAGAGAGGCAGGCCACGTGAGGAGGCGCGCGCCCCCCCTTGCCCAAACCGAATTGGACTAGGGGAGGGGGCGCAACCCCCTCTTTCCTTTCTCTCTCCCTCTCCTTCCTTCTTCCCCCTTCCACCAAGTGGAATCCTACTAGGACTTGGAGTCCTAGTAGGACTCCTCTCTCTTGGCGCAGCCCCTAGGGCCAGCCTCCTCCCCTCTCCCTCCTTTATATACGGAGGAGGGGCACCCCTTGGAGACACACAATTGTCCCATAGCCGTGTGCGGTGCCCCGATCTCCGTTTTCCACCTCGGTCATATTTTCGGAGAGCTTAGGCGAAGCCCTGCCGGAATCACTTCACCGTCACCGTCGCCACGCCGTCGTGCTGACGGAACTCATCTACTTCCTCGATGTCTTGCTGGATCAAGAAGGCGAGGATCGTCACCGAGCTGCACGTGTGTAGAACTCGGAGGTGCCGTACGTTCGGTACTCGATCGGTGGAGCTCGAAGGATTGTTCGACTACATCAACCGCGTTGTGAGACGCTTCCGCTAACGGTCTACGAGGGTACGTAGACACACTCTCCCCTCTCGTAGCGATGCATCTCCATGGATAGATCTTGCGTGAGCGTAGGAATTTTTTTGAAATTCATGCTCCGTTCCCCAACACTTTGTTGGATTGGAGGATGTACATGTTGGATATAGCCAGATCTAGCTCTTGCGTCGTGTCCTCCGACCATTATGAAGACTAGGCCTGAGAGAGGTGACACGGGGCAACTCCCCCTAGGTGGAGACGAGAATGGGCAACGCCGTGAATGGCAAGACAAGACAACAATACAATGGCAGGGCATTGGTGGAGATATGTGTCTCGTCCGAAGTGTGTCAACATCATTAGTTTTCGTGTTTTATGTGGCCATTTTTCTTAACCCCCCTCCCCCGGGCGCCCCGAGGCTTTCGAGTTGCTTTGTCCACGTCACATTTGTACAGTAGGGTTGGACCAATTTGTGGGTCATTCAAATCAAATTATATTCACAACGTTATCAAAAAGATCGATGTATGCATAGTCCTACAGTCCTGATCGACATATGCATAGTCCCACGCAGCAACGAGGGGGGGGGGGGGGGGGGGGGGATGGCTGTCTCGTCGTCTGTGCGGTGTCCCGGTGAACATGTCTAATATTTTGACATAAGACTTCATCAGATTTAGCAAAGTTTGCTGATGCAGCACTGAACATGGCTAGTACTTTATTTCAAACATGTGCTACAATTTGGCATCGGATTTTGTCACATTTAGCAAAGTTTGCCGATCTCCGGAACCGACATCCAAACAACCCACTCCCGAGCGCGCCATAGGGGGGAGGTCGCAGTCCCTGTCCCAGCTCCCGATGAGTGACATCCATGGCCCAATAGGGAACAGCTGTACGAGCAGAGGGCATTTCAGTCCAAACCACCTCGGAGGTTGGGCCGTCACATCTGCTCGCCCCTCGCGGGGGAGAAAAAAAAGGCGCCCCCTCCCCGCGATATAATTCCCACCGAGGCGCGGAAGGAAGCGTCCGTGAGGGAGCAGACTCGCAGACGGAGCGCGTCTCGTCTCGTCGCAGTAAAAACTGGGGAGACGGCCGCGGCCGCACATGCTTTAAGTCCCACTCCCTCCACCACCACCACCACCACCACCTGCTCAGTCGCCTCAGATCTCCAGCTCCCCCCCCCCCCCCCCCCCCCCCCCCCCCCCTTCATCGGCGGGCGCGGCCGCATTCCTCGCCGTACAGAGCGAAGCGGGGATCGGTGGGTGGGTTGGTGCAGCTGCTCCCAGTGAAAGGGAGAGTGTCGGTGGAGTAGCGGGGCAGGAAATGGCGCCGGTTGGTGGCGTCGCCGGGGGCTCCAGATCCGCGGCCTGCTGCGCCGTGCTCCTCGCGGCCGTGCTCTTCTTCTCCGCGCCGGACACCACAGGTTCGGCTCCTCTCCTTCCCACCCACACCGGTCCTTCTCTCCCTCTCTCGTGCCTCGTCGTCGTGCGTGGAGCCGGCGAATCGGTACACGGATCCCGATCGCCGCGGAGCATCGCTGGGACGAGGCGGTCGTACGGTTCTGCTCTGCGCGCTGGTCAATGCCCACTCCCGTTTAGTTAGTGCTGTCGGTGTCGGCGGCTTCTAATTTTGATCCCACTGGGTTAGTTCTGTCCGTTCATTTCGAGCCTGTCCGAGTTCTGAAGCCAGATTAGGAAGCTATCCATATCTGTGAGACGAGCGATCTGTCGAGCTTCCTCGCTGCCACTCTGCTGATTCTTGTTCACACTTGCTCGTGGCGAGCTTTGTGGCGATAGATCTGTCCAGGAGGGACGCGAATCAGTAAAAACATATCGACCAATTTAAGCGTATAGATCCTGCAAATTGGAATTATGATGTAATTATTAGTAGTACTCTTTATTGTATCCTGCTAAAAACATATCTAGTGTGTCTCACCTTCTTTATTTAGTCTGTTTCCGTATGCAGTATCTAATATATGCACCCTTTGTTTGTTTGTTTGTTCTCGCAGAGGCTTATGATTCGCTGGATCCAAATGGCAACATCACCATAAAATGGGATATTATTTCGTGGACTCCTGATGGCTATGTTGTAAGTAGCACGTCTTCACATCAACAGTTTGCCAATGATCGATCACTAACTTTGCCACAAACAATATCGTAGCCACCAAGTACAATTATCAGCAGATTATGGATATCTGGTCACCTTTTACCTGTATCATGATCTTTATTCCAAACTTGTCATGCGCAGGCCACAGTCACAATGTTCAACTACCAGCAGTTCCGACACATATCTGCACCTGGGTGGCAGCTGGGGTGGTCGTGGGCAAAGAAAGAGGTCATCTGGTCGATGGTGGGGGCTCAGGCCACTGAGCAGGGTGATTGCTCAAAATTCAAGAGTGCCCCTCCCCATTGCTGCAAGAGAGATCCGACGATTGTCGATCTTCTTCCAGGCACCCCATTCAACCAGCAAATTGCCAATTGTTGTAAGGCTGGAGTTATAAAGACATTTAACCAGGACCCAGGAAATGCTGCTTCCTCCTTCCAGATTAGTGTAGGTCTTGCTGGGACTACCAATAAGACGGTTAAGATGCCGAAAAACTTCACCCTTAAGGCCCCAGGTCCGGGGTACACATGTGGGCGTGCTCTTGTTGGCAGGCCTACCAAGTATTACTCGTCAGACGGGCGCAGGGTAACCCAAGCTCTCAGTAAGTTGTCGACTTATTGCTCCTCACTGCTTGCTCTATATTGCTTTAATACTCTGCGCAAATGCATTAGCAAGCTAAACCAATTGAGCTAAACACATCTGAGTACCACTTTTGCATGTTTCTGCTCCTTAATCGTTAATGAAGGTTATGCTACAATATGTGTAGGATTAGTGAAAGACTGAAAGGGGTGAAACCATTGAAACGAGAAGTGATTCATTTTTGAAAGGAGATGAGTTCATCACCTATGATCGATGTTAGCTGATATTTATTTGAAAATAAGCCACCGCCAAGCCTGATAATATCTTAACTAGTTTTCTTCACTTGCAAATAATGCATGTCAAATGCAGGAAACATCATATTGGTTCCATATATGTTTTATGCTTTATTGCTGATAATGTTCTTTATTTAGTGTGTATTAACAAAAGAAATTCTCTATTGGCAGTGTCCTGGAATGTAACCTGCACATACTCCCAATTTCTTGCTCAGAAGACTCCGACCTGCTGTGTATCTCTCTCATCGTTTTATAATGACACTATTGTGAACTGCCCAACGTGTTCTTGCGGCTGCCAAAACAATATCACTCGTCCAGGAAGCTGTGTAAAGTGAGTTAATAATTGTTACTCTTTACTATGCTTCCTATTAAGGTTCTAACTTTCTGCACGAATCCTATCCATTTTACAGTGACAATTCACCTTATTTACAATCTGCCATCAATGGCCCTGGCAAATTAACCGGCCAGCCTCTTGTCCAATGTACTTCCCACATGTGCCCGATAAGAATCCATTGGCATGTGAAGCTCAACTACAAGGACTATTGGAGAGTGAAAGTCACCATCACAAACTTCAACTACCGCATGAATTATACAGACTGGAACTTGGTTGCCCAGCATCCTAACTTCGATAATATCACAAAGCTGTTCAGCTTCAACTATAAGCCACTTACCCCATATGGAGGCCGCATAAGTAAGTCACCTTGTGAACTGTTTTAATTAGTTTCTGACTTGAGATGTGCCTCCTATCTAATGTGCTTATTCCTCCCATTTCAGATGATACCGCAATGTTCTGGGGAATGAAATTCTACAATGATTTGCTCAATCAAGCTGGTCCGCTTGGAAACGCGCAGTCAGAACTACTCATGCGGAAGGACTCAGAGACTTTCACCTTCCAGAAAGGATGGGCGTTTCCACGGCGTGTGTACTTCAATGGTGATAACTGTGTCATGCCGTCTCCTGATGACTATCCATGGTTGCCTAGTGCAAGCCCTCTAACAAAACAACCATGGACACTCCCACTCTTGGTGTTCTGGACTGCATTAGCTACTTTGCTGGCTTACTATGTATGATGAATGAGACCCAAGAGATTCAGCGAACTTCAAGTCGCTGTCAGGTTCCATGATGTGCGCGGCAGCAGGTCATTTGTTCATTCAATTCCACGGTTGCATAGAAGAGACGGGTGCCGCGCTGAGGAAAGCTGATATGTTTGTGTTTTGTAAGTTAAAAGGGGCTGGAAATGTATTTCTTGTTTGGTATATACTTGCCACGGAAACTTTGGTGAACTTAGTTACTGCAATTTAGGTAATTACGGTTGCACCTTCTGTATTTTATAGCAGACGCAGACATTTTAATTGAATCATATGACTGCCTTTCTTTTTAGTGATTGTATGAGTTACATAATAATGTTTTTGTATAATTTGTAAAAACTGAGAAGATGCTGTTTGTTGAGACAATCTAGCATTATTTTCCTGAGCCCTTTGGTTTTCGAAGTAAGTGCTAGAGATAACAAGAATCAAAAGAAGCACATGACAACACTCAGGCTAGGCTGAACAGAAACGTACCTGAGATCACAAAACTATAATGTACAGCAAAAAAGGCATGAAATGGTTCTTCTCTATCTGCACATTGTATGAATTTAGAAAATTGCAATCCTGCAGCAGTGAATGAGCATGCTTTTCACGTACCAGGTTGTCTTCCTGATTGTTGCGTTTAACGGGCTGCTTCTTCATCAAACATTTGTTGTTTGAATGTAATGTGATTCTCTGCTTTTGACCTTGTGAGATGCCCTGATGATGTTCATGATCTTACCATCTTACTTCTGGCTGGCTGGACCAGTTCCCTCCCAGCCAAATAAATAAATAAATACTCCCTCCGGCCCATAATATAAGAACGTTTTATAAGCAAAAATACCTGTAAAACGTTCTTATATTATGGGAGGGAGGGAGTAATAGGTATGATGGGAGGGACTGCTCTATGCTGGACAATAATGGAAAACCAGAAATGCAGCATGTTTTGATAAGAAAATGCCTAATGATCCTGCAGCCGTTATCTTCCATCTTTGCAGTCATCTCACCAACTGGAAAATCTTGTAGACAAACCTAAAAGCAGGAAGCATTGAGCTTGCCGTGGAGGAGATCAAACAGGTGGTGCGGGAGATCTACAACAGAAGCCCTAGGGTTCCAAGAATCACGGGTGGATGATTTCTACTACACTCCTTTCTTGTTTTCTTTCTTCCTTGAGTGATATAAGCTCTTTAGTTTGCTTTACAAGAATTGTTCCTGTTTGTGTGCGAGTGCCAAAACACTCTGTTTTATTGCGAGTGAGCTGGTTTTCAGGACCTGCGCAGTTACCTGAAAGCTACTAGATGTTAGTTTGCCTGACTGATGATGCCCATACTGCCCTGGGTATATCGCTCCAGGTTTTCTTATGCTTTCTCTCTTTTGAATGTCGTAAGACTGTCGGTTTCTTTAATGGAAACCGACGAGGGGAGGCTCGTTGTTTCAAAGATAAATAAATAAACAACGGGTTGCCTCTTCTGAATTTAAAAGAGGTAAGCTGCTTGTATGTTGTGCCGTTTTGCCCCCAAAATAGCACCATTTTGACGGGTACAAGATATGCCCGTCTACCTTTCATTCTTCTGAAAGAAAATGGTATGCTCATCTGCAGTTAGTTTGGCAAACGGACTGACGGCGCTAAATGATTTTCTGTTTGAGATGAGGCCGTACAAAAATGACTGCGCTTACCCAAATTTCATTCTAGTGATGGAACCAGGGAGCAAACCTCCCCAATGATCTAAAAATATCTTCGATCAATAATCACGAGGCAACGTTACTAATCAAACAAGAGGAACTTGTATCATTCAGAGCAAAGAAACCGAAACATAACAGCGTTACTACAAATTACAGAACATGTCAGGATATATAGCAGCACAAGAAATCCCGTAAACAATTTACCTTTGGAAGGATGCTGTATCCATGCCCTCCGAAACATCCTCGTCTGCAACAAGGAATAACCGGACATTGTTGAAGGGAGCTATACTTTGCCTCAGAAGCTTCATGGTGTTGTCTCTGCTGAGTCTCGGAGATCAGAGGACATATGCTGCCTATGGCCTGGCATATATACCCATGAGTGGAGTCAAAGATTGCAGTGTAATGGATGGATCAGGGATATGGTTCACCCGTAGCTGTTGGTTTGTTGGCTGGTTGCAGTTGCAAGCAAGCCCCAGGTTCAGAAGAAGCTCAGCAGTCAGCACCACCTTCCACATGTTGGTTTTTGCTCTGCCTTCAAGCAACGCCATCCATTTCAAGTGAGACTTCTGCACAATACAATCAGGTAAGGAGTACATTTCCAGGTTACTAGCACATGAGAAAAATTCTCCAACTATCACCTAGTGATGGTGAAACATCCCCAGTAGAGAAATGTCCAGAGGGTCCGGCAAAAATTACCTGCTAGTATCTTCCTTAAGTCTACTGCCCAACTATCTACACCTTGTGAGGTGACACAAGGGGAAGAAAAACGAATAGGAAAATATATGGAAGAAATGCTTGCAGAGGAAGCTTTCAACAAATGTCGACTCAAATGGAGGGGCCATCAAATCCCATTTTACATCTTGAATGTTACGAAAGAACAAGTTACACAAAAGTCTTCAGGGTTATTCCGGAGGAAGTGAGAGAGATTGAAAAACCACAATATTCAGAAATAGCAGTGCTGTGGCGCATCCCCGGAAAATAACAAAAAAAGAAGCAGTAATGGTATGGAAGAAATTTGTGCCAGCAGCTGCCTCGAGGCGTAAGAGGGTTTACATCACACACATGGTTTAGGTTTTGTAATGAATCTATCCATTGAATGACATATTGATAAATTAGTACCACCAATTTGTTGACAAATATTTGACTCAAGTACCTAAGGGCTCAATACAGCAATGTGTCTTCGCCTTTGGACAGAAGTACATAATCTCTCCATCCATAATCAGCTATAAATGGGTTGGTTACCCCAAAATGGTCCTTCAATCAACCTATAACCGATTATCACTTCCTTCGTGCATACAATATGGCAACAGCGGCTGATATCCCGACTGCTGCTACTGGAATGGCCCAGTACTGCGCCGCATAGGCCACCAGCTTGCTGGCGAAGTCCATGTCCTGCTCTTTCCTGAAAACCTCCATCTCAGGCATGTCAGGTGCTTCATCCAAGTCCAACTCCCCAATGAAGTAATCCTTCATTAACTCCTTGGCATCCTTGCTGTGCCCTGCATCTTCAAATTCTTCGGTGCCATCCATACCTTAAACAGATTATCATATATGAGCAGACAGCCTAAGAGATAATAAAATGTGCTGAACAAGAACATGAAAACAAGAAGTGAGAATGAGAAGCAGTACCAGTCACGGCAAGCAGAACATCAGCACCCCCAGGATGGTCATCCAAATACGCGGTCACATCATAAATCTGCAATGTATTCATCAACACAGCATGAGATCGCCACACAATCAGAATAGTGGAACATATTGCCAAGTATTGCGATGCGAATCTACTCTCTGCTGACACAAATTCTATTTGATTGAAAGCCCTCAACAAAGGCATCTGCTGTGGTTGCTTTCAAGAGAGGAAAGCAACCTCCACAAGTAAGATACCCAGCACAACTGTCCCACGAGGATTAAACCTTGCATTGCCAGTGCACAGGATTGGTGCCTAGACTAGCAGGCCACGCCATTCGCAGAGACGTTAGGTTTCGATTTCTGCGGCCTTATCACTAACAAAGCGAGCGCAGGATCTCCTAGGCATTCGGTCGAACAGGCTAAGGGCGGGGGAAGAAGCCCAAGCAGCAACGACGAAGCGCGTCCATACACCCTACTTACCTACCTACCTACCGATCCTACGGGCACTACTATTGAAGCCAGATCGGCAGCGAGGAGTATGAGGGAGGCGCTAGCGGCGGCGCTACCTTGCCGTCGACGACGATCCAGCAGTCGTCGGGGGTGTTGTGGAGGGCGGCCTCCTTCATGCTGTACAGCTTCGTCAGCGTCGGCATCTCGCTCTCGCTTTCCCTGTCCGATCGGCGGGGGGCGAGGGAATACTGCTGTACGGAGTGGGTGAATCTGCCCCGGCTTGCGGAGGAAGAAGGAGGGTGGGTATCTGGATTCTGGACCAGGTATCTGTTCTTCAATCTGCCGCCGCTTGCCTTGCAGAGAAAGAAGAACTGCTTCGGGGGATGATTTCGGGGAGTCGGGGGTTGGGATTAGGCCTCGTGGGCCTAGATAATGGATCGTCGCAGCCCGCCAACGGCAAGGCAGCAACCCTGCCAAATTGATGGCCCATAGCCCACAGAGGTAGTTCTTTTGTCTGTCGATGATGGGTAGGACCGTAGGAAGTACAGAGGGATGTTTGTTAAAAAAAGGAATAGAGGGATGCTCAATCCTACATACAGAAAAAACTTTTTTCGCGAATACGAAAAGGTTGTGTATCTTTTCATTGATAGAATGAATAAAATGAGTACATAGGGGTGCAACACATGACACGAACGCAGGCAGACTTGAACATGGTGCCCGAGCAGAGAGACAAGGGATGCTCGACCCGAACAGAAGATACATCATAGCTAAACCTACCAAGCTTGAACCACGAGCTACAATGCTGAACCAAACAAGAATTCCAACATCACCCGAACCAACACCGGGGACACTGCAAGCAAGCAAGATAGCGCCTTCAAGAAATAAGACGACGTCGAGACGCCGTCGCCATCCGGTCCAGGGTAACCAGACCTAGGGTTTCCCCTGAGCTCAAAGAGGGCCGTAGCTGAAGGCCTTGATAGTGCCTCCAAGAAGGAAACAACACCCGCGGGCGCCGTCGTTGCCAACACATGCAAGCCGAGCAGGGATCTCTCCCGGGCCTGAAGCTTGAGCAATCTCATTGCCGCCGAGTCTGGAATCGAAGATGGGGAAGTCCGCGTTGGTCGGAACCGCCATGTCGGGAGGGGGTTGGCGGGGCTGCACTTGCTGTTGGAGTGTGGCACCGCCTTTGAACCCACGAGTGTTGGATCCGGCAAAAGGGGAGGCTTTGAGGCATACGGGGTGGGGCAGGCGACGAAGTGAACCACACGGAGGGCTCGGGGTGATGGCGTCCATGGTACAAGGTACTTTCTGTCAGATCGTAAGCAACAATGCGTATTTAAATGGGTGTGGCTAGGTCTCGGTCAATTGAGACTTAACCAAGTCCGAATCAAGTGACATAACATGTAAAAAGGAAAGAAAGAAACTGAAAAGAAAAAGTTACACGGATCTCAATATAAGATCTCATAAATATGACATCGACTGAGACATAACCAAATCTCAGTTGACTGAGATTTAGCAAAACTGTATTTAAATATAGATGGATAGCAAGAGGCTATGTGCAAGTGAATGAAATAAACTATGACAACTGCTTGTAGATACTTTTTTTCTTTCGTTCTCATAGAAGATTACTCGCTCGACAAATAGAAAAGCGAACGGTCAGAAACCAAACCATGCGGGCAAAGGTTAATGTCAAAATGTTGTAATATATAGGATCCGATGCTTCATATTACACAAAACTTGTAAATGTCCTAGTGATTGTTTGCTCATGCCTAAAGGCATGGTACCATGCAACCATTGCTTTTCCAAAATTTTCATTGCACCATTATCTTTATTGTGATGGTAAGTGTGCAAAAACACCCTATACAAATTAACCAAAAGTGCAAGGGGTCTAAGCTATGCTGACATGGCGGCCATGTGGCCAGCCTTTTCACTCTCAAATCGGTTTTGGCCTTATTCGATTAATCCGTTCGTGAGTTCTTCGCCTAAAATGTGCAATCAGTACGAGTTAATAACTAATGGCACAATTCACACAAAAATGCATGTCCATGGGACACAAAACCACATAATTTGGGCTTTCGGCTTGGCATTGGCATCAAGGCCGATCTTCTCCCCTTTCCCTAGCGACTCGGGCGATTAGGGTTGCTCGCCTCCTGCGAGTGGCGCCGCATGTTTGCCTAGACTTCTATGGCCTTAGGCCATGGAGGCGCGGTGGACCTCGGGCCTTGTCGGCGGGAGGGCTCCTGCTTCATTTTTCCCGTCTCCCTCGTCCCGACGGAGCGTCTAGCATCACTAGTAGAAAACATGCCTTTGGACCGTAGCATTAGTCCCGGTCGGGTTTTGGACCAGGACTAATGTGACCACTAGTCCCGGTTCATGAGGCTAGGCTTTAGTCCCGGTTCACGAGGAACCTCTAGTCCCGGTTGGTGTTACCAACCGGGACTAAAGGGGTGGTGGCAGGCTGACGTCAGGCTGGGGCCCCTGCGAGCCCCTTTAGTCCGGGTTGGTAGCACCAACCGTTACTAGAGATGGACCTTTAGTCCTGGTTAGTATCACCAACCGGGACTAAAGATATCACTATATAGAATGCTTCGTGCAGCCCGAGCCCAAGAGCTCTACTTTCTCTCCTCTGTTCTCCTCCTTCGTGCATTCAGTTTTTGCCGTAAACCTCTCAACTTTTTAGCACCTGCTATGTGTGTGAAATGATGATACCATGCCAAGTTTCAACCTTTTCAGAGTTCATTTGTACTGTTTTTCAATTTCAGGGTCATTCAGTGCAAAAAATCATTAAATGCATGAAAAATAGCAAATGAAGTTAGAAAGGGTTGAAATTTGAGGATGTGGCTTTGAATGGTGCATATTGAATGCACAAAAAGTCTGGAGTTGAAATAAGTTTAAAAAAATTAAATGCCTTTGTAACAGATGAGTTTTCGTCCGAAACCCTCATACTTCGAAGAAGATGGTCCAGTTTCTTCTCCTTCGTGCATCCAGTTTTTGTCGTAACCCTCTCAACTTTTTAGCACCTGCTATGTGTGTGAAATGATGATACCATGCCTAGTTTCACTTTTCAGAGTTCATTTGTACTGCTTTTCAATTTCAGGGTCATTCGGCGCAAAAAAATCATTAAATGCATGAAAAATAGGAAATGAAGTTAAAAAGGGTTGAAATTTGAGGATGTGACTTTGAATGGTGCATATTGAATGCACAAAAAGTCTGGAGTTGAAATAAGTTTAACAAAATTAAATGCCTTAGTAACACATGCGTTTTCGTCCGAAACCCTCATACTTCGAAGGAGATGGTCCAGTTTGTACACGAAGTGCATCCAGTTTTTGCCGTAACCCTCTCAACTTTTTAGCACATGCTATGTGTGTGAAATGATGATACCATGCCAAGTTTCAACCTTTTCAGAGTTTATTTGTACGGCTTTTCAATTTTAGGGCCATTCGACGCAAAAAATCATTAAATGCATGAAAAATAGCAAATGAAGTTAGAAAGGGTTGAAATTTGAGGATGTGGCTTTGAATGGTGCATATTGAATGAAAAAAAAGTCTAGAGTTGAAATAAGTTTAAAAAAATTAAATGCCTTTGTAACAGATGAGTTTTCGTCCGAAACCCTCATACTTCAAAGGAGATGGTCCAGTTTGTACACGAAGTGCGTCCAGTTTTTGCCATAACCCTTTCAACTTTTTAGCACATGCTATGTGTGTGAAATGATGATACCATGCCAATTTTCAACCTTTTTAGAGCTCATTTGTACTGTTTTTCAATTTCAGGGCCATTCGGCGCAAAAAACATTAAATGTATGAAAAATAGCAAATGAAGTTAGAAAGGGTTGAAATTTGAGGATGTGACTTTGAATGGTGCATATTGAATGCACAAAAAGTCTGGAGTTGAAATAAGTTTAAAAAAAATAAATGCCTTTGTAACAGATGAGTTTTCGTTCGAAACCCTCATACTTCGAAGGAGATGGTCCAGTTTGTACACGAAGTGCATCCACTTTTTTCCGTAACCCTCTCAACTTTTTAGCACATGCTATGTGTGTGAAATGATGATACCATGCCAAGTTTCAACCTTTTCAGAGTTCATTTGTACTGCTTTTCAATTTCAGGGTCATTCGGCGCAAAGAAATCATTAAATGCATGAAAAATAACAAATGAAGTTAGAAATGGTTGAAATTTGAGGATGTGGCTTTGAATGGTGCATATTGAATGCACAAAAAGTCTGGAGTTGAAATAAGTTTAAAAAATTAAATGCCTTTGTAACAGATGAGTTTTCGTCCGAAACCCTCATACTTTGAAGGAGATGGTCCAGTTTCTTCTCCTTCGTGCATCCAGTTTTTGTCGTAACCCTTTCAACTTTTTAGCACCTGCTATGTGTGTGAAATCATGAACACAGGAAATGTTGATGTCGTCTGACGACGAGGGGAGGTTCCCTGAGTGCCCTTTGTGCTGGGATGACAGGGGTATATGCGACATTTATCCTCATATAGACAACGGTACATCCTTCACCGTCAAGTTAACGGAAGAATTTAGTTATTACGGTATGCAAAGACGACATGTATTTTCTGTTAATGAAGTATGACGTGTGCTTTTTTTGCTTTAATTAACCTTTAATTTCCTTTTGTATAATTCGACTAGTGCGTTCCCTGCCATGCAAGATTCGCTATCTTGGACAAGTTCCATTTCAAAAAGAAGGATAGTACAGAGCCTAAGATAGCTCACCTAAGAACGGAGCATTACACTTTTGTTGTTAAGGTGAAAAATAACGAAGATCACACATATTTTGGTTGTTCTAATTGGAGAGCATTTTGCAAAGCATATGGGTTGGATGAGGACATGAACATTACCTTCGATCTTGGTAATGACGATGTTCGTGATAATAATATAGAAATTTGGGTGCATGCGGAGGATGACTTGATTCCAGTTCTACCTCCAGGTGCGTTTGTCAACAGATTTGTTAGGTAATTTATATTGAGTTGAAAAGTATTTGGTACTCATCCCGACTAAATTTCTTTATTTTTAATTATCATCTTATTTCCGTGCTACAAGAACTACCCGACAGATAATAGATCGGACATACCACAGTTATGACTCCAAGCTTACTTGTTTGGAGAAAGAACATCTCATCTCATTTATTCATGATGTTCAGCATCATAATAAAAATTACATGACTGGTAGCATTTATCATGGATATGTGCCACTAGTGCACAAGTTAAACCCTTATAACATCACTAGAGACAACTTTGTAAGATTTTTTTACTCTTGTGTCATTAGTCCATCCTTTTCATACATTGTTCTTAAGCAAAACTAGTTTGCTAACTATGTTATTATAACTTATGTTCTTCAATAGGTACTCCCGCCAGAGACCGTGCCTAAATGGATGTTTACCAAAGCTAATTTGCATATGGTTAGTTTACGGCCAATGCCGATGAGTTACCCTGGTAAATAAACGATATCTCGAAGTGAGAAAACCATGAAAATCAAAGGATGGAGCAAGGCAATAAAAGCATCCAGGCAACCACTTGGAGACTATAACTTGCGCAAGCCACAAGTTGGAGATAGGTTGATCTGTAGTCTTCAATGAGGGGATGCAGGAGTTCACCTTTTTTATGCTATTTAACCTAGTAGTTAGTGTTGATAACTTGTGATAACTTCGTGAAGAGCTGTTTAACTAGCTAGTATGATAACAACTAGAATGATGAGGAGTTGATTAAGATGATGATGAGTTGTTGGATGTTGAATGATGATGAGTTGATTAAGATGATGATGATGAGTTGTTATGTGACTTATACAAGTACAAATTAGATGGCGTATTTTCCTCTAGTTCAACTTGGTCTATTGCATCCATCTAATTTGTATTCATGTTGGATGTTGTTCTTCCATAATTTGTACTGATGTTGTATATTAATATGTGTAACCGCGTGAAAATACAATATAAATAAAAAAGAAAAGAGAAACACAAAAGGAAACACGACCTTTTAGTCCCGGCTGGTGTAACCAATCGGGACTAAAAGTCCTCCAACCCATGGCGCGCGCAGGCAGCCACGTGGAGGTCTTTAGTCCTGGTTTGTGGCCAACCGGGACTAAAGGGGGGAGGCATTCAGTCCCGATTTATTAGTCCCGGTTGGCGAACCGGGACTAAAGAACTCCTCCAACGGGGACTAAAGCCCGTTTCTCCACTAGTGCATTATCGGAGGACGTGTGGATGTGTGTCTCCAACGGATTCCTAAGGATACGGTCGTCGTTTGTCGTCGTTGGATCTATTTGGATACATCTTCGTTGGTCTGCATTCGCTACAGGCGGGGTACTTTCGATCTACGCTTCTCCTCATCGACAACGATTGTTGTTCTGGTACGCTGGTCCCATGGGGCCTTAGCACGATGACTTCTCGACTGTCTACTATAACAAGGTTTGTCTGACTTCGGTAAGGGAGGGGCAATGACGGTGCCACGTCTTCGGCTCGCTACAGTGCTTGTAGTCCTCGTTAGGTTGTCTACATACCTAAATGTATTTTTTCTTACTTCTGATGTTCTTTGTACTGCCATGACTATTGATGAATAGATTGGAAGTTATTTCTCACAAAAAAGGTTATTTTTGGTATATCCACTTGGTTAAGCTACTTCTATATGTTTTCATGTTGAGATTAATCGGAAGTAAGAATGAAAATGATATAAACCTCATGCCAGCATTGTGTGCTTCTAGAAAGAAACGAAAGAAAAGAGTGTGTACTTCGGGTGAAGAAGCGTGAACTAGGCTTGTTGCAAGTTCGACCATGTTACAACCATGCATGCAACATGTCCCTTGTCAAAGAGCCAACCCAACTGTTTCTGTTTGGCATGCCTACCAAACACAAAGTGAGTGAGAATTCTTATGGTAATCTTGGCAACTTCCGATGCTACATAAATCCACACCCCGCGCCTTTCCCGGTCATCTTGGTAGAGACCAAAATGGCACGTATAAGTTTGATATATCACACACTGCAGCGATTCTATGAGATATTGGAGATAAACTAATCACAACGATGCGGATTATCCACTCGTGTGTTGTAGGGATGCGGTGGTCTTTTCGTGGGCTGGCCAGACTTGGTTCAGAGCCTAATCGATTATGTTAAGACCGTCCATTGTTCGAATCCACCTGGTAGCGACATCTGCATTTTCCCTCTAGTATTATAATGTAGATGTGTCTTTTGCCAATTGGATGCTCCTGTGTTGGCGTCACCTCTTGCTTGTATTCTTTTCACCATCTGTAAAGTAGTCAGCGTCATAAGTTAAGACATTATAGTAAATGCATTTGTTGTTTGTCAGTCTCTAGGTACAATTACAACTATTTGAGCAACTCCAATAGCTTCCCTATTTGTAAAACGGCTACTACCATTTTCCGAAAGTTAAAGCTAAAATAGCCCTCCAACAGGTCCCACAAACTCGATTTACCTTCCCGTATAATTTGACGGGTTGGAACTTCAGGAGAGGAGCCGCTCACACAGTCCCCACCCACACGCGGCGTCGTCGCCATTCCGGGTCACCATCGCGCCACTGAGCCACGACCACCTGTTCCCTCCTCTCATGATCGTGCGCTGTCAGCTGGAGACCAATGACGCGTGCAATGGTGAATCTAGAAAAAAAATAGAGGGAGGGCTGGGCTGCCTGTGTCGTGCGAACATATGTTGGGATGGATTGGTAAGTGGCCGGGCTGGGTCTTGAGACTACTAGTAAAAAATGTTTGCTGCGGTGGAGGGGGGCTCGAACCTGTTAAAGCCCCCCGAGTAGATTCACCCCTAGATGTGTGCACGCGCGCCCGATCCCACGCCGGCGACCGAGCCACCGCCGGCCAACCTACGTCGAGGACCTCCACTATAGGCACGCGTCACACACACGTATTGAAACATTTGCAAAGTGCCCCCTGTGATTTGCATGTTTTCAGAACCGCCTTTCAGTGGTATCTCTATCGCCGACCATGTGTCAGTCTAGGTGCCATCGACACAGTGGTGGATAGGATTGAGGTTTCCCGGGGTTGCGGTATCCAAAACGTCTTATATTTGTGGACAGAGGAAATATAATTTTTCTGCCAGCTAAATATATACTACCTTCCCTTTCACTTTCATAATGTTCTTCCAACATGGGGAATCATTGAATCTAGGTTTAACTGTTGGGATTCTTGCCTCCGGTGCTAAATCACTTGGTTAAATAACTGGAGAATTATGCTATTTCCAAGCAATAATCTGCATTCAGTTAGACACACATAGCGTCTGAGAACCTAGTGTTTAATCCCCAACAGACTGAGAGTACAATCCCTCTTCTAAATTCTAGCCACTCAACCAGTGGCCCTGCCTGCTCTCATTTTACTAATTTGCGGTGTTTTTCTTATCACGTGACCTCTTGATTGCCGAGTTTTCACGGTAATGATCCCTTCACCGTTAGTCTATCGTGAATGGCCCTGTTTGGATACTCTAACTCGGTTAGAGGTTAGAGTTAGATTCTAACCCTGAACTAACTCTAACCAAAGAGGTGTTTGGATGACAGGGTTAGATTGACAATAAATGCTCTTTCTCAATCATTTGGCTACTTTGGACCCTATTTCCTGCCGGATTTGGTGTGGCCGGTCCTTGTGTGGCCTCCTCACTCTCACAATTGGCATAAACGAACATTCTTTACAAATCAAGCATACAAAACATGATAAAATTTATTTTGTCCATACAAATGAGATGTCCCACTTAAACATACAAGTCGTCAATCGAAGCCTCGCACTGTCGCACACTGCTTTCAGATGCAGAGGCGAACGGATTTTCAGAGGCGAACGGAGGAACGGGGTGGGGCTGGTGCCGGCGGCCGCTAGTTGGAGCCGGCGGAATGGAGCGGCTGGGGACGGAGGAACGGGACGGGGCTGTTGCCGGCGGCAGCCTTGCTTGGGGCCTTGCTAGGGGCGGCTGCGGGCGGCGAGATGGGTGCGGCCGAGCGGATGGGGAGGCTGGCCGGGCGGCGGAGTAGGCCGGCGGAAGGGGGTGGCTGTGGCGGCACGACGGGGAGCGGGATGGATGTGGGCGACGGGAGCGGGATGGGTGGGGTGGCGAGGGGATCTGGTGCGGCTGGGGCTGTGGGATTTTTTTTTCTGGGCCTCACCTAACTCTAACCCAAATAAGCACCTCTTGGGTGGGTTAGATGCATCTAACCAACTCTAACCCTTCTGTTTGGATGTTTTGGGATTAGTTCAGTCCAATCTAACCAACTCTAACTCTAACCCATGGATCCAAACAGGCCAATGACTTCCAGAAAAGCGTGTCAAGCATCTCGTCCACACATCCCTTCATGCAATGAAGTTTGTAGTACTGGGTTACGTACGTCCATACTTCAGGAGTACTTTTAGCATTTAATTAAGTACATAGTAAACTCACGCAAGATGGTACAGAGTTTGCCCTCAGCTTCAGCTTTGATCTGCACTGCACCAGCGTTGAGCCCAGGGGCAATTCCGATGCATTGCTTGCCCTATACTGGGACCTGCCACAGTGCCACGTTTCGAGCTCGCGAGCCGCCGTGCGCGATACGGCGGAGGGCACGGCATGGCGAAAAAATCGGGAAGCGCGGCAAGGACGCACGGAGGGACGGACGGGCGCAAACCAGGCCGGGCTGCTGCATGCCGCTGCAGCAGCAGCGGTGTCGGTGGGACTGGGGATGGGAAAGAAAGCAACAGTGAAGGTGACCGGCGCCGGAAGGACTGACTGATGGATGGATAGACGGAGCAAGCCGGCCGGACGGTTCGATGGAGACGGCCATGATGACGACGATGAATGGGGGTGGAGCCGCTGCAGTCTGCAGAAATGGGCACGCGAGGCCGGCCGCGGCGAGGCCCGACATGTTGCTCCCTGCACGGCGAATACGCCTCCTCGCCTTTTCTGGCGCCTCCCTACAGCGTCTACTCTGCGGTTTCCTTTCCTTTCCGGTAGGCAATGCGTGCGTCCTCTTCGCTGTTGATGCGGTGGGCTAGGTCTTGCTTTTTTTTATTATCAAATCGATCCCTTCTTCCTGCCCTCGATTAGACTCCACCGTTTCTTCATGTTTCTACGAAGGAATAATTTCCACAAATGGTATTTTTTTGTGTGGAAATGTTTTTTTTAACTCCATATGAGCACAATGAGCATACCCAACTTCTATATGGATAGGATGCACACATGCGACATCAATGCACACACACAGAAAAACACACACCAACAAAAAGCAAAGTCATACAAGAGCAAAGTTATGCCGATGTCTAAACGAAAAAGAAAAAAAACTGAAGCGGTGAACTTTTATAACAGATCTAATCCTTTTCTTAAAAGAAATAAAACTAAGTTAGCGGCATTACAATTTTTTTAATGCAACAACCTAGGGTGATTGATCTCCTTTGAAAATGTACCGATTTCTTTTGAAGATTGACTTCATATTTTCCATATTAATTAGAAAATGATAGAAGATAGTTTGGCTATGCAACACTTAGGAAAACGATTAAGTCCGCCGAGCACATGCATTAACCGCCTCCAACGCTGGTGGGGCTCGTTGTAAGCGTGTGGTGTAGTCTAGGATGGGGGTTGAATAGATTGCAAGCATAAACAAAGCCCCCCCCCCCCCCCCCCCCCCCCCCCCTAATCTTTACTTTCCTTGGCAATTTTACACTTATCTATGGTAGTTTATCAAACATCCTACTTATGCAAGAGCAGAAATAAGTGGAGCAACAAAAAAGGACCACTTGCATTTCAGCCCCTATTTGAACCCACTACTCAGATTTACCCGTAGTTTTGAAGCATGCTCAAATTTGTCCCTCTGTCTTCGGTTCCCTTTATAGAAATACCCTTCCAAGATTTCCTTTCAATCAAAGCTCTTTGACTACTATCTGGCCGTTCCCTTGAATCCTTATAGGTGGGCCAAAACCTACCGGTTTACTCTCTCACTCTCGTCCCTTTCTTCAACCTCCCGCCGATAGGTGAGGCACTTTGGAGGCCAGTTGCAGTCGTCAATTTCGAGCTCGGGGAGAGAAGCCATTTGGAGCTCGAGGTAGTTGATGTGCATGCCGGGCATGTCTTCTGCGAGCTCCTCGTCGACCGGCAAGGTAAGTGTTGCGATATCAATTTGGCCATTTGGAGAATTAGGGTTTGGGGGATTTTTTTGCTTTTAGGTTGATACTGTCAGGATTGTTCAATTTGCATCTGAGTTCTACATCCCCTTTCCGACATTCTGTGGACTCAAGACGCACACGTCGCGACAGTGCCCGGGGCACAAGTTGATTCTTGCTCGCCGCGTGGCATGAGAATGAGCAAGCACATGAAGAAAGTTCTTGAGCTTCCCTCTTGATGTAATTCTCCCCCGTGTGCCTGATTTTGCTTTGATCTGTTGCAAATAGTACATTTGTATAATTGGAGTATTAATTTTGCAGCTCCCTGATGATTGTGACTGGGCTGTTTGACTTGACCTGCATCCGACATGTCGTTTTTCTCATGCCATTGAGAAACTTGATGCAGGACTAGAGGGAAGCTGGCTTAAAGCTCATCGTTTAGAGAGGAGGGTGATGTATCTAACCGAGAAAAAAACAAGAAATAAAGTTGAAGATGAAGAATTGAAATGAGCAAGCGCAAAGATGGGGATTTCTCATAGTTCTAGGCATAAGCATTTTGTCCACATTAGTTTCTGGGTGGTCTAAGAATCCAAACTAAGTGGATGATGGTCTGAATATGATTTCTAGTGTTGTGGACCATCTTAATTAGTTGTGTTTTGGACCAAAGCTGAACTAGTTATGTAATTAATGTGAAATGTTTCATGTGGAAATGATGCTTCTGGTTGTTGTTGGACAAAATGAAATGTCTTTGTTTTGCTATGCCCAAAGATCTGTTGACACAAAGGTTGTTCTTAAATGCATAGTTTATGTCCCAAAGTGTTGACATGTCCTATTTTTGGCATGACCCAAACAACTTAGTTGGACCAAACTTTGAGCACACCTGCAGTTAAACAACATCAAAGTATAAGTAGTTAAACATCAATACAATATCGCAAAGTAGCAGTTGCCCACATTTGACATATTTTTGGAATAGAGAATATCAGTTCACAAATTTTAAGATATAAGTTACCAAAATGCAAAGATTTAGTGGCATGTGTTCACACCATATTGGCACACATGTAATACATCACCCACACATAGTTCACACCATACTAGCACAAATCCACATAGTTGAGAACAACACAAACATGATTTAAAAAGTAAACAATTTACAATTGCTTGACGTTCTTGCTCCTGGTGTTGCAAGCTGGGTTAGGAGAGAACCTAGAACTCCTCCTTGTTCTGTTATTCCCGCTCAGATCCTTGTGAGGAGTAGTAGACTTGCTTAGCTGGTTGCTTCGAGTGACAGAGCCAACTGTATGCTCTGTTGCACATTTCATAATTTTCTTTAGTATTGACTGTCCTCTCTCAGCTGGTCACTTTTGAATGATTTATATGCCATTTTGTATTATTTTTATCAACTAACATGTTAATTTAGTGCCCAATGTCAATTCTTGTTTTTTGCATGTTTTTTGTTTTGCGGAAAAACCATACCTACATAAGTCCAAACACGATAACACTTTTCGGTGTTTTTTTCTGGAACATAAGAGACCATAGAAGCTTCGGGGGAGGACGAGAAGACCCACGAGGGGCCCACAAGCCAGTCCGGCGTGCCCAGGGTGGTAGGCGCGCTCCCCTTACTTCTGGGCACCCTGTGGCTTCGATTGACCTAATCTCTGGCTTAAAAGTTCACATATATTCCTAAAACCTCGAAGCAAGACCCGAAATAATTGTATTACTTCCCAAGCCTCTATTACGCCGTGATCCCATCTAGAGCCCTTTTCCGGTAGTCTGTCAGAGAGGGAAATCATTGGGGACGTCAGCTTCATCAAACTTTCTACTTCCATGATGATGTGTGAGTAGTTCCTTCAAGACCTACGGGTGCATAGTAGTAACTATATTGCTCTCTCTCTCTCTCTCTCTCTTGATCTTTAATACAATGATATTCTCTAAGATCAATCTGCTATAATCTTTTGCGTTGTGTTTGTTAGGATCCGATGCATTATGGGTTTATGATCAGATTATTCATTGATCTATTTTGAGTTCCCGAGTCTTCTTTATTGTGTAATTTTATAGCTTTGTATTTCTCTCTGATCTGTCGGTGTCCTTTGGCCAAGTTTGATTGATTAATCTTCAGCGGAAGAGGTGCTTTGTAGTAGGTTCAACCTTGCGGTGATCCTGTCCAGTGACAGAAGGGATAAGGGCACATATTTGCGTTGTTGCTACTAAGTATAAAATGATTGGGTTTGATCATATTGATTGGTCTTATTCTGTCTACATTATGTCATCTTGCTTATTGCATTACTCTATTTATTATGAACTTAATACTTTGAGATGCATACTGGATAGCGAGCTTGTGGTGGAGTAATAATAGTAGACATCAGTAAGTTTAATGGTCTACTTATCACAGACATAATGCCTATCTAATGATTATGCCATGGATGATCTGCATAATTATGCACAATTCTGTTAGTTGCCCAACAATAATTTGTTTACCCTTTGTTATTCTTCTTTCGAGAGAGATGCCACTAAAGTGAACCTATGGTCTCTCGGTCCATTCTCAATTAATTGGCATGTTCCTACACTTGCTATCATTATCTTGCTATCTTCATCACTATCTACCTTTAATCTTGTAACTAGCTAGAACAAGGGGAGTGGCGGCCCCCTTGCCTTTGTTGGGTGCAAGCAATTATTTTGTTTGTGTGCATGTGCTGCTAACGTTGTTAGTGCGGTGCCTCTTACTAGTTTGATAAACCTTTGGTCTTAACTCAGGGAAATACTTTCTGCTGCTATGCTACATCACCCTTCCCCTTCGGGGAAATTGAACACCTCATGCGATTTTTGGCGACGTAGTAGGGGAGATATCATCTACCAAATCAGGTACCTACACACATGCACCTTATTTGCTTGTTTTATTTCTTGCCTAGTTATGCTATCTTTATTCTTGACACACAAAAACTGAAATAAGAAAATAATTGGATCCTTCGCTGGACTTTTCAAAAATCATAATTATGATAAACCAATTGTTAGTCTGAAGTTCAACATCAAGTTCACCATATTGTAAAGTGGCAATGAAGTATCAAGTGGGCTTGCTACTTGGTGTAGGTGTTGGGTTTTTCCCCGAAGAGGAAAGAATAAAGCAGTATAGTAGGAGATAGTATTTCCCTCAGTGAAAAACAATGGTTATCGAACCAATAGGAGACACCACACAGATAACGTCAGCAGTACCTGCACACACACAAAGCAAATGCTCGCAGCCACCGAAGAAAAGAGGGTTGTCAATCCCCTTGTTCCGCTATTTGCGAGGATTAAATCTGGTAGTGATAGTTAGATAATAAAATAAATAAAAGTTAAATTATAATAGCAAGGTATTTGTGTTTTTGGTATTTAATAGGAAAAGTGGACCCCGAGGCCATAGCGTTCACTAGAGTATCTCTCTCATAAGCATAATACAGTGCGTAGACAAATTAGTGTTGGGCAATTGATAGAAAAGCGCTTAGTTATCATTGTGATTTTTCATGGCATAATTCATATGATCAAAGAGAGAGAGAGAGAGAGAGAAAGCCATCTAGGTGTTGGGGAACATTGCATGGGAAACAATTTTTTTTCCTACGAACACCCAAGATCTATCTATGGAGATCAACATCTACGAGAGGGGGAGTGCATCTACATACCCTTGTAGATCGCTAAGCGGGAAGCGTTAAGAAACGCGGTTGATGTAGTTGAATGTCTTTGCGATCCAATCACGATCCGTCCCGCGATCCAATCACGATCTAGTGCCGAACTGACGGCACCTCCGCATTTAGCACACGTACAGATCGATGACGTCTCCGCCTCCTTGATCCAGCAAGCGAGGGCGGAGAGGTAGATGAGTTCTCCGGCAGCACGACGGCGTGGTGGCGGCGGCGGTGGAGCTGTCTCGGCAGGGCTTCGCCAAGCGCTACCACGACAAACTAGAGGAGAAAACGATCTAGGGAGAGGGAGGACTGCGCCGTGGCTTGTGGTGCGGCTGCCCTCCCTCTCCTCTCATATATATAGGGGGAGGGGGAGATGGGCGCCGGCCCTAGGGCCTCCCTCAAGGGGGGGGGGGCAAGGGGGAAACTTGGCCCCCAAGCCAGGTGGGGCGCCCCCCTTAGGGTTTCCCTAAACCCTAGGGCGCCTTGGGCCCTTGGGGGGAGTGGCGCCCAGCCTACCAGGGGCTGGTGCGCCACCTCTCTCAGCCCATGCCCCCCTGGGGAAGGTGGACCCTCCCGGTGGACCCCCGGAACCCCTTCCGGCACTCCCGATGGAATCTGGCAAACCTCGAAACTATTCCGGTGCCCGAATACCAACTTCCCATATATGAATCTTTACCTCCGGACCATTCCGGAACTCCCCGTGATATCCGGGATCTCATCCGGGACTCCGAACAACCTTCGGTCACCAAAATATATAACTCAACAATACCGAATCATCACCGCACGTTAAGTGTGCAGACCCTGCGGGTTCGAGAACTATGCAGACATGATCGAGACACCTCTATGGCCAATAACCAATAGCGGGACCTGGATGCCCATATTGGTTCCTACATATTCTATGAAGATCTTTATCGGTCGAACCATGATGTCAAGGATTTAATCAATCCCGTATATAGTTCCCTTTGTCCATCGGTATGTTACTTTCCCGAGATTCGATCGTCGGTATCTCCATACCTAGTTCAATCTCGTTACCGGCAAGTCTCTTTACCTGTTCCATAATACAAGATCCCGTGACTAACTCCTTAGTCACATTGCTTGCAAGCTTCTTGTGATGCTGTATTACCGAGTGGGCCCAGAGATACCTCTCCGTCATACGGAGTGACAAATCCTAGTCTCGATTCACGCCAACCCAACAAATACCCTCGGAGATACCTGTAGAGAACCTTTATAGTCACCCAGTTACGTTGTGACGTTTGATACACACAAGGCATTCCTCCGGTGTCCGGGAGTTGCATGATCTCATGGTCGTAGGAACAGATACTTGATATGGATAAAGCAGTAGCAATAAACTAGAACGATCAAATGCTATGCTTACGGTTGGGTCTTTGTCCATCACATCATTCTTCTAATGATGTGATCCCGTTATAAAATGACAACTCATGTCCATGGTCAGGAAACCTTAACTATCTTTGATCAACGAGCTAGGTTAGTAGAGGCTCACTAGGGACACAGTGTTGTCTATGTATCCACACATGTATCTGAGTTTCCAATCAGTACAATTATAGCATGGATAATAAACGATTATCATGATCGAGGAAATATGATAATAACTATTTTATTATTGCCTCTAGGGCATATTTCCAACAGTCTCCCACTTGCACTAGAGTCAATAATCTAGTTCACATCGCTATGTGATTTACATTGTAATGAATGTGACACCCATAGAGTTCTGGTGCTGATAATGTTTTGCCCATAGAACAGGCTTAGATAACAATGGTGCCAGTGTTATCACACAAGAGAGTCATCGGATCCAGTGCACTGGGCACAACTCCGAGATCTGTCATGAACTGCTTCATCCAGACTCCTTCCTTCGCTGCTTCCGAAGCAGCTATGTACTCCGCTTCACATGTAGAATCTGCTACCACGCTTTGCTTGGAACTGCACCAGCTTACCGCTCCACCGTTCAGAATAAATACGTATCCGGTTTGAGACTTAGAGTCATCCGGATCTGTGTCAAAGCTAGCATCGACGTAACCCTTTACGACGAGCTCTTGATCACCTCCATAAACGAGAAACATTTCCTTAGTCCTTTTCAGGTACTTAAGGATATTCTTGACCGCTGTCCAGTGTTCCATTCCTGGATCACTTTGAAACCTTCCGGCCATACTTATGGCAAGGCTGACATCTGGTCTTGTGCACTACATCGCATACATTATAGAGCCTATGGCTGAAGCATAGGGGATGACACTCATCTTTTCTCTATCCTCTGTAGTCGTTGGGCATTGAGTCTTACTCAACTTCGCACCTTGTAAGACAGGCAAGAACCCTTTCTTGGACTCATCCATTTTGAACTTCTTCAAAACCTTATCAAGATATGTGCCTTGTGAAAGTCCTATTAAGCGTCTTGATCTATCTCTATAGATCTTGATGCCTAATATGTAAGCAGCTTCTCCGAGGTCTTTCATTGAAAAACTCTTGTTCAAATATATCTTCACGCTTTCTAAAAGTTCTATATTGTTTCCAATCAGCAATATGTCATCCACATATAATATTAGAAATGCTATAGAACTCCCACTCACTTTCTTGTAAATACAAGCTTCTCCATAAACTTGTATGAACCCAAACGCTTTGATCACCTCATCAAAGCGAAGATTCCAACTCCGAGATGCTTGCACCAGTACATAAATGAATCGCTGGAGCTTGCACACTTTGTCAGCATTTTTAGGATCGATAAAACCTTCTGGTTGCATCATATAAAACTCTTCCTTAAGGAAACCATTAAGGAACGCTGTTTTGACATCCATGTGCGAGATTTCATAATCGAAAAATGTAGCTATTGCTAACATAATCCTGATGGACTTAATCATCGCTATGGGAGAGTAAGTCTCATCATAGTCAACTCCTTGAACTTGTGAAAACCCTTTTGCAACAAGTCGAGCTTTGTAGACAGTGACATTACCGTCCGCGTCTAACCTTTTCTTAAAGATCCATTTATTCTGTATGGCCTTACGATCATATGGTAAGTCCTCCAAAGTCCACACTTTGTTCTCATACATAGATCCTATCTCATATTTCATGGCCTCTAGCCATTTGTTGGAATCCGGGCCCACCATCACTTCTTCATAGCTCGTAGGTTCACTGTTGTCTAACAACATGACCTCCAAGACAGGATTGCCGTACCACTCAAGGGCGGTACGATTCCTTGTCGACCTACGAGGCTCAGTAGTAACTTGATCTGAAATTTCATGATCATCATCATTAGCTTCCTCTTCACTTGGTGTAGGCGCTGCAGAAACATCTTTCTGCGTCGTGCTACTATCCAACTGAAGTTACGGTTCAATAACCTCATCAAGTTCTACCTTTCTCCCACTCAATTCTTTTGAGAGAAACTCTTTCTCGAGAAAGGACCCGTTCTTAGCAACAAACAATTTTCCCTCGGATATGAGATAGAAGGTATACCCAACTGTTTCCTTAGGGTAACCTATGAAGACGCATTTGTCCGCTTTGGGTTCGAGCTTATCAGGTTGAAGCCTTTTCACATAAGCTTCGCAGCCCCAAACTTTAAGAAACGACATCTTAGGTTTCTTGCCAAACCATAATTCATACGGTGTCGTCTCAATGGATTTTGATGGCGCCCTATTTAAAGTGAATGCGGCTGTCTCTAATGCATAACCCCAAAACGATAGTGGCAGATCAGTGAGAGACATCATAGATCGCACCATATCCAATAGAGTACAATTACGACGCTCGAACACACCATTACGCTGTGGTGTTCCACGTGGCGTTAGTTGTGAAACAATTCCACACTGTCTCAAATGCATACCAAACTCATAACTCAGATATTCTCCACCACGATCAGATTGTAGAAACTTTATCTTCTTGTTATGATGATTTTCTACTTGACTCTGAAATTCCTTGAACTTTTCAAATGTCTCAGACTTGTGTTTCATTAAGTAAATATACCCATATCTACTTAAATCATCAGTGAAGGTAAGAAAATAACGATATCCACCGCGCGCCTCAACACTCATCGGACCGCACACATCAGTATGTATGATTTCCAACAGGTCACTTGCCCGCTCCATTGTACCGAAGAACGGGGTTTTCGTCATCTTGCCCATGAGGCATGGTTCGCATGTATCAAGCGATTCAAAATCTAATGAGTCCAAAAGTCCATCAGCATGGAGCTTCTTCATGCGTTTTACACCAATATGACCTAAGCGGGAGTGCCACAAGAAAGTGGTACTATCATTATTAACTTTGCATCTTTTGGCATCAATGTTATGAATGTGTGTATCACTACTATCGAGATTCAACACGAATAAACCAATCACATTGGGTGCATGACCATAAAAGATGTTACTCATATAAATAGAACAACCATTATTCTCTGATTTAAATGAATAACCGTCTCGCAATAAACAAGATCCAGATATAATGTTCATGCTCAACGCAGGCACCAAATAACAATTATTTAGGTTTAGTACTAATCCTGATGGTAACTGAAGAGCGAGCGTGCCGACGGCGATCACATCAACCTTGGAACCATTTTCGATGCGCATCGTCACTTCATCCTTCGCCAACCTCCGTTTATTCCGTAGTTCCTGTTTCGAGTTACAAATATGAGCAACCGAACCGGTATCAAATACCCAGGCACTACTACGAGAGCTAGTGAGGTACACATCAATAACATGTATATCAAATATACCTTTGTTGACGTTGCCAGCCTTCTTATCAGCTAGGTACTTGGGGCAATTCCGCTTCCAGTGGCCAGTCCCCTTGCAATAGAAGCACTCAGTCTCAGGCTTGGGTTCAGCCTTGGATTTCTTCACGGGAGCGGCAACTTGCTTGCCACCCTTCTTGAAGTTTCCCTTCTTTCCCTTGCCTTTCTTGAAACTAGTCGTTTTATTCACCATCAACACTTGATTCTCCTTTTTGATTTCTACTTCTGCGACTTTCAGCACCGCGAACAACTCGGAGATAGACTTTTCCATCCCTTGCATATTGTAGTTCATCACGAAGCTTTTGTAGCTAGGTGGCAGTGACTGGAGAATTTTGTCAGTGACCATTTTGGGCGGAAGCTGGACTCCCAAATCATTCAAACGGTTGTAGTACCCAGACATTCTGAGTAGGTGCTCACTGGCAGAACTATTCTCCTCCATCTTGCAGGCGAAGAACTTATCGGAGGTCGCATACCTCTCGATCCAGGCATTTGCTTGAAATACTAAATTCAACTCCTGGAACATCTCATATGCTCCATGGCGTTCAAAATGCTTTTGAAGTCCCGATTCTAAGCCATATAGTATGGTGCACTGAAGTATAGAGTAGTCATCAGAACGTGCCTGCCAGGCGTTTCAAACATCCACAGACGACGCTGGAGGGGGTGGCACACCAAGCAGCGCATCAAGGACATAAGACTTTTGCAAAGCCGTGAGGATAATCCTCAGATTACGGACCCAGTCCGCATAGTTACTTCCATCATCTTTCAACTTAGCTTTCTCTAGGAACGCATTAAAATTTAGGGGAGCTACTGTGCGAGCCATTGATCTACAACATAATTTTGCAAAGACAACTTTAGACTATGTTCATGATAATGAGTTCAATTAATCATATTACTAAAGAACTCCCACTCAAATCAACATCCCTCAGGTTGTCTAAGTGTAACATGATCCAAATCCACCAACCCAAGTCCGATCATCACGTGAGATGAGGTGGTTTCAATGGTGAACATCTCCATGTTGATCATATCTACTATATGACTCATGTTCGACCTTTCGGTCTCATGTGTTTCGAGGCAATGTCTGTACATGCTAGGCTCATCAAGTTTAACCCAAGTATTCTGCGTGTGTAAATCTGGCTTACACCCGTTGTATGCGAACGTAGAGTCTATCACAGCCGATCATCACGAGGTGCTTCGAAACGACGAACCTTCGCAACGGTGCATACTCGGGGAGAACACATTTATCTTGAAATTTTAGCGAAGGATCATCTTATAATGCTACCGTCGTTCTAAGCAAAATAAGATGCATAAATAGGATAAACATCACATGCAAATCATATAAGTGACATGATATGGCCATCATAACCTTGTGCTTTTGATCTCCATCTCTAAAGCACCGGCATGATCTCCATCGTCACCGGCATGACACCATGATCTCCATCATCGTGTCGTCATGTGGTTGTCACGCCAACTATTGCTTCTACAACTATTGCTAACTCATAGCGGTAAAGTAAAGCAAAAAATGGCAAAAATAATTAAAGACAACCCTATGGCTCCTGCCGGTTGCCGTACTCATCGACATGCAAGTCGTGATAATCTATACAAAAACATGATCATCTCATACATCACATATATCGCATCAAGTCTTTGGCCATATCACATCATAACATGCCCTGCAAAAACAAGTTAGACGTCCTCTACTTTGTTGTTGCAAGTTTTACGTGGCTGCTGTGGGCAACTAGTAAGAACCGTTCTTACCTACGCAAAGCCACAACGGTGATATTCAAGTTGCTATTTAACCTTCTACAAGGACCGCCTCTGTCGAATCTGATTCAACTAAAGTGGAAGAGACAGACACCCGCCAGCCACCTTTATGCAACTAGGTTACATGTCAGTCGGTGGAACCGGTCTCTTGTACGTGGACGAGTAAGGTTGGTCCGGGCCGCTTCATCCCACAATACCGCCAAATCATGATAAGACTAAGGAAGTAAGTAATCTGAACATCAATGCCCACAAACTCTTTTGTGTTCTACTCGTGCATGTTATCTACGCATAGACCTAGCTCATGATGCCACTGTTGGGGAACGTTGCATGGGAAACAATTTTTTTCCCTACGAACACCCAAGATCTATCTAGGGAGATCAACAACTTTGAGAGGGGGAGTGCATCTACATACCCTTGTAGATCACTAAGCGGGAAGCGTTAAGAAACGCAGTTGATGTAGTCGAACATCTTTGCGATCCAATCATGATCTGTCCCGCGATCCAATCATGATCTAGTGCCGAACGGACGACACCTCCGTGTTCAACACACGTACAGCTCGATGATGTCTCCTCCTCCCTGATCTAACAAGCGAGGGCGGAGAGGTAGATGAGTTCTCTAGCAGCACGACGGCGTGATGGCGGTGGTGGTGGAGCTGTCCCGGCAGGGCTTCGCCAACCGCTGCCGCGACGAACTAGAGGAGAAAATGATCTAGGGGAGAGGGAGGGCTGTGCCATGGCTTGTGGTGTGGCTGCCCTCCCTCTCCTCTCATATATATATAGGGGGGAGGGGGAGGGTGGCGCCGTCCTAGGGCCTCCCTCAAGGGGGGGGGGGGGGGCAGCGGCCAAGAAGGAAACTTGGCCCCCAAGCCAGGTGGGGCGCACCCCCTTAGGGTTTCCCTAAACCCTAGGGCGCCTTGGGCCCTTGGGGGGGAGTGGCGCCAAGCCCACAAGGGGTTGGTGCGCTACCTCTCTCAGCCCATGGCCCCCCCGGGGCAGGTGGACCCTCCCGGTGGACCCTCGGAACCCCTTCCGACACTCCTGATGGAATCCGGCAAACCCCGAAACTATTCCGGTGCCCGAATACCAATTTCCCATATATGAATATTTACCTCCGGACCATTCCGGAACTCCTCGTGATGTCCGGGATCTCATCCGGGACTCCGAACAACCTTCGGTCACCAACATATATAACTCAACAATACCGAATCGTCACCGAACGTTAAGTGTGCAGACCCTGCGGGTTCGAGAACTATGCAGACTTGACCGAGACACCTCTATGGCCAATAACCAATAGTGGGACTTGGATGCCCATATTGGTTCCTACATATTCTACGAAGATCTTTATCGGTCGAACCACGATGTCAAGGATTCAATCAATCCCGTATACAGTTCCCTTTGTCCATCGGTATGTTACTTGCCCGAGATTCAATCGTTGATATCTCCATACCTAGTTCAATCTTGTTACCGGCAAGTCTCTTTACTCATTCCGTAATACAAGATCCCGTGAATAAATCCTTAGTCACATTGCTTGCAAGCTTCTTGTGATGCTGTATTACTGAGTGGGCCCAGAGATACCTCTCCGTCATACGGAGTGACAAATCCCAGTCTCGATTCACGCCAACCCAACAGACACCCTCGGAGATACCTGTAGAGCACCTTTATACTCACCCAGTTACGTTGTGATGTTTGATACACACAAGGCATTCCTCCGGTGTCCGGGAGTTGCATGATCTCATGGTCATAGGAAACTGATTCTTGACATGGACAAAGCAGTAGCAATAAACTAGAACGATCAAATGCTATGCTTACGGTTGGGTCTTTGTCCATCACATCATTCTTCTAATGATGTGATCCCGTTATCAAATGACAACTCATGTCCATGGTCAGGAAACCTTAACCATCTTTGATCAACGAGCTAGTCTAGTAGAGGCTCACTAGGGACATAGTGTTGTTTATGTATCCACACATGTATCTGAGTTTCCAATCAATACAATTATAGCATGGATAATAAACGATTATCATGAACGAGGAAATATGATAGTAACTATTTTATTATTGCCTCTAGGGCATATTTCCAACACTAGGTACTAGCTATGGACCCGTAGGTCTGAAGTGGACTACTCACGCATCATCGTGGCGGCAGTAGGGTTGATGTAGATGGCCTCTGTGATCGATTCCCCTCTGGCAGAGTACCGAAAAAGGTCTCCAGATGGCCTCCTGTCGGAACAGAGACTTGCGGCAGAGGAAAAAATGTTTCGTGTGGCTCTCTGTTATTTTCCTGATTTTAGAAAATTTATAGTGGCGAAGTTAGGTCAAACGGAGCCACGGGGTGGTCCCAAGGCAAGGGGGCGCGCCCTCTTGCCTTGGCACCGTCTCGTGCGGCCTTCGGACTCCCTCTTAAGTTTCCAAGTCTTATTTTTCTCTAGGAAAAATCATCAAAAAGGTTTGTAGCGTTTGGACTTTGTTTGGTACTGGTTTCTTGAAAGACCAAAAACAAGCACAAAACAACAACTCGCACCAGGCACTAGGATAATAGGTTAGTTCCAAAAATGATATAAAATATCATATAAATGCATATAAAGTATCATAGAATGATACTCCCTCCGTCCTAAAGTGTAAGAGCATTTTTTACACTACACTAGTGTCAAAAACGCTCTTATATTATGGGACGGAGTGAGTAATATAATAGCATGGAACAATCAAAAATTATAGATACGTTGGAGACGTATTGTAACACCCCTGTAATCAAGCTACAATAACCCTCTGCGATTAAGCTAATCATTTTGCTAAACAGCGCTTGATCATCTTTGAAATCATATCTCATTTCAAATTCCACTTTAAATTAGAATTCAAATAATAAGTGAAGTAAAGAAGTTCACTAACATGAAAACTAAAATATTCGTAGTGTTGCAAATATTCTCTGTATATTTGTCAAGGTGAAACCAACTTTCTATAATGTGGTTAAAATCCCTAAAACAATTAAAACAGAGGCCAAACAATAATTTAAATGCCTTTTTGAATTATGGAAATACCAAACTTTTTTAAATGCCTCCCAAACCTTTTGTGGCAGTGCTAAATAATGCAATGGAATGAATGAGCCAAATCCCATATTTTACAAAAGTCAAATGGTATTGAAAATAAAAGAAAACAGAAAAGAATTAAAAGAAAACATAAAATGAAAATAGAAAAAAAGAAACTGGAAAAGACTCACTATTGGACTGGGCCGCAAGTGCACAGTGCACAACCCAGCCCAAGAGCGGCTTTCCCCTACCTTTGTTCACCACAGGCTGGGTGGACGCCCGTGCGTCGTCGGTGGCCGCGGATGGCCACACGTCGGCCATCCCGCGGGCTCCTCGCCATCGCCGAGGCCTACAAGGCCTCCTCGCGACCTCCCACGAACCCTAGCCCTCGCTCTCCCCTCTCCCCTCGCCTCCTCCCCCCGTTCTCGAGTGCCTCCGTCGCCATCGCCTCGTCGATCCCGCGGCCACTGCCATCCCCGTGCCGCACAAGAAGCTCCAGCCTCGTCCGCGTCGCCTGCAACGAGCCATTGGAGTCGGGGATCTGCACAATGACCGCCTCGAGCTCTTCTTCCACCTCCGGACCCGCCGGAGACTCCGTCAAATTCGCCGCCCTCCTGTGCTCCCGTTCACTCGAAGAGCCACCGTGCCTTCCCCTCTCTCTTCTGTCTCGATCTTGAGCTCGAGTAGCCGTCACCGTAGTAGCCGCAGCTCGCCGCCGCTGCCGTGCTTGCTGCCGTTGTTGTGGTGCTGCTTCGGCTCGGGCGAGCCCACCACGGTGCTCCTCGCATCGTGTGGGAGCTGCCCATCCATTCGCTGCCTTGCGTGCGTGCCCCTAGCGCCGTTCCGGTTCTGGGTTCACCGGCGGTCCTAACACGTAGCACTACGTTAGGTCACCCGGGAAAGGTGCCCCTAGCGCCGGTGAAATCATATAAATTAATCCATAAGTGACATGAAAATAATATATATATGAAAGTTGCTTAGAAAAATATAACGAATCCGAATATGCTGTCCGTTCATCTGTCACATGCCTCTAGCATGAGGAACATGGAAATTTCCCTCCGATTCATGTGTCCCATAATTGCCTAAGACCCGGGAAATATCCCCAGATATTTTCCCGCTCCGTCTGCAACATGTAGCACTGCGTTAGGTCACCCCTAGCACTGCATATTGTCATGTCATGCATCGTAATTCATTTGTTTGCTTTATATTTATTGTTTCTTCCACCCTCTTCTCTCCGATAGATACTCAGACTAACGCTACTGCCGGGTACGACTATACCACTGACGTTCAACCACTTGCCGCACAGTATCTAGGCAAGCAAAACCCCTTGATCATTCCTATATCGCCCATTCCTTCTGTCGGGCCTCTGGGACTGGGGGTGCCCAGGCCCGCCTGCCTGCGGCTCAAGACACGAAGATTGCCTTGAACATTAAGTGGCCCCACCCGCAGGCTTCATGGATCCAGTCCTCGCGAGAGCCAACACCTCGCGAGGCGCGAGGCGGCGTCACCACCACGCACTTCACGGGGCCTCCCCGCGAGGCTGCCGACGGCGCCCTCAGGAGGCAGGTCTGTCTGGAGCTGACCGGGCATTGCCCCGCAACCCTGCGCCCGCACGTGGGTGACGCGCGCCGCGCTAGGCGGTGCAGGAGTGGTGACAACGGGCACGGACAGAGAGGCTTTCCTCTTTGGTGATAGAGGAAAGCCATGAGCTTGCGGTTTCTCAAAGCAACCCCCAAAGGTTGCCGTTCCGGTGAAAGAAGACCAGGACCAAGGGCTCGGCAAGACGGAGGTCCTCCCCGAGCCCACAGGCGCGTCACAGCGAGGAACTTTAGCAGGCGAAGACCACCTTTTGTCAGGATAGGCTACAACCCTGTCCCCTTTCAAACTGGCCATTGTGGCAACCCTTCCCACCGGATATTTTCGGGGAAGAGGACCGGGGCCAATATAAGAGGGGAGCCGGCCACCGTAGAGCGAGAGACCTTCGACAAGAACACGCCTTGTACTCATCTTCCACCTCAAGCAATCCACCAAGCAGGAGTAGGGTCTTACACCGCGAGGTGGCCCGAACCTGGGTAAACTATGTGTGTCCTTGTTCATCTTCCTTAGCTCAAGCCGCCGGAGAGTCGTCGTGTGGTAGCGAAGTAGAGTAGGACAGGAGAGTGAGCGCACCCTAGTGTTCAAACCATCTTGGGTCTTCGGAGCCCTGATTCCGACATTTGGCGCGCCAGGTAGGGGTGCGCCGCAGCTCTCCAGCTCCGTCTCATCTACACCTGCGCTGACCCGATGGTAGACGAGCACACGCAGGCCGCTCAGCGCCGAACGAGTGATACGTCTCCAACGCATCTATAATTTTTGCTTGTTCCATGCTGTTATATTATCATTCTTGGATGTTTTACAATCACTTTATAGCAACTTTATATCATTTTTTGGGACTAACCTATTGACATAGTGCCAAAGTGCTAGTTGCTGTTTTTGCTTGTTTTTTACTTCGCAGAATATCAGTACCAAACGGAGTCCAATCGCGACGAAACTTTTTGGAGATTTTTTTTGGACCAGAAGACACCCAGTGGGCCAAAGAAGTGCCAGAGAGGTGGGTTGTGGAGGCCACAACCCACGAGGGCGCGCCAAAGGTCCCTCGGCGCACCCTGATGGGTTGTGCCCTCCACGGGCCCCCCTCCACCGCCTCTGATGCCTATAAATACCCAAATATTCAGAAAACCCTAGGGGAGTCGACGAAAAACACATCCAGCCGCCGCAAGTTCCAGAGCCTCAAGATCCAATCTAACACCATCACAAAGGGGTTCATCTTCTTCATAGGTGCCTCCTCGATGATGCGTGAGTAGTCCACCATAGACCTACGGGTCCGTAGGCAGTAGTTAGATGGCTTCCTGTCTCTCGTTTGATTCTCAATACAATGGTCTCTTGGAGTTCTATTTGATGTAAACTTTTGCGGTGTGTTTGTTGGGATCCGATGAATTTTGAGTTCATGATCAGTTTCTATCCATGAATATTATTTGAGTCTTCTTTGATCTCTTATATGCATGATTACTTATAGCCTTGTATTTCTTATTTGAATCTTTGGTTTATTTAGGCCAACTAGATCAATTTTTCTTGCCATGGGAAGAGGTGCTTTGTGATGGGATCGATCTTGCGGTGTCCTTTCCCAGTGACAGAAGGGGCAGCAAGGCACGCATGTATCGTTGCCATTAAGGATAACAAGATGTGGTCTATTCATACATGAATAGATCTTGTCGACATCAAGTCATCGTTCTTATTGCATTACTCCGTTTTCGCATGAACTTAATACACTAGATGCCTGCTTGATAGCGGTCGATGTGTGGAGTATTAGTGGTAGATGCAGGCAGGAGTCAGTCTACTTATCTTGGACGTGATGCCTATATAATGATCATCGCCTTGGATATCGTCATGATTATTTGATCTTCTATCAGTTTCCCAACAGTAATTTGTTCACCCACCGTGTGCTATACTCATGAGAGAAGCCACTAGTGTAACCTACGACCCCCGGGTCTACTTTTCCAACATATTGCTTTCCGATCTATCTTTTTGCCTCTTTGTTTTCAGATCTACTATACCAAAAACCCAAAAATATATTGCTGCACTTTTTATTTGCCCTTTTTATTTTGTGTTCTTGAGAGATCTATCTCTCCTATCTATCATATCATAATCTATCTTTTTACCGTAGAGAGATTGACAACCTCTCTTTCGCGTCGGGTTGCAAGTATTTGTTATTTGTGTGCAGGTGCTGCTTATTAGGTGGTGGTGATCCTCCTACTGGTTCGATACCTTGGTTTCATAACTGAGGGAAATACTTACCGTCGCCGTGCTGCATCATCCCTTCTTCTTTGGGGAAATACCGACGCAGTCTCAAGCCACGTCAAAGGAATTTCTGGCGCCGTTGCCGGGGAGGAAGCGGTCTCTTCTACGTGCCAATCTCAGGCGCCGAGGAGACACCATCATCATCTACCAGGTTCCTAATCACAAATCTCATCTCCTTGCAATTACATTATTTGCCATTTGCCTCTTGTTTTCCTCTCCCCCACTTCACAAATTTGCTGTTTTATTCGCCCTCTTTTTCGTTTGCCTTTTTCTCGTCAGATCTCTTGCTTGCTTGCAATCTTGTTTGCGTAGTCACGATGACTCAAGAAAACACCAAGTTGTGTGATTTTTCCAATACTAATAACAATGATTTTATTAGTACTCCTATTTCTCCTCCCGCCACTAGTGCGGAGTCTTGTGATATTAATGCCGTTTTGTTGAATCTTGTCATGAAATATCAATTTGCCGGTAATCCTAATGAGGATGCCGCGTCCCATCTAAACACGTTCGTAGAATTGTGTGATATGCAAAAGAAAAAAGATGTGGACAATGATATAGTGAAGTTGAAGTTATTTCCTTTTTCCTTACGGGATCGTGCAAAAATTTGTTTTTCCTCTTTGCCTCGCAATAGTATCGATTCTTGGAATAAGTGCAAGGATGCTTTTATCACTAAGTATTTTCCGCCCACGAAAATTAGTTCCCTTAGGATGCAAATCATGAATTTTAAGAAACTTGAGCATGAACATGTTGCACAATCTTGGGAAAGAATGAAATTGATGCTAAGAAATTGTCCTACTCATGGTTTAAATCTTTGGATGATCATACAAAAAATTTATGCAGGATTGAATTTTGTCTCTAGAAATCTTTTAGATTCCGCCGCGGGTGGTACTTTTATGGAAATTAATTTGGGTGAAGCTACTAAATTGCCAGACAATATTATGGCAAATTATTCGCAATGGCATACCGAAAGAGCACCTACTAGTAAAAAAGTTATTTCGGTTGAAGAAATTAGTACTTTGAGTGATAAGGTTGATGCTTTGATGAAATTGGTTGCTAGTAAAAATGCTCCTATTGATCTTAATGATGTGCCTTTGTCTACCTTGATTGAGCAAAATAGTGATTCCGTAGATGTGAATTTTGTCTCGTGAAACAATTTCAATAACAATGCTTATAGAGGTAATTT
This sequence comes from Elymus sibiricus, assembly GCA_039707655.1. Classification (NCBI taxonomy): domain Eukaryota; kingdom Viridiplantae; phylum Streptophyta; class Magnoliopsida; order Poales; family Poaceae; genus Elymus; species Elymus sibiricus. The sequence goes on along the minus strand of CM077671.1, from coordinate 413,520,083 downwards.
TAATCCTAGGCCTTTTCCTGGAAATTCCTCTAACAATTATGGTAATTCCTATGGTAATTCCTCTTATAATAATAATAGGAACTCCTCTGATCTTGAGAGTAATATTAAAGAATTGATCAATGCGCAAAAGGCTTTCAATACTATGATAGAAGAAAAGTTGAATAAGATTGATGATATGTCTAGAAGCATTGATAGAATTTCTCATGATGTTGAAAATCTCAAGTTGAAAGCTTTTGTGTCTAAGATTGATGAATCAATTAAAGCTTTATATGTCTCTATGGATGAAAGTAAGAAAAGAACCGCTATGCTTAGAGCTAAAAGAGAAATCTTAGAAAAATCGTTTTCTAGTGATTGCCTTCATAAAAATGATGAAGATCTTAAAGTGATTGGTGTTTCTACTATTGATTCCTTGTTTAGTAATATTAAGATTGATGATAAAGGGACTAAAGTAGAGTCAACTTTAGCTAGAAGGCGTCCCAATAATTTGGAGGGTGAAAATCTTGATAAATTTTTTGATGAAAGTGGGTTTGAAGAGGTCAAAACTTTAACTAGTGATGTGCCCACTATTTTGGATTGCAAAGACTTTAATTATGATAGTTGCTCTTTTATTGAATGTATTTCTTTGCTGCAATCCATGTTGAATTCACCCCATGCTTATGAGCAAAATAAAGCTTTTACTAAACATATCGTTGATGCCATGATGAAATCTTTTGAAGCAAAGTTGGTGTTGGAGATTTCTATTCCTAGAAAACTACATGATGAGTGGGAACCTAGTATTAAAGTCAAGATTAAAAATTATGAGTGCCTTTTTTATGTGATTTCGGTTCTAGTGTTTCCACGATTCCGAAATCTTTATGTGATGTGCTTGGTCTCACCAATATTAAAGAATGTTCTCTTAATTTGTACTTGGCGGATTCTACTATTAAAAAGCCTTTGGGAAGAATTAATGATGTTCTTATTCTTGAAAATAGGAACTATGTGCCTATAGATTTTATTGTGCTTGATATTGATTGCAATCCGTCTAGTCCCATTATACTTGGTAGACCGTTCTTACGTACTATAGGTGCCGTGATTGATATGAAAGAAGGCAATGTTCGTTTTCAATTTCCACTAAGAAAGGGTATGGAACACTTCCCTAGAACAAGAATTAAGCCACCATATGAATCAATCATGAGAGCATCCTATGGATCCAAAACCAAAGATGACAATACTTGAAACTATGTGTTATGCCTAGCTAGGGGCGTAAAACGATAGCGCTTGTTGGGAGGCAACCCAATGAATAAATATATTTTTGCTTTTTTCCTTTATGTTTTTGAGTGTTGACACAATTATGCCTCTATCATGATTGTGTTTTTATGGTTTATTTAGTGTTTGTGCTAAGTAGAGCCTTTAGGATGATTCATAAGATGAGTAGAAGCGATGCTGAATCTGAAACAGAAACTTCGCGTCCAGTGTTCGAATTTTCATTTTTGACTGGAACGTGATATTGAGCTGAAATTTTAACAAAGTGTTTCTATACAAATACTTTACGTTTTCCTAATTTTTAAGAATTTTTAGAATTACAGAAGTATGGCTATAGTACAGATTACTACAGATTGTTCTGTTTAAGACAGATTCTGTTTTCGTTGCATTGTGTGCTTGTTTTGATGAATCTATGGGTTATATTGAAGGGCATGAGCCATGGTAAAGTTAAAATACAGTAGTTATAATGAAATAATAAAATATGAATGGGTTTGCAACAGCACCTAAAGTAGTGATTTGCTTTATTATACTAACAGATTTCACGAAGATTTTGTTGAGTTTTGTGTGATTGAAGTTTTCAAGTTTTGTGTGAGATCACGATGGATGAAGGAATAAGGAGTGAAAAGAGCCTAAGCTTGGGCATGCTACAGCACCCCCAAGATATATCCAAAGAGAAACAAGCAACTAAGCTTGGGGATGCCCCCGAGTGGCATCCCCTCTTTCTTCTAACGACCGTCGGTATTTTACTTGGAGCTATATTTTTATTCGTCACATATCATGAATTTTGCTTGGAGCGTCTTGTATCATTTGTGTCTTTGCTTGCTTTGCTTTTTAGTTTGTCACTTGTATCCTTGCTGGACACACCTATTTTGGAGAGCCAAAATTATGCTATGATTTATTAGAATTGCTCTTTGTGCTTCACTTAAACTTTTTGAGCTATAGAATTGCTCTAGTGCTTCACTTATATCTTTTTGAGCATGATGTGCTTGGAATTTTTTGTAGAAATACTCTCATGGTTGACTTAGATTAATTTGAGAGCTAGTAATTTTTTAAGAAATCCTCTCATGCTTCACTTATACCTTTTTGAGAGATGAAAACTCTATGCTCATATGCTTCACTTAAATTTGTTTGAGCTTGTCAAAAGCAATGGCAATATATGAAACTAGTCCCAAAGTGATAGATATCCAAGGAGGATATAATAAAAACTTTCATGAAGATCATTGGACAAATTAAACTTGATTCCTTGTAATAGTTTTGAAACATGATGATAGTAATATGTGAGTCATGTTAGTGAGTAATTATGCTTTAGTAGGAATATTGGTGTTAAGGTTTGTGATTCCCTATGCAAGTACGAAAGTCAATTGTTATGCAATGAATTTACATCCTACTTATGGTGCATTATTTGGTGTTAGTTATGCTCAATGCTCGCTTATGTGAATTTTTGTTTCTTGGTTTGGTTGCTTCTCAATCTATTGCTAGCCTCCATTTGTACTAAGTAGAAATACTACTTGTGCATCAAAAATCCTTAAACAAAGTTTTGCCTTATGAGTCCACCATACCTACCTATATGCGGTATTTACATGCCGTTCCAAGCAAATTTGTATGTGCCATCTCTAATTTTCAAAATAAACTTCTCTTTTTCCATGCTAGATGTGTTATTCTCAAGATGAGTGTTTATTCACTTGTCATTGCACGAGAGTGCGGCGGTAATAGGGATGCCCATTCCCGAAATGAAAAAGGAAAAAATATTTACTTTATGTTGTCAAATAATAAATTCCTTGGAAAGTGTTGGTATGGAAGGCAACCGTGGATACGACCCGCCATGGAATGTGAAAGAATGGTGGACAAAGGAATAAACTTTATTTTCTCTGTGGGAACCGCCTATGATATATCTAGCATGGAAAGTATTGTGAACTACTTTGTCTTTTTCGTTGACAGGAAAAGTATGCCACTCAAAATATTTTTCTCTCTCAATTTAAACTTTGATCTCTGGCACCTCTACAAATCCCTACTTCCCTCTGCGAAGGGCCTATCTATTTACTTTATGCAATTTTTATTTTTTACTTTGAGTCTCCATCTTCTCTTATAAAGCACCAACTAGGGGGCACTATGATCGTACTTGAGCATTGGGTGTAGCTAATATTTGAGTGTGTTTCATGAATGGATCAATGATTGAGCATGATGGGCTAGGGATAACTTTCTTTAATGTTGATATTTTGAAAGACAAGGTTGGTTGTTTGCATGCTCGAGTATTGAAGTCATTATGTTAAAACTAGACTATTGCTTTGAATCATCTAGAAGTCCAAATGTCCATGATACAAAAGAAAAGAATATGAGGTGAACATGTTAGGCAGCATTCCACATCAAAAATTCTTTTTTTATCATTTACCTACTCGAGGACGAGTAGGAATTAAGCTTGGGGATGCTGATACGTCTCCAACGTATCTATAATTTTTTCTTGTTCCATGCTGTTATATTATCATTCTTGGATGTTTTACAATCACTTTATAGCAACTTTATATCATTTTTTGGGACTAACCTATTGACATAGTGCCAAAGTGCCAGTTGCTGTTTTTGATTGTTTTTTTACTTCGCAGAATATCAGTACCAAATGGAGTCCAATCGCGACGAAACTTTTTGGAGATTTTTTTGGACCAGAAGACACCCAGTGGGGCAAAGAAGTGCCAAAGAGGTGGGCTGTGGAGGCCACAACGCACCAGGGCGCGCCAGGGGGGGGGGGCGCCCTGATGGGTTGTGCCCTCCACAGGGCCCCGCTCCACTGCCTCTGATGCCTATAAATACCCAAATATTCAGAAAACCCTAGGGGAGTCGACGAAAAACACATCCAGCCACCGCAAGTTCCAGAGCCTCAAGATCCAATCTAACACCATCACGGAGGGGTTCATCTTCTTCATAGGTGGCTCTCCGATGATGCGTGAGTAGTCCACCATAGACCTACGGGTCCGTAGGCAGTAGCTAGATGGCTTCCGCTCTCTCTTTTGATTCTCAATACAATGGTCTCTTGGAGATCTATTTGATGTAAACTTTTGCAGTGTGTTTGTTGGGATCCGATGAATTTTGAGTTCATGATCAGTTTCTATCACTGAATATTATTTGAGTCTTCTTTGATCTCTTATATGCATGATTACTTATAGCCTCGTATTTCTTCTTCGAATCTTTGGTTTAGTTAGGCCGACTAGATCGATTTTTCTTGCCATGGGAAGAGGTGCTTTGTGATGGGTTCGATCTTGCGGTGTCCTTTCCCAGTGACAGAAGGGGCAGCAAGGCACGCATGTATCGTTGCTATTAAGGATAACAAGATGGGGTCTATTCCTACATGAATAGATCTTGTCTACATCATGTCATCGTTCTTATTGCATTACTCCGTTTTCCCATGAACTTAATACACTAGATGCGTGCTGGATAGCGGTCGATGTGTGGAGTAATAGTGGTTGATGCAGGCAGGAGTCTGTCTACTTATCTTGGACGTGATGCCTATATAACGATCATCGCCTTGGATATCGTCATGATTATTTGATCTTCTATCAATTGCCCAACAATAATTTGTTCACCCACCGTGTGCTATACTCGTGAGAGAAGCCACTAGTGAAACCTACGGCCCCCGGGTCTACTTTTCCAACATATTGCTTTCCGATCTATCTTTTTGCCTCTTTGTTTTCAGATCTACTATACCAAAAACCCAAAAATATATTGCTGCACTTTTTATTTGCCCTATTTATTTTGTGTTCTTGAGAGATCTATCTCTCCTATCTATCATATCCTAATCTATCTTTTTACCGTAGAGAGATTGACAACCTCTCTTTCGCGTCGGGTTGCAAGTATTTGTTATTTGTGTGCAGGTGCTACTTATTAGGTGGTGGTGATCCTCCTACTGGTTCGATACCTTGGTTTCATAACTGAGGGAAATACTTACCGTCGCTGTGCTGCATCATTCCTTCCTCTTTCGGGAAATACCGACGTAGTCTCAAGCCACGTCAATGAGCGCCACGACCCTCACCATGCCGCGGACGAAGCCGTCGACGCCCGCGAACGGCGGGACCGCTCGTGCCCCCCCTCTGCGGTGGAGCAGCCGCCCCGCCGCGTCCCTGCCGGCCTACGTTCATGTGGGAGACCTGAATGCGCAGGACGCGTTGCTCATGGCGAGCGAGTTACTCCGACACTGCCCGACAGACGGGGGTCACGACGCTTGGGCGGACCACATCGCCGAGCTCGTCACCGTCGCCAGGAGGGCTCTGGCGCCCTACCTCCCACTCCGGCCACCGGCGCCTGGAGGAGGGAGTGTGGGCGGCGGGCCTTCCCCATTACCGAGCAACGACCTGGTCGGGCCTCAACCCGACGGGCCCGAGCAGGGCCCGCCTCGCGCCCTCCTCCTCCTCCTCCGGGTCCCAGTGGTCGGTTGTGGCCAGCCGGCTGGCCTCGACGACGATGCACCCGGGGGAGGCGGTGGGATGTTCTGTGCTCACCACAACGTACACACCCACAACACAGGAGACTGACGGGCGTTCGGGCCGTCCCGCAGGTAGCGCACCGGCCGGCAACAAGGCCGCAGCATCCGCGGCGCCGGTCGCGGTGATGGCAGCGGTGGCAGTAGGAGGAACAACCGCAACAACAACCCTAACCACGACCGGCGTGAGCAGCCTCACGGCGACGGCGGGCGTGGTCGGCCTCGGGAGGATGCCCGGCAAGGACGACCCCACATGGTCCGCCCCCAGGACGTCGCGGCCCTGCCGCCACGACCACCGTCATCCAAGAAGAGAAGCAGCGGCTCGTCAGACGAAGGGTTTGGGGAGGACCAGGAGCCATGCATGGCGCCCTACATCCTCGGCGGAGCCCAAGCCTTCTTGTTAAACCACTGGCTCGGACAGCTCCACCACGCGACGAGCGGCTCTCTCCAGGGGCCGGAAGCCACACAGCTCCTCAGGTGGTCCCAGTATCCCATCTCCTTCGACTCCAGGGACGGCCCTAAGTCCATGGCCGCCACGGGCACACTCCCCTTGCTACGCACCCCCATCATCTGCAATGTCTCCGTCACCAAAACCCTCGTCGACGGGGGCGCCGACCTCAATGTGCTCTCCGTGGAGACCTTCGAGACCCTCCGGGTGCTCTACCGTGAGCTGGCGCCCACCCGACCGTTCCACGGCACCGCCGGCGGTTCCGTCGTCCCCCTGTGGCAGGTCCGCCTCCCCGTCACCTTCGGCATGCGCGACATTTACCGCATCGAGCTCATCGACTTCGACGTAGCGCGCATCGGCCTCCCGTACAACGTGATCCTGGGGTATCCGGCCCTGGCCAAGTTCATTGCAGTGGCTCACCACGGTTACAACATCCTCAAGATGCTGGGCCCCGACGGCGTCATCACCATCACCTGCGACGAGACGGACGCGATCCATTCCCTCGATCGGGCCTACAAGGCGGCCGCGGCCAGGCGCCCTCACGACGAGGGGGGAGCTGGGCTTGGCGTGGCCGCGCTCTCAAGGAAGAAGGAACAGCTGTCAGCCCCTGACCTCGCCAAGATGAAGAAGGTGGCGCTCGACACCGACGATGCGAGCACAATGCCTCTTGTCGACGTCGGCCTCGCCTCGGCATAGGAAGGCGTGCCCGGCGCCTTCCCCAGGCTGGGCTCAGGGGCTTCCGCCCGGGAAGTGTCTAGCTTGGCTAGGAAGGGGTTCGGGCACCACTTGGAGGCACGCCTCATCGCGCACCTCCTCGAAACAAGGAACGCGGCGCCTAGCGCCGGTGTCACGGGGGCTCATCGACCAAGGGATCAGCAAGCAGCGGAGGGGGTGTCTTCCAGAACGCCGTTAGAGCAGGCCGCCGCCCCCGAGAGGAGCGGTAGGGAGCGCCCATACGTCGACCTCGCGGGCCTCACCTGGGCAGGCCCCCAGGGCCTCCCCCAACTCTCGCGCATCACCACCAACTACACCCACGTGCCTTTTGTCCTAGTGAGCACTGGTGCCGCCTCCCGCAAACAGGTAAGGCTCACGACGGCGCCTTTGGTCGTGTCAAGACCTCGCGGGTCCCCGAAGCCTCAGGAGCCGGCCGCCCCTAAAGAGTGAACCCCTGCGTCACGCAACATCAAATGGCTCGATGCCCCCTTTGGCGGTGTTGCCGCCAGGTTATTTTTTATGGTCTGTTCAAGTCAAGCGACCCCCATGTTCCTTTTTGTGTACTTTGCATTACCCTGAAGCTGGGACTTCCTCGTATGTAATGAACCAGATTAACCCCTGTTGAGATTATGTCGTTTGTTTCAAGCTTCAAGTATAGCACCTCGTCCCCACCAGGATCCTCGCCCCTGCGCCGCTACCTCGATGGTTCCATGGGGGAGGGTTGGACACGACGTCTGCGCCAGGACTTGTCCTCGCAGCGCCGAGAAATCCAAATGACCAAGCTCTGACTCACGGGCTGGCCCCCCATGCTAGTCATCTCACCAAGGTCTTTGGTGTCCCGCCCTCCCGGAGGACCATCACGGGCGGGTAATGGGGGCACAGCTCGGCTCGGGGTGGCGGGGGTAAAGCCCTCCCTGGATGGGTGCCTCGCCGCCCCGGCACAGCACCACGACAATCGCGCAGTGCGCCCCGCGCCCATGTTATGGGTCATGGAGCGCACACCCACGCCGGAAACTAGGCGTAAAGCCACCCGAAGAACTGAGGAAGGAACTCCTGAGCCTTGAGCCTGGGGTATCCTACCCCTCTTTTAAAATCGCCACCCGTGACACTCTCACGTAAGAATGAGTGGGGCTGTACATGCCCCGGAGTCTCCCGAAGGACCACCCCTCGGCCTCGGGAGGACTCCCGCCCACGCCTAGTGGAAGCCCCATGCTCCGCGCTGGTGGATGAAGAACTGAGGAAGGAGCTCCTGAGCCATGTGTCTGGGGTATCCGACCCCTCTTTTAAATCGCCGCCTGTGACCCTCTTACGTAATAGTGAGGTTGGGGCTGTACACGCCCCGGAGCCTCCCGAAGGACCGCCCCTCGGCCTCGGGAGGACTCCCGCCCACGCCCAGTAAACACCCCCCCTGCGACACGCGCCCACCGGTCCCCCCTTTTTGGGCCTCACGTGCGCGGGGGCTGGGCACGGCGCCCGTGTCTGGGCAAGTCCTAGCGATGCCGGGACCCAAAGGACTGGGTTTTGGCTCGCGGACATGCCCACACACACGCCACCTCACTAAGGCGCCTGGTGCCTGTCTTCCTCACGTGACGCCCAAGTGTAAGCCGGTAAGCGCGCTCCGACCTAGAACCAAATGCTTTCACGCAGGATTTCTCCCCAGGGCGGTTCCCCCAAGAAGCTCCGCGAGGCGGGCCCAGACGAGTCCCTGAGCATCGCGCGTCAGGACCCTTCATACCAACGATGGTTGAGATGCACCCGGGGGCTGAGCCCCGGCAACGCGGAGCGTCAGGGTAACCCAGGAAAGGGATACAAGCCTAGCAAAGGATGCAGAGGAGAAACTGATTTTTAACCCAAAAAGCATTCTACTTAAGGCACGAGGGACATAACCCAATTTTCACACACCCGCACGGGGTCAGCATGGTTCATTGCAGGAAAAGAAAAAAACAACGCAAAAGAGGAGCTGGACTCTCGTAGCGCCGCCTCCGGAGATCCTGACCCTGGCGCCGCCGCACGTAGTCGGAGTCCTCCTCCTTGATGCGGGTGCTTGGAGAGCCGTCGGAGTCATCATCGCTCCCACTTCTCCCGAAGGAGGAGCTGCGGCTGCTGCTGTCGCTGCTGTCGCTCTCCATGCAGCAGTCCAGGCGACCGCCGGCCTCCCCGAAGATCTTCATGAAGAGTGTGGAGGCCCCGCCAAACTTGAAGTGGAGGATGTGCCCCTCCCGCAGGCCGTGGGCAAGGGCGAATGACTTCCACCCACGCTTCAAAAACATGAAGCCGAGTGGGTTGAACTCCGTCGCCACCCAGGAGGACCCGTTGCAGCAGCCGTCCGGCTACAGCCATAGGCCCAAGGGTGCGCCCCTCCATCTCCCTCGCAAGGGGGCCTGGGAGCCGGAGCCAGGTGCGAGGCCTGTCCTCCACCCTCACGATGAACTCATGGACTGCGTCGGCAGAGTGGTTCCGCGGCTGGGCGGCTGTACCACCCCGCTGGCCCCGTCCGCGACCGCCTCGTCCGCCGCGCCCGTGGGCGGGGCTTCTTCCGTGGCTGCTTGAGCCGACGCGGGCCACCGATGAAGGTCGCCCGCGCCCCCGAGGAGGCGCTTCGAACGCAGTGACGGACGCACGGCGACGACCACCGCCCCTCGCCGGTCCCGACTCACTCACCTCATCCATCACCACCTTCTCCTTCTCGGCGGAGGAGAACTTCCTCACAGGTGCCATCGCTGTTACGGTGGCAAGTGGCGATGGAGACCGAAGACAAGAAGGACGGGCTAAGGGACTCATCCCCTCCCCCTTATAGGCGGCGAAGGCTTTATGTTCGCCCCGGACAGTTATCGAGGCGTCGTGGGGAGTGGAGGGCCCCATGCCCCGTCATGCGACACGTGCTGCGAACTCCCAGGCGGTTCAGGCCGCGTCGCCCCGGCCTCCCCCCGTTGGAGGAGCCGCAACCACCGCGAACCCATGGATCGCATTGCCAAGCCCGCAGGGCCGGGGACATCTGGGCCCAGCCGCCTCTGGCCCAAGGCGCAGCATACGCCACCAGCCGAACCCGGCCCACTGACGAGCTCCGTAGGTTGGATCCCCGCAAGGGTCCCGCCCCCGCGACTCGCGCCAATGGCCATCGCCACGGGCCTCAGTGGCACCTCGCGCGGTGCCGCGCGCTGGAGCCGTTTCGGAGACCTTGCCTAGACGGACTCCTCAAACGAGGGGGGCACGAGGCCCGCGCTCGGCAGACCTCGCTAGCCCAAGCAGGGTTGGCTCTAAGAAGTTGGCCCGGACCCAGAGATCACCCTTGCATGCGTCGGGAACGTCTCACCACTTCGCGAGGGCCTCGGGCGATGGACTTCCATGCACGGGGCCCGAGCGTAGGCTAGCGGGCGCATGGAATCCCGGGCAGAGAAACCTGCAGGAAAGCTTCCCAAGGAAGGACGGGCAAAGGACAACGACCTGGTAAGGCACGGGCTAGGTACTGCAGGCCCCGGGGGCTGTCGCCCGTGGTCACGTCATGCGCCAAGGTCAAGAACCTCGAGCGCCGCACGCCATGGGTTTCCATCGGCCTCGCTGGTCAGCGCCACCTGGCACGGGGGCTCGCGCTCAAAAGAACCCTATCAACAATGCGAGGCCCACCGTGGAACGGCCCCTAGCCGGCTGAGGTATGGGGGCTGCGTAAAAGAAAATAGAAGACCCCGCAAGGGGAGCGAGTGTGTCCAAAGCGCGATAAGTGGCTACCAAATTAAGAAAAGTAACTTGCAAATGTCTTACGCCCGCACGGGGCCTGGCGGTTCATAACATTACTGGGAGAAGCATACAAACTTAAGCGGAGGAGGCGTCGTCTTCGTCATGGTCGCCGGAGGTCGTGGCGCCGAGACTCCCACTCTCCTCGGAAGGCGCGTCTTGTGCAAACCGCCCAACCAGCGACTCCACGTGCTCGCACACCGCCTCCCTGAGGGGGCGCTGGAGCTCCTCAAGCACCGGGCCCATCACGCTGGAGAGGTCGAAGGCGGGATCATGGCGGCGCAAGTTGGAAAAGACGCGCGTCAACGCGCAGTCCAGGAGGTCTCGCGCGCTTGGCTCGATGTCCTCCTCCATCTTGGAGACGCCCGACTCCAGCACCTCCACCACCTTCGAGAAGAAGTCGAGGTAGCTGCCATCACCGTGTGCGCGGGGCAGCTCCGGGACGTCCCTGACGATGCGGCGGAGCGCGCCGCCCGCGCGACTCACGACGCCCAGGAACTTCTCAGCGCACTGCGCCTCCATCAGGCGCTCCCGCGCCGTGTCATCCTGGTACAACTGCACGGCATCGGCAGCTTCACCGACCTGGGCCTGCAGCGCCGCCAGCTCTGCCTTGACGTCCTCCTTGCTCACGAGGGCACCCTGGAGGTCGGCCTCGACGCTCTGCATCCGGGCCCGGAGCGTGCTCACCTCTCCCTGGAGCGCGTCACAACGGAGTTGGAGGCGGGCCTCCTGCTAGGCCAGCTCGCCATGATACTCCTCCATGGCGGCCTCCCGCTCCCGAGCCACCCTCGCGTCGGCATTGGCGCGAGCCTCCTTGTGCACTGCCGCGAGGGTGACCTCGTCGACGAGGACCCGACCTTCCAGGGTCTCAAGGCGCTCCTGCTCCGCCTCCTTATCGAAGGCGGTCCGATCAGCCTCCCGCTCGCGGAGGGCCACATTGGCCTCCCGCTCGGTGACGGCCGCCTACCTGCGGGCCAGCTCTGCTTCGCGTTCGGCGCCTGGCGCATCATGGGTGACGGCGCGGGGCGCGCGCCCCCCGGCCCCCGCCAAGCCGGGCACGGGAGCGGAGACCTCGCCAGTAGGCTGCGCGCGGGAGGAGGCACCAGGCGAGGCCTCACTCCATCTCTTGGGCGTGGGCGCCCTAGGAATCGCGGCGGCCAGGCTCGCCGACCAGGATGGAAGCGCAAGAAAGGACCAAGATGGCGGCACACTTACTCGTTGTTGGCAGTCCAGCGCTGCCGCGTCGGAGTTGGCCCTGAGCGCCGGCCTCCGTTGCCTCCGGAGGATGAGGGTGGCGCTGAAGGCCCCACCCGCGTTCCAGCATTCATAGTTTCTTTCTTCGCCGCCATGACCAAGAAGAAGGGAGGAAGGCGAAGATCAGGCGAGGGAGAGAAAAGGAAGAATCGGCGAGGGGAGGAGGCGTACCGAAGAAGCTGAGGGGCAAGGGTTTTTATGCCTGTCACGCCTGACGGTTGCCCAGACGGAGGCGCAGTCCCTGGAGCATCGTGGGGGAGTGGAGGTGACGCACGTCTCACCGAACGCCACGCGTCATGCCTGGCCCACAGGCGATGGGGGCCCGCGTCACTTCGACCCCTCAAACAGGCGGAGTCCTTCACGCCACGGGCCCGGGGGCTACTGTCGGGCCTCTAGGACTGGGGGTGCCCAGGCTCGTCTACCTGCAGCCCAAGACACGAAGATTGCATTGAACACTAAGTGGCCCCACCCGCGGGCTTCATGGAGCCGGTCCTCGCGAGAGCCAATGCCTTGCGAGGCGCGAGGCGGCGTCACCACCAAGCACTTCACGGGGCATCCCCGCGAGGCTGCCCACGGCGCCCTCAGGAGGCGGGTCTGTCTGGAGCTGACCGGGCAGGGCCCCACAACCCTGCGCCCGCACGTGGGTGACGCGCGCCGCGCCAGGCGGTGCGGGAGTGGTGACAGCGGGCACGGACAGAGAGGCTTTCCTCTTTGGTGATAGAGGAAAGCCATGAGCTTGCGGTTTCCCAAAGCAACCCCCAAAGGTTGCCGTTCCGATGAAAGAAGACCAGGACCAAGGGCTCGGCAAGACAGAGGTCCTTCCCGAGCCCACATGCGCGTCACGGCGAGGAACTTTAGCAGGCGAAGACCAGCTTTTGTCAGGATAGGCTGCAACCCTTCCCACCGGATATTTTTGGGGAAGAGGACCGGGGCCAATATAAGGGGGGAGCCGGCCACCGTAGAGCGAGAGACCTTGGGTCGACAAGAACACGCCTTGTACTCATCTTCCACCTCAAGCAATCCACCAAGCAGGAGTAGGGTCTTACACCGCGAGGTGGCCTGAACCTGGGTAAACACTGTGTGTCCTTGTTCATCTTCCTTAGCTCAAGCCGCCGAAGAGTCGCCGTGTGGTTGTGAAGTAGAGTAGGGCAGGAGAGTGAGCGCACCCCAGTGTTCGAACCTTCTTGGGTCTTCAGAGCCCTGATTCCGACACCTTCTCTCTCATGCTTGCATTAGATTTTGCTACTGTCGTTAATAGCTCCTATTCTGATGCATAGCCTGATTTTTGTAACCTGCTGTTGTTACTTTACCTGTTATCCTAAATGCTTAGTATAGGTTGGTTAGTGATCCACCAATGACCCCTCACCTTGTCCCTATTGCCCCCGCTTCATCATCGAAGACTATCAACATGATCGACACCTTGAGCCCGACACATCACCGCACACCCCCTTAGTAGTACGACCATGCAGAGCTACTATCAAGTGTCGATGGTGATACCTCGTAAAGCACTCCTGATGATAACTTTGTAGTGTAGCTAATTGGTCATGGATTTTGAGGGTGATTCCTCCTTCACCACTCCCGATAACGTCTTTGTCGTGCAACACCTGAAATGTGAACCCTCGAGGGTGATTCCTCCCAGGTCACCTTGACGGTTACATCAAGTGTAATCTATCAAGGGTGATTCGTCGGATTCCCCCTTGATGTCTGGACACACGGTTACTTTGAGTTTAACCACAAAACCATGTAAAGACGGGTCGGTCCCAAGGGGTACCTGCGAGGGAAATGTGAAAGACGGGTCGGCCCCGAAGGATACCCGCGAGTGATGTGTAGTCGGGTTGACCAGGAATGTGCCCGCGCGATAACTACGCGGCATGACCGGGCACCTTGCCGTAAGTTCAGGAGACGGGGCGATGGGACCACAGATCGTGGATCATCGATCGTCATCGCACGCTACCAAGACACTAACGGGTTTGGATGTGTGATCTGAGTAGGCCTCTGGCCTTTTTCACGCTGACCACCACGCGAGAATAAGTATGGGCACTCTGCGTCGTACATTCGCCCGAAAGCTCTTCAGACATCGCAGTGAGCAGCACGCGCCCGGGTGGCCCGCATAAGCACCTTCTTTGTTTAAAGAGGTGCCAGGACTGACACCAGGCGTCCTCGTAACATGCAGGAGTGCAAAGGGTGATGGGGCCATGACCCCTGAGCACTTAGGATTTAGACTGGCGTGTTGACCTCTTTGTTGAGCCTAGGTAGGACTACAGCGTGTTGATCAGCCGAGGCCGGGCATGACCTGGAAAGTGTGTCCGACTGGAGTTAGTCAAGCGTGTTGGGTAATTTTGTGCACCCTTGCAGGAATGTATATCTATTTGAATAGCCGTGTCCATGGTAACAGACGCTCAGAGTTGTATCCCGATCTATACAACTAGAATTGGATACTTGTGACATTGAAATGGAAATGATGGCTCCGGGATTTCTTCCTAGCAAGGAGTCGAGGAAGGATCTCTGGGCGATACTACAACATACTTTTAATATGCTAATCTGCACTCTTCCAATGCTGCAAGACACTGAAGATGCTAGTCTTCGATAGGACTAGGCCTTCCCCTTTCTTCTGGCATTTCTGCAGTTCAGTCCAAAGATATAGCCCCATTCCTTTGATACTGATGCATAGTTAGTATAGATCTGCTGTAGGTCTTGCGAGTACTTTGGATGAGTACTCACGGTTGCTTTGCTCCCCTTGTTCCCTTTGATACGATGGCTGCGACCAGAGGACGGAACCCAGGAGCCAGCTGATCCCGCCGCCGACTACTACTCTCAGGACGGAGCGTACTACTATGTGGAGGCCGTTGAGTAGTTAGGAGGCTCCCAGGCAGGAGGCCTTGCCTTTTCGATCCGATGCTTATGTTTGTGCTAGCCTTCTTAAGGCAAACTTGTTTACTTGTGTGTGTACTCAGATATTGTTGCTTCCGCTGACTCATTTGTATTCGAGCCCTCGAGGCCCTCACTTGTAATATAAAGCTTGGATGACTTTAAATTGTGTCTAGAGTTGTGTTGTGATATCTTCCAGCGAGTCTCTAATCTTGATCGTCCGTATTTGCGTGTATGATTAGCGTACGATCAAGGTGGGGGCGTGATACGTCTCTAACGTATCTACTTTTCCTCACTCTTTTGCCCTTGTTTTGGACTCTAATTTGCATGATTTGAATGGAACTAACCTGGACTGACGCTGTTTTCAGCAGAACTACCATGGTGTTGTTTTTGTGCAGAAATAAAAGTTCTCAGAATGGAACGAAACTTTTTGGAGATTTATTTCAGAATAAATGAGAATTACTGGAGCCAAAATCCATCGAAGAGGAGGGCCAGGGTGAGCATCACCCACCAGGGCGCGCCCTGGTGGGTTGTGCCCACCTCGTGGCCCCACTTGCCCTATCTTCGCCACTATAAATTCCTATTTTTGGAGAAAAAAATCAGAGAGAAAGTTTCATCGCGTTTTACAATATAGAGCCGCCGCCACCTCCTATTCTTCATCGGGAGGCCAGATCTAGAGCCCGTTTGGGGCTTCGGAGAGGGGAATCTTCGGTCTTCGTCATCACCAACCTTTCTCCATCGCCAATTCCATGATGCTCCCTACCGGGAGTGAGTAATTCCTTCGTAGGCTTGCTGGTCGGTGAGGAGTTGGATGAGATTCATGATGTAATCGAGTTAGTTTTGTTAGGGCTTGATCACTAGTATCCATTATGTTCTTATATTGATGTTGCTATGACTTTGCTATGCCTAATGCTTGTCACTAGGGCCCGAGTGCCATGATTTCAGATCTGAACCGTTTATGTTCTCACCTCTATATCTATGTTCTTGATCTGATCTTGCCTAGTCATATGCACCTATTAGATGTTATGATCCGTCAACCCCATAGTGACAATATTTGGGATACTTCGCGGTGATGACCGTAGTTTGAGGAGTCCATGTATTCACCATGTGTTAATGCTTTGTTCCGGTTCTCTACTAAAAGGAGGCCTTAATATCCCTTAGTTTCATTATGGACCCCGTTGCCACGGGAGGGTAGGACAAAAGATGTCATGCAAGTTCTTTTCCATAAGCATGTATGACTATTTACGGAATACATGCCTACATTACATTGATGAACTGGAGCTAGTTCTGTATCGCCCTAGGTTATGACTGTTAGATGACGAATATCATCCAACGAGTTACCAATGCAGTGCCTACGAGCTTTCCACTTATTGTTCTTGCTAAGTTACTATTGCTATTGCTGCTGTTGTTCCAACTGCTACAAAAACTATTGCTACTACTGTTACCGCTACTGTTACTGTCGCTACTGCTATCAAACTATCATATTACTATGCTACTGATCACTCTGCTGCAGATATTTAATCTCCAGGTGTGGTTGAATTGACAACTCTACTACTAATACTCTAAAGTATTCTTTGGCTCCCCTTGTGTCGAATCTATAAATTTGGGTTGAATACTCTACCCTCGAAAACTGTTGCGATCCCCTATACTTGTGGGTTATCAAGACCTTTTTCTGGCACCGTTGCTGGGGAGCATAGCAATATTTTTTGAGTCACTTGGGATTTATATCAATTTATCACTATGACAAATCTGAAGGATACTAAGACCAAGATTTTTCCCTCTACTACGAGGGGAGGTAAGGAACTACCATCACACTCTGCACTTGATTCACCTTCTGTTATGAGTAAGCTTGCAACACCACCACATGCTAGTAATCCTGATATGTCGCAAGTTATTAATGATGCTACCTCTGCTATGAATTATGCTATTGATGATGCTAGTACCATGCTTGATGATAATGTGCCACTAGGAGAATTTTTTGATGAACAAATTGCTAGAGCTAAAGAAAATGAAACCACTGAAACTGATGAGATTGCTGAAACTGATAAAGCTTATGAAACTGATGATGATTATGAAACACCTATTAGTCCTAGCTCTCCTAAGTTTGAAATGCCTAAGATACCTGAAGGTTATGTTATGGACGAGGAGATAACTAGAGAAATTCTTTCTTGCAAGGATAGAGACGATCTTAAGAAATTGCAATGCAAGTATAAGGAAAAGACTTTGAATGCTAGAATGAAATGTGATCCTAAGTTTGCTACTTCACCTATCTTTGTTACCGATAAGGATTATGAATTCTCTGTGGACCCAGAGTTAATTACTTTGGTTGAATCTGATCCTTTCCATGGCTATGAAACTGAAACTGTAGTGGCACACCTTACTAAGCTGAATGATATAGCCACCCTCTTTGCTCATGATGAGAAGATTCGCTACTATTACATCCTTAAGTTGTTTCCATTCTCATTAAAGGGTGAAGCTAAGACATGGTACAATACTCTTGCTCCTAGTTGTGTGCGTAGTCCCCAGGATATGATTTACTGCTTCTCTGAAAAATATTTTCCTGCTCATAAGAAACAAGCTGCCTTACAGGAAATATTTATTTTGTGCAAATTGAAGAAGAGAGTCTCCCACAAGCTTGGGGGAGGCTTCTCCAGTTGCTTAATGCTTTGCCTGATCATCCTCTTAAGAAAAATGAAATACTTGACATCTTTTATAATGGACTAACCGATGCTTCTAGGGACTTCCTAGATAGTTGTGCTGGTTGTGTTTTCAGGGAACGAACTGTTGAACAAGCTGAGGAATTATTGAATAACATATTGAAGAATTATGATGATTGGACTCTCCCTGAACCACCGCCTAAACCCACTCCGAAGAAGAGGGGTATCTTATTTCTCAGTCCTGAAGATATGCAAGAGGCAAAGAAATCTATGAAGGAAAAAGGTATTAAAGCTGAGGATGTTAAGAATTTGCCACCTATTGAAGAAATACATGGCCTTGACACACCACCACCTCCACAGGTGGTAGAGGTAAATTCTTTATTAAAGTTTAATGAAAGTGACATCCCTCACAATAAACATCCTAGTCAATGCTTATATGAGTTTGACAACTATATTATGAAGCAAGATCATTTCAATGCTCATGTTCTGAAACAATTGAAATACAATTCTGATATGATTGCTCGCTTGAGTGACTTTCTATTTAGAATCAGTAATGATGTTAGAGGTGTAGGAAAGCATGCCTCCATGGTTCAAACTCAATTAGGACAAGTTGCTAAGTCTCAAAAAGAATTGCTTGATGAAATGAATAATAATATGCATGACTTTGCTGCTAGAGTAGTAACTAGAGGAGGTAGAATGACCCAAGAACCACTTTATCCTAAGGGTCATCCTAAAAGAATTGAACAAGACTCTCAGAGAATTAATCCTGATGCACCTAGTCCTTCTAAGAAGAAAAAGAAAAAGAAAAATGATAGGACTTTGCATACCTCTAGTGAACCTGAGACACAAAAACCTCCTGATAATAATGATGTCGCTATTTCCGATGCTGAAACTCAATCTGGTAGTGAACATTCACCTAGTGATAATGAAAATAATAATGATGATGTTCACGATGATGCTCAACCTAGTAAGGATATAGAACCAGATAAGGATGTTGAAATAGAGGCTGCTCCTGATCTTGATAACCCACAACCTAAAAATAAATGGTAGGATAAAAGAGACTTTGTGTCTAGGAAACATGGTAAAGAAAGAGAGCCATGGGTTCAGAAACCCATGCCATTTCCACCTAAGCCATCTAAGAAAAAGGATGATGAAGAATTTGAGCGCTTTGCTGAAATGATTAGGCCAGTCTTTTTGTGTACCCGCTTAACTGATATTCTGAAGATGGCAACTTATGCAAAGTATATGAAAGACATCATCAATAATAAGAGAAAAAATACCTGAAGCTGAAATCTCCACCATGCTTGCTAATTATTCTTTTAAAGATGGAGTACCTAAAAAACTTGGAGATCCTGGAATACCAACTATACCTTGCTCCATCAAAAGAAACTATGTCAAAACTGCTTTGTGCGATTTGGGAGCCGGTGTTAGTGTTATGCCTTTCTCCTTATATAAAAGACTTGATTTCAATAAACTCACACCTACCGAGATATCATTGCAAATGGCTGACAAGTCAACAGCCATACCTATTGGTATTGTGAGTATGTGCCCGTTTTTGTTGCAAATGTTACTATCTTAATGGACTTTGTTATTCTTGAGATGCCCGAGGACGACAACATGTCGATTATCCTTGGTAGACCCTTTTTGAATACTGCAGGGGCTGTTATTGATTGCAATAAAAGCAAAGTCACTTTTCATATTAATGGTAATGAGCACACGGTGCACTTTCTGAAGAAACAATTCCAGGTGAATGGTATAAATGTTATTGAAGAATCTCCGACCATCACTATTGGAAGTTTTCAATTACCTCTACCTACTGCCAAAAAGAAATATGATATACTTATTGTTCGGGATATGCACATCCCCATTAAGGTAACTTAGTGTTTTACGAAAGTTCTTCGGTTTCATGCTAATCGGAAGTGGTTGTTAATAAGACTTGATCAACCTTATTAATGAATCATTTTTGAGAGGTATGACGTCGATGAATCTAGTAAGCACAACTCTCTGCTCCCACCTTTTATTTTCTGTTTTAGCTAGTCAAATAAAATAAAATGCCATGATTATCCTGTTTTCTGTTTTCTCCGTGCAATAAAAAAATGACCCAAAAAAAATATCCTCAGAATGCCCTGAAAATTTAACACGATTTTTTTTCCGAATATTTATGAATTTTTGGCACAAATAATACCAGAGGGGGGTGCACCTGGTGCCCACAAGACACCAGGGCGGGTTGTGGCCCCCACGTGGCCCCCCTCACTTATCTCTTTAGCCCACATCATCACCTACCTCCAGCAAAAAATCACCACAACCACCATTTTCGTGTTCTTGCTCTCAAACGCGCGGATTTCGATCTCTTTGCTCGATGCTCCATTTTTGAAACTGTTGGGAGGGATTGCTACTTGGTATGTGACTCCTCCATTGCTCCAATTAGTTTTTGTTTTAGTGGGTTATTTTTAGAGTAATTAGCTACTCTTGGTGCTGCTGTAGATGAGCTTGCATGTTGAATTCTTAGAGTTCTAAGTAGTTTCATTGCTCAATATGGCCTCTATGCATGCTTAGGAGTAGTTGCTAACAATCTTACAAAGTTTTGTTGACAAATTTTTGTGGACTAATTTTTTTTCAGAAATTTTATAGGAATAAAAATGCAATTCTTTAGGAGTTCTTCGAGGAGGAGATCCTTGGGAGCCTCATCAAGTGGAAGCTCGGTTCGCCAGTCTTATGAAGAACCAAGCGAAAGCTCGATGCGAGATGCCGCCACCAAATCATGCTTGTGGCCTTGCGACGAGTTCATGGAAGGCGCACGTATTAAGGAGGAATTTGATCAATTTATTCACAACACAGAGCTTGCTCCCTTCATTGCAGATAAGTGCCCCCAACACCTCGAACTCACGAAAACCTTCACAAAGAAATTTAAATATTTTCCCTGTGAGTCTAGAGTTTCATTCAACCTGTACGATCATTCCTTTACCATGCCGTTAGAAATGTTTAGCGAAGCATGCAAACTTCCATATGAGGGTTCCTTCCATGAACCAACAAAATCTGAGTACGAATCATTTTTAGTTAATCTTTGCTTTGGTGAAGATAGGGGGGTTACACAAGGGAGAATTAACAGCATCCATTTTCCATCACTACAATATTTTGCGCTCTTTACCGGTAAATGTATTGTAGGCAAACAAGATTGTAGCACACTGTGTGCTCATGATTTGAGTCTCTTACACACTGCCATAACTGGGAATAAGGATTATAATCTTGGTGCAATTGTTGCACGGAGGTTGCAGCTTAATGCTGCTAGTGGTAATTTTTATGGAGGAATTTATGCCTCCCGTGTAGCTGAGAGATTAAATGTTTCACCCTGGCCTAATGACCCCATCCTACCCACTCAGTATTTAGACTTTGATGCCATGAAGCGTCATAAGTTCCTTACGGGTACGGCCAGAAACTACACCTATAACTTGAGATTTAATAAAAAACCCGTTGTGCCTGTTGCTTTTCCTGCTCCTGCTCTCTTTGATTTTCACACTAGGGGAAGATATTATGTTCTTGAGAGCGAAGCTCATGCGTACAACGCGGAGGTTAAAGCTGCCAGGAGGGCCGCGGAGGTTGCTCCAAGGGCCTCGATGAGCCATCGCCCAGATTATTATTCATACAGATGGTGATTACCAAGCTAGGCCAAAAGCCTAAGCTTGGGGGAGTACGTATTTCCACCGACATTACATTCATGTTCACACATTTCGTTCCACTTGTCGGTGTTCACACTTTTTCATTGTAATATCCATGCTATATTTGTTTTCTCGCTTTCTTCTTGTGTGTTTGAAAAACTTTGAGAAAACCCCAAAATATATTTCCTACTTCTTTTTAGTTTTTCTTTCTAGCTTAATTGTAGCATTAAAAGAAAACCCAAAAAGATTTCTCGCTTCTTCTTTTACTTGTTGGGAGCTTTCCCGTGTAAATAGTTTTTCTCGTTTTTGTTTTTCTCCTTTAATTTGCTTTCTTCAAGAAAAACCCAAAACTCCAAAAATATTTCAGTGTGTTTCTCTAAAATTCTTTTCTTTTTACTCGAGTCATACATAGGAGAAGAGCACGATGAAATTGTTGAGTGGTTCTCATCTGCATTATCGTTTATCTAACAAAGAACCCATATTACTTTGTCTTCTCCTCTGGAATAAAATGTTTGCAGATTCCAACTTAGTCCACGAAATTCTTGCACTATTATTATTTTTATCATTCGGTCGTGCAAGTGAAAGGCAATAATGACGACATTTGGTGAATTGACTGTGGCAGAGGAAGGCGGGTATGAACTCAACTTGTTTTTGTTTTTGTAAATATGTTTAACCTAGCATCCCTTGATTCAGCTCATTATGATCAAACATGTTTGCAATGACCATTAGAGATTATAGTTGTTCATGCCATGCTTAATTAGCTAGGAGTGGATAATGATTTATCTTGGGTGTCAACATGCATTAAAATGGTTGCGATGCGGTATGATGATATGGTATCCTCCTTTGAATGTTTCAAGTGGCTTGACTTGGCACATGTTCACGCATGTAGTTGAATCAAAACCAACATAGCCTTCATGATATTTATGTTCATGGTGTCCATATCCTACTCATGCTAGTATTCAATGTTGATTATATGTAATGTATGTTCATGACCGTTTTCGCTCTCTAGCTGGCCGCTTCTCAATCTACTTGCTAGCCTTCGCCTGTACTAAGCGGGAATACTGCTTGTGCATCAAAACCCTTAAACCAAGTTATGTCAGATGAGTCCACCATACCTACCTATATGCGGTATTACCCTACCATTCCAAGTAAATTTGCATGTGCCATCTCTAAAAATTCAAATGAACATCTGTTTTGTGTGCCTGGACCGCTCATGGAGCAACATGGGGCGGTCTGTATCTTCCATGCTAAGCAGGTTATTCCCATGATGAGTGTTTATTCACTTGTCCTTACATGAGAGGGGCGGTAATAGGGATTCCCAGTCTCGAAATCAAAAATAAAAAAATAATTAAACAAAACTCCCCCAGGAATGTTGTTGGTTTGGACGGTACCCATGGATGCGGCCCGCCGTGGAGTGTGATTGTTGGTGGAGGGGGAGTAAACCTTTACTTTTATCGCTTGGGAACCGCCGCTAATTTGTTTAGCATGGAAGATATTGATAACTCTTGGTCGTGACGTTGACAGGAAGGGTGTACCTCCCAAAATTATATCTATCTATGTTTTAAACTTTGAGCTCTGGCACCGCTGCAAATCCATGCTTCCCTCTGCGAAGGGACTATCGATTTACTTTTACGTTGAGTCATCACCTTCTCAAATAAGCGTCGGACCTGAGAGCACTATTGTCATCCTCATGCATTGTGTATAGTTGATGTTGGGTGCAGCATGACTGGATCTTTTCTACCATGAATTACAATGTCTAGTCGCTGTTTGAACTTTGAAGGTGCTCTGCATTTATGTTTTGCGGTCTCAGAAAGGGCTAGCAAGATACCACTATTGTCATATTGTATCATGATTGTTTTGACGAAGTGTTGGCGCTTGAGATAGGTTATTATTGCTCGCTAGTTGCTTATGTTATTGATATGAGTAAATATAATTTCTAAGAGTTATTGTTGACATGGTTAGTCATAATCTTTGCTGAAAACCTGGGTGCTACTTAAGCATATAAATGTAAACAAGAACAAAAGAGTTCATAAAAGTTTTTCTTTATCACTTTCAGTTTGTCAACTGAATTGCTTGAGGACACGGAAAGGTTTAAGCTTGGGGGAGTTGATACGTCTCCAACGTATATACTTTTCCTCACTCTTTTGCCCTTGTTTTGGAGTCTAATTTGCATGATTTGAATGTAAATAACCCGGACTGACGCTGTTTTCAGCAGAACTACCATGGTGTTGTTTTTGTGCAGAAATAAAAGTTCTCGGAATGGAACGAAACTTTTTGGAGATTTATTTCAGAATAAATTAGAATTACTGGAGTTAAAATCCACCGAAGAAGGGGGCCAGGGTGAGCATCACCCACCAGGGCGCGCCAGGCCCCCCTGGTGGGTTGTGCCCATCTCGTGGCCCCACTTGCCCTATCTCCGCCACTATAAATTCCTATTTTTGGAGAAAAAAATCAGAGAGAAAGTTTCATCGCGTTTTACGATACGGAGCCTCCGCCACCTCCTGTTCTTCATCGGGAGGCCAGATCTGGAGCCTGTTTGGGGCTTCGGAGAGGGGAATCTTCGGTCTTCGTCATCACCAACCTTTCTCCATCGCCAATTCCATGATGCTCCCCACCGGGAGTGAGTAATTCCGTCGTAGGCTTGCTGGTCGGTGAGGAGTTGGATGAGATTCATCATGTAATCGAGTTAGTTTTGTTAGGGCTTGATCACTAGTATCCATTATGTTCTGAGATTGATGTTGCTATGACTTTGCTATGCCTAATGCTTGTCACTAGGGCCCGAGTGCCATGATTTCAGATCTGAACCGTTTATGTTATCACCTCTATATCTATGTTCTTGATCCGATCTTGCCTAGTCATATGCACCTATTACATGTTATGATCCGTCAACCCCATAGTGACAATATTTGGGATACTTCGCAGTGATGACCGTAGTTTGAGGAGTCCATGTATTCACCATGTGTTAATGCTTTGTTCCGTTTCTCTATTAAAAGGAGGCCTTAATATCCCTTAGTTTCCTTATGGACCCCACTGCCACGGGAGGGTAGGACAAAAGATGTCATGCAAGTTCTTTTCCATAAGCACGTATGACTATTTACGGAATACATGCCTACATTACATTGATGAACTGGAGCTAGTTCTGTATCGCCCTAGGTTATGACTGTTACATGACGAATATCATCCAACGAGTTACCGATCCAGTGCCTACGAGCTTTCCACTTATTGTTCTTGCTAAGTTACTATTGCTATTGCTGCTGCTGTTCCAACTGCTACAAAAACTATTGCTACTACTGTTACCGCTACTGTTACTGTCGCTACTGCTATCAAGCTATCATATTACTGTGCTACTGATCACTTTGCTGCAGATATTTAATCTCCAGGTGTGGTTGAATTGACAACTCAACTGCTAGTACTCTCAAGTATTCTTTGGCTCCCCTTGTGTCGAATCTATAAATTTGGGTTGAATACTCTACCCTCGAAAACTGTTGCGACCCCCTATACTTCTGGGTTATCAGGGCGTCACAAGTTGGTATCAGAGCCAACTACCTGTAGGAAGCCCCTTTCCAACACCTTGGCCGGAGTTGAGTCTAGTCTTTGAAATCTATTTACTAACATTGTTGTGTGGGTTACGGGCCCACATCTCAAATGGTTGGGATTAGGATCTTTTATTCCTCTTCTTTACTCTAGGTTCTGATCTCTCTTCTATTCGGGATAAAGATTTTGCTAACTCTAGCATTAGGTTCTCGTGATCACATCCACCTGGAGAGCCGTTTTATCGACAACCGTTATATTTTGAAGATATGTTGCACACACTGTCATTTGACATCTTTGAACCTCTTTGTTTCAGATGCGTCCCGCAAGGCAGCTCATACCCCAGACCATGGCTGACGATACGGCTGGGTTCCCGACCATTCTGGTCGACCTCTTGACCAGGCTGGGATATCGCTGGTATCCTGAGTACACTGTTTACGAGGACTACCGTGAGTTCAATCAGGAGAAGTACCACGCTGTGGTTCGTATCTTCAATAGGTAGAAAATCTCCATCACTTAGCTGCACATCTATCATGGTATTGGAGTGACTGTTGAGATGGCAGTCCATGATGCTGCCTGTGCTGCTATCGTCCATCTCCGTGGAGAGCACACCAGCTTGGAGGAGACTGGGTTCAGATAAATCCCGTATGTCTCCGCTGGGGATCAGACTGGATACTACACCAATGTCTGCACCCCTTACGTGCGACGTCGCTATGACCCGCAGGTTCTGGTTCACTACACAGAGGCTCTGGTTCGTACTGCCCGAGCTCTTGCTCTCGAGTTGTATGCCACTCATGCTCGTCTTCAGGATGCTCTAACACATTTATTGCCGGCACTCCATGCGGGGATGCATTCCTAGCACATCCTTTACCCGCGTAGGACAGAGTTCCCACCACGCCTTGAGTGGCCTATAGTTGGAGGTCGTATTCCTCCACGTGGGCCTCTGATCCCCGTACGGGACCAGGTTCTACATCGGAGTCTTCACGGAGCACAGGACCCTTATATCGAGGGCAGCCTGCGTCGTCACCTGCAGTTACCTGGCTTTAGTGGTTGTCCCCGATGTTGATGTAGCATATCGCTATGTCCTGTTGTTGTATCCCTCTAACGCGTGCCTGCGTGCCGCCTAGTTTTTCTAGGTTATTTCCCTTTCCGAAATCATAATCGCTCGCTTGTAATAGACCTATGTATGGATCAGTATGTCATGTTTGACTACTATGACGTATCTATTGCACTTCTTCCTTTCTGCATGTTACCCCATGAATGATTCATTGTGTTTCCTTTACTCAATGCTAAACTACCATGTTACAATTTGACAGAATGGTTAGACCAGCTGGACGTGGCCATGGTGCCAACGCTCCACCACCGCCCGAATATATGGCGGGAATGATACATCAGTTTGAGCTGAACCGCCAGTTTATGCAAAGGCTTATGGATCAATTCCCGAGGCCCAACATGAATCAGCAGCCAGCCCCAATAACTCTGCAAGACTTTGTGCGCCTCAACCCTGTTGTCTACCGCAGCTCAACTCAACCCCTTGATGTTGATGACTGGCTCCGGCACTTCACATATGAACTGGAGTCTGCCAACGTTGCCCTTGCCAACTATGTCACCTTTGCAGCCTACTTCCTGAAGGGCCCCGCTGCTCAATGGTGGGACAGTCACCGATGTTCACAACCTGTTGGAACCATCATCACCTGGCCGGAATTCCAAACTACCTTCCGTGCCCCCTACATTCCTCAGGGAATCATGGACAGGAAGAAGCGAGAGTTCCGCAACTTCACACAGGGCAACAAGAATGTGGATGCTTATCAGTGGGAGTTCCATCACTTGTCCAGCTATGCTAAAGAAGATATCGCTGCTGATGCTCGCAGACAGGAGAAGTTCCATGAGTGACTTCACACTGATATCAAGCTCGCGCTCCTTGTTCAGGATTATGCTGACTTCGCCACCTTGGTGAACAAGGCCATTCAGGTTGAGACTGGTCTGCAGGAATACAAGGATGGCATCAAGCGCACCCGTGATGTGGGCCCATCTTCGGGCTCATCATCACAGAAGCGTAGGATATGGATTCCCCACAACATGTACCATGCACATGCTCCTGCTCCAAGGCCGTCCTATGCTGCGCCTCATCTGCCTCCTCCACCACCTAGGCAGTCGAGACTTCCAGCTGCACTACCCCGAGCTCCTGCTCCCCGTCCCAATGACGGGCTATGATTTAAGTGTGGTCGTCTAGGTCACCATGCCAGAGAATGCAAGCAGAATCAGAATCAGCTTGCATTGCCTTCAACTGGCAGTGGTAACAACCATCCCTGCAACAACAATGCCATGCCTTCTTATGGTCGTGGTCAGGCTAACAACATCGAACTGAATCAAGCTCAAGACCAGCCTGCTACTGTGATGGGTACTCTTCTTGTTAACTCAGTACCAACTTCTGTATTGTTTGATACAGGAGCATCACATTCTTTTATGTCAGAAGATTTTGCATACATGCATGGCATTACATACAAAGAGATGAACACTCCACTAGTGGTACACACCCCCGCGGGCCAATGTCGAACCTCCATGGTTAGCCACAATGTCCCCATTGAAATTGAAGGGTTGGAATTTCATGCCTCTCCTATTATGTTGAAGTCTTCCAATATTAACCTCATTCTGGGAATGGACTGGTTGAAAACTCGTACCGCTTCAGTCGTTTGTGCTACAAAAACCGTCCATCTCCTACATCCTTCTAACGAGATAGTAAGCTACCATGCTCGTCTTGTTAGAGATGCTGAAGCCCGGATTTACCTATTAAATGCATTGAATGCGTCACCTCTTGAGGGGATTGAAAACATTCCAGTTGTTCACGGCTTCCAAGATGTCTTTCCAGAAGAACTTCCAGGAATTCTCCTGTTAGAGCAGTCGAGTTTGTCATCGACTTAAAACCAGGCACCACTCCTATCGCCAAACGACCTTATAAGATGCCTCCTCATGAACTCCTTGAGCTTAAGGAAGAAATCGACAATTCACTTCGCAAAGGTTTCATTCGTCCAAGTTCCTCTGCCTGGGGAGCACCTTCTCTATTTGTCAAGAAGAAGGATGGTACGAATCGTCTGGTCCAAGATTACCGACCCATCAACCAAGCAACAATTAAGAACAAATATCCACTTCCTCGGATCAACGATCTTTATGATCAACTTGCTGGTTCCTATGTATTTTCTAAACTCGACTTGAGGTTGGGTTACCATCAGATCTAAGTTCGTGATGAGGATGTTCCAAAGACCGCATTCGTTACTCGCTATGGTTCATACGAGTACACCGTCATGTCTTTCGGGTTAACCAATGCTCCAGCAACATTCTCCCATTTGATGAACTATATCTTCATGGAATACCTCGACAAGTTCGTTGTGGTTTATCCGGATGATATCTTGGTGTTCTCCAAGAATAAAGAAGAAGATGCTGAACATCTTCGTCTTGTACTAGAGAAGATTCGAGAACATCAATTATATGCCAAGTACTCCAAATGTGAGTTTTGGTTGTCCGAAGTCACTTACCTTAGTCATGTTATGTCCAAGGATGGCATTGCGGTCAACCCAGAACGGGTTCAAGCTATTCTGGACTGGACTCCCCCGAAGAATGTCAAGCAAGTCAGAAGTTTTCTTGGACTCGCTAGCTATTGCTGCCGTTTTGTCAAGAACTTCTCCAAGATTGCCAAACCCTTAACTAATCTGCTTCACAAAGGCGTTAAGTTTGAGTGGACAGAAAAATGTCAGGGAAGTATCCAAGCACTTGAGGACAAGCTGACATTTGCTATAGTGCTTGCTCTTTCAGATTCTCGTAAGGACTTCGTCATTTACTGTGACGCATTCCGTCAAGGATTAGGCTATGTCCTAATGCAAGAGAGCATGGGTGATTGCTTATGCTTCACGCTAGTTGCGCCCTCAGGAAAGCTCGAGAGGGGGAAATGGTGACGATAGTTTTGACGCTGCGGTGAGGCAGGCTATATTGGGCGGCTGAATCGGCGGGCTATGACGCCAATTCCTCCAGTCGCGTTCCAGTCCCCTGCATCGCTTGAGCCTGGTTCGGTGGAAACAACCGATTCTACCGTTACTAGCGGGCCTGGCTGAGGAGTGCTTTAAGTTTTGTGCGGGCCAACTTTTTGATGCGGGCTAACCAACCAAACGGGCTGAATTTTTCCGCGCGGGCCTGGCCGAGGATAATGCGAGCAACCAAACATGTCCCAAATGTATCATAACTCTTCCTAACAATAAAGCACCTGTTCTTTCTGTTCGTCCTCGCGTATTTTTCCAGAAAACCCCCTTCATTTTCCAATAATTAATCCACAATCCATCTTTAAGTCAGAACGGGCCCTTTTTTGCAGTTTACACAAAACCCCATGCCTTTTACGCTAATTAACCTGTGTTCCATATTTAAGTCACGGCAAATCGTTTTTTGCAGCTTTACATCTACACCCCTGATATCTATGGTAATCGCCCCGTAGTCTATTAAAAATAATTATGTTTTTTCAAATAACCATATCTTTTAAATCGTAACCCCAAATTTAACATGTTATAAATGGAATTTGATTAGGAAAATATGTAGAATTTGAATATGATGTTATTTTTACATGTTACATATTTTTAAGTGCTATTTAGGATGCAATGTTAATTAATGGCGCACGATCCGTGTTATTTCAAGGGGATCCGTATTGCAACATATAAAATTGAACGTTAATATTTGAAAAATATTATAATACTTGGGCATGTTGTACTTACACGAGGTTTTCTCTTTGTACATGTTTCATGATCTAAGACCTTAGGTCCATAACTTTCCTTTGCAAAATCCACGCACGTAGTTACCAATGGACTATACAATTTTTCTGTAGTGAATACACAAATAATTTTTATAGGATGTACATACACTTATAGAATTCATAAACATCAAAAGTACATGAAGGTTTATTTTGAAAATATTCGAACTACTCATGTGATAGTCATGTACGTTAATAGTGGAACCGATAAGTACAATCTTAATTCATGTTCCATCTGTTGCATGTGATGCTGATGCATGTAGGCTTTCTTGAATAAATTTAATTTATAGACGTGGCCTCCTTAGTGTCAAACGGCACCACAATGCTGCTGAGTGTGGTCTTAGGTGCTCGCCATCAATATGATGAGTCAGAATCAAAATTGAGTCAAAATGATAGCGGCTTAGATAAAAAAATACTCTCCCGTTGGAACATACGTTTGCTAGTATCATCTACGCTGCATGGATTCAGTGGGTGGAAAGCGACGTTGGCTGGATCGGACAAATGAGGATCAAATACATACTCTCCAGGAACATGTCCGGGGTACATATGAAGGTCGGGGAGGGGGGGGGGGGGGGGGGGGGGGGGGCGCTAAAAATTGACCATTCTTGGTGGAAATGATCTACCGGCCCGGAGTACCATCTTTTCCTACAAAAAATGCCACCATCTTTAAGTTTTCACCGGCTGGCGCAGCGCCCCTAAGAGCAACTACAATCGGACGCCTCAAACGACCCTTCATACGCTTACGGACGCGTCCGGTCAATGATCGGACAGAAAAGAAAAGGAAAAAAGTGATTCAACCGGGCCCCTCATATCTTTCCCTAATAATAAAGCACGGATTGACTCCGTGGGTTCACCGTCGCGCACTTTTTTGCACAAAGCCCCCTGAAATTTTGGACAATTAACCCACACTTCTTTACCTACTAAAAAATTGCGTTCCGTTTTGTCTCAAATAAAAAAAATTGCTTTACCTGGACTCGAACCCCGCCCGCGTGGTTTGAGTACGCACGCACAAACCAGCCCACCTAGCCAGTCTGTGGTTTAGAAAGGAGAGAAATATTTTTTCCTTTTATATTGGTTTTTTTGACGTGTTCCTTTGTCCGCTTCGTTCGTAAGTCGCTGTTGGGCCTCAAAGAAACTCAATTTTTTTTCTGCCACGCTGATGTTGGGCCTCACAGAAAAACAAAAAAAATATTGATCCTCAAAAAAACAAAAAAAAACAAAAAAAATATGGCGTTCGTGGAGGTTCGAACTCTGGACCAACACCCTACCTTCCAAGGGACACAACCAGCTGGGCTAGATTATTAGTCTGGGCGAATATTGGGTTCTTTTGGTAGTTAAATAGCCCACATCGCTTCTTTATATCTGATGGTACCGATTAGTCCCACCTTGCTTCTTTAGATCAAATCTTACCGATTTAAATACATCCACAAATAGTCTGAAGAAACAACAAGAGAAAGACCCAATAAAGAAGAAGATGCATTGTTGGTAGGAGGATAGAGAGGGAGATGCATGCACGGTTGGCTGGAAGGAATGAAACTTGCCTTGCCTTAAGAAGGAAAGGAATTAATCAGGGTTGGCTTGAAGGAATAAAACTCGCCTTGCCGAAGGAAAGGAATTAATCAGGGAAGGAAAGGATCAATGGGAGAGAGCGGACCGGTTTAAATGGAGGAGAGGCTTCCGGCTCAGCCGTGCATGGACGACCGTACGTATGAGGCCGGCAACGTGGCTGTGGAGGAGGTCGAAATAAAATAGAAAGGTTGCAAACCAAACAATCCATATTCCTTAGCAGTTTTGCAAAAATGATTTGGTTGAAAGGACAATTCTTTTACATGTTAGAAAAAATTGATACTTATTTGGC
Organism: Elymus sibiricus; assembly: GCA_039707655.1. Lineage (NCBI taxonomy): Eukaryota > Viridiplantae > Streptophyta > Magnoliopsida > Poales > Poaceae > Elymus > Elymus sibiricus. The sequence goes on along the minus strand of CM077671.1, from coordinate 413,488,869 downwards.
AAGGGGTGTGCGATTTCTCCCCGTTGCAACGCACGGGCATATGTGCTAGTAAAATAATAAAGCACGCAGTGTTTCTGCCCGTTCCCCGTCATTAAAAGTGTCCTAAAAAATTGATAATATTTACCCCCACTGCCATCCGTATCTGTAAGTAAAAAAAAACTATTCGTTGGTCGTCCACGCGTGCGATGAGAGCCCTCACCTGCGTTTCTTCGGGCCTGCACCCATCCGCTTGGGCCTCATGAGGTCGGCCCACCTACACCACCTCGCAGCTCCCACGGCGCCCGCTTGGGCCTCATGATACCCGCCCACCTACACTGGGAAAGGCAAAAATTACTGCGCCAGCAAGGTATCAAACTCATAACCTCTCCTTCCTTTCTAAGACTCCAACCGGCGGGCTAGCTTTCCCTTATGTTAAAAAGGTTCTTTCTTGAGTTAATAGTCCCACCTCGCTGTAGTATATCAAAACGCACCAATTTATATACGTCAATATGTAGACAATTAACAAGCCCTAGGATGAGGTGTGGGATTGTGGAAGAGCCTAAAGATAAACATAATGAGGGCATAGAGCCAACATAAACGAAGCTGGTCATGGCCATATCGTGAACGAGAAAAGGAAAAGGATAAGACGGGCAGCTAGAAGGGCAAGCCAAGGCAAGGCTTGATTCCGTGGGTATGCTGGCTAGCTACCTGATAAAAAAAGACGATCAAGCCAAGGCAAGGCTTGATTCCGTGGGTAAGCTGGCTACCTACCTGGTAAAAAAAAAGACGATCAAACAAGATTGCTAATCATGGAAGCATGAGTCGTGACATGGTGGGGATTAAAGTTGGATTAAACATGCATCGGCAGTGGATGACATTTGGGATAAAACTGAGTTCCATTGTGTTAAGAAAAACCCGGCTAATTTGAGCATGCATGCACCGCCCAGCAAGGAAAAGTTTGTTTTGTTTTTTATAAACGAGTTTCGTCAAAAAGAAATTGGCTAATTTGAGCAAGCACACACTTACTAGGCTACTAGCCCAGCAAGCTAATCTATTATATTTGGAAAAGGAAAGGAAAAGTTTGTTTTGTTTTTTATAAACGAGTTTCGTCAAAAAGAAATTGCATGCGTTCAACGAACTCGAACCGTGATTGGTACTTGGAAGGAATGAGGCCGCACGCACTAACCAACACATTCATCGGATGTTTGTTACAGAGGCTTTGAGGCTCCTTTTTATTGGCTCAACAAGCAAAAAAAAGGACGACTACATAAAAATGGGAAAAAAATGGTGCAAGCCGTCTTTCGTCGACAAAAACAAGTTCTTTGCTATTTATCCATTTGCCGGACCTAAATTGAGTGAAAAAAAACTGTACATAACAAGGCTACACCGCTGGGTCTAATGATGGGCCGTCTATTATGGCATGCAAGCAACGCGACAATATTTCATGTTAAATTGTCCAACCTTGCTTCTTTAGAACGATCTCATCAGTTAATATACGTTTGTAGTTGACTTTGAATATCGGCAAGACACCTAAAAGCATGTGTGCATATTGCAAGACACTCCTGAAAAGGATGCATTTTAGGATTTCGGGGATGCAAAGAATAGTAGAGCATTTAAATTTGGATTGCCAAAAAAAGTTGTTTTTCCTAAGAGGTCCCTCTAACACGCAATCCTTATTTTTTGGGAATGTGGGCTAACAGTGGCGAATCGAGACGAGAAAACTTGGTCTAACCACAGACCGAGCGGACTATACAGACATCCTCTGATCTGGTTTGCAGACAAATAAGGGATAACATGGGAGTTCTAAAATTTTCCGAGGCATTTCGGTCCGAACGTGTGCGTTATGGTCCAGAACTATATAAGGGAAAAATATATGTAACCTCGCATTGGAGATGTCCTTACCATCGACACTAAGACTCATTTTATGATTATTATGCGGCTGAGACTAAGTGGTCCACCGGTCTAATAATACCTTACAAAGAGAGAATAACATGGTCCTCACATTTCTTCTAAACCTCGATTCATGCGTCTGCCTGCCGGCGGTGGCACCGTCCGAATGTCGTACTACATCGGTTGGGCGTTTTGAAGGATGGGACAATTAGCGTTTTTTTCGTACCAAAGCATGGGGTGTTGTGCTTGCACGTGCACGTCAATTTTTTCTTTCCCGTTACAACGCACGGGCATACGTCCTAGTCATCCTTATACGTCCAGGCTGTCCGTGAACCCTCATATCCATCTCAAATATAGGGAACATATGAGGGCTCGAGCACGCGTCCGGGCGCGCCAGGTCAGTACGTCACGTAGGATGCGCCCCCACCCCGGACCACCTTTTTTTTTCTTTGTTCATTCTTTTTTTTTCTTTTCCTCTCCACCAATCACATGCGAGTAACCTGATATATAAGAAAGAAAATGAAGGATATGGCTACGCGGACGGACAAATAAGGAACACGGCCGATCCCTGACCGTGCGCGCCCGCAGACGTTTGAGGGACCGGATTTGAAGGTTTCAGGTGTAGATGCTCTAACCATCCAGTAAGCTGAACTGCCGGCGTAGGATAATCGAAGACAACAATACGTACATAAGAGAGAATGGGTCATTCATACGTGTATGGTAGCCTAGATATTCTTGGACAGAATAATGAGGCTGCACATGCAGCACATCAATGTCGATATGAGATGCAATACTATTCCTATGCTCACGTACTAGAAGTACCTCTCATTTTTGTTCTTTTTTCGTGGCGTACTAGAAGTTACATCCGGTCAGAACAAAGTAAAGTTCATCGGATAGAGTACCTTTTACTGTTTAGTCGGATGTCATTCATTTGGAGGATAACCTCATATGTGGAAAGCAGTTGCAAAACTACTCGAAGTAGTACTTGAACGGGGAAGATTTGTAGCACACGCGCCGGGGGTATCCAGATTTTTCTTTTGGCTTAAGATTTTCATATTTTTCATATATTTTGACCCAAAAGTTCAAGTGAACTTGTAATTGCATATTCATGTTTCTGGCGACGAGGGCTTACAAATAAGATGCGTTTTGAATACATTTTGATATCTTTTATTATTTCGTTAAGTTTCAACTTCTTAAACTTAGTACGAGCGACCGAGAAATCATAAGCTTCGGTACCTATGATCGATAAAATCGTAAGAATTTTCAACCCTGAAACTTGGTATAAGCGCGTTGGGCGACCTCACGATCGACGGGTGAGCATGCGGCGGCCCTCCCCCGATCTCCCTCCTCTGACCTCCCCTTCGGCAGCCGCGGCCAGATCTGGGATCCCCTCGGCGTCCTCTCTCGAGGGCCGCTCTTCTCCAGCGACGCCTCCCTCCGTTATGGCTCGTCATATACGCCCGAAGCAGGCTTCCGTGTCATCGGCGGCGGCAGCAGCCGCGGCAACCCCAGCCCCGCCCGCCTCCCTCTCGGCCTCCCGCGCTCCTCCTCGCTCGGTATCCTCTGCCCCGAGGGCCTCCCGCGCTGCTCCGACAGTGCTGAGTGCGATGACCTCCTCAGCCCCGACAGCCGCCCCGACGGCTCCTCACTCAGCTTTCGCGTCGGTGGCGGCAATAGAAGATCCAACCTTGCTCGACGCCCTCGCTCCTCCTGCCAGTGCCACCAACGCAGTTGTGCGTGCCCCGCAGCCGCCGCTGCCTGTGTCATGGGCCTCCCTTGACGCCAACGACGTAGACATCGACGATGATGACGAGCTCGCCCCGCTGAAGTCGTTGGCTGATAGTTGCTCCTACAGGGTCAGTGATTCGACTGATGCTGCTCCTGAGGCAACTTCGGAGCAGCCATGGGTGAAGGTGGTTAGCTGCCAGCGTTCACAGCAGGAGTCACACAACAGGAAACAACTATTTTGCCTACTAGGGAATGCTTTGCCGTCAGCTTATTGTCGGGGCAGACGACAAAGATTATTTTGCCGTCTCTGAGCTGACGACAAAGAAGTACTGTAGGCAAACATTGGCAAAAGCAGACGACAAAGTAAGGCAGACGGCAAAGGGTGGTTTGCCGTCATGTGATCTGGCACCTGACGGCAAAGATGGACGTTTGCCGTCTGCGTAACGTTAGGCTGACGACAAAAGGGGTGACATGTGTCCGTTTGACAGACACTAAACGGGCCGGACATTTGCCGTCTGCCGTGGAGGAGGACTCATGGCAAAGAGGGTTCTTTGCCGTCTGTAGGACTTGTGAATGACGGCAAAGGGTTTTATCCAATTAAAAAAATACCTCCCCTCGTCCCCACATCGTCCCCGCTCATTTCCCCTCGCGCATCCCCTCGCTCGCCTAGCTAGGGTTCGCTCGCCGCTCTCCCTGCTCCACCGCGCTGCCACCGACCCCTCCTCCACCGCGTCGCCGTAGGGCCTCTACCGCGCCTCCACCCCTCCCCCACCGCACCCAGCCCCACCTCGCCTCTAATGGCTCCACCGCCGCTGGCCCGTCGCCGACCTGCGGCCCTCCCGCCGGTGCTAGGCCGTTGCTGGCAGCCCCTCCCGCCGGTGCGAAGCCGTTGCTGGCCGCCCCTCCCGCCGGTGCTAGGCCGTTGTGGGCCGCCCCTCCCGCCGGCCGTCGCTGTGTCGTCCCCGAGGTCCTCCCTTTCGGCTCCTTCTCGGTGAGGATCCCCTTCTTCTCCACTGCCGTACATCCCTCGAGATGGCTTGCTCCGGCCGGTGACACGTCTTGTGGATGATGCGCCCAGACCAGAGTGCATGGACGTTGGACATGCCAAATCTCAAAGCATATTTTACACCATTGGATGTCGATGTGATCCAAAACATTCGTAAAAGAAGTTGTCCTCAGATACATCTAAACCCAAAACCTGTTCCTCTAGCTCATCTCCGTTCTTTTTCTCGTGCAAACATCTTTCGAGTATATAAAAGACTACCGGAAAGGCCAAATGAGTCACTTTTACCCCTATCGGGCACTCAACTGATTGAAAAACAGAGTAGTCTAGTCAGGTTATGAGACAGATTAGAAATTGTTTTAGTAGTTTCATGGAGCAAGAGGCAAGGGTTGCTGTTGCTCTGCTGCTGGGTGCTTCTGCTGGATGTGTTGCTGGTGTGGTATTGCTGCTGGGTTTCGAATACAGCCTTTGTTTGGTTCGTGCGACGAGCCGCCGGTTTCTAATACCCTCTGGTCTAGGCGGTTTCAATTTTACGAACGGGTGTATCACAAACCGCGGTGATAGAAACCGTCATACACGAAACAAACGATGGCTACCGTTTTGGAAAGTGATAACCCACAAGTATAGGGGATCACAACAGTTTTCGAGGGTAGAGTATTCAACACAAATTTATAGATTCGACACAAGGGGAGCCAAAGAATATTTGAGAGTATTAGCAGCTGAGTTGTCAATTCAACCACACCTGGAAATTAAATATCTGCAGCAGAGTGATCAGTAGCACAGTAGTATGATAGTTTTGATAGCAGTAGTAGCAGTAATAGTAACGGTAACAGCGATAGCAATAGTTTTGTAGCAAGTGTAACAGTAGCAGTAACAATAGTAACTTGGCAAGAACAATATGTGGAAAAATCGTAGGCACTGGATCATTGAACTCGTTGGATGATATTCATCATATAACAGTCATAACCTAGGGCGACACATAACTAGCTCCAGTTCATAAATGTAATGTAGAGATGTATTCCGTAAATAGTCATACGTGCTTATGGAAAAGAACTTGCATGACATCTTTTGTCCTACCCTCCCGTGGCAGCGTGGTCCATAAGGAAACTAAGGGATATTAAGGCCTCCTTTTAATAGAGAACCGGAACAAAGCATTAACACATGGTGAATACATGAACTCCTCAAACTACGGTCATCACCGGAAAGTATCCCAAATATTGTCACTATGGGGTTTACGGATCATAACACGTAATAGGTGCGTATGACTAGCAAGATCGGATCAAGAACATAGATATAATGGTGATAACATAAACGGTTCAGATCTGAAATCATGGCACTCGGGCCCTAGTGACAAGCATTAAGCATGGCAAAGTCATAGCAACATCAATCTCAGAACATAGTGGATACTAGGGATCAAGCCCTAACAAAACTAACTCGATTACATGATGAATCTCATCCAACTCCTCACCGACCAGCAAGCCTACGAAGGAATTACTCACTCCTGGTAGGGAGCATCATGGAATTGGCGATGGAGAAGGGTTGATGATGACGAAGACTGAAGATTCCCCTCTCCGGAGCCCCAATAGGGCTCCAGATCTGGCCTCCCGAGGAAGAACAGGAGGTGGCGGCGGCTCCGTATCGTAAAACACGATGAAACTTTCTCTTTGATTTTTTTCTCCAAAAATTGGATTTTTATAGCGTCGGAATTAGGGTCAGTGGGGCCACGAGGTGGGCACAACCCACCAGGGCGCGACGGGGGGGGGGGGGGGGGGGCTGGCACGCCCTGGTGTCTTGTGCCCAGCCAGGGCCCCCCCTTCGGTGGTTCTTGGCTCCAGTATTTTTATTTATTGTAAAATAAATCTCCAAAAAGTTTCGGCCAGTTCCGAGAACTTTTATTTCTGCACAAAAACAACACCATGGTAGTTCTGCTGAAAACAGCGTCAGTCCGGGTTAGTTTCATTCAAATCATGCAAATTAGAGTCCAAAACAAGGGAAAAAGTGTGAGGAAAAGTAGATACGACAGAGACGTATCAGAAAGCACTCAATCGGAAACCGTGATATTTTCTCCGAACCAAACGCGTCGTATATGGCTGCACTCGAAGATGATGTTGATTAGATGCACTCGTAGCAATAATGAAAGGATAAAAAATGTGAATGTATAAATAGGCAATCCATCTTTACGGTTTGTTTCGTACTTTTTACTTTAGATTTGATCGTTGAACTCCAAGATGATGTTGATTAGATGCACTCGTAGATGTTGTTTATTAGATTGTTTTGTGAGTGCTTATGTTGGTTGTCTCGGTGCTTTTCATGTGCAAGGATCTTCCCTTCACCTCCAGGAGCACCGTTGGTCCCGTTGTCGCTACCGTCATCGTTTGACTAGGGGTGAGCTCGGCTGTCATCTCCTTCCCCTCCCCTATTTTCTGATGTTCCGGTCGTCGTGCCGATGCGACTAGATTTTACTTTCATGTGAAGTCTCGTAACCCAGGCGTCTCCCGTTCGAAAGGGTGGCATCTATAAATATGCATATCTTTGCATATTTATAACCGTCATCCTTTCGAATTGTCCACGTTATCCATGGACAGCCCGGGTACGTGTAGATTGGGTTTCGTTTCCCGTGCTCTACTTCGGTCTAAGGCAAAATTTTGTCAGCGCCACCCCGTTGTTCTCCGGGTACACATTCTGTCGGCTTGTTGCCGAGACATGTATCTGGAGAACAGCGGGGAGGTGCTGCCGAAATTTTGCCTCGGACCGGAGTAGAGCACGGGGAACGAACCTAATCTACACGTACTCGGGTGGGATTAGGACCCATCTTTACCTGTTAGAGATAGGATTCAATCCATGAATGCCTGTTTCCCTTTTGTATGGTAAAAAATAAAACTCTGACGTAAATAATATGACAACAGTAATTAGTTATATATCTAGTCTTAATTACATTATATATAACTTGATGAATATGAATTTGGTGCCCGTATTGTCAGTGCAAGTAGCGGCATGGATGATCGTGAGTGGATGTACACTGGCCACCCTAGTCAGGATGGCATGACCGCTGAGTGGGTGGACAAGACCAATGAATTCATAGAGGCAACATTTGCTAGTGGCAAGAGAAAAACTTGGTGTCCCTGCTTGAAGTGCGAAAACCATAGAGAACAGTCAAAGAAGACGATGTGTTTACATCTACAGAAGCATGGGTTTAAGCTTGGGTATACTCGGTGGACCTTTCATGGCGAGACTGAACGTAGCAGAGAGGAGCTGGTGCGTCGGCGCACCGACGACAATGGTACCGGGATCGATGACATGGTAGCTGACTTCAACGATGCACGTGATGTGGGATCAAAGGAAGAACCAGAGGAGTCTGCGAGGGCGTTCATAGAAATGCTAAATTCGTCACAACAACCTCTTCACGACTACACAGATCAGTGCCAGCTGGATGCCATCGTACAAGCAATGTCTATGAAGACCCAATTCAACATGAGCAGAGATAACTTTGACTCAATGATGACCACTTGGGGTTGCTCTCTCCCTAAAGGTCACAAACTGCCTAAAAGCTGGTACGAAGCGAAGAAAACCCTACGTGCACTTAAGATGCTGTATAAGCAGATACACGCTTGCCCAAACGGATGTGTCTTATTTACAAAAGAGTATGTAGACGACAAGTACTGTGCCAAGTGCAGCTCCTCTAGGTATATCGAGAGAGTCCTCGGTGATGGTACGAAGAAGTAGACCAAAATCCCCGCAAATGTTCTTCGGTATCTTTCAATCCTACCAAGAATTCCACGCCTTTACTTGAACGAAGATACGGCCGAACAGATGGTATGGCACAAATATGGGATAATACGCGACAAGGATGATCATGGGAGACCAATGTTGATACATCCGTTTTGTGCCGAAGCATGGAAGAATTTTGATCGATTACATCCTGAGAAAGCAGAAGAGGCAAGGAATGGACGAGTCACCATCGGACTTGATGGGTTCAATCCGTTTGGTTTTGTCTCAAAGACATATAGTTGTTGGCCTTTGTTTGTTATTCCCCTCAACCTCCCCCCCCCGGCGTCCTAATGCAATGCAAGCACATATTCCTATCGTTGATAATTCCAGGGCCCAAGTATCCGGGGAAGAATATAAATGTGTACCTCAAGCCACTGATAGATGACTTGAAAGAAGCTTGGGTGAATGGGATACAGACATACGACGCTGCTAGCAAGAAAAACTTCAAAATGCATGTTTGATACCAGCACTCAATGCATGACCTACCGGCATTTTCACTTTTCATGGGGTGGTCTGTGCATGGGAGGTTCCCATGCCCCAGATGCAAGGCAAATCTTCAGTGTCGTTGGTTGCAACATGGTCGCAAGTATTCTTGCTTCGATTTCCATAGACAACATTTGTCGCCTGACCATCCATTCAGACAAGACACGAAGAACTTCGTGAAAGGTGAAGTTGTCGAACACTCGACACCACCTGATATGACGGGTGAACAGATTCGTGATCAACTAAACGCTCTCCAGCCTGATCCCAACTGTCCAGGGTATTTCTTGGGATATAATGAAGAACACGCTTGGACTCATAAGCCATGCTTCTAGGATCTCCCCTACTTCTACCAGCTCAAGCTTCCACATAACATTGATGTAATGCACACTGAAAAAAATATCGCCGAGGCCATTTTTGGCACATTGTTCAACATTGCCGAGAAGACGAAGGACAATACTAAGGCTAGACTAGATGTGATGAAGCTATGTGATAGACCCGAACAAAACTTGCGGCAACACATGGACCGGAAGAATTGGACGACGCCACGGGCTAGGTTTGTTCTTACAAGGGAACAAAAGAAGGAGATACTCCTGGTTCAAAACTTTGTTGTTCCCCGATGGATATGCATTGAATCTAATGAGGGCAGTGAATCTTGATAAATTGAAGCTCAACGGGATGAAGAGTCATGATTGGCACATATGGGTTGAGCCGTTAATGCCCGTGATGATTCAAGGCTATATCCCTGAGGATGATTGGGAAGTATTGGCAGAGCTTAGCTATTTCTTCCGTGTTCTGTGTGCTAAAGAAGTATCTCCTACTGTGATTGATGACATGGAAAAATGGGCACCCGAGTTGCTCTGTAAGATAGAGAAGATATTTCCACCAGGCTTCTTTAATCCGATGGAACATATGATTTTACACCTCCCATCTGAGGCAAGATTGGGTGGCCCTGTGCAGAACCGTTGCTGCTATGGACTTGAGAGAATGCAAAAGACTCTTCGAGCTAAATGTAGAAATAAATGTAGCATTGAAGCATCCATAGCCGATGCATTCTTGGTGGAAGAGGTGACAAACTTCACGACATAACGCTATGCGGCCAATATTCCAAGCTTGCATAATGCGAAGTCTCGTTACAATGCCGATGACCCCAAACATGAATCCAAACTCAGCCTCTTCAAAGGGAAACTCAGACCTGTGGATGCTTCTGGTTCAAAGAATTTGGCTCTGAAAGAGTGGAGCTCGCTTACGTTGTATATCCTCACCAACCTAAAAGAAGTGTGTCCATACATTGAGTAAGTGATTGGTACATCATGTAACATTTACTCATATGTTTGTGTCTAACTCCGCTCATTTCTCATTGCTCAGTGAATTCGTGGCTCAATTCTCAAATGAAGGGGTCGAACGTGATTCACTCGAAGAGTATGAGCTTCTTGCTGGCAATGGAGATGGCAATTACGGTTTAATTTCTTGGTTCAAAGGAAAGGTATATATACTTCTTATTATGGAAGAACTTAAGTTGGTACTACGTGCGACTAATACATCGATCCTTCCCGCTTAAACTTGTAGGGTACGTCAATATTGGACAACGAGTTGAAAAAGTTGCTAATGACTTTGACTATAAGGTCGGTACATTCAATAAATACGACATCAATGGGTATCGCTTCCGCACACATGAGAACAAGGAATGTCAGGCCGTTCTAAAATCAAGAAACATCGGAGTGTCGGCTATTTGCAATGGAGTTGAGTATTATGGAAGACTTGATGAAATATACGAACTGCATTACTTTGGGGCAAATCCTCCAAAAGTGGTTGTCTTCAAATGCCATTGGTTCGATCCGGAGAAGGTTAGGCGGAGAGATGATATTGGGCAAGTTGAAATTCGACAAGACAACAAATTAGAATGTGAGGATGTCTATATTGTGGCTCAATAGGGAACACAAGTTTTCTAGCTCAAGTACGCATGCCAAAGAAGGCACATCTTAAGGGTTGGGATGTCGTGTATGATGTGCCGCCACATGGTAAACAATGTTCCCCCAGTGAAGAGGATTATTAACCTCACATCGACCCCGACACATATGATGGAGAATTCTTCCAAGAAGAACATGGGCCTAGAGGCTATCGCAACATCCATGCACGCACGGAAGTACACATTGACAATGACGAAGAAGAAGAAGCACAAGAGGAGGAAGAAGAGGTTACAAACGTGGAAGACCTATCAATGCTTGAGCGGTTATGTCAAGGCATTGCCGATGATGGTGACGATGACGGCCAACACCCCGACGACATCGTTGACGACACGCGTGATACTGATGATGACGAGGAAGCAGAAGAGGAAGAAGAAGAGGTGGATTGTGATCCAGATGATCCCGACTATTTTTAGTTGTAATGTTGAACTATAGTGTTGATTTTGTACTTGTTGCTTTACCATGATCCCGAACATGCTGTAATGTTGAATTTGTAATATTTTGAACTTATGCTTAATATTTTGAACTTATTTATCTGAACTATAATGTACTATTTGTCGACTACCTTAGTAATTCTCATTGCGTCAATTCTTTGAACTTATGCTTATTTATGTGAACTATAATGTACTATTTGTATTACAATTGCCTTATAATATGTTGAATTTGTACTAATTGCTTTACTTTTTGTCATAGCAGGTTATTGAAGCATGGTGGGTCCGCTACGGAAAAGGAGTGGCCCGGCGAATAAGCCCGGGGTTCCCTTAGCGAGAAATCTGCTTGACAGTTTTCTTGCCGATCCTCCTCAGGCTTCCTCTCAGGCTCGAGGAAGAGGCCAGGGAAAAGGGGGAAGAGGTGTAGGTGGAGGAAAGGCTAAGAGAAACCCGATTCAGCCTCCCTCGCCACCACGTACCGTGGCACCATCTGAGGATGAGAGGATGGAGGATGAGCCGGTGTCCACTCCCCCATGTTGGAGGATGAGAGGGTGGAGCACGAGCCAGTGTCTCACCCCCCATGTCTGAGGAGGAGAGAGTGGATGAGTAGTTGTCATCGGAGGAGGATGAGGATCGGTCGGGGGCAACGACCGATGATGAGGAAGGTTATAGTTTCATACAAGTTGAGGAGGGTCGGACTGTGTACCAACGCGGTCCGTCAAGGCTCCCAAAACGAGGGCTTCCTGTCGAGCAGAGAACATGTATTGCTACATATGGGGAAAGGTAACTAAGTTGGCTTCCCGTTTTATACCTTCAATGTTTGCAACAATTGCTAATAATTTGGCTTCTCATTATGTAGCTCTTGGACAAAAGTTTGAGATGCCCCGGGTAAGTACCGGCTTGTGAACGGCATCCTTGGGATCCTTGTTAGGGAGCATTACCCTGGCATGGTCACTTTGCCTGGGGAGGGCGAAGTTCTGCAACCAGCACGGACGTGGGACCACTACAAAGTCTATGAGGATATTGGTGAAGTCAACAACATCGAGTATCACAACAAAGCCGAGCGGGTCTTTGCCGAACTCTGGGTAATCATAAGTTTCCTTCACACTGCACATATATAATCCATAAATAGTCAATTGCCTAACTTTGGAAAATCTCGCGTGTATTTGCAGGATTTCTATAGATGCGAGGATGGAAAGTTGGAGGAGGCACGAGCGACCGTCAACCAACGTTGCAAGAAGCTTGAGCACAATCTGATGTACGAGGCACGCCCTTTAGCCGTCCGCAATTATAAGGCAACTCAAGGTTTTGGAGTGTTGATAAGAAAGCCGGTAGGAGACACCATCTTAAGAAGGAGGAGTACATGCAAGTAAAGCATGTTCATGCTTGTTATTTCCTCAATAGGCTGGCATTCAATTTCTTTTTTATGTATATGAGACGCAATTGATCAATTAGGTTACTCCAAGATGGTTGATACGTCTCCAACGTATCTATAATTTTTGATTGTTCCATACTATTATATTATCTGTTTTGGATGTTTTATATGCATTAATATGCTATTTTATATTATTTTTGGGACTAACCTATTAATCTAGAGCCTAGTGCCAGTTTCTGTTTTTTCCTTGTTTTTGAGTATTGCAGATAAGGAATATTAAACGGAGTCCAAACGGAATAAAATCTTCGGAATAATTTTTCTTGGACCAGAAGACATCTACCAAGCTTGGAGATCAAGGCAGGAGAGCCGCCGTGTGGCCACAAGCCACAGGGGCGCGCCCCCCCTGGCTTGTGGGCCCACGGCAACTCCCCCAACCCTATTTCTCGGCCTATAAATTCACAAATATTCCCTGGATACCGAAGAGAGCCACAAAAACACTTTTCCGCCGCCAGGAGCCTCGGTTCCCGTGAGATCCAATCTTGGAGCCTTTTCCGGTAATCTGCCGGAGGGGGATTCGATCACGGAGGGCATCTACATCAACTCCATTGCCCCTCCGATGATGCGTGAGTAGTTTACCATAGACCTTCGGGTCCATAGCTAGTAGCTAGATGGCTTCTTCTCTCTCTTTGCTCTTCAATACCATGTTCTTCATGATCTTCATGGAGATCTATCTGATGTAATACTCTTTTGCGGTGTGTTTGTCGAGATCCGATGAATTGTGGGTTTATGTTCAGATTATCTATGAATATTATTGAGTATTTTCTGAATTCTTATATGCATGATTTCATATCTTTGCAAGTCTCTTCGAGTTATTGGTTTGGTTTGGCCAACTAGATTGGTAATTCTTGCAATGGGAGAAGTGCTTAGTTTTGGGTTCAATCTTGCGGTGTCCTCACCCAGTGACATAGTAGGGGTAGCGAGGCACGTATTGTATTGTTGCCATCGAGGATAAAAAGATGGGGTTTTCATCATATTGCTTGAGTTTATCCCTCTACATCATGTCATCTTACCTAATGCGTTACTCTGTTCTTCATGAACTTAATACTCTAGATGCAGGCAGGAGTCGGTCGATGTGTGGAGTAATAGTAGTAGATGCAGAATCGTTTCGGTCTACTTGACACGGACATGATGCCTATATGCATAATCATTGCCTTGGATATCTTCATAATTATTCGCTTTTCTATCAATTGCTCGACAGTAATTTGTTCACCCACCGTAATACTTGCCATCACGAGAGAAGCCTCTAGTGAAACCTATGCCTCCCGGGTCTATTTTCCATATTATACTTTCAGATCTAAAACCAAAAATACCAAAAATATCTTGCTGCAATCTTTTTACTTTTGTTTTACTTTACTTTCAAGCAATCATATATATCTATCTCTATCAGATCTCATCCTTGCAAGTAACCGTGAAGGGATTGACAACCCCTTTATAGCATTGGGTGCAAGTGTTTGATTCTTTGTGTAGGTACATCTATTGGGGACTTGCTTGTATCTCCTACTGGATTGATACCTTGGTTCTCAACAACTGAGGGAAATACTTATCTACTTTGCTGCATCACCCGTTCCTCTTCACGGAAACCAACGCATGCTCGAGAAGTAGCAAGAAGGATTTCTGGCGCCGTTGCCGGGGAGATCTACATCAAGCCTACCAAGTACCCATCACAAACTCATCTCTTGCATTTACATTATTTGCCATTTGCCTCTCGTTTTCCTCTTCCCCACTTCACCAATTTGCCGTTTTATTCGCCTTTTTCTCGCCGGATCTCTTTTTGTTTGCTTGTGTTGCCATGTGCCTTCTATTTGCTTGCATCTTTGCTTGCTAAAAATCTATTGATATGGATCCTCATCCACTTGCTAATCTTTTCAAAAGGCTAAATTATGATGAACCAATTGCTAGTGAGTTGAGTGCACTTGATTATCTCTATGAAGTTTTGTTTGAAAATCATGAATCTGAAAATTATGATGAAGTGTTGAAAGAAGAAATTTATAAGGTGATTCATGATAGCTCCTTGATTGAAAAGCATGATTGCAAGGATGTTACTATAAATTCTATTAATGTCAATTATTCTAATGATATGCAAAGCCACAAGCTTGGGGATGCTATGTTTGATGAAGATGATATTTTTTGTCCCCCAAGTTTTGATGAGCAAATTCATTATGATGATTGCATGCTCGTGTATCATGAAAAGAATGATTTATGTGATAGTTATATTGTTGAATTCCTTCATGATGCTACTGAAATTTATTATGAGGGAGTAACATATGCTTGTAGGAATTGCAATAACATCAAGTTTCCTCTCTATGTGTTCAAAGTTTTGAAGTTATGCTTGTTTTGCCTTCCTATGCTAGTTGATTCTTGTTCCCATACATTGTTTGTTCACAAAATCCCTATGCATAGGAAGTGGGTTAGACTTAAATGTGCTTGTCATGAGATTCATGATGCTTTCTTGCATACTTCAATTACTACTTTTTATGTGAGCATCATCGAAATCATTATGCCTAGCTAGGGGCGTTAAACAATGGCGCTTGTTGGGAGGCAACCCAATTTTATTTTTGCTTTCTGTTTTTTGCTTCTGTTTTGGTGTGTTTTGCACATTATTAATTCTGTAATAATTGTGTTTTCTTGTTTAAATTAGTGTTTGAGCCAAGTAAGACCTTTGGGATGGTCTACGGTGTTTGTTGATTTGATTTTGCTGAAAAACAGAAACTTTTGCTCTCAGTCCAGGAATTTTGTAAATTCACTGGAACGTGCTTTTGATCTGAAATTTTTACACAAGATTTATATACAAATTTCCCTGATTTTCCTAATTTTTCAGAATTTTTAGAGTTACAGAAGTATTCGAAGTCTATATATTGCTACAGACTGTTCTATTTTAGACAGATTCTGTTTTCTTTGTGTTGTTTGCTTATTTTGATGAATCTATGGGTTGTATCGGGGGGTATGAACCATGGAGAAGTTAGAATACAGTATATATTACACCAATATAAATAAATAATGAGTTCACAACAGTACCTAAAGTGGTGAATTATTTTTCTTATACTAACGGATCTCATGAGTTTTCTGTTGAGTTTTGTGTTGTGAAGTTTTCAAGTTTTGGGTAAAGATTTGATGGACTATGGAATAAGGAGTGGCAAGAGCCTAAGCTTGGGGATGCCGAAGGCACCCCAAGCCATATTCAAGGATACCAAAAAGCCTAAGCTTGGGGATGCCCTGGAAGGCATCCCCTCTTTCGTCTTCAATCCATCGGTAAATTTACTTGAGGCTGTATTTTTATTCACCACATGATATGTGTTTTGCTTGGAGCGTCTTGTATGATATGAGTCTTTTCTTTTTAGTTTGCCACAATCATCCTTGCTGCACACATCTTTTTGAGAGAGACACGCTGAATCGTGAATTTATTAGAATACTCTATATGCTTCACTTATATCTTTTGAGCTAGGCAATGTTGCTCTAGTACTTCACTTATATCTTTTTAGAGCACGGTGGTGTTATATTTTATAGAAATTATTGAACTCTCGTACCTCACTTATATTATTTTGAGAGTTTCTTAAAACAGCATGGTAATTTGTTTAGGTTATGAATTTAGTCTTAATATAATAGGCATCCAAGAGGGATATAATAAAAACTTTCATATTAAGTGCATTGGATACTATGAGAGGTTTGATTCCTTGCATATAGTTTTGAGATAATGGAGATGGTAATATGAGAGTCATGCTAGTGAGTAGTTGTGAATTGGAAGAGATACTTGTGTTGAAGTTTGTGATTCCCGTAGCATGCACGTATGGTGAACCGTTATGTAACGAAGTCGGAGCATGATTTGTTTAATGATTGTCGACCTTTGTGTGAGGGTCGGGAGCGCGCGATGGTTAACTCCTACCAACCTCTCCCCTAGGAGAATGCGTCTAATGCTTTGTTTGATAACTAATATACTTTTGCAATAAGTATGTGAGTTCTTTATGACTAATGTTGAGTCCATGGATTATACGCACTCTCACCCTTCCACCATTGCTAGCCTCTCTAGTACCGCGCAACTTTCGCCGGTACATCAAACCCACCTTCCTCAAAACAGCCACCATATATTTTCCTCAAAACAGCCACCATACCTACCTATTATGGCATTTCCATAGCCATTCCGAGATATATTGCCATGCAACTTCCACCGTTCCGCTTTTCATGATTTTCATGATTTAGGAACTTATAAGTAGAGACTATTTGAACCATTTCAAATCATGATCCATTTGAACAATTTCAACCATGATCTTAATTAGCTACCGACAACCTTGAAGCTATTTATTTTCATGATTTAGAGACCACTTGAAGATATTCATGATTTAGAGTGTTAAATTTGAATCAAACCTATAAGTAGAGACAAGTAGCTATTTATTTTTATGATTTAGAGACCATTTGAAGATCTTCATGATTTAGGAACTTATAAGTAGAGACTATTTGAACCATTTCAAATCATGATCCATTTGAACAATTTCAACCAAGATCTTAATTAGCTACCGACAACCTTGAAGCTATTTATTTTCATGATTTAGAGACCACTTGAAGATATTCATGATTTAGAGTGTTAAGTTTGAATCAAACCTATAAGTATAAACAAGTAGCTATTTATTTTCATGATTTAGAGACCATTTGAATATCTTCATTATTTAGAAACATATAAGTAGAGACCATTTGAACCATTTCAAACAATGATCCATTTGAAAGCTTTCAACCATGATCTTAATTAGCCCATGATCTTAATTAGCTACCGACAACCTTGAAGCTATTTATTTTCATGATTTAGAGACCACTTGAAGATATTAATGATTTGGAGTGTTCAATTTGAATCAAACTTATAAGTAGAGACAAGTAGGTATTTATTTTCATGATTTAGAGACCATTTGAAGATCTTCATTATTTAGAAACTTATAAGTAGAGACCATTTGAACCATTTCAAACAATGATCCATTTGAAAGCTTTCAACCATGATCTTAAAGAAACTCGGATGTAGAAGTGTTAAAGAAACTCCATATGATGTGGCAGCTATTTAATTTGGAAACTCGGATGTAGAAGTGTTAAAGAAACTCCATATGATGTGGCAGCTATTCAACCATCGGGATCAAACACGCGCCCACAACTTTTGAATCTTTTCCGAGGCGATCATTGACCGTCGCGCCGATGTCAAACCGGCCCGACCACTTTCTCCATGGCTACCGACCTGCGCCAACGTCGATTGCGGGGTCGCTCCTTCGAGCCGACAAGAACCACCTTGGATCATCACCTCGGCGAGCCGACGAAGAGTTCGGCATCGTGAAGGACAAATAATCGTCAAGACAAGAGCGTCGCCCCATAGATTGCACGGGTCGGGCGTGCCAGCATCGCCGCGCTGTCACTTCTAAGCCGGTATTGACCGCCTCATAAATTCCGACCTGCGTCGGCACTACCGCATCGTCGTTTCTTCCCACCACGCCGACCTGCTTTGAGATATCGGCTGGCGTGGGGGATCTCGTGTCACCTTACCGACCTACTTCGTCGCCTCGGCTAGACTGGGGGCTTCGTCATCTCCTCATCAACCCGCTCCGGAAACTTCGGCGTCACCAGCCGACCTACTTCGACACCTCGGCTGGCCTGAGACTTCGGCGTCACCAGCCGACCTGCTTCAATACCTCGGCTGGCATGAGACTTCGGTGTCACCAGCCGACCTGCATGAGACTTCGGCGTCCGCCGATCACAGCTTTGCCATGTTAACTGGACCGAGGACTTCACCTCGCCACATCGACCGTGAAGCGTTGCCATTTCGTCAAGCTGAACTCTTCGTTCAGGCACCTCGGCGCCCAGGCCATATTCCTTTATTTATTTGCTTCACTTAAATTAACTAAGTAGAAGAATTTTTTTTAAGATATATTATTACCTTTATTTGTTATTACTCTTGGCTTGCACTATTTTATGTGTGCAGGTAATCGGCTTCGGCTGCGTCGCGCGGTCAGTTCGGCGTCACCTTGCCGACCTACTCCGCCACCTCGACTGGACCGGGGGCTTCGCCTCACCACATAGGCCGAGCCGTGTCACTACTTCGGAATGCCGAGCTCCTCGCTCGGTCATCTCGGGCTTGGGGGTTGGGACCTCGGTCATGACAAGGACTATGCACCATATCGGATCTGTCAAAAGTTCGATGGGCGTCCTCGTCCGGCCACAAGCCCGGATCGCGTCATCGACACCGAGCACATTAACCAGCTAAGTCGCTTTAATGCTCAAATTTCTAATTTTTTGTTCGGTTCTACCGAGCATTATATTTATGTTAAATAAAAAAGTTTGTTTGTTAACAACACTTCCTTTTCCCATGATAACTGGGGGCTTTGTCGTCACGCTGCCGAACTACTCTGTCTCCTCGGCTGGACCGGGGGCTGTGCCTCGCCGCAGCAACCGTGCTGCGTTGCCACTTCGCGACCCGAGCTCTTCGCTCAGTTACCTCGGGCTTGGGGGCTGGGTCCTCAGCCAGGTCGAGGACTACGTCTTTGTCCCGCCACAACCCCGGACCGCACCGACCACATTAACACGCTAAGTCGTTTTCGTGCTCAGCTCTCTTTAGAATTTTACTTTTTGTTCGGTTCGACCAAGCGTTATACTTTTTTGACAAAAAGTTGTTTGTGAAAAACTTTCTTTGTCAAAACTTTATTTGTTACAAACAAATTCAAATACCCCGTTTACTTGGGGGATTCCTTTATGAAACCTTTTCTCTTTGCATGTGATTATTATTGTACAGTTTCTTTCCTTGCTCGTGTATTATGCCAAAATATGCATCATGTTGACTTAAGTGTTCCGCAAAGCTGGGTTGCCTGGCTCCTGTGCTTACCCCTACGTTCCCAATTGTTCGGCTAGGGAGTAAAGGGAGCACCTCTGCGATTGTTATGATCGGGTCATCCGAACTCGTACCTCAGACGGGTGAAGCCGAAAGCTAGCACTCTTATTGTTTTAAACTATGGTCGGCACACGACGGAACTCACGCGTACACAAATCTATTGCACAAGTCTCATAGTAATCATGAGCGACCAAAGAAAGGTACCGTTGGGGGCACTATTTTCTTTGAAGATGCTTCTTACGTTACATAAGTAATATAGCATAAGTTCCCTGGGCGCGCTTTGTCTGTTACAGCCTCATGGCCTGATTGCCTGGTTATCCGAAACACCGCCGATATTCTCGGTAGGCGGAGTAGATAACACTTTTCGGCCCTTGGCCGAAGAGGGAGAAGCCGACGGTCGGTTAAGACGCGTTCAAAGTTCGGGCGAACACAAATATTATATAAGTACTTCGGTACATACAATCATTATACATAAAATTCTTTTACCCAAGTCACTTGGGGGCTCTTATATTAATATGAGCCATTTTATAATAGATGTTTTCTTCTTAGTCATTGCAAAGTCTTTTTCTACCGCTCCTTTCTCGACTCGAGTGTATGATCAATAGCCGGGTAGCCTGGTTTCTCTCTAAAGCCGCTCACGTTTAGTTCGCTAAACTGGCCTGAGAAACACTCCGCCTTTGGGATAGGGAGGTTGAAGCCGAAGGCTGACCCACTTGAAGTCTAGAGATCGGATGTGTCATGTCAAAGCACGATGGAAGCACAATTTTAAGACCAATTTCGTATTGGCACCAAAAAACTTGATTCAATCTAGACGTAAAGTTTTTTACGCAAGTTTTTGGTCTTTTGAGCCTATAACATCTTTCACCTATTTTATGTTTTCCTTTCAGGAAGCGGGACATTCTCTTGGTTGAGGTGTTCGGCGTGATGGTCTTGCTAGGAAACTCTTTTCTAAACTACAGTTCGGCATCTTTCCTGCTGAACTACACCTTGGTGTTGTCAAAACATACATGACGATTGAACTAGTTCCCGAGGAGGTACGATCCTAGGGTCGGCCATGTTGCCCAACCCAAGTCTCGGGGGCTACTGCATTGACAATTCAATGTAGAAAATTTGAGTGCAATACAGTTTCCGAGGAGATTATGATCCTCAAGTTGGTCGGCCGCACCCAACCTGTGTCTCGAGGTCTGTGCACACCGCTTTTGTGTTCCTAAGTATGCTGCCGAGCTAGAAGTTGATCCTCAGGCCGATTTCGTGAATCGACCTGAGTCTCAGGGGCTACTGAGATCAGCGGTCTTATGTCATCCTTCAGGAGCATCTCGGGTTATAGACCGACACACACCTTGAGGGCTACTGGCTATATATCTCGGCAGAGAATAAATTGCACCAATCAAGAATATCCACAAAAAATCAGCCCGCGGTCGGGGTGGTGCACCACCTCGGAAGCAGTCCGGCATAAAGCTCGGGCGCAAGTGGCTGGCTCCATAGAGGTCATTTCCGGCATTAAGCTCGGTTGAATTCGTTCAATCTTTTAAAGACCAAGGTAGTTTATGACACCTCGGACGCTGATCATCGTTGGAGCTCGGATGCAGTCCGGCGTTGGAGCTCAGAAGCAGTCCGGCATAAAGCTCAAGATCGGAGACGCCTCAGAAGCAGTCCGGCATAAGGCTCGGATGTGAATGACTGGCTCCATAAAAGACTATTCCGGCATTTAAGCTCGGATGAAGTCCTTCAAATTTTCAGAGACCGAGGTAATCTATGACACCTCGGATACAGTTCGGCATTGGAAGCTCGAACACAGTCCGGCGTTGGAGCTAGGACACAGTCCGGCGTTGGAGCTCGGACACAGTCCGGCGTTGGGGCTCGGCTGCAAAAAGATACCTCGGATACAGTCCAGCGTTGGAGCTCGGACATAGTCCGGCGTTGGAGCTCGGCTGTAAAAAGACACCTAGGATGCAGTTCGGCGTTGGAGCTCGGACGCAAGGGAACACCGCCACACGGGAAACACTTTGACCCCGAAGTATGGCATAAACATTACAAGGCATTGATAAAGGCCGCTAACTTAAAGGGGCTCCTCGGATGCCCGACTTGTGAACTCTTCGGATTCACCTCGGCGATCCTCAAGATCGGTGATGGGAAGATTTATTGAACCAGTTTTCAAGACCGACGGCCGAAGACGAAGAACTGTTCGGAAGAACCGAGGAGCGTCCCTAACTTGAAGACCGGTTCAGGGGGCTACTGACGGTGTCCTGGACTAGGGGGTACTCACCACGTCGTCTCCCGACCAGTGGGTCGGGCCGAGGACCCCCAGGGCGATTCACAAATGGGCCACTTCGGGCAGCCCATGCCGAATACAAGGAGGATTCCACAAGACTTGGCGCACAAGACAAGGACTCCTCTAAACCCTAGGCCTACGGTGCATATATAAACCGAGGCCAGGCTAGGCAATAGATCATTATATGACATCTCATATTCATTACATCTCGTGGTAGATACCTGTACTATGTACTATCCCCCATATGAATACAATCAAAAGCAGGATGTAGGATATTATCTCTTCAAGAGAGCCCGAACCTGGGTAAAATCCTGTGTCCATGTTACCATCGCTCCAAGACGCCTAGCTTAGGACCCCTACTACGAGATATGCCGGATTTGACACCGACAATGGGGCCGTCCGGGGCAGACGACAAAGGCCTATGTGGGGCCGTCCGGGGCAGACGGCAAAGGACTGAGTGTTTGCCGTCAGGGGGCTGACGACAAAGACTCTGGTGGGGGCCGTTAGCCACCTAACGGCGCTAACGTCAGTACTAAGCCGTCCAGGCTCGTTGCCGTCTGTAGGCTGACGGCAAAGAAACTTTGCCGTCCGCTGTGCCAAGGCAGACGGCAAAGAACCTCTTTTCCGGAGTTTATTCGGCCCGAAATTTTGCCGTTGGCTGGCGGACGGCAAAGGTGTTTGTCGTCCGTGGTTGTGCCTTTGCCGTCTGCCATGGCGGACGGCAAAGAGCCTGATTCCTGTAGTGAATGTGAGTCCATGGATTATACGCACTCTTACCTTTCCGCAATTTGCTAGCCTCTACGGTACCGTGCATTGCCCTTTCTCACCTCGAGAGTCGGTGCAAACTTCGCCGGTGCATTCAAACCCCGTGATATGATACGCTCTATCACACATAAGCCTTATTATATCTTCCTCAAAACAGCCACCATACCTACTTATTATGGCATTTCCATAGCCATTCCGAGATATATTGCCATGCAACTCCCACCGCCTCCGTTTTGATGACTTGAGCATTCATTGTCATATTGCATTACATGATCGTAAGATAGCTAGCATGATGTTTTCATGGCTTGTCCGTTTTTTGATATCTTTGCTACGCTAGATCATTGCATTCATATAGAGTCATACTTTGTTCTACTATCGTTGTAAGTAAATAGAAGTGTGATGATCATCATTATTCATTATTAGAGCATGCCCCAGTGATGAAATGATGATGGAAACTATGATTCCCCCACAAGTCGGGATGAGGCTCCGGACCAAAAAAAAGAAAAAAAAGAAAAAAAGAAAAGAAAAAAAATGAAAGAAGAAGGAATAGGGGCATGCTAATTCCACACTTGTGCTTCAAAGTAGCACCATGTTTTTCATATAGAGAGTCTCCTGTGTTGTCACTTTCATATACTAGTGGGAAATTTTCATTTAGATGCACACCCGCTTAGTTTTCATATTGAGCTTTCATACACTTATAGATCTTAGTGCATCCGTTGCATGGCAATCCCTACTCCTCGCATTGATATCTATTGATGGGCATCTCCATAGCCCGTTGATATGCTGAGTTGATGCGAGACTTTCTTCTCTACTTTTACCCCTTTGAAACCTACCACCATATTCTATTCCACCCATAGTGCTATATCCATGGCTTGCGCTCATGTATTGCGTGAGAGTTGAAAATGCTGAAGCGCGTTAAAAAGTATGAACCAATTGCTTGGCTGACACCGGGGTTGTACATGATTTATACTTTGTGTTAAGAAGACAGAGCATGACAAGGCTATATGATTTTGTAGGGATAGTGTTCTTTAACTCTGATATTTTGAAAGACATGATTTTTTGTAGGGATGCCTGAGTAATAATGTCTTTATGTCAAAACTAGACTATTGCTTTGAATCACTTGTGTCTTAATATTCATGCCATGATTAGATATATGATCAAGATTATGCTAGGTAGCATTCCACATCAAAAATTATCTTTTTTATCATTTACCTACTCGAGGACGAGCAAGAATTAAGCTTGTGGATTGTGGCACCCCGATGGAGGGCCGACGCACGCCAGCCCCAGGATAAGACCTGGCGCACGTCAAAGACATGATACAACAATTCCAGGCACAAAATGGCTTTATTATATGAAATGGGGTATTACAATACTGTTGCTTACAACAATATTACATAGCTCCAAGGCTAACTAAATGGAAGCGGAGGTCTTGGTTCAACGGCTACGACGTCTCTGGCTGGGCTCCATAACTCACGGGACTGGCTGGGTTATGATCTAGCACGACGGACCTTCTCCTGCAACTGGCCACGTGCAAGGCTAGGTGAGTACTTTGAATGTACTCGTAAGACAACCAAATACATAGCATCCAAACAAGCAGATGACAAAGCAAGCCCTATGCTTATATACGAATTTATTGTAAACATGGCATGGAATTAACTGAAGAACATGGATCAAGCATGGCATAGCATGGATCAGGCATATAATATGCATAACATAGCATGGCAATGATTACCTCAGGTGCTTAAAGTACTTGCTGATACCGAATACCAACTTACTCTCTTCTGGGTTGTCCCACAACCCTCGAGATACCCATGACTCAATGGGCACTTTCGAATACAAGACAAGTTCCTCCATCATTGTTATCATTGTTACGGTTGACCACCTAGTGAGGCCTGGACGGACTGTCCAATACCGTGGACGCGGCTATTCGAATAGATTTTACACTTTGCAGAGGTTGCGCACTTTACCCACACCATGAAGAACCTGGCCTCGTGATCCCATTCGGGTGGACCAGCGTTGCTCCAACGAAACCCGCCTGACCCGTGACTCTCCCATCGTACCACCGGCATTCATCCTCCCCGGGAGTCCTGCCCTGGGTGGCCCCTATGTCACCTCGTGACACCTGCCACCGTCGTGGCCAAACTAAACTATCCCAAACGGGGACTCCCGGGCTAAACACTCAACTGGGCTCACAGGGTTATCGCCGCCTACCTGATCAGGGTAGCACGCACGCATAACCCTCCCTATCTGGAGGTACCGGTGAAAGAGCACGGAGCCAGACCAAGTCAAGGCCGTCCCATACCGGCAAATGTGGTTGCACGGATAAGCTCGGACAGGTGACTCCAGATCAACCGACTAAGTTTAGTTTACTAATTCAACACAGCATATCCATCATCGTACCATTACATCGACAATTGTAAGTGCTAACAACAGCATAGCAAGATTATAGTACTGATAATCATGTCATGAGATCAAACCATAGCACTAACATGATAATATCATTAACAATATTGTTATTAGCATGGCAAAATGTGACATGAAAACAAGTCATGGCATCAGATGAAAAGTAATGCTAACATCTAATACAGATGTCATAACAGGTGTATGCAAGTGCAGACTAGCAGATGATCCAGATGTACTACGATAAACACACAGGGTGCATGCAAAGTCATCACGCAAGTCCGGACCTCATGATAAGAGGTTGGCTTGCCTGGGGGTCGATGATTACACCGGAAAGAAGTGCAGAAAGTCTGCGGAAAGGATTGCCGGAAACAGTTCTCTCTCGGAGGGGGCTGTTCATGGCCAAGGGCAAAATGGTCATTTCCACTGTGTGAACACATTATGAAAATGGTTCCATCGGAACGGGCTCGACGATCTGAAGACGTGGGCGTTGGTTTTACCTCAATCGAAGTTACGGTCGCGAAGTTATGGACGTTCATCCGTTAAGCGGTGAAACAAACAAAATCTGTTCATTTCAGTCCCTAACTAGTGAACGTCCACTAAATAGCCAGTTCGGCCGCCGGCTGGAAATTGAAAACGTATTTTCGAAAATACGCTTTCAGTTAACCGAAAGCGCACTCTCGGTGGTACGCTTTCACTTACTCCACCGGGCCCGGCCTTAGGCCACTTCCAAGCGGGGCCCACCCAATCTTCTTTCTCTCTCCCGATCATCTACTCCTTCCTCCGACGCGAGACAGAGGAGAGGCAGGGGCGCTCGGCCGGCCCGACGCTGATGCTCGCACCGGCGGCACAGGCCACCTCCGGCGAAGCCCGTGCCACCGGCGAGCTCAGGAGGGAGCGCCGCCTCCATCCTGGCCAGACGCGAATGCCGAGGAGAACCAGAGCTGCGGCGGCTTGGAGCTCCGCGGACGAGGCCGTTGGCCGGGCATGAATCCGAGTCCACGGGCATCCTGGAGATGCATTGAGGAGAGGGGGAGGCTCGTCGCGCTCTGGTGTTTCTTCTAGTGGGGAAAGGAGGGTTAGGGGAGTCGCGGCTGGCTCGAATTTGAGTGGGACCGACGGTGGCAATGGCGGCCGGAGCGGCCAAATTGGGCAGTGGTGGTCGCTCCTACGAGCTTGGGAGGGGCTGGGAGGTTGCTGGTGGCCGAGGAGGGCTCGGGGAGCTCCTTAAATAGGCGCGGGAGAAGCTTCGCGGTGCCGCTCGCTGACGACCGGAGCTTCGGGTTACGCGGTGCCGCGGCCGCGTCTCAACAGGGCTCCAACGCCGACCACCAGCTAGGGGACGAGGGGGAGAGGGCTCTGGACGGTCCACGCGTGCGGTGGGCAACTCGCCGACACTCGAGGACGAGCTAGAACCCGCTGGAGGTGCGCTTCTGGCGGGTACGGAGCACAGAGCGCGATTTTGGCGTGCTCTGCACGTGGTCACCGCGTGGCCACGGCATTGCCACGCCGCACTTGATGCCAAAGCGCGTCTGGAGTGTTCTCCTCCCTTCCCCGGATCGACTTGAGTAGCTGGATGGCATGAGAGAGCTCTGGTGTGACTGTACCTTGATCAACAAGTTGCCAGCAACAACCTGTTTGTCATGTGGTGTGGCCAACCCAGTGCTCCTCTTGGCTTGATCTCTGGCATGGGTTAATCATCTACTAAGGTAGTCATCTTGGCAAAGTTTCAGCTCAAATGGGAAAATAAAACTGGCACTTCCTTTGCAACTTGGCATACTGGCCAGAAATGAAAATGATGATGCTAGGGTCTAATGGCTTGATGAAAATGGCCCAAATTTGGTGGAGACCAATAATTTAGGCATATGGATGCACTGTAAATATTTCATACCATTTGCATAATAAAAAATGGTACTTCCGTCACAGTGCTTTGATCTGGACAAAAACTTGGATAATTTGCTGAGGAAGATTGGCTAGATGAAATGGGCTGATTTTTTGGTGTCCAAGGGTAATATCTCATAATGAATCACCCTGCAAAATTTCAGCCCAAGGAGATCAAGGAATCAAGCACTTCCTTTACAAACATGAAATCTGGACATAATTTGCAAAGGGGTGTTGTGCTCAAATTTTGAATTGTGGAACTTGATATTTTGATGAAAATGGTGAAGATATGGATTGGAAAAGCTCCATAAATTATTAGGGATTTTTCCAAGCTACCAAAATGGTAGTTCCTTTGGAAAGGCCCCAAATTGGAATATTGGCTTTGAATAGGAAAATGCAATTTCCACTATTTAATTATGGCCAATATTTTTATGAGAGCTCAATATGATCACAGAGAATATCTCCACAAGTTTTCATGAACTTTGGAGATGGATGGATATTTTCCTGGATTTAATTCCTGAGAAAGGCAGAAAAAGGAATTAATTCTAGATGAGAAATATTGCATATGACTTGGCAATATTTTTGCACATCTAGGGTGTATGAGTGAAGGAGGATCTCTGGAAATTTTGGGAGGATTAACAGAGCAAGGGAAATGATAGCTCCTTTGTAAACACAAAGGTAGGATTTCCAGTTCCAATATTTTGGAACTAGGGTTTAAATGAGATTCGGGGTTTACTGAGAAGAGCTTGGTTGGCACAAGAACCTGGGAAAGGCACTGAGAGGTTGGGGATTGTCTGGATTCACCTGGTTACTTACCAGATTCCAGAGGAAAAATTTTGGGAGAGAAAAGCTAGGAAAGAATAACAGCACAAAAATTGATAACCCAATTTTTGGGGTGTTACCAACCTTCCCTCCTTAGAAGAATCTCGTCCTCGAGATTCCTAGGGTTATCTTAGAACAAAAATTACGCCTCCTGGAAAAACCTCTGGGTTGGGTCTTAACCCTGTGGTTGAAAACAACCGGGTTAAGTGTACCAAAAACTGGTACACCCAGACCGAGATACGGATATCGTGGGATCTACTCCACAGGTAGGGCCGCTAGGTTTCCCTCATAGCCCCGACATTTTTAGAAAAAGCAGAATTTCCTTTTTCCAAAAATGCTCGGGGTACCACAATGAACAGTGGCCTCTCTCGCTGTCGGGTGGGCACAGGGCCCACTAGCAGCCTTCTTCTTCTTTTTCCGGCCAACGGCTCTCTCTTGCTCCCGCGCTGTTCCGCGTGCGACTGGGCACTGCGCATGCCTAGCTCCTAGGGCGTAAAGCACCCTACAACGGTAATGCGCGGCGTGCACGAGGACAATACAGAGAGCACTCCCATCGCGGGCCAACGCCGGTCGGCACTGCTCGCGGATTCACCTCCTGGACACCGGTGATCGAGCGATGCGTGGTCTCCTAGACCTTGCTCACCGTACACCGGGCTGGGGCTATAAAAACGACCGCGGTTTCTTCTCTCTACCTACCACCTCGCACCCTACCTCACTTCTTCCTCCTCTTTTCCTTCTCCTTCTGGTTGCAGGGGCGCGAGGCAAGGCGTTAATGGCGGACGTGGGTTCGGAGCTGATCACGATCCTCCTGGCTGGTCTACTGGCGGCATTGGTTGGCTCCTCGCTGCTGCTGTGTGCGATGATCCTCGATGATTGCCGGGATGCCACTGCCAGAGGGGTGGCTGGTGGTCATCTACACCATCTCAGGCCGGCGGAATAAGCACGGGCTGCGGCGGCGAGGGGGCGGCCTGTCAGCATCACACAAGACGGTGACAGAGGCGCCGTTGGGTCTGTGGTTAGTGCGGTGCGGTCAGCGGAGCTCTACCAGTGTGGAGGCCACGCTGCTGGTTGCTCCTCGCTGAACGACATCCACCATGAGTGGATGTTGTGGTAGAATCAGGGTTTAGATCTTGGACTAGAAGGGCTGTAATGGTTTATGTTGCAATAAAATTTCTCAGAATTTCTCCGAGATTGCAACCGGCGTGCAAACATTGCTCACACGATACACATGCAATCTATTCAGACTAATATGCAAGCACATGCAGAATGCACATCATGGCAAAATGCAGACGTAGGAAAGAAACATATTGAGCATGTTACACTAAGGTTATTTAATGCTAGTGGGTGTATGTGTTCCTGGTATACATACACCTACACCAGCTCGAATTTCATTAGGGACTCCGGGCGAGTCCGTTGTTATTAGGTGTAAGTGCTATACTGACTAAAATCTTGTTAAGAATCCACTGCCAGCTTTGTTAAACATTTCTGCTTAACAGAGTGACAGATGAACCAAGCACACAGAGCAAACATGCATACATAACATTACAACAGCACACAAGCACAAGCAGTACTAGCAGTACAATCATACAACAACACGCAACCTTACTAGGCAGCTAACAGCAACAACTCACTCCGAACTACAGAGTCCTAATCCTAGACGCAGCCGATGAAACAGTCTGCGTAACACACATACTCGCGGCATCTCCTGGCTTCACTCACTGCCGAAGCCACAAATGGGCCTACTCTTGCTGGGGCTCTCCTGGGGGACGAAGGCTGAGCCAACTTCCGTCTTCATCGTCAGACACCTCTATGGGTTGGGGCTCAACTGCTGGAGCTGCAGTGGGAGCTTGACGGAACACATCCCGACGACGAAGTCGCCGGATAGCTCCTTGAATGGAATTTGGGTGGATGTTGCCTGGTTGATATAGGTCCACAGATTGTGAGAGTGGTACTAGCTGCGAAGGTGGCACTGGGTTCGGTAGCAGGGAACGGGTGGTCCGCGATGCAATTTGACGGGCCGCAAGGTATGCTCCCGTAACAACCCGTGTGGTGTCTTGGTCAATGGTTTTGAACTCTCTAAGAATGCCGGAGAGCAGTAGTCCCTGGGCAGCAATGAACTGGACTAGCCGAGCTATTGCTGGGTCAGCGTCTCCAACTGCGCTGGATAAATCGCAACCTGTGTCGGACGAAGAAGGAAAATAGCGGAACTCCTGCATCTCCGCTACTTGCGGAAACTGGGAACGAAGACGGGTGATGGCTTCTGCGGCAGCTATCAGGATAGCCAACGCGGGGGTGGGCATTGGTTTGCCCCAAAAATTCATGGGCTTCCCATCCGCTGTTGGACCTGGGTTGATATACGCCTTCGCATAAAATCGGCAAAGGTGGGGAACGGGTTCTGATTGGAACACCAGATACACCGGAGGAGTACTATAGCCAAGGGCTTGAGTGAGCATGCTCGAAAGGATGGGCGGAAAGCCGGGACAACCATTAGCCAAGGTTCGGCTATGGAAAGTGGGTGTTTTGGAAGAACTGGCCATGGCTGCTGGTTTAAGGATACTAACCTGGGGTTCTCTTGCAGGGATCTGGCTTACTGAATGGAGAGAGCTGCGACTCGCAGGTGGGAGGGGTTAAATAGGCGGTCGGGCTAGGACACACCAGCATGGCGTGGATCCTTCTCGTGCCGGGTAGAAGATACGCCGGTACAGCCGACAACTGAGTGGGGTCGCAGTCCAATCCAGAGTGGCTGGGTGGGCGGACAGCTGGGTAGGGACACGTCCATTCCGACTGCGCCGCCTGTTGATCAATAGTGGCCGTGTCGGATACCAGCGATGGGTCAACTCTATTGGGCTCACTACCGGTTAAGCATAGGGGTGGTTTGGTGCTAGGGTAACCTACAGCCAGCCTGGCTCTGATACCACGTCCTGTGGCACCCCGATAGAGGGCCGACGCACGCCAGCCCCAGGATAAGACCTGGCGCACATCAAAGACATGATACAGCAATTCCATGCACAAAATGGCTTTATTATATGAAATGGTGTATTACAATACTACTGCTTACATGCTGTTGCAGACTAGCAGATGATCCAGATGTACTACGATAAACACACAGGGTGCAAGCAAAGTCATCACACAAGTCCGGAGCTCATGATAAGAGGTTGGCTTGCCTGGGGGTCGATGATTACGCCGGAAAGAAGTGCAGAAAGTCCGCGGAAAGGATTGCCGGAAACAGTTCTCTCTCGGAGGGGGCTGTTCACGGCCAAGGGCAAAATGGTCATTTCCACCGTGTGAACACATTATGAAAATGGTTCCATCGAAACGGGCTCGACGATCTGAAGACGTGGGCGCTGGTTTTACCTCAATTGAAGTTACAGTCGCGAAGTTATGGACGTTCATCCGTTAAGCGGTGAAACAAACAAAATCTGTTCATTTCAGTCCCTAACTAGTGAACGTCCACTAAATAGCTAGTTCGGACGCCGGCTGGAAATTGAAAACGTATTTTCGAAAATACGCTTTCAGTTAACCGAAAGCGCACTCTCGGTAGTACGTTTTCACTTACTCCATCGGGCCCGGCCTTAGGTCGCTTCCAAGCGGGGCCCACCCAATCTTCTTTCTCTCTCCTGGTCATCTTCTCCTTCCTCCGACGCAAGAAAGAGGAGAGGCAGGGGCGCTCGGCCGGCCCGACGCTGATGCTCGCACCGACGGCACAGGCCACCTCCGACGAAGCCCGGGCCACCGTCGAGCTCAGGAGGGAGCGCCGCCTCCATCCTGGCCAGACGCGAATGCCGAGGAGAACCAGAGCTGCGGCGGCTTGGAGCTCCGCGGACGAGGCCGTCGGCCGGGCGTGAATCCGAGTCCACGGGCATCCTAGAGATGCATTGAGGAGAGGGGGAGGCTCGCCAGGCTCTGGTGTTTCTTCTAGTGGGGAAAGGAGGGTTAGGGGAGTCGCGGCTGGCTCGAATTTGAGCGGGACCGACGGTGGCAATGGCGGCCGGAGCGGACAAATTGGGCAGGGGTGGTCGCTCCTACGAGCTTGGGAGGGGCTGGGAGGTTGCTGGTGGCGGAGGAGGGCTCGGGGAGCTCCTTAAATATACGCGGGGGAAGGTTCGCGATGCCGCTCGCCGACGACCGGAGCTTCTGGTTACGCGGTGCCGCGGCCGCGTCTCAACAGGGCTCCAACGCCGACCACCAGCTAGGGGACGAGGGGGAGAGGGCTCTGGACGGTCCACGCGTGCGGTGGGCAACTCGCCGGCACTCGAGGATGAGCTAGAAACCGCTGGAGGTGCGCTCCCGACGGGTACGGAGCACAGAGCGCGGTTTTGGCGTGCTCTGCACGTGGTCATCGCGTGGCCATGGCATTGCCACGCCACACTTGATGCCAAAGCGCATCTGCAGTGTTCTCCTCCCTTCTCCGGATCGACTTGACCAGCTGGATGGCATGAGAGAGCTCTGGTGTGACTGCACCTTGATCAACAAGTTGCCAGCAGCAACCTGTTTGTCATGTCGTGTGGCCAACACAGTGCTCCTCTTGGCTTGATCTCTGGCATGGGTTAATTATCTACTAAGGTAGTCATCTTGGCAAAGTTTCAGCTCAAATGGGCAAATAAAACTGGCACTTCCTTTGCAACTTGGGATACTGGCCAGAAAATAAAATGATGATGCTGGGGTCTAATGGCTAGATGAAAATGGCCCAAATTTGGTGGAGACCAATAATTTAGGCATATGGATGCACTGTAAAAATTTCATACCATTTGCATAATTAAAAATGGTACTTCCTTCACAGTGCTTTGATCTGGACAGAAACTTGGATAATTTGCTGAGGAAGATTGGCTAGATGAAATGGGCTGCTTTTTGGTGTCCAAGGGTAATATCTCATAATGAATCACCCTGCAAAATTTCAGCCCAAGGAGATCAAGGAATCAAGCACTTCCTTTGCAAACAGGAAATCTGGACAGAATTTGCAAAGGGGTGTTGTGCTCAAATTTTGAATTGTGGAACTTGATATTTTGATGAAAATGGTGAAGATATGGATTGGAAAAGCTCCATAAATTATTTGGAATTTTTCCTAGCTACCAAAATGGTAGTTCCTTTGGAAAGGCCCCAAATTGGAATATTGGCTTTGAATAGGAAAATGCAATTTCCACTATTTAATTATGGCCAATATTTTTATGAGAGCTCAATATGATCACAGAGAATATATCCACAAGTTTTCATGAACTTTGGAGATGGATGGATATTTTCCTGGATTTAATTCCTGAGAAAGGCAGAAAAAGGAATTAATTCTAGATGAGAAATATTGCATATGACTTGGCAATATTTTTGCACATCTAGGGTGTATGAGTGAAGGAGGATCTCTGGAAATTTTGGGAGGATTAACAGAGCAAGGGAAATGATAGCTCCTTTGTAAACACAAAGGCAGGATTTCCAGTTCTAATATTTTGGAACTAGGGTTCAAATGAGATTCGGGGTTTACTAACAAGAGCTTGGCTGGCACAAGAACCTGGGAAAGGCACTGAGAGGTTGGGGATTGTCTGGATTCACCTGGTTACTTACCAGATTCCACAGGAAAAATTTTGGGAGAGAAAAGCTAGGAAAGAATAACAGCACAAAAATCGATAACCCGATTTTTGGGGTGTTACATGGATGCTGATACGTCTCCGTATATCTATAATTTTAGATTGTTTCATGCCAATATTATACAACTTTCACATATTTTTGGCAACATTTTATATGATTTATTGGACTAACCTATTGATCCAGTGCCCAGTGACAGTTCAAGTTTGTTGCATGTTTTTTGTTTCGCAGAATATCCATATCAAACGAAGTCCAAACGCGATAAAAATTTACGGAGATTTCTTTTGGAATATTTGTGAATTTTGATAGGTGGAATCATTGCAAATGGAGCCCACAGCGCCCACAAGACACCAGGGCGCAACCAGGGGGCCCAGGCACGCCCTGATGGGTTATGCTCACCTCGTACGTTGGTTGGAGATCTCCTACATGCGCAAGGAAGCTAATTTTTGGATAAAAATCCCCTCAAAATTTCAGCCCGATCGGAGTTACGGATCTCCGGGAATATAAGAAACGGTTTTCGGCCAGAAAACAGGAACGTGAAACAGAAGACAACAGAGAGGGAGATCCAATCTAGGAGGGGCTACTGCCCCTCCGCCGCCATGGCGTCCATGGACCAGAGGGGGAACTCTCCTCCCATCTAGAGGGGAGGCCAAGGAAGAAGAAGAAGGAGGGGGGCTCTCTCCCCCTCTCTCCCGGTGGCGCCGAAACGCCGCCGGGGCAAGGATCATGACGGCAATCTACATCAAAAATCTTGCTACCGTCAACACCAACTTTCTCCCCCTCTATGCAGGGGTGTAACTTCCCTTTTTCCCGCTATAATATCTACTTAAACATGGTTCTCAACTCCGTATATTATTTCCCAATGATATGTGGCTATCCTATGATGTTTGAGTAGATCCGTTTTGTCCTATGGGCTAATTGATGATCGTGGTTGGTATGAGTATATATTTTATTATGGTGCTGTCCTACGGTGCCCTCCGTCTCACGCAAACGTGGGGGATCCCCGCTGTAGGGTGTTGCAATGTGTTCATGATTTGCCTATGGTGGGTGGCGTGAGTGACAGAATACACAGACCCGAGTAGGTGGGTTGTTGCATATGGGAGTAAAGAGGACTTGATACTTAATGCTATGGTTGGGTTTTACCTTAATGATCTTTAGTAGTTGCGGATGCTTGCTAGAGTTCCAATCATAAGTGCATATGATCCATGTAGAGAAAGTCTGTTAGCTCATGCCTCTCCCTCATGTAAAATTGCAAGAATGATTACCGGTCTAGTTATCAATTGCCTAGGGACAAATAACCTTCTTGTTTGACAAAAGCTTTCTACTAAACAACTAACTTTTATTATCTTGCTTTTTACTCGTAGTTTTATTTCCCTCAAAGTACTTCTAGTTTTATTCGTGCAAACTATCCTATCACCTACAAAGTAGTTTCATACTTGTTCTAGGTAAAGCAAACGTTAAAGTGTGCGTAGAGTTGTATCGGTGGTCGATAGAACTTGAGGGAATATTTGTTCTACCTTTAGATCCTCGTTGGGTTCGACACTCTTACTTATCGAAAAAGGCTACAAACGATCCCCTACACTTGTGGGTTAAAAGGGCCCCATTGACCCTAATTCCAACGCTATAAAATCCTATTCTCGGAGATAAAAATTAGAGAGAAAGTTTCATGGCGTTTTACGATACGGAGCCGCCGCCACCTCCTGTTCTTCCTCGGGAGGCTAGATCTGGAGCCCGTTTGGGGCTCCGGAGAGTGGAATCTTCGGTCTTCGTCATCATCAACCCTTCTCCAACGCCAATTCCATGATGCTCCCCACCGGGAGTGAGTAATTCCTTCGTAGGCTTGCTGGTCAGTGAGGAGTTGGATGAGATTCATCATGTAATGGAGTTAGTTTTGTTAGGGCTTGATCCCTAGTATCCACTATGTTCTGAGATTGATGTTGCCATAACTTTGCCATGCTTAATGCTTGTCACTAGGGCCCGAGTGCCATGATTTCAGATCTGAACCGTTTATGTTATCACCATTATATCTATGTTCTTGATCCGATCTTGCTAGTCATATGCACCTCTTACGTGTTATGATCCGTAAACCCCGGAGTGACAATAGTCGAGATACTTTCCGGTGATGACCGTAGTTTGAGGAGTCCATGTATTCACTATGTGTTAATGCTTTGTTCCGGTTCTATATTAAAAGGAGGCCTTAATATCCCTTAGTTTCCTTATGGACCCCGCCGCCATGGGAGGGTAGGACAAAAGATGTCATGCAAGTTCTTTTCCATAAGCACGTATGACTATTTACGGAATACATGCCTACATTACATTTATGAACTGGAGCTAGTTCTGTGTCGCCCTAGGTTATGACTGTTATATGATGAATATCATCCAATGAGTTCATCGATCCAGTGCCTACGTGTTTTCCACATATTGTTCTTGCTAATTTACTATTGCTACTGCTGCTGTTACACTTGCTATGAAACTATTGCTATCACTGCTACCGTTACTGTTACTGCTACTACTGCTATCAAAACTATCATCCTACTGTGCTACTGATCACTCTACTGCAGATATTTAATCTCTAGATGTGGTTGAATTGACAACTCAGCTGCTAATATTCTCAAATATTCTTTGGCTCCCGTTGTGTCGAATCTATAAATTTGGGTTGAATACTCTACCCTCGAAAACTGTTGCGATCCCCTATAATATTGTCACTATGGGGTTTACGGATCATAACACATAATAGGTGCGTATGACTAACAAGATCGGATCAAGAACATAGATATAAGTGTGATAACATAAACGGTTCAGATCTGAAATCATGGCACTCGGGCCCTAGTGGCAAGCATTAATCATGGCAAAGTCATAGCAACATCAATCTTAGAACATAGTGGATACTAGGGATCAAGCCCTAACAAAACTAACTCAATTACATGATAAATCTCATCCAACTCCTCACCGACCAGCAAGCCTATGAAGGAATTACTCACTCCCGGTGGGGAGCATCATGGAATTTGCGATGGAGAAGGGTTGATGATGACGAAGACCAAAGATTCCCCTCTCCGGAGCCCCAAACGGGCTCCAGATCTGGCCTCCCGAGGAAGAACATGAGGTGGCGGCGGCTCCGTATCGTAAAACGTGATGAAACTTTCTCTCTGATTTTTTTCTACAAAAATAGGATTTTATAGCGTCGGAATTAGGGTCAGTGGGGCCACGAGGTGGGCACAACCCACCAGCGCGCCGAGGGGGGGGGGGGGCTGGCGCGCCCTAGTGTCTTGTGCCCAGCCAGGGCCCCCCTCTGGTGGTTCTTGGCTCCAGTATTTTTTATTTATTGTAAAATAAATCTCCAAAAACTTTCGTCCAGTTCCGAGAACTTCTATTTCTGCACAAAACAACACCATGGTAGTTCTGCTGAAAACAGCGTCAGTCCAGGTTAGTTTCATTCAAATCATGCAAATTAGAGTCCAAAACAAGGGCAAAATGTGAGGAAAAGTAGATACGACGGAGACGTATGAACTCCCCCAAGCTTAACTCATTTCTTGTCCTCAAGCAATCCAGTTGACAAACTGAAAGTGATAAAGAAAAACTTTTATGAACTCTTTGGTTCTTGTTTACATATATATTCTTAAGTAGCACCCAGGTTTTCAGCAAAGATTATGACTAACCATGCCAGCAATAACTCTTAGAAATTATATTAACTCATATAAATGACATAAGCAACTAGCGAGCAATAATAAAATATGTCAAACGCCAAAACTTTGTCAAAACAGTCATGATATAATATGACCAAAGTGGTATCTCGCTAGCCCTTTTTGAGACTGCAAATCATAAATGCAGAGCACCTCCAAAGTTCAAGCAGCGACTCAACATTGTAATTTATGGTAGAAAAGATCCAGTGATGCTACACCCAACATCAACTATACACAATGCATGAGGATGACAATAGTGCTCTCAGGTCTGGCGCTCATTTGAGAAGGTGATGGCTCAACATAAAAGTAAATAGATAGTGCCTTCGCAGAGGGAAGCAGGGATTTGCAGAGGTGCTAGAGCTCAAAGCTTAAAACAGAGATAGATATATTTTTGGGAGGTACACCCTTCCTATCAACGTTGCTACCAAGAGTTATCAATATCTTCCATGCTAAACAAATTATCGGCGGTTCCCAAGCGGTAAAAGTAAAGGTTTACTCCCCCTCCACCAACAATCACACTCCACGGCTAGCCGAATCCACGGGTACCGTCCATACCAACAACATTCCTGGGGGAGTTTTGTTTAATTATTTGTATTTTTTTGATTTCAGAACTGGGAATCCCTATTACCGCCCCTCTCGTGCAATGACGAGTGAATAAACACTCATCATGAGAATAACCCGCTTAACATGGAAGATACTAACCGCCCCCTATCGCTCCATGAGCAGTCCAGACACACAAAACAGGTGTTCATTTGAATTTTTGGAGGTGGCACATGCAAATTTACTTGGAACGGCAGGGTAATACCGCATATAGGTAGCTATAGTGGACTCATCTGGAATAACTTTGGTTTAAGGGTTTTGATGCACAAGCCGTATTCCCGGTTAGTAGAGGCGAAGGCTAGCAAATAGATTGAGAAGCGGCCTGCTAGAGAGCGAAAACGGTCATGAACATGCATTACGCATAATAAACACTGACTACTAGCATGAGTAGGATATGGACACCATGAACATAAATATCATGAAGACTATGTTGGTTTTGATTCAACTACATGCGTGAACATGTGCCAAGTGAAGCCACTTGAAACATTCAGAGGAGGATACCATATCATCATACCACATCACAATTATTTTAATGCATGTTGACATCCAAGATAAATCATTATCCACTCCTAGCCACTTAAGCATGGCATGAACAACAATAATCTCTAATGGTCATTGCAAACATATTTGATCATAATATGCTGAATCAAGGATACTAGGCTAAACATATTTACAAAAACAAAAAAAGTTGAGTTCATACCCGCTTTTCTCTGCCACAGTTAATTCATCAAATATCGTCATTATTGTCTTTCACTTACACGACCGAATGATAAGAAAATAATAATAGTGCAAGAGTGTCGTGGACTAAGCTGGAATCTGCAAACATTTTATTCAAGAGGAGAAGACAAGGTAACATGGGCTCTTTGTTAGATTAACAATAGTGCATATGAGAGATAGTCAACATTTTCATCGTGGTCTTCTCCTTGGTACGACTCAAATAAAAGGAAAAGAATTTCAGAGAAACAGGCTGAAATATTTTTGGAGTTTTTGGTTTTTCTTGAAGAAAGTAAATTAAAGAGGAAAAAACAAAAACGAGAAAAACTATTTACATGGGAGAGCTCCCAACAAGTAAAAGCCGAAAAGAAGTAGGAAATATTTTTGGGTTTTCTCAAAGTTTTTCAAACACACAAGAAGTAAGCGAGAAAATAAATCTAGCATGGATAATACAATGAAAAAGTATGAACACCGACAAATGGAATGAAATGTGTGAACATGAATGTAATGTCGGTGGAAATACGTACTCCCCCAAGCTTAGGCTTTTGTTCTAGCTTGGTAATCACCATCCGTAGCGTGGGTAATAGTCGGAGTGATAGCCTACCGAGGCCCTTGGTGCGGACTCCTCGGTCCTCCTAGCAGATTCAACCTCCGCATTGTGCGCATGGGCCTCATTCTCAAGAACATACTATCTCCCCCTACTGTGAAAATCAAAGAGAGCAGGAGCAGGCAAAGTAACCGGCACAACGTTTTTTTTTATTAAATCTCAGATTATAGGTATAATTAGTGGTCGTGCCCTTAAGGAACTTATGACGCTTCATGGCCTCAAAGTCTAAGTATTGAATAGGTAAAATGGGATCGTTAGGCCAACGTGATACGTTTAGCTTCTCTGCTACACGGGAGGCATAAATTCCTCCATAAAAATTACCACTAGCAGCATTGTGCTGCAGCCTCCGTGCAACAATCGCTCCAAGATTATAACACTTATTTCCAGTTATGGTAGTGTGTATGAGACTCAAATCAGGAGCACACAGTGTGCTACAATCTTGTTTGCCTACGATACATTTGCCATTAAAGAGGGCGAAGTAGTGTATTGATGGGAAATGGATACTTTTAATTCTTCCTTGTGTTACTCCCCTATCTTCACCATAGCAAAGATTAACCAAAAATGACTCGTACTTAGATTTTGGTGGTTCATCAAGGGAACCCCAATATGGAATTTTGCATGCTTCACTGAACATTTCTAAAGGCATGGTTAAGGAACGGTCATAGAGGTTGAATGAAACTCTAGACTCACGAGAGGGAAATATTTAAATTTCTTTGTGAATGTTTTCGTTAGTTTGAGATGTTGAGGGCACTTATCTGTGATGAAGGGAGCAAGTTCTGCATTATGGATAAATTGTTCGAATTCCTCCTTAATGCCTGCACCTTCCATGAACTCGTCGCACGGCCACAAGCATGATTTGGTAGCGGCATCTCGCATCGAGCTTTCGCTTGGCTCAACATAAGATTGTTGAACCGAGCTTCCACTCGATGAGGCCTCCAAGGATCTCCTCCTCGAAGAACTCCTAAAGAATTGCATTTTTATTTGCAAACAAATTTCTGAAATATTTTTGAGACACAAAATTTTGTTAACAAAACTTCGTGAATTTGATAGCAACTACTCCTAAGGATGCATAGAGGCCATAACAAGCATTCAAACTACTTAGAACTCTAAGAATTCAACATGCAAGCTCATCTACAGTAGCACCAAGAGTAGATAATTACTCTAAAAATAACCCACTAAATCAAAAACTAATTGGAGCGGTGGAGGAGTCACATACCTAGTAGCAATTTCCCAAAACAGTTTCGGAAACGGAGCTTCGAGCAAAGAGATCGAAATCCGCGGGTTTGTGAGCAAGAACACGGGAGTGAGATCAAAGGTGATTTTTTTTTTCTGGAGGTAAGGGATGACATGGGCTAAATGGATAAGTGAGGGGGCCCACGTGGGGGCCACAACCCACCAGGGCGCTCCTGGGATTGCTTGCGCGCCCTGGTCTCTTGTGGGCACCAGGTGCACCCCCTCTAAGTTTATTTGCACTAGAAATTCAGAAATATTCAGAAAAAAATTGCATCAAATTTTCAGGACATTCTGAGTATTTTTATTTTTGGGTCATTTTTTTATTGCACGGAGAAAACAGAAAACAGGATAAACATGGCATTTTATTTTATTTAACTAAGTAAAACAGAAAACAATAGGTGGGAGCAGAAGATTGTGCCTACTAGATTCATCAATTTCATACCTCTCAAAAATGATCCATTAATAAGGTTGATAGAGTCTTATTAACAACCACTTTCGATTAGCATGAAACCGAAGAAGTTTCGTAAAACACTAAGTTACCTCAATGGGGATGTGCATATCCCCAACAATAAGTATATCATATTTCTTTTTGGCAGTAGGTAGAGGTAATTGAAAACTTCCAATAGTGATTGTCGGAGATTCTTCAATAACATTTATACCATTCACTTGGAATTGTTTCTTCGGAAAGTGTACCGTATGCTCATTACCATTGATATGAAAAGTGACTTTGCTTTTATTGCAATCTATAATA
This sequence comes from Elymus sibiricus, assembly GCA_039707655.1. Lineage (NCBI taxonomy): Eukaryota > Viridiplantae > Streptophyta > Magnoliopsida > Poales > Poaceae > Elymus > Elymus sibiricus. Next base: position 413,448,042 of record CM077671.1, on the reverse strand, counting down.
GCAAGGCTAATCGACATTTTGTCGTCCTCGGGCATCTCAAGAATAACAAAGTCCGTTAAGATAGTAACATTTGCAAGAACAATGGGCACATCCTCACAAATACCGATAGGTATGGCAGTTGATTTGTCAACCATTTGCAATGATATTTCAGTAGGTGCGAGTTTATTCAAATCAAGTCTCTTATATAAGGAGAAAGGCATAACACTAACACCAGCTCCCAAATCACACAAAGCTGTTTTGACATAATTTCTTTTAATGGAGCAAGGTATAGTTGGTATTCCCGGATCTCCAAATTTTTTGGGTACTCCATCCTTAAAAGAATAATTAGCAAGCATGGTGGAGATTTCAGCTTCAGGTATCTTTCTTTTATTAGTGATGATGTCTTTCATGTATTTTGCATAAGGGGCCATCTTTAGGATATCAGTTAAGCGGGTGCATAAAAATATTGGCCTAATCATTTCAGCAAAGCGTTCAAATTCTTCATCATCCTTTTTCTTAGATGGTTTAGGTGGAAAGGGCATGGGTTTCTGAACCCATGGCTCTCTTTCTTTACCATGTTTTCTAGCTACAAAGTCTCTTTTATCATAACGTTTATTTTTAGGCTGTGGGTTATCAAGATCAACAGCAGGCTCTATTTCAACATCATTACCTCGTTCTTTATCATTGTTCGGTTGAGTATCTTCATGAACATTATCATTATCATTATCACTAGGTGAATGTTCATTACCAGATTGAGTTTCAGCATCAGAAATAGAGACATCATTATTATCAGGAGGTTTTTGTATCTCAGGTTCACTAGAGGTAGGCAGAGTCCTATCATTTTTCTTTTTTTAAAAGGACTAGGTGCATGAGTGTTAATTCTCTGAGAGTCTTGTTCAATTCTTTTAGGATGACCTTCATGATAAAGAGGTTCTTGGGTCATTCTACCTCCTCTAGTTACTACTCTAGCAGCGAAATCATTCATATTACTATTCATTTCATCAAGCAATTCCTTTTGAGACTTAGCAACTTGTTCTAACTGAGTTTGAACCATAGAGGCATGCTTTCCTACACCTCTAATATCATTACTGATTCTAAATAGCAAGTCACTCAAGCGAGCAATCATATCAGAATTATATTTCAATTGTTTCAGAACATGTGCATTGAAGTGATCTTGTTTCATAATGTAGTTATCAAACTCATATAAGCATTGACTAGGATGTTTATTGTAAGGGATATCACCTTCATCAAACTTTAATAAAGAATTTACCTCTACCACCTGTGGAGGTGGTGGTGTGTCAAGGCCATGTATTTTTTCAATAGGTGGTAAATTCTTAACATCCTCAGCTTTAATACCTTTTTCCTTCATAGATTTCTTTGCCTATTGCATATCTTCAGGACTGAGAAATAAGATACCCCTCTTCTTCGGAGTGGGTTTAAGTGGTGGTTCAGGGAGAGTCCAATCATCATAATTCTTCAATATGTTATTCAATAATTCCTCAGCTTGTTCAATAGTTCGTTCCCTGAAAACACAACCAGCACAACTATCTAGGAAGTCCCTAGAAGCATCAGTTAGTCCATTATAGAAGATATCAAGTATTTCATTTTTCGTAAGAGGATGATCAGGCAAAGCATTAAGCAATTGGAGAAGCCTCCCCCAAGCTTATGGGAGACTCTCTTCTTCAATTTGCAGAAAGTTAAATATTTCCTGTAAGGTAGCTTATTTCTTATGAGCAGGAAAATATTTTTCAGAGAAGTAGTAAATCATATGCTGGGGACTACGCCACACAACTAGGAGCAAGAGTATTGTACCATGTCTTAGCATCACCCTTTAATGAGAACGGAAATAACTTGAGGATATAGTAATAGCGAATCTTCTCATCATGAGCAAAGAGGGTGGCTATATCATTCAGCTTAGTAAGATGTGCCACTACAGTTTCAGTTTCGTAGCCATGGAAAGGTCCAGATTCAACCAAAGTAATTAACTCTGGGTCGACAGAGAATTCATAATCCTTATCAGTAACAAAGATAGGTGAAGTAGCAAACTTAGGATCACATTTCATTCTAGCATTCAAAGTCTTTTCCTTTGCGTAGCAATTGCTTAAGATCGTTTCTATCCTTACAACAAAGGATTTATCTAGTTGTCTCCTCGTCCATAACATAACCTTCAGGTATCTTAGGCATTTCAAATCTAGGGGATCTAGGTCTAATAGGTGTTTCATAGTCATCAGTTTCAAAGGCTTCATCAGTTTCAGCAATCTCATCAGTTTCAGTAATTTCATTCTCTTTAGCTCTAGCAATTTGTTCATCATGAAATTCACCTAGATGCACATTATCATCAAGCATGGTACTAGCATCATCAGAAGCATCATTCATAGCAGAAGTAGCATCATCAATAACTTAGGACATATCAAGATTAATAGCATGTGGTGGTGTTGCGAGCTTACTCATAACCGAAGGCGAATCAAGTGCAGAGCTAGATGGCAGTTTCTTACCTCTCCTCGTCTTAGAGGGAAAAATCTTGGTCTTTGGATCCTTCAGATTCTTCATAGTGATAAATTGATATAAATCCCAAGTGACTCAACAAATATAGCTATGCTCCTCGGCAACAGCGCCAGAACAAGGTCTTGATAACCCACAAGTATAGGGGATCGCAACAGTTTTCGAGGGTAGAGTATTCAACCCAAATTTATAGATTCGACACAATGGGAGCCAAAGAATATTTGAGAGTATTAACAGCTGAGTTGTCAATTCAACCGCACCTGGAGATTAAATATCTGCAGCAGAGTGATCAGTAGCACAGTAATATGATAGTTTTGATAGCAGTAGCAGCAGTAACATAACGGTAGCAGTGATAGCAATAGTTTTGTAGCAAGTGTAACATTAGCAGTAACAATAGTAACTTAGCAAAAACAATATGTGGAAAACTCGTAGGCACTGGATCGGTGAACTCGTTGGATGATATTCATCATACAACAGTCATAACCTAGGGCGACACAGAGCTAGCTCCAGTTCATAAATGTAATGTAGGCATGTATTCCGTAAATAGTCATACGTGCTTATGGAAGAGAGCTTGCATGACATCTTTTGTCCTACCCTCCTATGGTAGCGGGGTCCATAAGGAAACTAAGGGATATTAAGGCCTCCTTTTAATAGAGAACTAGAACAAAGCATTAACACATAGTGAATACATGAACTTCTCCAACTATGGTCATCACCGGAAAGTATCCCAAATATTGTCACTATGGGGTTTACGGATCATAACACGTAATAGGTGCGTATGACTAGCAAGATCGGATCAAGAACATAGGTATAATGGTGATAACATAAACGGTTCAGATCTGAAATCATGGCACTCGGGCCCTAGTGACGAGCATTAAGCATGGCAAAGTCATAGCAACATCAATCTCAGAACATAGTGGATACTAGGGATCAAGCCCTAACAAAACTAACTCGATTACATGATGAATCTCATCCAACTCCTCACCGACCAGCAAGCCTACGAAGGAATTGCTCACTCCCGATGGGGAGCATCATGGAATTGGTCATGGAGAAGGGTTGATGATGACGAAGACCAAAGATTCCCCTCTCTAGAGCCCCAAACGGGCTCCAGATCTGGCCTCCCGAGGAAGAACAGGAGGTGGCGGCGGCTCCATATCGTAAAACGCGATGAAACTTTCTCTCTGATTTTTTTCTCCAAAAATAGGATTTTATAGCATCGGAATTAGGGTCAGTGGGGCCACGAGGTGGGCACAACCCACCAGGGTGCGCCGGGTGGGGGGGGGGGGGGGGGCTGGCGCGCCCTGGTGTCTTGTGCCCAGCCAGGGCCCCGCCTCCGGTGGTTCTTGGCTCCAGTATTTTTTATTTATTGTAAAATAAATCTCCAAAAAGTTTCGTCCAGTTCTGAGAACTTTTATTTCTGCACAAAAACAACACCATGGTAGTTTTGCTGAAAACAGTGTCAGTGCGGGTTAGTTTCATTCAAATCATGCAAATTAGAGTCCAAAACAAGGGCAAAAGTGCGAGGAAAAGTAGATACGACGGAGACGTATCATTGTCTAATCCGTTGGGTCATTTTATCCACCAAGATTTGTGAGTTCCTCGCCAATTTAGATTCTGAAAATTCTGGAAAGACGATTGGATGCCTCTTGGAGGAAAAAACTTTGAGGGAAAAGCACAAAAAGGGTGGCTCTAAATTTTGTAGGAGAAAAAGCAAGAAGGATAGCGCTAGAGGGAAGGCGCAAATGGTTCCATGACGGATGATTCTTGGCTTTCTGAGTTGCATATGTGTGCTCGGTCATGTGTGTGGTTTTCATCGATGTGTTTTCCTCTAGTTGTATTGAATCAATTAGTTTTCTTTTGCGATACTGGGACACGTAGGTTGTGGGTTGCAGTAGTAGTGTGTTGGGTGCTTCGGTTCCGTGGCTTCACGGTTTGGGAGTAGTTCACATGTGGATGGGGTTGTGCTTTTGAGCATGGTTGTGACTGGTTTCGGACGGTTTTCCACAAATTAACTAGGCAACTCTCTTCTTTTTAATTAACGAATGAGGCAAAACTTTTGCCTCCGTTTAAAAAAAATTGGTATAAGCGACCGACAAAATCACAAGTTTCAGAAACTAAAAATTAAAACTTATTGTGCCCTGTGATACAACAATGTTGCGAATCGTGAAGCAATCTTGCGGCTCGCATGGTTGGCCAGGTGTGTGCCCCGCCCCTGCGTGCACCTATGAATTTCCGATACTGGAACATATCAAAGAGATGGCTTAGATAGGCTGACAAGAACTAAATTAGGTGCGATTATTTTAAGAAATTCAGAATGATTTTGATGAAAACTAGACATAGGCACTTCTATTTATTTAGATAAAAGTGAAAGGTCTCTCAGCACACCGCCTTCAAATTTTGTGAGACTAATATAAAAGAAGCTCTAAGAGCATGCCTCAAACGATCGAGCGGTCGGCCTGGTCACTGGTCTGCCAAAAAGCCCGACCCACCCGGGTGCCTCAAACCGGCCTCATACATCTGGATTGACCGACACCCCTCATATATAGGGTAGATATGAGGCGGCCCAGACGCGTCTGCCACGTCGTGCTAACAGCCAGCTCACACATATAAAGTCCAAACACATCCAACGGTCCGGCTGGCGTCTCCTCTAGTGGGGGTGTGAACATCGCATGGAGCCGCTTCGGCTTGTCACACGAGGGCCAGGGCCTAGCTATTTTAGTCAAACAACGCCACCCAGCCCTAGCCACATCCATTCCCTCTGTCTCTGTGCCACTAGTACGATCTCATTCATCAACTTCTCGCCGTCGTCCACATACGCTTCTGCTCTCCCTCTCGCCGTCCGTCTCCCCTCATGGCCCAACATAAGAAGACGACATATGCTACGCTTATGCCCGAGCGGCGCCTCCAGCTACTTGAGGAGATCTCGGCTAGATGTGTTGCCCAGTTCACAACGGGCATGACACTGGATTCGCTGGAGCGGGAGGAGGATAAGGAACGCCATCATGGAGTACGAGGTCGCCCAAGCAGCGGAAAGGGCGGAGCAGACCGTAATCCTCGAGTCCATCCAGGATGATGCCAATTTCGAAGCCAATCAGCGGTTCATCCGACAAGAATGGGTGACGACCAACGCGCTTTTCGCCGAGTTGAAGGTGGAGGTCGATGTGGAGGAGCCGCAAGAGCCGGAGTTGCAGCTGCCGCTCATGTACCCAGAGTCGGGTATGAAGACCGTGCACGTTTCCAACCACAACAAGTAGTGCACTATAGGTTTAGTTAATCTACATAGTACGTAAATGTTTGTTCTGCATGCTTTGTCTAATTTTAAAGTTTGAACTACGAGGTGTTCAGATACAGAGAGGGAAATTTGAGGGATGTCCAGTCACTGGATGTGGCACGTTCACGGACGTTTGAGGAGCCAACTTTGTTGTCCGTGCATGTAAATACTCTAATGGATGAGAAAATAAGTCGGATCAATTAATCTAGACAATCCGAAAATATTGCACCCATGAGAGAAACAAGCGAAAACCTTTTGCCGTTGTAATCAGTCTTATACGTACACTAATTATCCTCTCAATTGCATATTTACTCTTCGTTCTTAGCAAATAATCGTCCTTCACATACCACTTGTATTTCAAATTTATGATAAAGGATGAATTTTATTTGTTTAAAATAAAGCATCAAGAGTTTACAATGAGCACACCAGGCCTCGGTATAGTTAGGATGCACGCAATAAATACCAACAGACACCAAAAAAATCAACAAAAAGCAAAGTCATATAAGACCAAAACAATGCGTAGGTGAGGAAAACAGCCAAACTGACCAGATCCATGATCGACAAACTTCAACATCGCAATCTGCAAACTACATCGAATCCAGAGGAACGAAACCTCACCAAGGACGGGCGGAACCCAGCACCGGCGCCACCACCACCTCCCATTCCCTCCCTCCCTCTCGCCGTTGTCGGCGCACGCCAGCGGGCAAAGCCCCTCGGCGGCCGGTAACGGCGGGATTCGTTTCCTCACGCGTGCTGGTGGTGCTGCGAGTCGATGGCGGCTTCGGCGGGGTAGATCCGGCCACTGACGGCGCTCCGGCAACTCCGGCTGCTCGGATCCGGCTGGTGGCTGCATGGGGCGGGCGGATACTGCTGCTCGACAACGGCCCTCTGATGGTGCGGTGGCTATAGCTGGAGGTGCGGGCTGTGGCCGTCGGCGGCGGGCGGGCGTGTGTCTGCGCGCAGGCGGCTGCGTTGGTGGTGCGGCGCGGGCGCTCTTGCGGCTGGCGGCGCGGATCTGCTTCGTGGGGTCGCGAGTGAGGACCGACGGCACAGGGGCGGGCGTGCGGGGATGTGTTGGTGTTGTTGTTGCTGCTGCTGCAGGACGGATCTGAGAGTGTGATGACGAGGCTTGCTCGGACGCCGGGGCGGCTACCCTGGTCCTCCTCTTCGGCGACGGCGGTTGTGGCAGCTACATGGGCAGCGCCATGGCTGGAGCTCGGGGGCGTCGGTGCTCTGCGGCAGTGCGTTGGCTCTCGGTCGTGCTAGGGACGCTTGGTGCTGTCCGATGGGCTGGCTGTTGCACAAGGCGTTGGATCTTACTAGACGTGGCCAGTTCTGGATCCTGCAGTGAGGATGAGATAGCCTTTGTCGGCGGCTCTGCGTGGCGCAGGTGACGGCGGTGGGCTTCTCTCATCGGTGGCTTCGGGCTCTGGGGGCGGGTGGTGGTTTAGGCGGGCGGTGTCTCCCTTGTGCCGTTTGAGGGGGGGCTTCCGTTGGCTGCTCGGGGCGAATGCCTTGCCCTGGCCTTGGCCGGGGCTGACAACGGCGACATCTGTGGGCGTCGCGCACCTTCTTGAAGGCGTCGTCGTTCGAGGGCCTACAGCCTCTTCTCTCACACTCCGGGGGAAACCCCAGTTCCAGGTTCCTACAGCGGATGATGGCGGCGCTTTGATGTCGCGTTCCTTCTTGAAGGCATCATTTTGGAGTGGTCATGGCCTGGGCGAGCCTTCGGCTCGGATGGAGCTTGGCCTCGGGGCCGGCGTGGAAGTCGGAGCGGCGGCTCTGGATCCGTCATGGAGGGGTGACGACACTGGTCACATGGGTGGCAGTGTCATTGGCCAGCCTGGTGCGCGACCTCGGGGTCGGCGTGGAGGTCGTAGCGGCGGCTCCGGATATGGTTGTTGGGTGTCGGCTTTGGTTGCTCGGGTTACAAAGCTGGTGGCTCGTCTGGTGCGCAGCCTCGGGGCCGGTGTGTGTGGTTTTCGCCTGTATGTCGGAGCGGCGGCTCCGGAGATGGTTGTAGGGTGTCGACTCTGTTTGCTCGGGCGGCAGAGCAGACGGCTCGGTTGGTGCGTGGCCTCGGGGTCGACGTGGATGCTGGAACGGCGGCTTCGGCTTTGGTTGTAGGGTGTTGGCTATGGGTTAATCGGATGACGGAGCCGGTAACTCGCCTGGTGCGCGGCCCCAGGGTCGGTGTGTGTTGATGGTCTCTTGTTGGGGACGTGTTGTAACGGTTTTCGCCCGGATTTCCGTTAATTAACCGGGCAACTCTCTTCTACCTTTTTTAATGAATCGAGCCCTAAGGGACCGCGTTTCAAAAAAAAACCTCACCAAGACCTTTCGTGACCATCGCAATGTGCAATGAGGCCGCGCGCGGTGGCCTCAAATACGATGATATTCTTCCATTAGGCATGGTACGCTCCCTAACCCTTTCTCTAGTTGCATATCTCAGTACATATTTCATGAGATATTTTTTACGGGTTCATATGATTTATGTATGGTGTAAAACGTGTGTTGCATGTACACATTTGCTTGTACCAAATAATGCATAAATCATAAGGACTGTACAAAACATGGCCAATTTCTTCGGGACTAACAATGCATTGGCTCTTAACACGTTGCATTAGGCGGGGCAAATGTTCTAGAGATAAACACTTCAATATATTATTTATTAGGTCTTTTATCTAAGTGATGTTGCATTTAATTCGTATTATGTTTGCATCTCAACATTATGACCTAGTTGTGAAGAGAAGTGAAGAGGGTGAAAATAGGGAGAGAATTTACACCGTGTCAGAGAATTAATAACATTGCAGAGAAAAATATTTTAAGGTCATCTCCAATACTGACCCAGAAATTCCCTCCCGCATCCGTCCGCGGACAGGGAGGACCAATCCGCGGACACGGATGCGGGAGGTGGCCATCCAAAGCTGCCCGCATAGGTCCGACCCTATTTTTTTGTTAAGGTCCGCAAATTCAAATAGCCACATATATATAGTCTAAAATTGTTGAAATGTTGAAATATAACATTTGCTCTAATTATAAAAGTTCAAACATTATAGTCCAACACCGTTGTCCTCCTTCACCGCCAACAGAAGCTTAATCAGATCTTCCTTCAGTTGCTCGTGAGTTGCTCGATGCCGAAGTTGTTGATGCATTTGAACAAACTCTTCAAATGTGGCCGGATATTGGTCGGGAAGTTTTATAGGATCACCCATGTTCTCAAACTCAAGACCTGCGGCCACATCCTCACTCTCATCCTCCATGATCATGTTGTGCATGATCACACAACACATCGTCACCTCCCACAAGGTCTCCGAATCTCATTGTTTAGCAGGTCCACGAACAACTGCAAAACATGCCTGAAGAACTCCAAATGCCCTCTCAACATTCTTTCTAGCTGCTTCTTGTCTTTGGGCAAAGTGAGACTTTTTATGGTCAACTGGGTAAGAGATGGTGTTGATAAAAATAGCCAACGAAGGATTGATACCGTCAATTAGATAGTAGCTCATGTGGTACTCATGTCCATTGATAGTATAATGGCAAGGAGGAGCTTTTCGTTCAGGCAGCCTCACAAACAATGGTGATCGCTGCAACACATTGATGTCATTGTGAGACCCGGGCATGCCAGAGAAAGTGTACCAAATCCAATGATCATATAAGGTAACTGCTTCAAGAATGATGGTGGGCTTCTTAACATGACCCAGATATTCCCCTTGTAAAGCCTTCAAGAAGTTCTTCCATTTCGAATGCATGCAACCAAGAGATTTGAGCAAACCTGGCCATCCTATGCTTCCGAGATTGCCAAGAGCCTCTCGGTGTCTGTCACGGTTGGTTTTCACAGGTACTGAGGTCCAAACACCTCGACCATGGCAGTTGCAAATCTGTCCATGGCATCTTCGCATGTGCTCTCGGACATCCGTAGGTACTCGTCCCGCAAAACAGTGGTCGGGCCATATGCAAGCATCCGCACTGCAGTCGTGCACTTCTGGTAACCAGAGACACCAATCCTTCTCATGACGTCTTTCTTCAAGATGAAGTAGTCATGCATCAAAGGATCGAACTCCATGGTAGAGATGATCGAAGACATTTTTTCGCATCCGGAAGCGCCAATGAAAATTTTCAACGAAAAGGGCACCCGGGGCAAAGTAGTTGTCCATCAGCATCAAATGGTCGCACATCCAGTTGCGGTTGAGCACTCGGTGACCCTTGATCGTCCGCATGCTCTGCATCTCCGAGCACCACCTTCATCATTGTCGTCTCATCTGTATAGTCCTCCTCGTTAAACGAGCCATCAGACGACTAAACTTAGTGGTCGTATATGTACTCCATATCTGAATCCATTGCTTCAAAGAAGAAGGGACAATTTTTTTAGCTTGGGCAATTCACCGAACAGTTTCCATGCATGGTGAGCATCGTATGAGCGGATGGTACCAGCGCGGCGGTCAGAGGAGAGTTGTGGAACGATGACAGAAGAGAAGCGGCCTAGAGACCGGATGTACCATTGAAGGTGACGGACTCGTCGAGTTCCGACAGGAGTGTGGCATGGCGGCCGGGGTGGTGGGGCAGCGGTGAAGGAAAGAGAGGAGAGAATATTTGTGGATGAATGTGTGGGGTCTGGGAGGGATTTTAGGTGGGGTTTTGGGTGAGGCGGGGGGGTCAGAGTCCTACATGCCCGATGTCCGGACTCTCCCAAAGCCCCCTCCCCCCCCCCCACCAATATCATAATTTGTCTCGAGTGCTTGGCAGACCGATACAGGGCCGTGTTGGATGATTAAACATGTCCGGGCCGCATAGTCCAGATGGTTGCGGGCGGTTTGAGGGTCCGCTTTGAAAATGCCCAAAGATCTGTATCTTTACTGGCATATAACACTCACCTCTCTACTTTAATTGTGGTACCACCTTGACATTTTATCTAGAGAAAGGTATGTTTTTGTTCCCTCAAATTTACCAAAAGTATACATTTGGTCCCTCAATAATTTTTGTGATACATTTGGTCCTTCAAGTCTCATAACCGGATAAGTTTCGTCCTAGTCCTGTTTTATGTGGAAAAACCGTCCACATGTCACCAATTTCTCCTTCCTCACTTGCCAAGTCAGATGGTCCTTTCTTTTTGCATGTTATTATCTATCTCGTCCCCTCCCATAAATCGACCACCACTTTGTGACGCCCTCCTCCCTCGATGCCATCATCGCATGCCTCCCTTCCTCGTCCAGCCAGCCACGCCGCTGCACACCCTCCCCACAACCACCTACCGCCTACCCCATCGAGCCCCTGAAACCTCCACCTCCTTCCTCGGCCACGGGGAGCACCAAATTCCGATGAGATCTAGAGCGACGCGCCAACCCAACCCAACCACATGTTCAGATCCGGTGAGCTCCGCCTCACCATGCTCTGTCCCGCACCATAGAGGCGGCAGCCGCGGTGGCCCTCGATGCGCACGGTCATGATGTCACCCTCCTCATCTGCCTGCTAAGAGCGCCGCTGCAACCGCAAGATGGGTCACACTAGGGAACGGTGGCAATGCCATTGGTGGTCATGTGAGGGAGACAAGGTCGTCGTAGGTGTAGTGGGGGTCTGCGGCAGATTTGGTAGCCGCCTGATTTATGACGAGAGTGGTAGGAGACGAAATGGTGGGTATCAGCGGCGAGGTGGGGATGGTTTTTTCTCTCTCTCTTTGGGTTTGAAGTGCGAGGCTGGGAGCCGAGGTTTGAGCGGGCCCAGCAACAGGTGGCGGTCAATATGGGATGTTTGAGTCAAAACCGGGACACGCCGGCCCAATACCACCTCGTTTCTGGTTTTAGAATAATTGTGTCGGCATCCTAGGAACGGGGGTACCCAGAACTGCGTGCCTGCAACCCAGGGTGTGGCCCACTTCGACGGCCTGGTACGGCCCGGTGCAGGATCGCTCAAGAACAAGGCCCTCGCGGGAGCCCCACCCTCGCGAGGGGTACGACGCCAAGACCCCCAGAGGGAGGAGGCCTCGCCAGGTCGCCTCCCGAGGGGCGGAGATCCCTATGCAGCACTCAGCCTCGGGAGGTCGGGGGTCACGCAAGCCAGGCCAGGCGGGCACCAGCGCGCGCAGAGGAGACAGTTTCCTCTTTGGTGCAAAGGAGGCAAAGACGTACGCAGATTCCCAGGGCACCCCCAAAGGTTTCCATTCCGGCGCAACGAGACCAAGACCACAAGCCCCGCAGGACGGACGTCATCGCCGAGCCCACCTCTGCATCACCACCGGCTACTTTGCAGGCGTAGACCATCTTTCGTCAGGATAAGGTGTACTCCTTGTCCCCTTTCGAATTTGGCCGTTGTGGGAACCCTTCCCTCCATTACGATAAGGGAAGAGGACCCGGGCCACTATAAATAGAGGCTAGGCTGCTCCACAGAGGAGGACGGACGGAATACCACCCGAGCACCCTCGCGAGGTTACTCACCACTGTACTAGTTCATCCACAAACCTCCTCGTGAGGCAATCCACCAAAAGCAGGAGTAGGGTTTTACGCTTCGCAGCGGCCCGAACCTGGGTAAATCCTCGTGTGCTAGTCTTCTTCCCCACGATTGTGTGAGTTCGTCGGGCTAGGCTGTCGAGCTGCGAGCTTGATGTCGAAGCTGGTGGGGATCTTCGCACACGCCCCTAAGTTCGAACCCCTTTGGGTTTTGCGGAGCCCAAAATCCGACATTTGGCGCGCCAGGTAGGGGGCGTGTTGGAGTCTTCCACAAGCTTCTCTTTTTCTCCGCTCCGTCGCTTCGATGGCCGACGCCCGTCAAGCTTCCTTCGGCCCCAACGGATCCACCTTCACCAGCCTCGCCGCTACGACCCATGACGCATGCCCTGGCAGCTCGATGTTGGGTGGTCGTTATCTGGCCACCAGCGTTGTCTCCACCGTCGTCACTGCTCGCGCCGGCCAGGCGCGCGGCGGGTGTAAGGCGCCCGCGGGACCGACATCACCCTGTACACACGTGGGAGACCTCAACGCGCATGACGCGCTGCTGATGGCGAGTGAGCTGCTTCGCCATCACCCGACGCACGGGGGCTTCGACGCCTGGGCCGACCACATCGCCGAGTTGGTCACCGTCGCGAGGAGGGCCTGGGTTCCGCACCACTCCTCTCGACCCCCGATGCTAGGCGCCGGGGGCTCGCTCGCCGTACCGCTCACCTCATCGGTAGACGGTGTGCCCACCCCTTGCCCGGGCGGGCCCGAGCAAGGCCCGCCGCACGCCGTGCTGCTTCTCCTCCGGATCCTGGTGACCGGCTTCGGGGCGCCGTCCAACCCCACCGGTGGTGCCTTTGAAGAAGGTGATGGGACGTTCCGCGCGCGCCCATATCCCGATGGATCATCAACAGCCTGGGTCGTCCCGGCGCGAGCTCGCCAACCGGCGCAGGGACTAGGCGGCTCAGGCTTCCGAGCAGGCAGGTAACCATAATGGAGGTGCGGTGGATAAACAGGGAGGCCACCCACGTCAAGACTCGCGTGACCAACCTCGCGGTGACGGCAGAGGTAAGCAGCTTCGGGCGGAAGCTCGGCGCAGGAGGGTCTGTGGGCCGCGCGTCCAGAGCGGCGTCACCTTGCCGCCCAGGGAGGCTGCCCATGGGCCGCGCGGAGACGGTTCAGGAGGAAGCCAAGGCCTTTACACAGAGGCCTATGTTCCGAGGAGTATCGTACCTGCGGATGGTGCCGTGGATCGTGCGCCCCCCCGCAGGTGGCAGCATCCTCCCGGAGTAGAGAGATGTCCCGGACGCCCTCTCCAAGCCGGGCCTGGGGGCTTCCATTGAGGGGGCACCGGACCAGGTTGGTGCAAATGAGGGGGTGTCCCGGGATGCGCGGGGGCGCGGCGCAGCCGCCGCCCTCGCGACCAAGCAGCACGCAGCCGAGCCCTCTGGGCCGCAGGAGCAACCGCCTAGGGGGATCGGCAGGATACAAACAGCGCGGGCCATGCGCGGCAACGGGGGCGCCGGCACGACCCTTGGGAGGCAGGGCCTTGCGAGGTCCTCGGGTCGTGGTCTGGCCGGTGCCCCGACGCCTCACGAGGCGGCTTCACCGACACAACACCCTTATAGCTGCGCTGGGTGCATTGTGCTCATGTTTGGGCCGCGGGAGCGCAATCCCGCGGCTACGCGGGGAACAATGCACTCAGGTTTGGGCTGTAGGGGCACGCAACCGCGCAGAAATGCGCGGGATGGCTCGTGACTGAGTTGGGAGCACCCAGGGCGTGCGCCTGGGGGCTTGCCCAGCTATCTTCGGCCGTGACACTCTCACGTAATAATGAGTGGGCTGTATACGCCCGAAGCTCCCCGAGGGCGCAGAGGGGTTCCATCCAACGCCCAAGTGGAAGCCCCATGCTCCGCGCTGGCGGACAACACTGTCCTCCAATTACTATGCCCACGCCTAGTGGATGCCCTATGCTCCGCGCTGGGGGAAGACGAAGACTAGCCTAGGTGCCGGACGCGGCTGTTCTTTGCTTTTCTTGTATTCGAATTTGCCATTTTTCTGGAATGAAACTCGAGGCCTTTCAGCCGTATTTGAAAAAGGGGGTGGGAATTTCTTCTTCTTGCAACTTTCCATCTTGAAATTTCTTTCTTCGGGGTAACACCTGCCTGCCTCTCCCTCTCGCGCCCCGCGAGCGGGGGCTACCGGCACGGTGTGCACACCTCGCCAAGCCATTGCGTCCTGGTCCTCGCATTGTGCTCTCGAGTGAGCTAACAGGCGCGCGTCGCCTCACCCTCGCTCGGGGGCTCCGCCGCGGCCCGGCGCGCCATCTTGGAGCCTCTGAAGGCTCACACCTCTCGAGGCAGGAACCAGCAAGAAAAGGTATGGGAGCCACTCAAGCATCAAGGGGGACTCCTGAGCAACGCGACTCAGGAGCCTCACTGGTCACGTAGCCCCTCGCCCCTTGGTCTCGTCCTGGTGATCCGGACGCCCCAACGGCGGTCGAGGTATGCGCGGGATTGGGCCCCGCCGACGTAGAGCGTCGCTTGAGCGTCAAGGGGGACTCCTGAGCAACGCGACTCGGGAGCCTCACTGATCGCGTAGGTCCTCGCCCCTTGGTCTCGTCCTGGTGATCCGGACGCCCAACGGCAGTCGAGGTATGCGCGGGATTGGGCCCCGCCAACGTAGAGTGCCGAAAGGGCTCCCAAACCGCTTCACTCGCAGGAAAGAGGAACCCCCCAAGACCCCCAAGCTCCCCAGGCGCCACTGCCAGACCTCACGATGCAGAGGCCCGCCGCGGACGCATCAAGCTAAGTACCCTAATCACGACCAACAGGAAGTCTCAATTAACGTTAACAGTAACACAGGGACCGGGATACATGATGAGAGTGCTAAAGTAAGGGCGCAAGCGTCGGAATTCATTACACGCCCAGAGGGGCCCTCCGTGATTCTTTGATTACAGGGAAAGGAAGGGAAGAAGAAGGCGCGCCAGCGCTCACTCGGAGTCCTCCTCCTCCTTGACGGGCCCATGGTGGCGCGCCGGCGTAGCCGCTTCCCGGGCGGGGGAGCGGCGCCGTCGTGACAGGCCACCCCCCTGTCGGCGTCCAGGGAACGGGGGTACCCAGACTTGCCTGCCTGCGGCCCAGGGCGTGGCCCACCTCGACGACCAAGTACGGCCCAGCGCGGCCTCACTCAGCACAAGGCCCTCGCGAGACCCCAAGCTCGCGAGGGAAACAGCGCCAAGACCCGCGGGAGAATAGGCCTCCCCAGGCCTCCTCCCGAGCGGCGGAGATCTCGATGCAGTGCTCGGCCTCGGGAGGTCAAGGGTGACGCCAGCCGGGCCAGGCGAGCGCCAGCGCGCCAGAGGGGACAGTTTCCTCTTTGGTGCAAAGGGGGCAAGGACGAGCGCAGGTTCCCGAAGCGCCCCCAAAGGTTTCCCTTCCTGTGCAACAAGACCAAGACCCCGAGCCCCGCAGGACGGACGTCATCGCCGAGCCCACCTCTGCATCACCACCAGCTACTTTGCAGGCGAAGACCACCTTTCGTCAGGATAGAGCATACCTCCTGTCCCCCTTTGAATTTGGCCGTCGTGGTATCCCTTCCCGCCATTGCGACCAGGGAAGAGGACCCGGGCCGCTATAAATAGAGGCTAGGCTGCTCTTTAGAGGGGGGGAACACACCACTGAAAACATACTCGCGAGGCTACCCACCACTGTACTAGTTCATCCACAAACCTCCTCGTGAGGCAATCCACCAAAAGCAAGAGTACGGTTTTATGCTTCGCAGCGGCCCAAACCTGGGTAAACTCTCGTGTGTTATCTTCTTCCTTGCCATCAAGCGGGGTCATTGTGTTGTGAGATTCGAGGGGGTGAAGCTGTTGGAGATCTTCGCACAAGCCCCTGGGTTTGAACTTCTTAGGGTTTTGCGGAGCCCTCAGGTAGGGGCGTGTCGGAGTCTTCAGCAGACTTCGCTCCTGCTTCACCTCGTCGCATCGATGCCCGACGCCCGACAGGCTCCTTTCGGCTTTGGCGGATCCGCCTTCACCATCCTCGCCACTGCTGCCCAAGACCCGTGCCCCAGCAGCACGATGTTGGGCGGTCGCTACCAGGCCACCAGCGTCATTTCCACCACCATTGCTACTCGCGCCGACCAGGCGCGTGGCGGACGAGCGGCGCCCACGGGATCGACATCGCGCTGTACCCACGTACGAGACCTCAACGCGCATGATGCACTGCTGATGGCGAGCGAGATGCTTCGCCACCGCCCGACTCACGGGGGCTTCGACGCCTGGGCCGACCACATCGCCGAGTTGGTCACCGTCGCGAGGAGGGCCTGGCTTCCCCACCCCTCTTCGCGACCACCGGCGGTGGGCGCCAGGGGCTCATCCGCCGTGCCCGCCGCCTCATCGGCGGGCGGCGTGCCTGCTCCGCCCCCGGGCGAGCCCGAGCAGGGCCCACCGCACGCCGTACTTCTTCTCCTCCGGATCCCGGTGACTGGCTCCGGGGCGCCGCCCGGTCCCGTCGGTGGTGCCTTTCAAGAAGGTGATGGGGTGCTCTGCGTGCACCTCGACGCGCGCACCCACACCCGGATGGAAAATCAATAGCCCGGCTCATCCCGGCGGGAGCGCGCCAACCGGCATAGGGAATAGGCGGCTCAGGCTTCCGGTCAGGCAGGCGATCGTAACGAAGGCGCGGTGGACAACCGGGGAGGCAACCCACGTCAAGACACGCGCGGCCCACCCCACGGCGGTGGCAGAGGTTAGCAACTTCGGCCGGAGGCCCACCGCTGGAGGGTCTATGGCCCGCGTGCCCCAGGTTGTGTCATCTCGCTACCCTGGGAGGCTCCCCTTGGTGCGCGTGGGGACGACTCAGGAGGGGGCCAAGGCCTTTATACAGAAGCCTATGTTCCGAGCTACATGATACCTGCGGAGGGCGCGGAGGATCAGACGCCCCCCGCAGGTGCCAACGCCCTCCCGGAGTAGGGAGATGTCCCGGATGCTCTACCCAAGCCGGGCCTGGGGGCTCCCACAGAGGGAGCACCGGGCCAGGTTGATGCAAGCAGGGGGCGCCCCGGGATGCGCGGGGGCGCGACGCGGCCGCGACCCCCACGAGCAAGCAGCGCACAGCCAAGCCCAGGGCCACATGAGCGACCGCCTGGGGGATCGGCAGGATACAAGCAATGTGGCCCACCCGCGGCAACGGGAGCGCCGGCGCGACCCTCAGGGGGCAGGGCGTCGCGAGGTCCTCACGACGCGGCCCGGCCGGCGCCCGACGCCTAACGAGGCGACTTCACCAACACAACACCTCTACGGCTGCGCTGGGTGCATTGTGCTCATGTTTGGGCCGCGGGAGCGCAATCCTGCGGCTACGCGTGGAACGATGCACTCAGGTTTGGGCTGTAGAGGCGTGCAACCGCACAGAAATGCGCGGGATGGCTCTTAACTGAGTTGGGAGCACCTGGGCCATGCGCCTGGGGGCTTGCCCAGCTATCTTTGGCCGTGACACTCTCACGTAATAATGAGTGGGCTGTATACGCCCGGAGCCTCCCGAGGACGCGGAGGGGTTCCCTCCCACGCCCAAGTGGAAGCCCCATGCTCCGCGCTAGCGGACAACACTGTCCTGCAATGACTATGCCCACACAACGTGGATGCCCTACGCTCCGCGCTGGGGGAAGACGAAGGCGAAGAGTAGCCTAGGTGCCGGACGCGGCTGTTGCTTGCTTCTTTTTGTGTTCGTATTGCCAGTCTCAGAAATGAAATTTGAAGACTTCGTAACTCTATTTAAAAAAGGGGCGGGAATTTTTCTCTCTTCGCGATTCCTCTTTCTGGCCTTATAGTCTCTTTTCTTTGAATTGGCACCTTGCCAGGGCCCATGCACTCTGGCCTCCCCTCGTGGCCCCTCAGAGCAGGCCGGCTAGCACCTGTTGCCTCGGGAACACACATCTTTTGATGGTCGACCCCAGCTCGGGGGCTCCGATCGCGGACTGGCACGACAGCGCGGAACCGCGGGAGGCTCAGGCGCCTCCCGTAGCGGCAACCGGCGAAAAGGTATGGGAGCCGCTTGAGCGTTAAGGTGGACTCCTAAGCAACGCGTCTCAGGAGCCACGCTGGTCACGTAGCCCCTTGCCCCT
This sequence comes from Elymus sibiricus, assembly GCA_039707655.1. Lineage (NCBI taxonomy): Eukaryota > Viridiplantae > Streptophyta > Magnoliopsida > Poales > Poaceae > Elymus > Elymus sibiricus. The sequence goes on along the minus strand of CM077671.1, from coordinate 413,429,736 downwards.
TGGTCTCGACCTGATGATCCCGACGCCCCAACGGCGGTTAAGGTATGCGCGGGACTGGGCTCCGCCGACGCAGAGCACCACTTGAGCGTCAAGGGGGGGTTCCCAAGCAGCGCCTCGGGAACCTCACCGATCACGTGGCTCCGCGCCCCTTGGTCTCGTCCTGGTGATCCATACGCCCCAATGGCTACCGAGGCCTTGCCCCTTTGGTCTCGTCCTGGTGATCCGGACGCCCCAACGGTGGTCGAGGTCTGCTCGGGATCGGGCCCCGTCTACGCAGAGTGCCGAAGGGGCTCCCGGACCACCCCGCACGCAAGGAAGAAGCCCTCCCTAGTGGGATCCTCGACCTTTCTGGACGCTCCGGCTATGCCTCACGACGCTCGAGCTCGCCACGACCCGATGAGCTAAGTACACCCGCCGAATAGAGCAAAACCTTCTAATCAGATGATAGTCCGAATGCCGAAGGCACGAGCGCTAACATAAAAATGCAGGCGCTATGGTCCGCTACGCGTTCCCATCAGGATTCTTGTGGTCCCAGGAACAAGGAAGGGCAGCGCGAGGGAAGGAATCCAGCCACTCTGGGCGACGTCGCTAAGATTCTGGCCATGGGGGCGGCACGTTCCTCCTCGGGAGGGCCCGCCCCGCGAGGGCCCGGTCGGATGCCGCTGCCGGTCAAAGCACGATACCCTCACGGGCCTCTCGAGGGGCGCCGGGACGCAACGGCAATAATGCAAGGCCCCGCGGGAGAGGCGAAGTCGCGCCGCGCAAAACAAACAATCGACTGCTTAAGAGAAGAAGGAGGAAGACGAAGGTAAGAACACAAAAGTTAACGCCCTCAGGGGCCGGGCGTTGCTTGACATGACAGGAACCAGGAAGAAAGAACAGGGGGAGCCTAGCGATGGGATATCCGTGGTGATAATGGGATGTTCTATTGATCCACTTGATGTATGTTTTGGTGATCAACTTGCGGGTTCCGTGACTTTGGGAATCTATGCATAGGGGTTGGCACACGTTTTCGTCTTGACTCTCCGGTAGAAACTTTTAGGCACTCTTTGAAGTTCTTTGTGTTGGATTGAACATGATGAATATGAAATTGTGTGATGCATATCGTATAATCAAGCCCATGGGTACTCATGGTGACATTGGAATATCTAGGTGACATTAGGGTTTTGGTTGATGTGTATCTTAAGGTGTTATTTTAGTACGAACTCTAGGGCTGTTCGTGACACTTATAGGGATAGCTCATATGATTGATCGGAAAAGATAACTTTGAGGTGGTTTCGTACCCTACAATAATTTCTTCATTTGTTCTCCGCTATTTGTGACTTTGGAGTGAACTCTTGGCAAGCGTCATGTGTTGGGGAATAATCTAGACATATTTATCCACACAAATAGACTTGATCATGAATTATTATTGTTGACAATTATCTATATGATAAATAAGTTGGGAGGCGAAACATTAAGCCCCTATCTTTCTCTGTGTTCGATGGATGCTATTTGCACTAAAAATATGCTTTGAAGTGTCAATAATCATGGAAGACTATATGATAGTTGAGCTTGTGGAATTTGCTAAATCAAAGCTCTTACATAGACCGTTCCTGAAAATAAGATGAATTGCAATTGTTCGATGACTAGGAATATGGTTTGTTAGTTTTCAAGAAACTTTCTGGTCTATAGTTTAACATGTGAATAGCTTGTTACTTGATCATGAGAAGTTTTATGAGATGAGATACTGTTTATGGTTTATATTGATGCTAGAAAAAGTGATTGGAATTATCATTGATCAAACTTGTGCACTTGCTAGCATTCACACTTCATAAATTATTTCTTTTATCATTTACCTACTCGAGGACGAGCAGGAATTAAGCTTGGGGATGCTGATACGTCTCCAACGTATCTATAATTTATGAAGTATTCATGCCATGTTTACAATAATTCTATATGATTTTGGTATGATTTTATTGGAACTAACCCGGACTGACGCTGTTTTCAGCAGAACTACCATGGTGTCGTTTTTTGTGCCGAAATAAAAGTTCTCGGAATGGGCTGAAAATTTACGGTGATTTTTTATGGACCAAAAGAGACCCCCGAAGCACCGGCGCTGGGCCAGGAAGTGACCGAGGAGGTCACAAGCCTGGGGGGCGCCCCCCTAGGGCGTGCCCCCTGGCTTGTGGACTCCTCGAGCACCCCCTTGACGTGAGACCGACGCCAAAAATTCCTATAAATACCAAAACCCCCAGAAAGAAACCTAGATCGGGAGTTCCGCCGCCGCAAGCCTCTGTAGCCACGAAAAACCAATCGGGAGCCCGTTCCGGCACCCTGTCGGAGGGGGAAACCATCACCGGAGGCCATCTTCATCATCCCAGCGGTCTCCATGATGAGGAGGGAGTAGTTCACCCTCGGGGCTGAGGGTATGTACCAGTAGCTATGTGTTTGATCTCTATCTCTCTTGTGTTCTTGAGATGACACGATCTTGATGTACCGCGAGCTTTATTAATATAGATGAATCATATGGAGTTTTCCCCTCTCTATCTTCTTGTGATGAATTGAGTTTTCCCTTTGAAGTTTTCTTATCGGATTGAGTCTTTAAAGGATTTGAGAACACTTGATGTATGTCTTGCGATGGGATATCCGTGGTGAAAATGGGATGTTCTATTGATCCAGTTGATGTATGTTTTGGTGATCAACTTGCGGGTTCCGTGACCTTGGGAATCTATGCATAGGGGTTGGCACACGTTTTCGTCTTGACTCTCCGGTAGAAACTTTGGGGCACTCTTTGAAGTTCTTTGTGTTGGATTGAACATGATGAATCTGAAATTGTGTGATGCATATCGTATAATCAAGCCCATGGGTACTCGTAGTGACATTGGAGTATCTAGGTGACATTAGGGTTTTGGTTGATGTGTATCTTAAGGTGTTATTTTAGTACGAACTCTAGGGCTGTTCATGACAGTTATAGGGATAGCTCATATGATTGATCGGAAAAGATAACTTTGAGGTGGTTTCGTACCCTACAATAATTTCTTCGTTTGTTCTCCGCTATTTGTGACTTTGGAGTGAACTCTTTGTCGCACGTGAGGGATTTACATATGATTCAACTATGTCAGTATTGTTGAGAGAACTTGCACTAGTGAAAGTATGAACCCTAGGCCTTGTTTCTAAGCATTGCAATACCGTTTTTGCTCACTTTTGTTACTTGCTACCTTGCTGTTTTTATATTTTCAGCTTACAAAAATCTATATCTACCATCCATATTACACTTGTATCACCATCTCTTCGCCGAACTAGTTCACCTATACAATTTGCCATTGTATTGGGTGTGTTGGGGACACAAGAGATTTCTTGTATTTGATTGCAGGGTTGTTTGAGAGAGACCATATTCATCCTATGCCTCCCACAGATTGTTAACCTTAGGTCATCCACTTGAGGGAAATTTGCTACTGTCCTACAAAACTCTGCGCTTGGAGGCCCAACACGAGTCTACAAGAAGAAGGTTGCGTAGTAGACATCAAGCTCTTTTCTGGCGCCGTTGCCGGGGAGGTGAGTGCTTGAAGGTATATCTTTAGATCTTGCAATTAAATCTTTTAGTTTCTTTTTTTATCACTAGTTTAGTCTATAAAAGAAAACTACAAAAAAATGGAATTGAGGTTGCCTCATATGCTTCATCTTTTTAATGTCTTTCGTGAAAATGATGGAAAAGAAAATTGTGCTCAAGTGTTAGAAGAAGAAGTTATTAAAATGTTTGGCACTAAATCTTTGAGTGATGAGCATGATTGCAATGTTGTTAGTATGAATTCCTTGAATATTCATGATGCTAATGATATGCAAAGCTACAAGCTTGGGGGTGTTATGTTTGATGAAGATGATATGTTTAGTCCCCCAAGTTTTGATGAGCAAATTTATTATGATGAAAGCATGCCTCCTATTTATGATGATTATTGTGATGACATGTATGCTATAAATAATAATGATAACCATGAAAATTGTCATCATGATTTTAATTTTCAATTGGATTATGCTTCACATGATAGTTATTTTGTTGAGTTTGCTCCCACTACTATTGATGAGAATAAATTTGCTTATGTGGTGAGTAGTAAAACTTCTATGCTTGTGGATCATGAAAAGAATGCTTTATGTGCTGGTTATATTGTGAAATTCCTTGATGATGCTACTGAAAATTATTATGAGAGAGGAACATATGCTCATAGGAATTGCAATAATATCAAGTTTCCTCTCTATGTGTTCAAAGTTTTGAAGTTATGCTTGTTTGCCTTCCTATGCTAGTTGATTCTTGCTCCCATAAATTTTTTGCTCACAAAATCCCTATGCATAGGAAGTGGGTTAGACTTAAATGTGCTTGTCATGAGATTCATGATGCTCTTTTGCATGTTATAATTACTATTCCTATGTGAGCATCATTGAAATCATCATGCCTAGCTAAAAGGCTTTAAAGAAAAGCGCTTGTTGGGAGACAACCCAACACTTTTCCTTTCTGTTTTTGAGTGTTCACATGATTAAGCTACTGTATAATCATGTTTTATAGCTTTTGTTTCAATAAAATGCCAAGTAAAGCCTTTGGGATAGTGTGGATGATAGTTGACTTGATTCTGTCCAAAAACAGAAACTTTTTCTCTCAGTCCAGGAATTGTGTAAATTCACTGGAACATGCTTTTGATCTGAATTTTTTACACATGATTGATATACAAATTTCCAAGATTTTCAGAATTTGTAGAGACAGGGAAGTGTGGCTATACTACAGATCTTCACAGACTGTTCTGTTTTTGACAGATTCTGTTTTGCATGCATAGTTTGCTTGTTTTAGTGTTTCCATAGCTTATATTTAGTGGTATAAATTATGGAAATGATAGAATACAGTAGGTATCATGTGGGAACAACTATTAATCTTGTCTTGACAGTACCTAAGTGAATGATTTATCTTTATTACACTAACCCTTCTCGCGAAGTTCCGTTAAGTTTTGTGTGATTGAAGTTTTCAAGTTTTGGGTGAGACACCGATATGAGGAGAATAAGGAGTGACAAGAACCTAAGCTTGGGGATTCCCAAGGCACCTCAAGGTAATATCCATGGAAGACTCAAGAGCCTAAGCTTGGGGATGCCCCGGAAGGCATCCCCTCTTTCGTCTTCAACACTATCGGTATATCTTACTTAGAGCTATATTTTTATTCGTCACATAATATGAGTTTTGCTTGGAGCGTCATTTTATTTTCTTGTTATCTGTTAGGTGTTATTTATAATCTTGTTTTTCAATAAAAAGTTCCAAGAATTGCCTTTTAGGATGCTTGAATTGCATGTTAGATATGTGCTGTGTAAAAACAGAAACTTTTGCTGTAGTGTTTGAATTTTCATATTTTACTGGAACGCGGAAAGTTTCTGAAATTTCTGCACAGTGATGTCATATAAATTATTTAGCATGTCTTAAATTTTCATAATTTTTTGAGTTACATAAGTACACTGTTTTCATAAATTTCTACAGACTTTTCTGTTTGGACAGATTGCTGTCATAGTTTCGTTATCTACTTATCCTATAGTTTCCATAGCCTATATTGGTAGATATAAATTGTGGAAATGATAATATACAGTACCTAATGTTTGAAAATTATTATGCAACTTGTCTTGGCAGTACATGAAGTGTTGATTTATTATTATATGTACTAACCTATCTCACGAGTTCTTTTCGAGTTTTGTGTGGATGAAGTTTTTGAGAATAGGTGAAACCGGGATATGAGAGGATTGAACGAGATACAAAAGCTCAAGCTTGGGGATGCCCAAGGCACCCCAAGTAAATATTTCAAGAAGTCTCAAGCATTTAAGCTTGGGGATGCTACGCATCCCACCTCTCTTCATCAACAATTATCGGTTAGCCTATGTTGAGCCCAAATTTTTATCCGTTCACATGATGCGTGCTATTCTTGGAGTGCTATTTTTATTTTGGTTGATGTTTAATAAAATACTTAAGATATGAAATTCTTAGATGAGAGAGTCTTCACATAGTTATTTAATTGTTGACTACGCTTTGATCTTCACTTATATCTTTTTGGAGTAGTTTGTCATTCACTCTCGTGCTTCACTTATATCCTATGAGTAAATTGTTGAATGAATTGAATATCATAAATCTGAAATTAAATATGCTTCATATACTTATCCCATGGGGAGTAATGACTTCACACATAATAAGTATAGGTGGTAAAATTTATTGCAAGTTAGCAAACACCGCATTGGTCACTTGAACAATTCATGAAAGAATATTGAAGGAAGAGAGATTCCACATATAAATATACTATCTTGGACATCTTCTATGATTGTGAGCTCATTAATTATTTTCAAACTCGAGCACATTAGTTAAAATTGGAGAAGGAAGACAACTTAATGAGTTATGTTTGGGTATATTTGTATAGAAGTTATATTGTTATGGATCCTCCAACATGTGGTGCTTGCTTCCACCTCATACTAGCCAAAACTTCCGCACCAAGTAGAAATACTACTTGTGCATCCAAACACCCTTAAACCAGTTTTGCCATGAGAGTCCACCATACCTACCTATATGCGGTATTTACCTGCCGTTCCAAGTAAATTTGCATGTGCCAAACTCTAAACCTTCAAATAATATTCTGTTTTGTATGCCCGAATCGCTCATATAGTGACTAGGGGCTGTCAGTATCTTCCATGCTAGGTGGATTATTCTCACGATATGTGTTGATTCACTATCATTCACGAGAAAGTGGCTGGTATTCGGGATGCCCAGTTCCATCCTCAAAAATCAAAACAAAACATAATGAAACAAAACTCCCCTAGGATTATTGTTTATATGGACGGTACCCGTGGATTCGGCTCGCCATGGAGTGTGATTGATTGGTGGAGGGGGAGTAAAAACATTACCATTCTGTTTGGGAACCGCCTATAATGTATCTAGCATGGAAGATACCGAGATCTCTCGGTTGTTATGTTGACAATGAAAGCATACCGCTCAAAATTATTATTCATCTCTGTTTTAAAAGCTCGAGCTCTGGCACCTTTGCAAATCAATGCTTCCTTCTGCGAAGGGCCTATCTTTTACTCTCTAGTACTTACCTTTATGCAACAGTCATGGTGATCTTCAGAACTTCCTATATTTCGCCTTTTTCTCTTGGCAAGCCTCATGTGTTGGGGAATGATCTAGACATATATATCCACACAAATATACTTGATCAGGAATTATTATTGTTGACAATTATCTATATGATAAATAAGTTGGGTGGCGAAACATTAAGCCCCTACCTTTCTCTGTGTTCGATGGATGCTATTTGCTCTAAAAATATGCTTTGAAGTGTCAATAATCATGGAAGACTATATTATAGTTGAGTATGTGGAATTTGCTAAATCAAAGCTCTTACATAGACCCTTCCTGAAAATAAGATGAATTGCAATTGTTCGATGACTAGGAATATGGTTTGTTAGTTTTCAAGAAACTTTCTGGTCTATAGTTTAACATGTGAATAGCTTGTTACTTGATCATGAGATGTTTTATGAGATGAGATACTGTTTATGGTTTATATTGATGCTAGAAAAAGTGATTGGAATTATCATTGATCAAACTTGTGCACTTGCTAGCTTTCACACTTCATAAATTATTTCTTTTATCATTTACCTACTCGAGGACGAGAAGGAATTAAGCTTGGGGATGCTGATACGTCTCCAACGTATCTATAATTTATGAAGTATTCATGCCATGTTTACAATAATTCTATATGATTTTGGTATGATTTTATTAGAACTAACCCGGACTGACGCTGTTTTCAGCAGAACTACCATGGTGTCGTTTTTTGTGCAGAAATAAAAGTTCTCGGAATGGGCTGAAAATTTACGGTGATTTTTTAGGGACCAAAAGAGACCCCCGAAGCACCGGAGCCGGGCCAGGAAGTGACCGAGGAGGTCACAAGCCTGGGGGACGCCCCCCCTAGGGCGCGCCCCCTGGCTTGTGGACTCCTCGAGCACCCCCTTGACGTGAGACCGATGCCAAAAATTCCTATAAATACCAAAACCCCCAGAAAGAAACCTAGATCGGGAGTTCCGCCGCCGCAAGCCTCTGTAGCCACAAAAAACCAATCGGGAGCCTGTTTCGGCACCCTGCCGGAGAAGGAAACCATCACCGGAGGCCATCTTCATCATCCCGGCGGTCTCCATGATGAGGAGGGATTAGTTCACCCTCGGGGCTGAGGGTATGTACCAGTAGCTATGTGTTTGATATCTCTCTCTCGTGTTCTTGAGATGACACGATCTTGATGTACCGCGAGCTTTATTAATATAGATGAATCATATGGAGTTTTCCCCTCTCTATCTTCTTGTGATGAATTGAGTTTTCCCTTTGAAGTTTTCTTATCGGATTGAGTCTTTAAAGGATTTGAGAACACTTGATGTATGTCTTGCGATGGGATATCCGTGGTGAAAATGGGATGTTCTATTGATCCAGTTGATGTATGTTTTGGTGATCAACTTGCGGGTTCCGTGACCTTGGGAATCTATGGATAGGGGTTGGCACACGTTTTCGTCTTGACTCTCCGGTAGAAACTTTGGGGCACTCTTTGAAGTTCTTTGTGTTGGATTGAACATGATGAATCTGAAATTGTGTGATGCATATCGTATAATCAAGCCCATGGGTACTCGTGGTGACATTGAAGTATCTAGGTGACATTAGGATTTTGATTGATGTGTATCTTAAGGTGTTATTTTAGTACAAACTCTAGGGCTGTTCGTGACACTTATAGGGATAGCTCATATGATTGATCGGAAAAGATAACTTTGAGGTGGTTTTGTACCCTACAATAATTTCTTCATTTGTTCTCCGCTATTTGTGACTTTGGAGTGAACTCTTTGTCGCACGTGAGGGATTTACATATGATTCAACTATGTCAGTATTGTTGAGAGAACTTGCACTAGTGAAAGTATGAACCCTAGGCCTTGTTTCTAAGCATTGCAATACCGTTTTTGCTCACTTTTGTTACTTGCTACCTTGCTGTTTTGATATTTTCAGATTACAAAAATCTATATCTACCATCCATATTACACTTGTATCACCATCTCTTCGCTGAACTAGTGCACCTATACAATTTGCCATTGTATTGGGTGTGTTGGGGACACAAGAGATTTCTTGTATTTGATTGCAGGGTTGTTTGAGAGAGACCATCTTCATCCAACGCCTCCCACGGATTGATAAACCTTAGGTCATCCACTTGAGGGAAATTTGCTACTATCCTACAAAACTCGGTGCTTGGAGGCCCAACACGAGTCTACAAGAAGAAGGTTGCGTAGTAGACATCAGCCTCCGCCTCGCCCCTGAGCGCGGCCTCGGCGTCCGCCAGCTGGACCCTCAGCGCGTCCGTCTCCTCCTAGAGCTCGTCGAGCCTGGGCCTCTTGGGCGCGGGCGCCCTGGGAGGAAGGAACAATCAGGATCGGCGCGTCAGGTGCGGTTGCAAGAGAAGAGGGCGGGTGACAGAACACTTACTCATCAATGATGGCCCAGCGCCGACGAGCTTGGGCTGGCCCCGAGGGTCCCCCACTGCTGCTTCCGGGGGCCGACGGAGGAGCCGGGGACCCCGTGCGCTTCCTCGCGCCCGCTGCACTCCCACCGGACGCCATGAAGGAACAAAGGGAGAGAAGGGGACAAGGAAGATAACTTGGGAGGAAGAGAGGCCACAGGGCGCGTCGAGATTGCAAGACCCCCCGGGCGGGGCAGGTTTATATGCGCAACCGCCGCCCATGGGGCGTCATGGGGAGTGGAGATGCCGCGCACCCCTCGGGCGTCGCGAGCCAGGCTCGATCGGCGTGCTGCCTTGCCTCATGTCGTTTCATCTGCTCCTGTCGGGTCACATCCGCGTGGCCTGAGGGGGGAGAGACCACAAGGGGGCAGTCACATTCAAGAAGGCAATGATGTCCGGGGAGGCACGCAGGCTTCACATCAGCTTGACTCAGGGCGGTTCCCGACGTCTTCGGGGAGCCGGGACGCCCACGTCTCATTGTCCGCCACGCGTCAAGTTGGGCCCGCAGGCGGTTGGGGCCCGTGGCGCTTTGGGTCATCCTCTATGGTTTCGCCCAGAAGCCAACCTGAGTGCGCCTTGGGCCCGGGGGCTACTGTCGGCGTCCTGGGAACGGGGGTACCCAGACTTGCCTGCCTGTGGCGCAGGGCGTGGCCCACCTCGACAACCAAGTACGGCCCAACGCGGCCTCACTCAGCACAAGGCCCTCGCGAGACACCAAGCTCGCGAGGGAAACAACGCCAAGACCCGCGGGGGAGTAGGCCTCCCCAGGCCTCCTCCCGAGCGGCAGAGATCTCCATGCAGTGCTCGGCCTCGGGAGGTCAAGGGTGACGCCAGCCGGGCCAGGCGGGCGCCAGCGCGCCAGAGGGGACAGTTTCCTCTTTGGTGCAAAGGGGGCAAGGACGAGCGCAGGTTCCCGAAGCGCCCCCCAAAGGTTTCCCTTCCTGTGCAACAAGACCAAGACCCCGAGCCCCGCAGGACGGACGTCATCGCCGAGCCCACCTCTGCATCACCACCAGCTACTTTGCAGGCGAAGAGCACCTTTCGTCAGGATAGGGCGTACCTCCTGTCCCCCTTCGAATTTGGCCGTTGTGGGATCCCTTCCCGCCATTGCGACCATGGAAGAGGACCCGGGCCGCTATAAATAGAGGCTAGGCTGCTCTGTAGAGGGGGCGAACACACCACCGAAAACACACTCGCGAGGTTACCCACCACTGTACTAGTTCATCCACAAACCTCCTCGTGAGGTAATCCACCAAAAGCTGGAGTAGGGTTTTACGCTTCGCAGCGGCCCGAACCTGGGTAAACTCTCGTGTGTTATCTTCTTCCTTGCCATCGAGTGGGGTCATTGTGTTGTGAGATTTGAGGGGGTGAAGCTGTTGGAGATCCTCGCACACGCCCCTGGGTTCGAACTTCTTAGGGTTTTGCGGAGCCCAAAATCCGACACCCCCGAAGTCCGAGCGTGCCGACACGGTGGTGCGTCGTAGCTGTCGTTGCTCGGACTCTCCTCGGAGGAGGTGTCGCTGTCGCTAGAAGCACGACGGACATCGCCAAGGACAAGCTCACCTCCAAGGTCGCCGCCTCCGTCGCCCTCCGGGCAGCACCCCAAGCGGGTGCCATCCTCCCCGAAGATCCTGACGAAAAGCGTCGCGGCGCCGTCGTGCTTGAAGTGGAGCGTGAGTCTCCCCTCCAGGCCGTGGGCGCGGGCGAAAGTCTGCCACCCGCAGCTCAAGAAGGTGTGGCCTGCTGGGGTAACCTCGACCGCCACCCACAACGCGCCGCTACAACAACCATCGGCTCGCAGCCACAGACCTGCGGGTTCGTCGGCCCGCAGCGTCTCCCCTAAGAAGCGCGGGAGCAGCAACCAGGTGATCGACGGCCTCTCCACCAGCACCAGGAACTCCTGGCCCGTATCGGCCGTGTGAGCCTGCGGGCGTGGTAGCCGAGCACCTACTGCGGGTCTCCCTCCTTGGCCACGGTCGCCGCACCCGCCGCCTCCGCATGTGCCAGCGGAGGCACCAGCCCTCGTGGAGGTACGGCCACGCCCATGGGGCGCCGCCGTCGACGCCTCGGTATAATTGCGAGGACGGCCCCGGCTCCTCTTGGGAAGCTGTTGGCCCGGCCCCTCCTAGTAGGCTTTCCCCTTCTCGGCAGTAGAAAACCTCCTCACTGGCGTCATGATCGAGGAGGCGGAGGACGAAGGAGGGGGAGCAAGAAGTAGGAATAGGCTGGGGGCTCCGTCCCCTCCGCCCATTTATAGCCGGGTGGAGGCCAACCGGCACCCCTCCTCATTCCGGGCAATGATGACCCTACAACGTGTGCCGGTTGCTGGTCAGCCAGAGTGGTTGTCGAAGCGCCATGGGGAAGTGGAGGCATCCGCGCCTCGTTATTTGCCGTGCGACAGGCTGGGCTCGCAGGCGATTGGGGCCCGCGGCGCTTCGGGCCATCTTCCTCGGCTTCGCCCCGAAGCTAGCTCGAGCGCGCCTTGGGACCGGGGGCTACTGTCGGCGTCCTGGGAACAGGGGTACCCAGAACTGCCAGCCTGCGACCCAGGACATGGCCCACTTCGACGGCCTTGTACGGCCCGGTGCAGGATCGCTCAAGAACAAGGCCCTCGTGGGAGCCCCACCCTCGCGAGGGGTACGACGCGAAGACCCCCGGAGGGAGGAGGCCTCCCCAGGTCGACTCCCGAGGGGCGGAGATCCCTATGTAGCACTCAGCCTCGGGAGGTCGGGGGTGACGCAAGCCAAGCCAGGCGGGCACCAGCGCGCGCAGAGGAGACAGTTTCCTCTTTGGTGCAAAGGAGGCAAAGACGTACGCAGATTCCCAAGGCACCCCCCAAAGGTTTCCATTCCGGCGCAACAAGACCAAGACCACGAGCCCCGCAGGACGGACGTCATCGCCGAGCCCACCTCTGCATCACCACCGGCTACTTTGCAGGCGAAGACCACCTTTCGTCAGGATAAGGTGTACTCCTTGTCCCCCTTCGAATTTGGCTGTTGTAGGATCCCTTCCCGCCATTGCGATAAGGGAAGAGGACCCGGGTCACTATAAATAGAGGCTAGGCTGCTCCGTAGAGGAGGACGGACGGAATACCACCCGAGCACCCTCGCGAGGTTACTCACCACTGTACTAGTTCATCCACAAACCTCCTCGTGAGGCAATCCACCAAAGCAGGAGTAGGGTTTTACGCTTCGGAGCGGCCCAAACCTGGGTAAATCCTCGTGTGCTAGTCTTCTTCCCCACGATTGTGTGAGTTCGTCGGGCTAGGCTGTCGAGCTGCGAGCTTGAGGTCGAAGCTGGTGGGGATCTTCGCACACGCACCTGAGTTCGAACCCCATTGGGTTTTGCGGAGCCCGAAATCCGACAAATTGTGTCCAGTTTTGAGACATGAGGGACGAAATGTCTCCCAAAAATTCTTGAGGGACTAGATGTCGACTTTTGGTAAACATTAGAGCATCTCTAAAAGATCCTGTATAAGTTAACCCTTAAAACCGCGTATAAGGTGCATTGTAAACCGTTTTTATGGTGCAAAATTGCCCCGGGCAGTGCAGACCCCGTAAATAAAACTGTATCCCACTATAGCCTTTTTTTTTTCTTTTTTTCTTTTCCCTCTCGTCCCGGCAGAGCCCGTCTCCGACCACGGCATGCCTCGCCCCGGTGCCGCCCGCCTCGCCCCGGCAGCGCCCATTCCTGGCCACACATGCAGTGGAGGAGCCCTGCGCCTCCTGCCCCGACTGCGCGCTCCCTAGAGCGCCTGCCCGTCCCCGATTGAACCCGACACCTCTCTCTACCGCGCGCGGGCTAGATACGTCTCCAACGTATCTATAATTTTTGATTGTTCCATGCTATAATATTACCATTCTAGGATACTTTTTGGGCATTTATTTTTCAATTCATATTATTTTTTTGCACTAACCTATTAACCTTGTTGCTATTTTCTACGTGTTTTGGGATTTTCGGGTTTACCGTACCAAACGAAGTCCCATTGCCACGAAACTTTTTTATGATTTTTTCTGGACCAAAATAAGACCTGGAAGCTTAGGGAGGAGACCGTAGGCTCCACGAGAGAGACTGCACACATCAGAGTGCGCCTAGGGGGTGGTCGTGCCCTGTTGTGTGCTGGCCCCTCCTGGCGTCTCTCGATGTCCCTCTCTGGACAATATATCCCAAAAACCCTAGAGAGCCTCCAGAAATACTTTTTGCGCCGCCGCAAGTCTCTGTTCCGCCGTGTGCCCATCTAGCGCCTTGTTCTGTTGCCACCCTTCCGGAGGGAGGATCGATCACGGAGGGCCTCTACATCAACCTTGTTGCTCCCATGGTGATGTGTGAGTAGTTCACCAAAGACCTATGGGTCCGTAGTTAGTACCTAGATGTCTCTCTCTCTCTCTTGATCTTCAATACAAAGTTCACCGCATCTTCGCGGTGATGTATTCGATGTAATCACTCTGTGCGGTGCGTTTGTTGGGATCCGATGAATTGTGGGTTTATGTTCAGATTATTCATGAAAAAGATTTGAGTCTTCTCTGAATTCTATTATGATATTCTTTGCATGATTATTATAGCTGCGTAAATCTCTCCGATCTATTGATGTGGTTTGGCCAACTAGATTGATCTACTTCAGTGATAGGGGTGCGCTGTAGTGGGATCAATATTGCGGTGCTCTATATTCCAATGACAAAGTAGGGGACAAGACACATATTTGTATTGGTGCAACTAAGTAGGGGACATGACACGTACTCTTGTCGTGCCCTGATACTTGTGATCTGCGTTGGGTTTTCCGTGAAGAGGAACGGGTAATTGCAGCACAAAGCGGATACGTATTTCCCTCAGTTATGAAACGAAGGTTGATCGAACCAACAGGAATATAAATCCTCAATTGTCTTCAGCGGCTGCACACAAATGAACAAACGACTTGCACCCAACGCAGGTAAGAGGGTTGTCAATCCCCTTGATCTCGTTATTTGCAAGTAAATGAGTTGTGTAGATAATTGTTGATAAATATAAATTGCAAAATAAATAAAAAGTAAATAAAGGCAGCAAGGTAAATATAGCGTTTGCGAATATATAAGTGAATAGACCCGGGGGCCATAGTGTTCCCTAGCGACATCTCTCATGTAGGCAGCATACGGTGGGTAAACAAATTACTGTTGGGCAATTGATAGAAAAGTGGATAGTTATGCGATGTTCACGGCAATGATCATGTATATATAGGCATCACGTCCATAAGCAAATAGGCCGACTCCTGCCTGCACCTATTACTATTACTCCACTCATCGACCGCTATCCAGCATGCATCTAGAGTATTAAGTAAAACAGAGGAATGCTTGGCGAACGATGACATGATGTAGACAATGTAAGCTCAAACAATATGAATGAACCCATCGCTTTATCCTTAGTAACAACAACACAAAGATGCATCTTGTCCCCTACTTTGTCACTGGGATATAGAAATTCGCCACGTTGAACCTACCACAACGAACCACTCCCATCGATGAAATATCAATCTACTTCGCCAAAGCATATCAATAGATCGGAGAGCATTACGAAGCTATAATGATCATGCACATAAGAGATAATATAATTCAGAGACATCTCAAATACTTTTCATGAATAATCTGAACATAAACCCACAATTCATCGGATCCCAACAAACACACCGCACAATAGGATTACATCAGATAGATCAAAGCGAAGATGCGATGACCATTGTATTGAAGATCATAAGAGAGAGAGAGAGATTGCCATCTAGGTACTAGCTATGGAGCCATAGGTCTGTGGCGAACTACTCAGACACCATCATGAGGGCAGCAAGGTTGATGAAGAGGCCCTCCGTGATCTATCCCCCCTCCGACAGGGTGCCAGAACGGAGCTCGAGATGGCCTCGCGATGGAACAGAGACTTGTGGCGGCGAAAAAGAGTTTCGGGACTGCCTCTAGGATTTTTAGAATATTAGAGAATTCATAGGCCGAAGAGGGACGTCGGGAGGTGCCCGAGGGTGCCACCACATATCAGGGCGCGACCCCCCCAGGGCGTGCCCTGATGTGTGGTGGGGCCCTCGTGCGCCGCCCAGCTTCCTTTCGAACCTTCTAGATCTTCATATAGTCCAGAAAAAATCATCAAAAAGTTTCGTGGCAATTGGACTTCGTTTGGTACCGTAAACCTGCAAAGGCAAAAACACGCAGAAACAACAACTGGCACTGGGCACTGGGTTAATAGGTTAGTGCTCAAAAATATTATAAATTGGTAAATAATGACCCAAAAAGTACCCTAGAATGATAATATATCAGCATGGAACAATAAAAAATTATAGATACGTTGGAGACGTATCAAGCATCCCCAAGCTTAATTCCTGCTCGTCCTTGAGTAGGTAAATGATAAAAACAGAATTTTTGATGTGACATGCTATCCACTATGTAATCTTATTCGGGTATGCTCATTGAGAAAAGATGAATCAACAAATATTAATATAGCAATATTCAAAGTGTAAGAAACATAATTGTTAACTCCTAAAAGTATATGATTCTCAAGAAATGTTTACCCCGCCATTCATCTTATTGTATTAGCAAGGCATGGCTCCATCTTCACCACTTTAATACAAATGTTAAGCACCACGGTGCCCAAGTCAGGCAATTGGTTCGTACTTTTTCAATATGCATCAACTTTTTATTCTTCACGCAATACATGAGCATCAGCCATTGGACATAACATTTAGGTGGCACTACTGGAATCAGGCACTTTGCCGTCTGCCATAGCAGACGGCATGATAGGCCAGCGGACGGCAAAGTCCTTTGCCGTCCGCCAGTAGACGACCACAGTTTCGGCACTGTAAACTCCGGTAAAGGGGTTCTTTGCCATCTTCCTATGATCAGCGGACGGCAAAGGTTTTTTGCCGTCAGCCGGCAGACGGCAAAGAGGGTGGACGGCATTCTTTGCCGTTAGCCCCGTTAGGTGGTAACGGCATTCTTTGCTGTCTGCCCCCGGACGGCCACGTCACAAAGTCTTTGCCGTCTGCCCTGGACGGCCAAGGAACAAGACCCTTTGCCGTCTTCCCCCGGACGGCAAAGAGGCCAAATGGTCCCAGGCCTGGAGTTCCCAGGTTGTACAGGCGGCTGCAACGTGCCACCTTTGCCGTCGGTGGTGGACGGCAAATAGGCCTTTGCTGACAGTGGCAGCCGGCAAAGAGCCACTATTGCCTCTTTTTTCCTGTTTTTGTTATATTCAAGAATTTTCACAGGCAAATATATGATATGTATATATATATTTCACAGAAACAATATCCCTACCATATGGATATGATCAACCAACAATTATACCAAATTGAAAGTATCAAATGTCACATTGTTCACCATATTACAATAGTTTCATCCATACATACATAGTCTCATCCATAGGTTGAAAGTTTCACGTAAGTTCATCGATACAAAATGAAATTAGAAAGTAAACACTAGCACTACATCAAAGCAAGCTGCCGTGAAGTGAATCAAATCTGCAAAATTGGAAATAAGAAAGTTAGAATCAGAATACTAGAAGAAGTAGAAGAAGATCTAGAAGAAGAAGAAGATGAAGAAGCGTTTTTCTTCTCTCTCTCTTTCTCCTCTTGTTTTTCTTCTTCTTATTTCTTATTTGTGTCATTTTAGAGCTAACCTAGGTAATTATCCCATTTTTGACCTAACTAAGCTTATTGTGTCATTTTGCAAGAAAATAAGCTAAGTTTATGGCATTTATGAGGTTACCAAGTCTATTATGCCATTTTTGAGTTAACTAAGCTTATTATGTCATTGTGGAGGAAACAAAGCTAAGTATAGGTCATTCTGGAGCTAAGTGAGCTTATTATCTCATTGTGTAGGAAGCAAAGCTAAGTATAGGTCATTTTAGAGCTAACTTAGGTAAAATAGGTCATTTCGGAGGTAAGTAAGCTTATTATGTCACTTTGGAGAAAACAATGCTAAGTATAGGTCATTTTAGAGCTAACCTAGGTAAAATAGGTCATTCCGGAACTAAGTGAGCTTATTATCTCATTTTGTAGGAAGCAAAGCTAAGTATAGGTCATTTTAGAGCTAACTTAGGTAAAATATGTCATTTTGGAGGTAAGTAAGCTTACTATGTCATTTTGGAGGAAACAAAGCTAACTTAGGTAAAATATGACATTTATGAGCTAACCAAGGTTATTATGCCATTTTTGACCTAAGTAAGCTAATTATGTCATAAATGGACTAAATAAACTAAGTATATGAGCTAACCAAGGTTATTATGCCATTTGTTGAGCTTGACTTTCGGTCTTTCGAGGTTTTCCTTAGAAAAACTCTCATGCCTCATGGTGTGTATGGTGCGCACTCACTCACACTTATATGGTGGTGTATGTTGGTGGACACTACCTAACACTAATATTTCGACCGTCGGTGATGGTCGTTTCCCCTTCTCCTCTCCCGCAATATACCAAGGTATATATCGAGAGAAGGAGAAGAAGAAACGACCCCCGTGACAACAGTCAGGATTCCTCCATCATGAAGAGACATGAAACTCTCACAAGGAGCTCCGACAGA
The DNA here is from genome assembly GCA_039707655.1 of Elymus sibiricus. Lineage (NCBI taxonomy): Eukaryota > Viridiplantae > Streptophyta > Magnoliopsida > Poales > Poaceae > Elymus > Elymus sibiricus. Next base: position 413,411,663 of record CM077671.1, on the reverse strand, counting down.
TCGAAAGTACGTAATTTTGTCTAAGTGCTAAGTTTGTCTTTCTTTGAGAAAATGAGCCAAGTAAGTCGCATATTAGGGCTTACCGTCCTCGTCATCACAGAGGTGAAGCACCGGGCTTGCTCGGGCCGGTGTCACCTGGAGAAGGATGCCCTGGAGAAGGGTCGTGCGATGGGGCTCGGGAGTTATGCTGCACCAAAGATCATTTGCAAAGTCTCCTTAGCATGATGACACTGAAATGTTAAGACTAGTAACTAATGACCATTCAAATGAAACTCACCGTTCCCGCCGTGGTAATGACTAGCATCGGCAGAGGGATCTGGCCGTTCTTCTCGCACAAAGACTGCACATTTGGTTTTGACAAGTCAATCATGTTGGTTATTAATGAAACAAACCTGTAGTGCATGATTTCGCTAATATGAAGAAGAAACTTACCACGATGAGCTCGTACATGGCCCGGTTAGACGCATTGTTCCGTGCCCTCTCCTCCTCCAACAACCTAGCCGTCCTCTCCTCCAAATCCCTCTCCTTCTCCGCCGCCTGCCGGGCCCGTTCCTCCAGAAGCGCCTGGGTTGCCTCTCTCTCTTTCTGAAGAGCAGCCGGCAACACAACTCCTCATTAGCATTGTAATCATGTTTGTTCGCACACACAATGTAATGGAGGAAAGCTATCTGAGTCCGTATGACTAACCTCGATGGCGAGCTCGACTGGCCGTGATTGAGGCCTTATCTCAGGACAGGAGCTCGTTTGGCGCGCCTTGATCTCCCGGAGAGTGCGAGAAGACCGTATAAGTCCATCTCCAATGGCTATCGAGCCATGGGGCCTCCCGCCGCCAGCTATCATCACCATCTCTGGATCAATAGGATGTTGGCTCGGGTTGAAGTCCTCCCCATTCACCGCCTTCCCCACATCTTTGTACCTCACGAGCTTGTGGTGGGAGGAGATGTTGGTGAAGTTCCCAGGATGATCGAGGTCAAACTCAGAGAATGCCTTCACCTTCTTGTACGAGGCAGTATGGGCCATGGCATAGAGGTCGTACATCTCTGGCACCTCCGTGTTATTGTGATGTGCCTAAAAGAGAGAGAGAGGAACAAAGTATTAGTAAAGGGCTCAAGCAAGCATCAAGAATGAATTGCATGAATTATGAAGCAAACCACATACCCAGTTCTCCCCAAAATGATATAGGTTGGCGCTGCCTTGATGGTGTGGCACACCAGCCATTTTGGCACGCTGGTCCTTGGCGTTGTTGTGGACGGCTAGCCATTGCTCTGAGCACCACTCATCCACCAACGCCTCCCAACAATCCATCTTATCCGCACACCATCTCGGGGGCACCTAAGTGAGTAAAGAATAATTTGAGCGCTACGCCTACGAATCAAATCAAGGAAACTAAGTACAAGGCCTTAAGAAAAGGTAATTACCTTCATGTACTGCTCCTTCTCCAGAAACTTTCTGCGGCACGTCGTCTTTTCCTTCTTAACTTTCCGTGAGGCGTAATAGTCTCGAACAGCCCGCGGTCGAGCCTCGTGCCGTAAGTTCTGTAGTAGGCGCCTGCACTCGACATCGATAACATTTGCCGCGGCCTCCTCGTACCCCTCCTCACACCTGTAGAAGGTCTGCAATCAAACGAGACAACACTGATTAGTACAATAAATAGCTATTGTTGATTTTTAATTGTGTAAAGGAGAAATTACCCAAAACTGTCTGATCACCATGTCGGCCCTCGTGTGGCACAAGACACCATCGATCCTCGTCTCCGGCGGGGCCGGGGCAGCCAAGTAGTGCTGCCAGGTCAATCCTAGCTCTCGAACCCGGCCCTCACCGGGCAACATGACAAACCCCGGAAAGTTTTGCCGGCAAATCACACCAAGGATGGAGTTGGGCCTGCGGGCACCCTTGGCATGAGTCCAACCCCTGCAGTATGACAAAGCCAACACATTAGATATTTGAAGAAACGTGAAGGCAAAAGGTTAAAAAAGAGTGAATGCACTTACTTCTCCCCATTAGGCCTAATCGACCACCTCTGGTCGCGGGTCGCCGGCACGGGCGGGAGCCATGTACCACCACGCTGGTAGACCTTCCCCCCCTCAACCACCTCGTCCTCGCTATCAGAAAACCCATCCCCACCACAATCAGCATGGCCACTCGGCTCCGGACAGCTATCCCATTGGGTCTGCTGGGACGTACCCTGATACCTGCTCTGCCTCGGAGTCTCGTGGGATGAAGCCTGTGGGACAGGAGTCTCGTGGGACGAAGGCTCGTCGACCCTAGGCTCGTGGACCGGAGTCCGCGTAGCCTCCTCCTCAGATGGGCCCACCCTAGCAGTCCTGTGCTCGGGTGAATCAGCTGGGGGTGGCGGCGAGGAAGGCGTAACAGCCTGCCTACCTCTCCCACCACGGGCACGTGTACCTCTAGTACCTCTCTTCTTCCCCCGACCTCCTCTCCCGGTGGGCAACGACGCCGACGAAGAAGCTCCCGCCTGTGTCTGCATACAGTCGAGCAACGCTCTCCAGAGATGCTGGGGTGGAATGGAAGTACCCCTCCACTACGCGCCGACGAAGACTGAGCCGCGGAACGCTCTGGACCCGCGCCCACCATCTTTCAACACCTGCCATGACAAAGAGTAAACGAAATTAGTACAACATAAAAAAAATTGAATACCGACATGAATAATAAAAATTGAATACCGACATGTATATAATTTAAGTGTATCATCATCATGTATATAATAAAAATTGAATACCTGACATGAACTAATAATAATCTTGATCGTCTATATATGCTCCGGGATCATCATCATCAATATCATCAATAAATGCATCATCGTCAGCACTATCAGGAACAACATGTGGAAGGCCTCCTTTATGTAATCGGTCAAGCATTGACAGGTCATCCGCAGCAGTAACCTCTTCTTGTTCCGGCTCTTCTTGTTCCAGCTCAGGGGTGAAGTCGGATTCACAGTCGCTGTCTACTTCAATGCTATGGGGTGAAGTAGAGCGGTTCTTGAAACGTTTTTTGGAAAGACGTGTTTCTTGGAAGAATTCTCCTTCATATGTGTCTGGGTTAATGTGAGGTTCATAATCCTCTTCATTGAGGGGAGGTGGTCTAAAATATGGCGGCACTTCATAAACAACATCCCAACCATTCAGATTTGGATCAGTTTGGCAGGCCCACGGTAGATAGAAAACTTGGGTCACCTGTTGAGCCGTAATATTGACATCGGGAACATCTGTGCTTTGTTTGATTTCGACTAGCCCTATATGTTCATGAGTCCTTCTAGTCTCCTTCGGCTGCAACCAATAGCATTTGAAGACTACGACATTCGGTGGGTTTTCACCATAGAATAGAAGTTCATAAATTGCTTCAACTCTTCCATAATACTCGGTACCTCCTTCGCCGATAGGAGAGACACAACAATTTGTAGACTTTCGGTCGGCCATAGATAGCTCTTTGCCAAAGGTACGAAAGCGATACCCGTTGATGTCGTATTTGTCAAATGAACGGACCTTATAGTCAAAACCATTAGCGACTTGTCTCAATTCGGCGTCCATAGACTCAGAATTTGCCTACAAGTTTAATACGAAGGGATTGTTGCATTAGCTGCAAATTAAATGAAGAAATGAAATGGTCTAATGGAAATTACCGTTTGTTTGAACCAAGAGATGAAACCGGGATAGCCGCCTCCATGCTTTGCCAGAAGCTCATACTCTTCGATGGAATACTTTTGGATCACCGCTCCATCCGAGAATTTGGCGACGTATCGACTGTATCAAATATCCGCGAATAAGAGCAGTTCAAAGAAATTAGAAGTTGCGAAACAATGTACCGAGAACTTACTCGATGTACGGCCACACTTCTGTTAGGTTGTTGAAGATATACAACGAAATGGTCCGCCATTCTTCGACATCCAACGCTATTCCTTTCGAAGCACCGGCTGGTGCGAGCTTCCCTTTGAATAGGCTGAGGTTGGATCGACCTTTTTTAGGGTCGCCATCATTGTACCGAGGCTTCGGATTATGCAAATGACGATTTTTGGCGTCGTAGTGTGCTGTCACGAAGTTTGCCGCCTCCTCAGTAATGAATGCCTCAGCCATCGATGCTTCAATTCGACGTTTAGTTTTACATTTTGCTCGAAGCGTCTTCTACATCCTCTCAGTTGCGTAGCACCAACGATTTTGCACAGGACCCCCCAATCTTGCCTCGGTCGGGAGATGCAAAATCAAATGCTGCATTGGATTAAAGAAGCCCGGTGGAAAGATCTTCTCTAACTTGCATATCAACTCCGACGCCAACTCTTCCATTTCATCTAGCACGTCAGGTGATAGTTCTTTTGCACAAAGAGAACGGAAGAAATAACTCAGCTCTGCCAGTACTAGCCATTCATCCTCAGGGATAAAGCCACGCAACATCACCGGCATTACCCGCTCAAGCCATATGTGCCAATCTTGACTCTTGAGACCAAATATTTTCAGTTTGTCAAGACTCGCTCCCCTCTTTAGATTCACTGCATACCCATCGGGGAACATCAACTACATTTTCACCCACAAGATCATTTCCCTCATAGCTGGCCTTCCAAGATTGAATCATGCCTTTGACTTTGTCCAGTTCTGCTTTCCTTTCGGTTGTCGCATGTTTTGTAACGGTCTATCACATAGACCCTCCTGATCGACTCTAGCCTTAGGATTATCCTTTGACTTCACCTCTATGCCGAACAATGTACCAAAAAGGGCCTCGGCGATATTTTTTTCAGTGTGCATGACGTCGATGTTGTGTGGGCAAAGGAGGTCTTTGAAGTAAGGCAGATCCCATAAGCATGTCTTGTGAGTCCAAGCGTGTTGCGAATTATACCCTTTGAAATACCCTGGACGCTCTGGATCAGGCTCGAGAGCGTTTAACTGATCCAGGGTCTGTTGGTCTGTCAACGCAGGTGGTGCAGAGTTTTTGACAACTCTGCCTTTGATGAAATTCTTCTTGTCTTTTCTGAACTTATGGAGAGGATCCAGGAACTGTCTATGCAAGTCGAAGCAAGAAAACTTGTGACCAGCCTACAGCCAACGAAACTGAAGAGCTGCCTTGCATGTGGGGCACGGGAACCTTCCATGCACACTCCAGCTAACGAATAGCGCATACGCCGGCAAGTCATGCATCGAGTACATGTACCACACATGCATCATGAAGTTTTGTTTTGTAGCGGCGTCGTATGTCTTGATCCCATTATCCCAAGCTTCTTGCAATTCATCCTTAAGCGGCTGCATGTACACATTCATATTCTTCCCCGGATAGTTGGGCCCTGGAATTATCAACATCAGGAAAATGTTCTTTCTTTTCATAATCTCTCCGGGGGGGAGATTGAGTGGAATGACAAATACAGGCCAACAACTGTATTGGGTTGCCATCATACCAAACACATTGAACCCATCAGTGCTGATGGCGACTCGAGGATGCGTTGGATCTGCCGCTTTATCCCTATGTAATGCATCGAAGTGCTTCCAGGAAAAAGCGTCTGAAGTGTGTACCAACATCTGATTCCCATCTGCATCTAGTTCGGTTCTTTTGCCCAATTTTTGCCATGTCATCTGTTTGGCCGTCTCTTCGACCATGAAAAGACGTTGAAGTCTTGGTACGATTGGCATATAGCGAAGAACATTAACGGGGATTTTGGTCTGAATCTTCTCACCCATACCGTTGTCTACCACAACATACCTGGAAGACTTGCAAATGGGACAATAGTTCAAGTCCGCATACTCAAGCCTAAATAAGGCACATCCATTCTCACAGGCATCTATCTTCTCATAGGGCATCTTAAGTACACGGAGGATTTTGTCCGACTGGTACAGGTTTGCAGGCAGGACATGGACTTTGAGTAGAAAGCGTCCAAATATTGTCATCATCGCGTCGTAGCATTCTCTTCCCAGGTTGAATTGAGCCTTCAGAGCCATTACTTGCGCGATGGCATCCTGCTGACAAAGCTCAGTGTGCTCGTGGAGAGGACGTTTTGAAGACTCCAACATTTCATAGAATGCCTTTGCAGATTCCTCCGTCTCATCGTCCGAATCCCGAGCATCATCAAAGTCTTGCACCATGTCTTCGATCCCGGTACCATGCTCGTCGGTGCGATGACGAACCACCTCAGCTCTGGCACATTGGGTAGACTCACCATGAATAGTCCACACCGTATAATTAGTCATAAAACCCCACTTTTGCAGGTGTTTACCCATTTCACCCTTTGTCTGCTTTTTAAAGTTGTCGCCCCGGGGACAGGGGCACCATGTGTTTTCCTGGCTATTTGCAAATGTGGCTCTCACAAACCCCTTGGTATTTGTTAACCATTCTTTGGTCATGTCTTCCTGACTAGTGTGACCGGTGTACATCCACGCACGATCACTCATCTTGCCTATCTACTAGACACACAAGAAATATATATATAATTCAGCATATATATTCATCAGTTAATCAAGTTTGTCAGTTTTATTACGTCCATGCAACCTACACGCTAATAGGTAAAGATAGGTCCTAATCCCACCCGAGTATGTGTAGATTGGGTTCGTTTTTCCATGCTCTGCTCCGGATCCGACGCAGAATTTCGGCAGCACCTCCCTGCTGTTCTCCTGATACACGTCTCGGCAATAAGCAGAGATGATGTGTACCTGGAGAACAACAGGGAGGCACTGACGAAATTCCGCATCGGATCCGGAGCAGAGCATATGGGAAAACGAACCCAATCTACACATACTCGGGCTGTCCATGGATAACGTTGGACAATTCGAAAGGATGGCGGTTATAAATATGCAAAGAGATGCATATTTATAGATGCCACCCTTTCGAACGGGAGACGCATACTGGTCACGCATACTGATGATTGAAGACACCTATAGCTAGCAAGTTTCATCGGCACGAAGACCGGAACAGACCAAATTAGGGGGGGGGGAGGAGATGTCATTTGTGCTCACCCACGAACGCAGGGGAGCTCGTCAAACGCACGGGGAGGTCGTCGAACAGCAGAACCTCGCAGCGACGAAACAACTGCACATTGAAATCCACCCGATCAACACAAATATGATGTTTTTCATAACAAAATCGGAAAATATATGACCTAACTTATAATTTTCAAAACTAAGACCCCTGTTGGGGATATAACCCCGTGGTGAGACCCGCCCAGGTGGGGCTGGGTCATGAGGTTGGCGGCTCAACGGTAAGATTTGGAAGAAGCTTGCCCAATGGGCCTGGAGGCCCAGAGCCAGAAGACAATGTGTGACCCGGTGGCGTAAGCCGCCAGTGGCGGCTTGCCAGATAAGGTAAGGGTAGTTAGAGGCAAGGTCGATTATTAAGTATGACCCGGCCCGGACTCTTGTAAGCCCAGGGCCTCGACCTGTGTATATAAAGGCGGGTTACCTGGGCGGCTTAGGCCACCAAACCTTTGATCGAGTACTAGGTCAAGCGAATCCGCTCCCTTGTAATGGATACACAATCAATACAACTCAAAGCAGGACATAGGCTATTACCTCCTTCGAGAGGGGCCGAACCTGGGTAAACCTGTGTCTTTCGTCCCAACCAACCCCTTCGAGTTAACCGCCATAGCGATGGCCTCACACCTAAGTCCTGGCAATAGGACATCTGCCGTGACAAAACCACGACAGTTGGCTCCCACCGTGGGGTGGATGCTCGGTGGTTTGGAGTACTCGAAGGGCTCTCTCCCAGGGATCGAGGGATACGCCGTTGGCAGGATGACTAGGAGTCGCCACGGCTAGCTCTACATCGACAACGCTGGCTGGGGCCCCGAGGCCGACTCAATCGAGTACGGGTACCGGGTCCCCTTCGGCGGAATTCATGTCTTCATCGGCAAGATCGGCGGATCTAAGCCCGGGCCAGACATCTGCAATGATCTCGTCGAGCCGGCCCGGCGCGCGCAACCCGCCCGGGTCAACCCGGGCCGGAAGCATGTCTTCGTCGGCTTCACCCAAGGCACGAAACTTGAAGGTTCTATGTTGCGGGAGGAAACCCTCATCTGCTCGGAGGATGGATCCTCGAGCGGGGAGGCGGAATCAACTACCAGCTTCACAATGACGGGCTTGGGGGCTACTTCGAGGGCTACCATGACCCGGAATACTATGAGCCGCCGAGCAAAGCCGCTGTCTTCATGGCTGGATCGGTGCCGGCTTCTGGCAGCACGGCAGCCGGGACAGCGGCCGCTGGCGCAACGGGAGCCGGGTCAGCCAGGCCGCCGGCTCAAGTTTGGCTGGATCTGATGAATGAACTTATGACTTTGATGGGAACCGAGGTCATGGCCGAAAACCAAGCAGCCCGTAACACGGAGATCGCGAGGTTGAAGGACCAGATGGCCAGTGCCCAAGAGGAAATCAACGCACTGAAAGCTCAGATGGATGCTGAGTCGGAGCGCCTTAGGGCGGAAGCTTTTCGCCTTGACCTGGATCAACAAACCGCAAACGCAGTCCGTTGGATGAGGCACCAGACTCGCCTGTCGGATCAGTATGAGCCTAGGAATCTTTTCAACACGCCGGGGTCAGGACGGAATGCGCCTCTGACCTTGACCCGGACGGCAGAAGTACCTGGGAGTAGGGCAGCGGTTCAGCATCGGCAGCCTGACCCGCCCCACAGGAACCAGACCCCGCTGCAGCACTTTCATACGCCACCTGGTCATTATTCTAACCCGGTGGAGAACATGGTGGCAGCGGCAGTCAGGCTCGGTGTGCTTCCCATCCCTGATGGAATGCCTTTTGCGGAAGAAGCACGGAATGCCATTGGGTATTTACAGACAGCGGTGGCGCAACAGGAGAAGCATACCTATAGCCGGAGACGCGTGCACTCGACCCCTATCCCGAGCCGCAGTTACAGCCGGCGTATAGAGTCGCCTGCGATTTCTAGCAGCGAGCGATGTCGGAACCCGGCACGGGATGTCCCGCCTGCTGTGGATGCTTAGGCACTTGTAGATCGTGCAAGAGCACAGCGAGAGGTGGCAGCGGCCGCGGTGGCTTATCAAGAATCACCCACAGTAGCACCTTCTATTTTGGTAGGAGCCGGAGTAACCTCCAGGGCTGTGGGAGTGCCGTGCTTAGTGCCGGCTCTATGAAACAAACGCCTGCTGAAGGATTTCAAGGGTCCCCGTAAGGTGCCAAATTATACTACTGATCTACCTCCGGAAGCTTGGATCGAGAGTTATGAGCTAGCCATGGAATGTTAGACGTCAGTGATGCAGTCTGCGCCAAGTATTTCATCATGATGCTGGAAGGGCCGGCTCGCACGTGGTTGAAGGGTTTGCCACCCAACACCATTAATTCCTGGGCCGAGTTGAAGGCGAAGTTCATCAAGAATTTTCAAGGAATGTGCAAGCAGCCCATGACAATCGTGGATTTGGATCATTGTGTGCAGCGTGAGGATGAGTCAGGCCACCATTGGGTCTGGCGGGTCTCAACCATTATCCACTCCTCTGATAATATCACAGCGGCTCAGGCGGTTCTAATTCTGGAGAAGAATTGCCACTTTTTGCCCCTTAAACAGAAGCTTGGACGGCTCAAGCGTTCATGCCAGGATATGGGGGAGCTTATGGCGGCTATCACCAAATACGCAGACTCTGATAGTACAAAGGATCCTGGGTCTGATGAGGAGAAATAAGCTAAGGGAAAGAAGAATGGAAATGGCAAGGGTCAACAGCAGAGTGGGGGAGGAAATAATAATAACAGCAATGGCAGTAAATGGAAGCACCTGGACGGCGGGTCAGATCTGGTGGCCAACACTAATGCTGGGAGCAACCGCGGCAAGGGCAATGGTAAACCGCCTTTCGACAAATCTAAGCCTTTCTATATGGAAGCAATGTTGAATGCTCCTTGCCCAAAACATAGTGTTCCCGATAAACCATCCACTCATGCCTGGAAGGATTGTTGGGTCATGCGGGAATTCCGGAATTACAGCATTAACCAGCATCAGGGTGGCGGTAATGGACCGTCCGGCGGGTCAGGATCTGGTTCTCCTGGGTCCGGCTTTGGTGCAGGCGGCTCAGGTTCTGGTTATCAAGGTCAGGGAAACCATGGTGGTCATAATCAACAACCTGGCAATGGAGGTCAGCAACAAAACAACCAGTCCGGTTATGAGAGTAACCCAAAACAGCTTAATGGAGGCCAATATCACGTCTTTACGACAAGCCTTGTCAAGCGGGATCAGAAGGTGCGCAAGCGGGCGGTTAATGCGGTCATACCGGCTCTCCCACATTATTTAAAGTGGTCTGAGTATGACATAACTTGGAGCAGGGAGGATCACCCGCCGCGTGTGGATAACCCGGGGCAGTTAGCCCTGGTAGTAGCCTAAGTAGGAGGCTACGTGTTCACCAAGGTGCTTATGGATGTGTCGGCATTCTGGGAACGGGGGTACCCAGACCTGCCTGCCTGCGGCCCAGGGCATGGCCCACTTCATCAACCAAGCACGGCCGGGCGTGGCCCCACTCAAGGCAAGGCCCTCGCGAGGGCCCTAGGCTCGCGAGGAGGAGCAGCATCAAGACCGGCAATGGATGGGCCTCCTCAGGCCCCCTCCGGAGCGGCGGAGATCTCTATGCAAGGCCCGGCCTCAGGAGTCAAGGGTGACGCAAGGAAGGACAGGCGGGCGCCAGCGCGCCAGGCGGCACAGTTTCCCCTTTATTGCAAGGGGAGCAAGGACGTACGCGGGTTCCCAAAGCACCCCCCCAAAGGTTTCCATTCCGGTGCAACAAGACCACAACCACCAGCCCCGCAGTGAGGATGTTATCGCTGAGCCCATCCCTGCGCCGTCGACAGCTACTTTGCAGGCGAAGACCGCCTTTGGGCAGGGCGGGCACGTACTCCTGTCCCCCTTCAAAATTGGCCGTTGTGGGATCCCTTCCCGCCAATGCGATAAGGGAAGAGGACTGGAGCCACCACTATATATAGAGGGTAGGCTACGCCATAGAGGGGGATCGGGCATCCATTCCACCACTCATACATCGCCAAGCCGCAGAGGGCCCCGAACACCTCTGGGAAGCCCTCATGAGGCCCTGAAACACTGTACTTGTTCATCCACCTCACCTCCTCGAGAGGCAATCCACCAAAGCAGGAGTAGGGTATTACGCTTTGCAGCGGCCCGGACGTGGGTAAACTGTCGTGTTCATCTTCTTCCTCGTCATCGTGCGAGTTTGTTATTGTGTTCATCGAGTAGCGAGCTAGGTTGGGCGAAGCCGCTGGGGATCTTCGCACACGCCCCTGTGTTCGAATCTTAAGGGTTTTGCGGAGCCCGAAATCCGACAGGATGGTGGCAGCAGTATCAACATCCTGTACTATGACACGTTCCGCCGGATGAACTTGCTTGACAAGGATCTCAAGCCAGCTTTGACGGTGTTTCACGGAGTGGTGCCCGGAAAATCGGCTTATCCAGTTGGAAAGATTGCCCTGGAAGTAGCCTTCGGTGAAGAGTTCAATTACAGGGTGGAAACCTTATGGTTCGAGGAGGTCAAAATCAAGAGCCCATACCACGCCTTGTTTGGACGGCCGGCTTATGCCAAGTTCATGGCTAGGCCTTGTTATGTCTACTTACAGCTCAAGATGCCCGGATTAAACGGAATGATTACAGTGCATGGTGATCGAAAGATTGCTCTTGAGTGTGAGGAAGGCGACGCTGCATATGCAAAATCAAGTTGTGCTGAGGCAGAGCTCAAGTTTTATAAGTAGAATGTTGCCCCGGCAGATATGACCCCATTGAAGAAGCCTAGTAGTGAATCTGAGCCGCCCCTTAAGTTTGTGGCAGAAGATACCAAGCTGGTGGATTTTACTCCTGGCGACTCATCGCAGCAATTCACGATTGGGGCCAATATGGATCCCAAATAGGAAAGCGCGCTCATCGAATTCATCCGTGAGAATCGGGACATCTTTGCATGGAAGCCTTCTAACATGCCGGGTGTACCGAGAGAATTCGCTGAGCACCACCTTAATGTGGATCCTAAGTTTAAGCCGGTCAAGCAGTTCCTCCGTCGTTTCAATGAGGAGAGGCGTAAAGCTATTGGAGAAGAAGTAGCCCGGCTCTTGGCAGCAGGGTTTATCGTCGAAGTTTTTCACCTGGAGTGGTTAGCTAACCCGGTGTTGGTACTCATGAAGAACGGCACGTGGCGCATGTGTGTAGATTACACCGATCTCAACAAGGCGTGTCTGGTTGATCCATTTGCTCTCCCCCATATCGACCAGATCATTGATGCAATGGCGGGTTGTGAGAGTTTATGTTTCCTGGATGCTTATTCGGGTTATCATCAGATCAAGATGGCAGTCAAAGACCAAGAGAAGACGTCTTTCATTACGCCTTTTGGAGCTTTCTTCTATGTGTCTATGCCTTTCGGGCTCAAGAGCGCTCAAGCGACTTATCAACGCTGTGTGCAGAACTGTCTTCATGGTCAAATTGGGCGCAATGTTCATGCTTATGTGGATGATATTGTGGTCAAGTCAAGGAAGAAGGAGACTCTATTGGCTGATTTGAAGGAAACTTTTGATAATCTGCGGGTTTACAAGATGATGCTTAATTCGGCAAAGTGTGTGTTTGGAGTGCCTGCAGGCAAGCTCTTAGGATTCTTGGTCTCCGAACGTGGCATTGAGGCTAATCCGGACAAGATAAAGGCCATCACTTCTTTGTCTAAGCCGGCGTGTGTTAATGATGTTCAGTGCTTGGCGGGCCGTATTTCCGCTCTGAGCCGGTTCATAAGCTGCCTGGGTGAGAAACCTATTCCTCTATATCAGATGATGAAGAAGACAGATGACTTCGTCTGGAGTGATGCGGCTAATGAGGCGTTTGATGCGCTCAAGAAGCAGTTGGCTGAGCCGCCTGTTTTGGCTGCTCCGGTGGAAAAGGAGCCTTTGCTCTTGTACGTGGCAGCTAACAACAGAGCTGTCAGTGCTGCAGTTGTGGTGGAGCGCAAGGAGGCGGGTAAGGAATACCCAGTCAAGCAGCCGGTTTACTATGTCAGTGAGGTCTTGACAGAGTCCAAGCAAAGGTATCCGCATTGGCAAAAGCTGGTGTTTGGGGTATTCATGGCCAATCGCAAGCTAAAACACTATTTCCTTGGGCATCCAATCACAGTGGTCAGCTCTGCTCCTTTGGGAGATATCATTCAAAACAGAGAAGCTACTAGTAGGATTGCTAAGTGGGCAATTGAGCTTGGACCTCTCAATCTGAAATATGTGTCCCGGACGGCTGTGAAATCTGAAGCTCTGGTGGACTTTGTCAATGACTGGACAGAATGTCAAGCACCTGAGGAGAAGTCGGACAATACATATTGGACAATTCATTTTGATGGCTCCAGGCAATTGGAAGGCTCGGGTCTGGAGTTGTTTTAACCTCCCCACGAGGTGACAAATTCTGTTATGTTTTGAGGTTAATGTTTCCTTTTACTAACAATGCAGCTGAATATGAGGCTTTGCTTCACGGGCTCTGTGTGGCCAAGGAGATGAATTTGAGCCGGGTCAGATGTCTTGGCGACTCAGACCTGGTGGCTCAGCAAGTCTCTGGCACGTGGGATTCTAAGGACCCTCGCATGGCGGCTTACCGTCAGGCGGTTGATATTATTGCTGCCCACTTCAAGGGCTATCAGGTGGATCATATTGATCGGCGGAAGAATGAGGCGGCTGACGCGTTGTCAAGACTGGGATCTCAGCATAAGCCGGTGCCGCCTAATGTGTTCCTGGACGTATTGCATCACCCGTCGGTTAAGCTACCGTCGGAAGAAGATTTAGATGTACCTGACCCGGAAGGACAATTGGTGGCGACTCTCCATGCAATCCCTGATTGGACGCTGCCTTATCTGGCGTATCTGACCCGCGGCGAGTTACCCCAAGATGAGACTCTGGCGCGGCAGATTATAAGGCGGTCTAAATCTATGACTATTGTCAATGGCGAGTTACACAGGTGCAGCGTGACTGGCGTCTTTCAGCGATGTGTTTCTCCTGACGAGGGCCGTGAAATCCTGCAAGAGATACATGTCGGCGATTGTGGTCATCACGCCGGGTCAAAATCTTTGGTGGCCAAGGCTTTTCGACGCGGTTTTTACTGGCTAACAGCTCATAAAGATGCAAAGTACTTGGTCAGTAAATGTGACAGGTGCCAAAAATTTGGACGACGTGCCCATGTGCCGGCTCAAGAGTTACGAATGATTCCAATCACCTGGCCATTTGCAGTCTGGGGGCTTGATATGGTGGGACCTTTTAAGAGGTCTAAAGACAAGAAGACCCACCTCTTGGTGGCAGTTGACAAGTTTACTAAGTGGGTTGAGGTTGAGCCGGTAAGTAAGTGTGACGCAGCAACAGCGGTTCAGTTCGTCAAGAAGCTAATCTTTCGGTTTGGTTATCCTCATAGTATCATTACTGACAATGGCACAAACCTATCCAAGGGGGCTATGAAGGAGTTTTGTGATGGTGAACATATCCGCCTCGATGTATCTTCTGTGGCTCACCCACAGTCTAATGGTCAAGCAGAGCGTGCTAACCAGGAAATTTTGAGAGGGATAAAACCCCGGCTTATGGTTCCTTTGGAGCGCACACCGGGATGTTGGGTGGAGGAGTTACCTTCAGTTCTTTGGAGCATAAGAACCACCCCCAATAGGTCAACGAAGAACAGGATCTTGCAGCAGCACGGTCCGCGATTTACCAGCAAGACCTGCATCGCTATCATAGCCGCAGGGTCAAGACCCGGACGTTCCAAGAAGGTGACTTAGTACTCCGTTTGATTCAAGACCAGTCAGATATGCATAAGTTGTCACCTCCTTGGGAAGGACCGTTTGTTATCAGCAGAAATCTCAACAATGGTTCCTACTATCTCATCGATATACGGGAGGGCGACAAGTCACGCACTTCTGGTGAAGAAACTGCAAGGCCGTGGAATATTGCTCACCTTCAGCCATACTATACTTGAGTCGCCGGTCCGGCTCTCATCAATGTACATACATCTGTGATTGTATATACCATCTTTTATGATATAATAAAGTTGGCATCCCCATAATTCGGGGCCTCTGCCGTTTTCCTACACTAAAGTCTCGTGCAAAGAATTGATTCTTCATCAGGTCACTTGGGGGCTTCCAACCCACTGGGTTTAGCTTTCATACCCTCTTGGCTAGGATTTATATGCCATGTTCAAGTTAAACCTGCCTGTTTGCAACTTGCTACTCCACCATGCGACCCGCCAAACTCTTGACAGTCAATCTTGCTCAGAGACCCTAAACTTGAAAAGTCAATCTCGCAATAAGACCCTGAACTTGTCAAGGTTTAAACGGCGGCTTTTTTCACGCGAGAGCCGGCTTACAGTGAGCTAGGATAAACTCGCCTTGTCTGCTGTAGTCTCTTCGCTATGTGGCCCGTTCGTACTCTTAGCAATTTCAATCTTTTAAAGACCCTGAACTTGCTAAGGTTTAAACAACGGATTTATGTCACGTGAGAGCCGGCTTACGAGGTTTCAGGCTTTTATGCCTAGCTTCTTTGGAGGCAATACAAAAAAAATTCTTACCAAAATAAGGGCTATCTTGTCTTGTTGTGCCTTTAAAGCCGGCTCATAAGGCAAGAGATATGCACATGTATATTCTATTGCTTGTTTTTTGCAGGTATTTTTCATGATAAGATTCTAAGTTTTTTGGGTAACCCCGGCTTAGCATTGCTCATGGAATATAACCCGCCGGGCGAGTCAATACATTCAGATGATTATATCAAGACATTTTTGTTAAGTCGTCGGCGTATGGGCTGAAAGAAGTTTAGAAAGTGCACAAAGGCACAAGAGCAGGCGATCAAGTTTTTCTACTGCTATTACAAGGCCTCACAGGGCCCAAAATATGTTGTTCAAGTTTTTTCACAAGTTAGAACCCGGCGGATCAGTTTCGCCCGGGTTAGCATCTTTGAAGACCAGTTCTTCACCTAGCTCGTCGACGGGTCATCATGCACCGGGTCTTCGGGCAAGGGTCAACAGCAGAGTGGGGAAGGAAATAATAATAACAGCAATGGCGGTAAATGGAAGCACCCGGACGGCAGTCAGATCTGGTGGCCAACAATAATGCTGGGAGCAACCGCGGCAACGGCAATGGTAAACCGCCTTTCGGCAAATCTAAGCCTTTCAATATGGAAGCAATGTTGAATGCTCCTTGCCCAAAACATAGTGTTCCTGTTAAACCATCCACTCATGCCTGGAAGGATTGTTGGGTCATGCGGGAATTCCGGAATTACAGCATTAACCAGCATCAGGGTGGCGGCAATGGACCGTCCGGCGGGTCAGGATTTGGTTCTCCTGGGTCCGGCTTTGGTGCAGGCGGCTCAAGTTCTGGTTATCAAGGTCAGGGAAACCATGGGGGTCATAATCAACAGCCTGGCAATGGAGGTCAATAACAAAACAACCAGTCCGGGTATCAGAGTAACCCAAAACAGCTTAATGGAGGCCAATATCGCGTCTTTACGACAAGCCTTGACAAGCGGGATCAGAAGGTGCGCAAGCGGGCGGTTAATGCGGTCATGCCGGCTCTCCCACAGTATTTAAAGTGGTCTATGTATGACATAACTTGGAGCAGGGAGGATCACCCACCGCGTGTGGATAACCCGGGGCAGTTGGCCCTGGTAGTAGCCTAAGTAGGAGGCTACGTGTTCACCAAGGTGCTTATGGATGTGTCGGCATTCTGGGAACGGGGGTACCCAGACCTGCCTGCCTGCGGCCCAGGGCACAGCCCACTTCATCAACCAAGCACGGCCGGGCATGGACCCACTGAAGGCAAGGCCCTCGCAAGGGCCCTAGGCTCACGAGGAGGAGCAGCATCAAGACCGGCAAGGGATGGGCCTCCTCAGGTCCCTCCGGAGTGGCGGAGATTTCTATGCAAGGCCCGGCCTTAGGAGTCAAGGGTGACGCAAGGAAGGACAGGCGGGCGCCAGCACGCCAGGCGACACAGTTTCCCCTTTAGTGCAAAGGGAGCAAGGACGTACGCGGGTTCCCAAAGCACCCCCCAAATGTTTCCATTACGGTGCAACAAGACCACAACCACCAGCCCCGCAGGGAGGATGTCATCGCTGAGCCCATCCCTACGCCGTCGACAGCTACTTTGCAGGCGAAGACCGCCTTTGGGCAGGGCGGGCACGTACTCCTGTCCCCCTTCAAAATTGGCCGTTGTGGGATCCCTTCCCGCCAGTGCGATAAGGGAAGAGGGCCGGAGCCACCGCTATATATAGAGGGTAGGCTGCGCCGTTGAGGAGGATCAGGCATCCATTCCACCACTCATCCATCGCCAAGCCGCAGAGGGCCCCGAACACCTTTGGGAAGCCCTCATGAGGCCCTGAAACACTGTACTTGTTCATCCACCTCACCTCCTCGAGAGGCAATCCACCAAAGCAGGAGTAGGGTATTACGCTTCGCAGCGGGCCGAACCTGGGTAAACTGTCGTGTTCATCTTCTTCCTCGTCATCGTGCGAGTTTGTTACTATGTTCATCGAGTAGCGAGCTAGGTTGGGCGAAGCCGCTGGGGATCTTTGCACACGCCCCTGTGTTCGAATCTTTAGGTTTTTGCAGAGCCCGAAATCCGACATTTGGCGCTCCAGGTAGGGGCGTGTCGGAGTCTTCCTCAAGCTAATGTCCTCTCCCACCTCGCCGTTCCGATGTCTGACGCTCGCCGGGCCCGCGCTGAGTGCCGAGCCACCCGTGTCGCCCATACGGCGCCCGTGGGCCGCGCCGGCACACGCACTTCACCTTCGCCTGTGGCGAACGCCGCCACGGGCCCCGACGCCCACGAGCAACAAGACTCCTCCGAGCCGGTCACCGCGCAGCGCGACGGCCACACCGCCACTTCGTCGATCGTCCCAGCTTCTGGGTCATCCTCCCATATTCGGCCCGGGCCGGTGCGCGACCAGGGCGCGCTCGCCATGGCAAACAAGCTTCTTCGCTACCGCCCCGCCCCCCGACCGCTACGACGACTGGCTTCGGCGCATCGCGGAGCTCGTCAGGGCTGCCGGCGATGCTTCGGCACTCTCCTACTCGTTTCGACCCCAACCGTCCCTGGCGAACGACGTGGCGCAAGATGCGCGGCCCTCACCTCCGCAACGCGAAGTCGACCCCGAGCCCAGGCGGGAAGCGCGCCCACGCGACCGGCCTCGCGAACCGCGGGCGAGGCCGGGAGATGAAGTAAGCTGCCAGGTGGTTCCCCGGCCGCGCGTCGACACGCGTGCATTCCCTGCGCTGCCGACTCAACGTCGCGACCGGGCGCCACTCGAGGTGGCCCCGCAGGGACGTCAAGACCAGGTCCCTCCCGCGCACGCGGCACCCATCGAGCCGGTGGGGTGCCTCGTCATCGCCCCGGAGCTCTACCCAACCGCGTGGACCTGCAAGTTCAATCCTGACCTGCCACCGCGTTACGATGGCACCCCAGACCCAGCCGAGTTCCTACAGCTCTACTCCCTGAGCATCCGGGCGGCAGGAGGAGACGACAAGGTCATGGCGTGCTGGTTCCCCATGGCGCTCAAGGGCGGCGCGCTCTCCTGGCTCTTCAACCTCCCGGAGGCATGCATCACCTCCTGGGATGGCCTGCGCAAACGCTTCATCGCCAACTTCCAAGGCACCCCCAACCGCGCACCCACCGTGAAAGACCTGCGGCGTATCAAGCAGCAGGATGGGGAGACCCTGCACAAGTTCATACAACGCTTCACGACCACGCGCCTCAAGATCCCTAGGGCTTCAGACGAGGCCTTCATCTCTGCATTCACCGACGGAGTCACTGACCTCAAGATGAAGGAGGAGCTCGCCATGAATGATGAACTGTGCTCTGCCCTGGAGATGTTCAATCTGGCAAACAAGTGCGCCAAGGCCGAGGAGGGCCGCCTATCGCTCCGCGGGCCTCCGGCGGCGGAGCCAGAAGAGAAGAAGACCAAGGCCAAGGAGGCGAAGTGCAAGGCCCCGGCAGTGCTTGCGGCCGAACCTGAGGCGAAGCGCAGCCGGGGTGAAGAAGACTCCCCGGGGGGAAGACCGACCTGCATCTTCCACGGCACCAACAACCACGACACCGCCGACTGCCAGGAACTCAGGATGATCCGCGCCGAGCACTTCGGCAGGCGCCCCGGGCGAGCTGACCGAGGATTCGGATGCGGCGGAGGCCGCGGTGGAGACCCGCGTCAAGGATGGCGTGATCAGCCTCAGGAGGACCGCTGGCGCGATCAGACTCGAGACGACCGCTGGTGTGACCCCCCTCGTGAGCACCGCTGGTGCGACGACCCTCCGGAGGGGTCACGACATGGTCAGCCTCGCGAGGCTCGTCCTCGTGAGGCTGGTTTACCTCCACTGCATCCGCCACCCAGAAGGAAGGAGGAAGACAGGCAGGACGGTGGGGCTGGGGGCTTCCAGGAGGTCAGGGCGGTGGCCTGTATCCTGGGCGGCGCCCAAGCCCCAACATCAAACCGTGCCTTCAGGCAATTCACACGGGAGGTGAACGCGGCTCTCCCGAAGCCCGAAGCAATGCGTCCCCTCAAGTGGTCCCAGACTGCCATCACTTTCGACTCGAGGGATCAGCTCAGGTGCTCAGCCATGGCCTGCAAGCTCCCCATGCTGTGCACTCCGACGATCAGCAACGTCCTCGTCACCAAGACCCTCATCGACAGTGGAGCGGGGCTCAATGTCCTCTCCATTGAGACCTTCGAGACGCTACAGGTACCGTATGAGCAGCTCATGCCGACCAAACCCTTCTCGGGAGTCACCGACGGGTCTACCGTCCCCATTGGGCAAGTACGCCTGCCTGTCACCTTCGGCGGACGCGAGAACTACCACAACGAGATCATCGTCTTCGACGTCGCGCACATCCACCTCCCGTACAACGCCATCCTTGGATACCCGGCCCTCGCCAAGTTCATGGCGGCGACTCACCATGGCTACAACGTCCTCAAGATGCCAGGGAGTGGCGGCGTCATCACCGTTGCTTGCGATGAGAAAGATGCTGTCTGCTCCCTCGAGTGTGCTTACCGCGCCGCGGCGGCCGAGCGCTCGGACGACGAGGAGGACGCCCTGCCTCGCGAGGACCCACGAAAGAAGAAGAAGCAGCTCCTTCCCGCAGGACGTCCCGGAACCTCGCGCTCTGCGCCCAGGGACGGGGCTCCACCTCCATCGCATAGGAAAGCGCGCTCGACGCCCCTCTTTGGTCGGGCTCGGGGGCTCCCATCCGGAGAGTCCCCGGCTTGGCCAGTGAGACGAGAGCGGCACTCGAGCACAACCTCAAGGCGCGGTCTGATGCGCGTCCGCCCGAGCCGGGAGCGCGGCGCGAGACGCCGAACTCGCAAGAGTCCATCATCAGAGCGATCGAGGAGCTTCGAGAAGCACAGGCCGTGCAAGGCGGGGGCTGCCCAGCGCCACCAGTCGCAGCCGCCGTCATCGGCACGGTCGACTGGCCACGCATCTGTGTCAACGCGCTCGCGATCAACAGTGCCGCGGCCTAGGGCCCTTTCTGGCCAGCGCGTGCAGATCATGGATGGGTCTACCCGAACGCCTACGTCCGCATGCCCTTCCGACTGGCGAATGCAGGCGTCACGTTCCAACGCCTTTACCGAGCCATGCAGGTGCCTTGCCTGGCGAGGCGCAGCGAGGAGTTGGAGGAGATGCTCGGACCAAGCGAAGGTTCGGAGCCTCGGGAGACGACGGACCCGTGAAGGTCGCGCTCGTGGAGGTGGGATATCAGGCTATGACGGCAGCCTCGGCTCTTCTGTGGCATGGCCGGTAGGTGACTTTTTGTTGGCTGTTGCCAGGTAATTTTTTGGTTTGCTCTGTTCGAGGGCGCCCACCGGGCCGCATGATCCTCAGGTGATTAGGGCACGCCCCTGCTGTCGCCTCGTTTATGCATATTTAAATATTTTCCCATGCATCTAGTGTGTTTCCTAACATTCTACCTTGCTTGCATGACTCCTTGCCGGCGTGAATGCCGCCTCACTGCCCTCTCTGAGTTGGTGTTTCGCAAGGGGCTGTGCGCCGCGGCCCTTCTCGGGGCACCACAGAACTGGGATGCAAGGCCCTGTCGCCTCAGGGACTTGCATCTTTGGGCGGTCGACCCCCCGCTCGGGGGCTCCGGCCGCAGCGCGTCGCCTCAGCATGGAGTCTCGGGAGGCCCCATGGCCTCCTGAGGCAGCAGCCGACAGGGTGGAGCGGGGGTCGCTCGAGCGTCAAAGGGGGCTCCTGAGCATTGAGCCTTAGGAGCCTTACCGGTCATAAGGCCACTCACCCCCCTGGTGTCGTCCTTGGTTTCCGGTCGGCATCAGGAGTGGCGGGGCCTCGACCCGTGAAGTGCGTCCTTGGTTTCCGGTCGTACCAAACGGTGCTGGGGAAATGTGCGGGACCGGGACCTGCCGACGTAGAGCCACTTGAGCGTCAAAGGGGGCTCCTCAGGAGCCTTACTGGTCATAAAGCCACTCGCCCCTTGATGTCGTCCTTGGTAATCCGGTCGGCGTCAAGGGTGCCGGGGCCTAGCCCCGTAGTTGCGTCCTTGGTTTCCGGTCGTACACTACGGTGGTCGGGAAATGTGCGGGACCGGGACCTGCAGACGTAGAGTGCCAAAAGGACCCCCGACCTGCCTCACTCATGAAGAAGAAGAAGTCAGCAGGGCTTCAAACGGCCCCATCTACAAGAAGACTCAGGCGCAAACCGCCTTTGAGGTAGGGACATCGCGAGGCCAAAGCGCCCTCGCGACCTCCCAGATACACCTCCCAGTTCTACCATGCCAGCCACGCGTATGAACTCAATGGGCTGTACACGCCCGGGGCCCCCTGAGGACGCGGAGGGGTCCCTTCCCACGCAATGTGGCAGCTACAACCCAGCGCTGGTGGAGAAGTCAACACGGTCCACCAATGACTATGCCCACACAATGTGGAAGCCACAACTCCGTGTTGGCGGTCAACACGGTCCACCAATGACTATGCCCACGCAATGTGGAAGCCACAGCTCCGTGCTAGCAGTCAACACGGTCCACCAATGACTATGCCCACGCAAGGTGGAAGCCCCACGCCCGGTGCGGGGGGATAAACAACTGAGGGTGCCCCAGCGGCTGCATCCAACCTCAGGAGGGTCCCTGGTGGCCCCTTTCTCGCTGCGTTCCCCAGGGATGCACGCGTGAGGGGGCTGCACGGGGCTACTACCCGGCCAAGCCTGGTACACGCCACCTTCCCAGGTCTGCCAAACCTGGTCTTCACGCGCCCATCTCTGGAAAAGCTGGCGAGGAAAAGGAAAGGTACGGGAGCCGCTCGTACGTCAAGGGGGACTCCTGAGCATCGCGACTCAGGAGCCTAACTGGACCCGTAGCCCCTCACCCCTTGGACCGTCCTTGGTGATCCGGTCGGCCCAACGGCGGTTGAGGTATGCGCGGGCCGGGCCCTGCCGACGCAGAGTGCTAAAGGTGTTCGAAAATTTCAAGTTAAACCAATCTCCACCATGTTCCCTTCATGAGGGCTGCTCGCACGTCAAGGGGGACTCCTGAGCATCGCGGCTCAGGAGCCTAACTAGACCCATAGCCCCTCACCCCTTGGACCGTCCTTGGTGATCCGGTCGGCCCAACGGCGGCTGAGGTATGCGCGAGCCGGGCCCTGCCGACACAGAACATCACAGCAAGCAAGAAGGAAACAAGGCGAAGAAAGCAAGCACGCAGTCCAATAGTAATTACAGGCATTAAAAGTTTTCTCAAACACAAACGAGTTTAACGCCTCTATGAGGCAAGATGTGCATTGCAGGAAAGGAGCCGGAGGAAGGAATCAGGAGGAACCGCCGCCACCATTCGTCCCGCCCTCGGGGGACTCATCGTCGACATCGCTGGCGTCGTCTTCTTCGCCAGCAGCATTCGGAGGCGGAGAAACCGTGACGCGGGTGAACCTCTTCACCAGCGCCTCCACAACGCCCTTCACCGTCGCTGCAGCGCTGACGTGGACCTCAGGGGCGACCGAGCGGATCACGGAGTCAAAGTCGAACCCTGACTCAAGAAGATGAAGATGGCTGAAGACGCGCGTTGCGGATTCAGAAAAGAGGTCGCGGCACTCACTATCCAAGACCCTCTCCACCTTGACGATGGCGCCCTCCAGCGCCTCGGCGAGCTTCGAAGCGAGCACCGCGAAGCCACTCTCCGGAGCAGCCAGGGGCTCCGCGAACCCATCTCGGCAAAGGGCATGGAGCGCCTGGCGAAGCTTGAACTCGACGGTAGGGAAGGCGCTCAGCTCCGCGGCCTTTCTCTCCTCGGCCGCGGCAAGAGTTCCCTCCCTGGTGTCAAGAAGGGCCTTCTTCGAAGCAATTTCCTTCTCCAGCGCGCCCAGGCGCACCTGCTCCGCGTCCTGGCGGGTCACCACCTGGGACAGCTCAGAGCCCCGAGCGGCAAGCTTGGCCTCGCGAGCCTCGAGGCCTTCCTCCCGCTGATGAAGCTGCCCCGCAAGCTTGGCCTGCTCCTCATGGAAGGCCTTCAGACGGGCTTCCGCCTCTTCGCAACGCTTGGCTGCAGACGCGGCCTCAATCAGCGCCTCTTCACGCGCTGCCCGGGCTACCGTGGCTTCCTTCTCGCTCTTCGTCGTGGCAGCCTCGGCCTGACCCCAGATCGCCACGGCGGAGGCGTCGGCCTGGAGCCACCCCGAGAGGAGCTCTAGGCGCCCACTCGTGAGGCGATCATCGGCACCCCCGAGGCCGCCACGAACCTGACCCAGAGCAGCGAAGGCCCCGTCCAGTACGTCGTGGCCATGCACCGGAGGCATCAAGGTCTCCTCCTGAGGAGTCCCCTGCGCGGTCGCGGGAGGCGTCCTCGGGGAGGCAGTAGCACGGAGAACAGGAAGCTCCGGAGGCCGCTCGGCGACCACGGACACGGACGAATCGGCGGGCGTCTGGCCCTCAGGGGTTGGCCCTCCTGACATCGGCGTCACCACGCCCTCGAGGGCTGGAGTGATCACGTCAACAAGCATTGGGGGCTCTGGGGGCTCGGCGATGATGGCCTGAGGGGTCGCCTCGCGAGCCCTCTCTTCTTTAGCAGCAGGCGGCGGCGTGTCGGCAAGGGTAGGCGGCGCATCGGAAGTCGCCTTCGGCTTAACGCCCGCTTTCTTCTTCCTCATCTTCTGCATAGCGGCATCTCTGGTCACCAAGCAAAGGAAGGTCATCAATGCATAAGCCATAGGCATGCGATCCAAGCAAAGTTGGGTCGCTTACTCCTCAATGTCGACCCATTTCCTCTTCCTTTCCATTCCGGCAATGACGGGGGCACCCAAGCTTCCCATGGAGAGGGGACCATCGCGCGGGCGAGCAGAGGCGCTGATCGCAGGGATGGCAGCAGAAGGAATCACCACGGCCCCGCCCTCGCCCACCTTGCCTGCGAGTGGCGATTCGGGCGGGGGCGAGGCCAGCGCTTCAACCGCCTTGCCGGCAGAGGCAGGGCGCACCGGAGGAGACTCAGCTCCGCGCTTCTTGGGAGACGACACGCACGCGGACCGCGTGGCACGGGGGGCTGGCCCTAGCCCCCTAGAGGCCTTGGCGGCGCGTGAGGAGCCCGCGGCAGAAACTTCACTAACATCGTCGTCATCCTCAAGCTCGCACAGAAAGCTGCCCGGCGACGGGGGGGACGCCCCCGCCGGGCCGTCATCGACGGTCTTCTCCGAATCCTCCCCGCACGTGGTGTCACCGGAGGACACCATGACCGGACCAGGGCCCTCGGCTGGGAAAAGCCCCAGTTCGTTGAAGACAGGCATCGCGGCAACCAGATCGGCCCCATCGTCGCGGAAGTACAGCGGATCATGAGCCTCGGGGAGGTCACCAGGGTCGCCGTTGAGCAGGGTCCCCACGGCCCTGCTCAGTTGCCCAGGGGTTATGTGCGCGGACCGAAGCCTGAGGTTGTCGCCGTTGCCCTGATAGTCCCACAGGGGCCTAGAGTGGGCCTGGAGGGGCGCCAGGCGCTGCGCCAGGAACTCCTTCACTATCAACCCCCCAGTCAGCTTCCTGGCGCTGATATCGCGAGCTTAGCGCTCTAGGACGGGCCCGGCCCGGGGGTCGGAAAGCTTCACGGAGCTCCAAGCAGAGGTCTTCTCCGGCAGCCCTTTCCATAGATCCAACCGAGGGTTGGTGTCCTTGAGATCCATGAGGACCCAGCGGTGCCTGAAGTTCTCCACCTTCTTCCCGGCCTTCAGAAGCATGTTGCCGCTCTAGACCGCGATGAAGGAGACACACGCCGACCGTTGAGCGCCATCGTGCAAGCGCAAGCTGAAGAAATGGCGGAAGAGGGCCACCGAAGGCCGCACGCCCATGGAGGCCTCGCAATAGAAGGCAAAGACAGACAAGAGCAAGATGGAGTTGGGTTGAAGGTGAAGGGCCTGGATCCCGTAGTGGTTGAGGATGGCGGTGAAGAACGCAGAGAAGGGCGGGATGAGCCCGGCGAAGACGCTATGGAGGAAGAAGTGGTAGACCGCCTTGGACGAGGGCCACTTCGCCGAGGAGCCACCCCATATCAAGGTCTGCCCCCGCTCGTTGGACCCATCCGCCATCCATGGGAGCACCGGGAGGAGGTCCTCGTCCTTGGCAATGGTAGACCCCAAGAGCGCCGGCGAGATGGGAGCGGAGGCAGAGCTCTGCGCCTCTAGCTTCTGCTTGCCAGCGGGAGCCATCATGGAGCTCGCGGGGCCGAAGCACCAAGGAGGAGGACGGAGCGGCGCCGGATCTGGAGAGGCGCCTGCTAGGGTGGAAGACCTGGAAAGCAAGAGCGGATGCGCTAGAAGGGAAAGCAATAATGGCCCAACGCTAGAAGTCAGGCTCTTGGCAATTCGAGCGGTGGCTGAAAGGACGAAGGGCGCCCGACATCAGCCGCACAACGCGCGCCAGTCCTGGCCCGCAGGCACATGGGGCCCGCGGCGCTCCGGGCCGCCCTCAGGGATCCACCCAGAGGCCGGCTCGAGCGCGCCTTGGGCCCGGGGGCTACTGTCGGCGTTCTGGGAATGGGGGTACCCAGACCAGCCTGCCTGCGGCCCAGGGCATGGCCCACTTCATCAACCAAGCACGGCCGGGCGTGGCCCCACTCAAGGCAAGGCCCTCGCGAGGGCCCTAGGCTCGTGAGGAGGAGCAGCATCAACACCGGCAAGGGATGGGCCTCCTCAGGCCCCCTCCGGAGCGGCGGAGATCTCTATGCAAGGCCCGGCCTCAGGAGTCAAGGGTGACGCAAGGAAGGACAGGCGGGCGCCAGCACGCCAGGCGGCACAGTTTCCCCTTTAGTGCAAAGGGAGCAAGGACGTACGCGGGTTCCCAAAGCACCCCCCAAAGGTTTCCATTCCGGTGCAACAAGACCACAACCACCAGCCCCGCAGGGAGGATGTCATCGCTGAGCCCATCCCTGCGCCATCGACAACTACTTTGCAGGCGAAGACCGCCTTTGGGCAGGGCGGGCACGTACTCCTGTCCCCCTTCAAAATTGTCCGTTGTGGGATCCCTTCCCGCCAATGCGATAAGGGAAGAGGACTGGAGCCACCGCTATATATAGAGGGTAGGCTACGCCGTAGAGGGGGATCGGGCATCCATTCCACCACTCATCCATCGCCAAGCCGCAGAGGGCCCGGAACACCTCTGGGAAGCCCTCATGAGGTCCTGAAACACTGTACTTGTTCATCCACCTCACCTCCTCGAGAGGCAATCCACCAAAGCAGGAGTAGGGTATTACGCTTCGTAGCGGCCCGAACCTGGGTAAACTATCGTGTTCATCTTCTTCCTCGTCATCGTGCGAGTTTGTTACTGTGTTCATCGAGTAGCGAGCTAGGTTGGGCGAAGCCGCTGGGGATCTTCGCACACGCCCCTCTGTTCGAATCTTAAGGGTTTTGCGGAGCCCGAAATCCGACAGATGGTGGCAGCAGTATCAACATCCTGTACTATGACACGTTCCGCCGGATGAACTTGCTTGACAAGGATCTCAAGACATCTTCGACGGTCTTTCACGGAGTGGTGCCCGGAAAATCGGCTTATCCAGTTGGAACGATTGCCCTGGAAGTAGCCTTCGGTGAAGAGTTCAATTACAGGGTGGAAACCTTATGGTTCGAGGTGGTCAAAATCAAGAGCCCGTACCACGCCTTGTTTGGGCGGCCGGCTTATGCCAAGTTCATGGCTAGGCCTTGTTATGTCTACTTACAGGTCAAGATGCCCGGATTAAATGGAATGATTACAGTGCATGGTGATCGAAAGGTTGCTCTTGAGTGTGAGGAAGGCGACGCTGCATATGCAGAATCAAGTTGTGCTGAGGCAGAGCTCAAGTTTTATAAGGAGAATGTTGACCCGGCAGATATGACCCCATTGAAGAAGCCTAGCAGTGAATCTAAGCCGCCCCTTAAGTTTCTGGCAGAAGATACCAAGCTGGTGGATTTTACTCCTGGCGACTCATCGCAGCAATTCACTATTGGGGCCAATATGGATCCCAAATAGGAAAGCGCGCTCATCGAATTCATCCGTGAGAATCGGGACATCTTTGCATGGAAGCCTTCTAACATGCCGGGTGTACCGAGAGAATTCGCTGAGCACCACCTTAATGTGGATCCTAAGTTTAAGCCGGTCAAGCAGTTCCTCCGTCGTTTCAATGAGGAGAGGCGTAAGGCTATTGGAGAAGAAGTAGCCCGGCTCTTCGCAGCAGGGTTTATCGTCGAAGTTTTTCACCCGGAGTGGTTAGCTAACCCGGGGTTGGTACTCAAGAAGAACGACACGTGGCGCATGTGTGTAGATTAAACCGATCTCAACCAGGCGTGTCTGGTTGATCCATTTGCTCTCCCCCATATCGACCAGATCATTGATGCAATGGTGGGTTGTGAGAGTTTATGTTTCCTGGATGCTTATTTGGGTTATCATCAGATCAAGATGGCAGTCAAAGACCAAGAGAAGACGTCTTTCATTACGCCTTTTGGAGCTTTCTGCTATGTGTCTATGCCTTTCGGGCTCAAGAGCGCTCAGGCGACTTATCAACGCTGTGTGCAGAACTGTCTTCATGGTCAAATTGGGCGCAATGTTCATGCTTATGTGGATGATATTGTGGTCAAGTCAAGGAAGAAGGAGACTCTATTGGCTGATTTGAAGGAAACTTTTGATAATCTGCGTGTTTACAAGATGATGCTTAACCCGGCAAAGTGTGTGTTTGGTGTGCCTACAGGCAAGCTCTTAGGATTCTTGGTCTCCGAATGTGGCATTGAGGCTAACCCGGACAAGATAAAGGCCATCACTTCTTTGTCTAATCCGGCGTGTGTTAATCATGTTCGGCGCTTGGCGGGCCGTATTTCCGCTCTGAGCCGGTTCATAAGCCGCCTGGGTGAGAAAGCTATTCCTCTATATAAGATGATGAAGAAGACAGATGACTTCGTCTGGAGTAATGCGGCTAATGAGGCATCTGTGGCGCTCAAGAAGCAGTTGGCTGAGCCGCCCGTTTTGGCTGCTCCGGTGGAAAAGGAGCCTTTGCTCTTGTACGTGGCGGCTAACAACAGAGCTGTCAGTGCTGCAGTTGTGGTGGAGCGCAAGGAGGCGGGTAAGGAATACCCAGTCCAGCGGCCGGTTTACTATGTCAGTGAGGTCTTGACGGAGTCCAAGCAAAGGTATCCGCATTGGAAAAAGCTGGTGTTTGGGGTATTCATGGCCAATCGCAAGCTGAAACACTATTTCCTTGGGCATCCAATCACAGTGGTCAGCTCTGCTCCTTTGGGAGATATCATTCAAAACAGAGAAGCTACTGGTTGGATTGCTAAGTGGGCAATTGAGCTTGGACCTCTCAATCTGAAATATGTGCCCCGGACGGCTGTGAAATCTCAAGCTCTGGTGAACTTTATCAATGACTGGACAGAATGTCAAGCACTAAGGAGAAGTCGGACAATACATATAGGACAATTCATTTTGATGGCTCCAGGCAATTGGAAGGCTCGGGGGCTGGAGTTGTTTTAACCTCCCCACGAGGTGACAAATTCTGTTGTGTTTTGAGGTTAATGTTTCCTTGTACTAACAATGCAGCTGAATATGAGGCTTTGCTTCACGGGCTCTGTGTGGCCAACGAGATGAATTTGAGCCGGGTCAGATGTCTTGGCGACTCAGACCTGTTGGCTCAGCAAGTCTCTGGCACGTGGGATTCTAAGGACCCTCGCATGGCGGCTTACCGTCAGGCGGTTGATATTATTGCTGCCCACTTCAAGGGCTATCAGGTGGATCATATTGATCGGCGGAAGAATGAGGCGGCTGACGCGTTGTCAAGACTGGGATCTCAGCATAAGCCGGTGCCGCCTAATGTGTTCCTGGACGTATTGCATCACCCGTCGGTTAAGCTACCGTCGGAAGAAGATTTAGATGTACCTGACCCGGAAGGACAATTGGTGGCGGCTCTCCGCGCAATCCCTGATTGGACGCTGCCTTATCTGGCGTATCTGACCCGTGGCGAGTTACCCCAAAATGAGACTCTGGCGCGGCAGATTATAACGCGGTCTAAATCTATAAATATTGTCAATGGCGAGTTACACAGGTGCAGCGTGACTGGCGTCTTTCAGCGATGTGTTTCTCCTGACGAGGGCCGTGAAATCCTGCAAGGGATACATGTCGGCGATTGTGGTCATCACGCCGGGTCAAAATCTTTGGTGGCCAAGGCTTTTTGACACGGTTTTTACTGGCTATCAACTCATAAAGATGCAAAGTACTTGGTCAATAAATGTGACAGGTGCCAAAAATTTGGACGACGTGCCCATGTGCCGACTCAAGAGTTACGAATGATTCCAATCACCTGGCCGTTAGCAGTCTGGGGGCTTGATATGGTGGGACCTTTTAAGAGGTCTAAAGACAAGAAGACCCACCTCTTGGTGGCAGTTGACAAGTTTACTAAGTCGTTTGAGGTTGAGCCGGTCATTAAGTGTGACGTAGCAACAGGGGTTCAGTTTGTCAAGAAGCTGATCTTTCGGTTTGGTTATCCTCATAGTATCATTACGGACAATGGCACAAACTTGTCGAAGGGGGCTATGAAGGAGTTTTGTAATGGTGAACATATCCGCCTCGATGTATGTTCTGTGGCTCACCCACAGTCTAATGGTCAAGCAGAGCGTGCTAACCAGGAAATTTTGAGAGGGATCAAACCCCGGCTTATGGTTCCTTTGGAGCGCACGCCGGGATGTTGGGTGGAGGAGTTACCTTCAGTTCTTTGGAGCATAAGAACCACCCCCAACAGGTCAACAGGCTATACACCTTTCTTCATGGTTTATGGCGCAGAAGCTGTTCTCCCCAGTGATATTCGTCATGACTCGCCCAGAGTGATGGCTTACGTGGAAGCTGATAATGAGACGACACGTCAGGATGCTTTGGATGCTTTAGACGAAGAACGGGATCTTGCAGCAGCACGGTCCGCGATTTACCAGCAACACCTGCATCGCTATCATAGCCGCAGGGTCAAGACCCGGACGTTCCAAGAAGGTGACTTAGTACTCCGTTTGATTCAAGACCAGTCAGATATGCATAAGTTGTCACCTCCTTGGGAAGGACCATTTGTTATCAGCAAAAATCTCAACAATGGTTCCTACTATCTCATTGATATACGGGAGGGCGACAAGTCACGCACTTCTGGTGAAGAAACTACAAGGCCGTGGAATATTGCTCACCTTCGGCCATACTATACTTGAGCCACCGGTCCGGCTCTCATCAATGTACATACATCTGTCATTGTATATACCATGTTTTATGATATAATAAAGTTGGCATCCCCATAATTCGGTGCCTCTACCGTTTTCCTGCACTAAAGTCTCGTGCAAAGAATTGATTCTTCATCAGGTCACTTGGGGGCTTCCAACCCACTGGGTTTAGCTTTCATACCCTCTTGGCCAGACTTTATATGCCATGTTCGAGTTAAACCTGCATGTTTGCAACTTGCTACTCCACCGTGTGACCCGCCAAACTCTTGACAGTCAATCTTGCTCAGAGACCCTGAACTTGAAAAGTCAATCTCGCAATAAGACCCTAAACTTGTCAAGGTTTAAACGGCGGCTTTTGTCACGCGAGAGCCGGCTTACAGTGAGCTAGGATAAACTCGCCTTGTCTGCTGTAGTCTCTCCGCTATGTGGCCTGTTCGTACTCTTAGCAATGTCAATCTTTTGAAGACCCTGAACTTGCTAAGGTTTAAACGACGGATTTATGTCACGTGAGAGCCGGCTTACGAGGTTTCAGGCTTTTATGCCTAGCTTCTTTGGAGGCAATACAAAAAAAATTCTTAAAAAAATAAGGGCTATCTTGTCTTGTTGTGCCTTTAAAGCCGGCTCATAAGGCAAGAGATATGCACATGTATATTCTATTGCTTGTTTTTTGCAGGTATTTTTCATGATAAGATTCTAAGTTTTTTGGGTAACCCCGGCTTAGCATTGCTCATGGAATATAACCCGCCGGGCGAGTCAATACAGTCAGATGATTATATCAAGACATTTTTGTTAAGTCGTCGGCGTATGGGCTGAAAGAAGTTTAAAAAGTGCACAAAGGCACAAGAGCAGGCGATCAAGTATTTGCTATTACAAGGCCTCACAGGGCCCAAAATATGTTGTTCAAGTTTTTTCACAAGTTAGAACTCGGCGGATCAGTTTCGCCCGGGTTAGCACCTTTGAAGACCAGTTCTTCACCTAGCTCGTCAACGGGTCATCATGCGCCGGGTCTTCGGGCTCCTGGATCTGAAGGTTGTCCACATCCCAGTTGCAGTTGAGTAGAGCTTCAAATTGAGCTTCATCATTCAAGATGGGAGACGGGTCAACGTCAGGGGCAAAGATATGCTTACGCCGTCGAGGGGTCAGATCCTTCGGCTCAAAAGTAGGCACCCATACTCGAGTGTTGTTGTCGTCATAAGCCACCTGGTATGTCGCCAGGTCAGTTTCTGCGGCTAACCGGCTGGCCAACACTCGAGACTCTCGGTGGCAACGGGCATAGTCATCTTGAGTGAATTCTGACCCGTCGTCCTTAAGTTGCGGGAAGCCGCCCATCATCTCTTCCGGGTGAAGCTCCGGTGCATATGCCAGCGCCCGGCTCAAAGCAGAAATTGCACCCTTGCGGGCGGCTGATCTTTTTATTTCCTCAAAGTGCCTGGGAACAGTGGAGAGATAATTCAACACGTCCTTGATCAGTTTTGGCACACCTTTCTCACCAAAGACTGCCCTGATGGTAAAGAGGCTTCCGGCGTATAGTTGTTCAGTGAAGGCGTATAAGGCCTTCATCTTCAACAAACTATTGTCTGGAAGTTGGCGAGTTCGTTGGCCTGCAAAACAGATTGAAGTTATAAGCGGCCGGGCAAGTCTCCATAGGATCATAATTGCAAGTATAGTCAGCAATACTTACCGAAGACGGCTTCGGTCATCCGGTTTATGTGCCGCTTTAGGCTGGTCAGCTCTTCAGCCACCGTTTTCAGACGTCCCTCTGCGTCTTCTGCACGCTTGGTCAGGGCGGCTTGGCTCGTTTCAGCAGACTTTTTGAATGTCTCGAGCTCGGTCTTGATTTTCTCCAGCTCGGTCAAAGCGATCTGCCACTTTGCACTAGCTTCCGCTCGGCCTTCTTGTTGTAGTGCCAGACTCTTCTTAAGGTCGGACACATTAGACTCAACAACATTTAAAGATTCCTGCACAAGACAAGTCATAACAAGGCAAGATTATCAGTTTTAAGCCGCCATCCGACTCATACTGGTATTTAAAAGTTTGGCAGAGAATCATTACAAGTCCTAAGCAGATTGCAAGCAATATACTTGACACTTGGGGGCTAATGTGTATCAGTTCTTTCATATGTTTACAATACAAGTAAGACCCGGATCATCTTCATGAAAATAAGCCGGCCCTTGGGGGCTACACCTTGCTCTTAAAAGTCTAGGATCAGGTCTACAAAAAGTCCCGATTCATTATTGGTATAATGACCCGGCCCTTGGGGGCTACATTTGGCATTTTTGTATCTATTAAGGCAAAAAGTCCCGGCTCATTATTAGTATAAGGACCCGGCCCTTGGGGGGTACAGCATTGGTCTATTCAAGTCTGCATATTATTGAAGACCCGGCTTATTTTCGAGAATATAAGCCGGCCCTTGGGGGCTACGTAAGGTATACAGAGAGCAGAGAAGTGGAATACCTCATATTTTTTCTTCATCATGTCTACCAGTCTGGCTTCCATGTCCCGGCTGGCGGCCAGGCGGCTCAAATAGCCCGAGTGCAATTCGTCAGCGGTCAGCTTCTCCAAGTTTGGAAGTCAAGTTTGTTTTTATCCTTCTCAGGAGAAGGTGTCTCAGCCTTGTTGATATGCTTGGTTAGCACGTTGGAGGGAGCCGGAGCAGCATAGGCTGAGCCGGTAATGGTGACTTCTTCTTCTTGAGCCGGCACCTCTTGAGTTGGTGGCAAGGGGTTGGGCGGCTTAGGGTCCATCTCCAGAGAAGCTTCAGCGATTACAACGTCAGCATCCACCAGCTCGTTGGGCTCGGGAGTATTGTCATGAGCACCCTGGCCAGCATCGGATGGCTCCACTTGAGTTTCAGGAGCGTCAAGCTTTGGATCTTCCGGCTCTGAGGCATCCGGACGGGAAGATGACCCACTCAGTTTCCTTTTCTTGGCCTGGGCCCTGCAAAACACAAACTTCATGGTTAGTTATATGCAAAGACAGTGTGGTAATATGCAGGGAAAGGATATAAGAAAGTTACCCCGGGTTGATGACAAGGGGAGGCAGCTTGGAGGCGGTTGAGTCGCCAGACGAAGGAGGAGTTTCCTGATACAATTAGAAGAAGTAGTATGAGTAAGTGACAACACAAGAGTAATATGCAGCGGTACAGATATAAGCCGGAAGTACCTCGTTGCCACGTTTTCGGCGAGCTGGAGTGTCAGGCAAGCCGGCCACCAGGTCTTCAGAGCCGCCGCTTCGGGTCTGACATCTGGCATCATGTTGTTGTTTCTTCAAAAGAAAGTCGGGGTCCAAGTGAGCAAGAGGATGTGAAAACTTAACTTTCCGGATGACCCGCCGGATTCTCTCTGTTGGTAGAGGTTCTGAGTCAGAGGAGATGATAGTTACCTCTGCAGCCCCGGCTTCACTGGCCTCCGCCTCTTCCTAAGAAGAGTCAGCGTCAATAAGTTGCATAAAAAGATGACCAAGGGAATCAAGTTCTACCTCTGAGTTGTCCAGACCAAATAGTTCTTCGGTTGTTTGTTTCTTTCTACGAGCCGGAGCTTTAGCCTTGGTTGCCTTGTTTGCTTTGCTTTTCTTTTTGGAGGTAATGGTTAACCTCTTGTTCCAGAAGGAAGAGCCGGCCTACATATGATATGTGTGTTGGCAGAAAGGTCAAAATACAATACATGAAATACAACATTTAAAGAATGAGTGAGGATTAGAATGAAAAGATTCACCTCTGGAGCCGGGTTAAGTGCATAAAAGGTACTTAACCCCGTCTTGTTGCGGGCTGCTTGAGGCTCTCCCAGCAGAGATTTGACAATGGCATTGAGATCCTGGTCTACCAAGGGAGTCTGGTTGAAGCGTTGAGGATCGTTCACCTCGCCAGTATACTGACACATTAAGGCATCACGGAAGCTCAGCGGCAGAATCCTCCAGGAGACCCAGCAGCTGGTCAGATCAATGCCTGTTAACCCATTGGCTTACAGGGCTCTTATTTTTGAAAAGGTTGGACCGTATTGGATGCGCTCTGCGGCAGACATCCGGTCTGGGAGCTCGGTGTCGGTGCTAAGCTGGTAAGGACGATAACCCGGCAGTGGTTTCTCTCCTTCTGGGGAAGTGTCTTTCCAATAAAACCAGGTTTTGTTCCAATCTTTTGGATGACTCGGCAGAACTGCTGCTGGAAAGAGTACATCCCCCCATCTCTGAAGAGTAACACCTCCAAGCTCAAGACTCGGTCCATCCGCCATTTCTGTTTGGCGGTTGACGTAGAAATATTCCTTGAAGAGGTCAACAGACGGCTCTTCTTGAAGATAAGCTTCACATAGAGTTTGGAACTGGCACAGATTGGTGACAGAATTGGGGCCAATGTCTTGAGGGTGCAGTTTGTACAAGTGTAAGGCATCCCGAAAAGATTTAGACCCAGGCAGTGAGAAGCCACGAAGAAGATGGTCTGTGAACACAATGACTTCCCCATCCTCGGGCTTGGGAGTGGTTTCATTGCCCGGAACCCGCCAGTGGATAACATCCTGAGCCGGCAAAACTCCCATGGTGACAAAATCCTTGAGTGATTCTTCCATGGCGAGATAAAAAGATAAATATTTCCTAAACCTAAAAGCATGTGGAAGAACAGGCAGTTCCTATGCGGATTACAGTGAGCAGATAATCGATAATGAGCATGGCCTGTTTACTAAGCAGGTGGTTGCATGGTTCGGCTAAACACTATAAAGCCTAAAGAAGTGTTTTTTCTCTGATCTACGAAGAATGCTCCGATGAGCAGTGATGAACATGAAGAAAACCCAATGAACTCGGGGGAAGCCTGAAGAACTAATGCAGATCTATAGAAGGGGCAAAGATGGAACCTGGGAGATGCAGATGGAGCGGGCGAACACGGGAGTGTTTTGTACGCGATCAGGGTGATGCAGCGGCCTGAGTTGGAGACGATGGCCAGGTCCGGACGGCACGAAGGAGTATCGGCGGCGCGGGCGTCTGGAGGAAGAAGAAGAAGGCAGCGGCGAGGAAAGTGAAAATGATGGGACCTCCCGCGCCTATTTATAAGGGGGTGATGGAATAGAAATAGTCCGGTGCGGGAATCGAGGAGACACGAGGACGATTGACCAAGAAAGTGCCTCGATTCTAGGGCTGGTCATATTAATGAAAAAGATCCGTTGTGACGTCACGGGAATCTTTTTGATTTTCCTGAGATGATGTCATGGCGGGTCATGAAGATTGATCAGAGACGACGTCACCCATTTTCAGATATGGCGAGTTATGAAGATTTATCAAAGAATGCAAGATTCACCAACCGGAAGACTTGAAGATTGACATGAACCGGTTCAAATCAATCTGGGGCCTAATGTTGGGGATATAACCCCATGGTGAGACCCGCCCAGGTGGGGCCGGGTCATGAGGTCGGCGGCTCAACGGTAAGATTTGGAAGAAGCTTGCCCAATGGGCCTGGAGGCCCAGAGCCAGAAGACAATGGGTAACCTGATACGTCTCCAACGTATCTATAATTTATGAAGTATTCATGCCATGTTTACAATAATTTTATATGATTTTGGTATGATTTTATTAGAACTAACCCGGACTGACGCTGTTTTCAGCAGAACTACCATGGTGTCGTTTTTTGTGCAGAAATAAAAGTTCTCGGAATGGGCTGAAAATTTCTGGAGAATATTTTTGGAAAATATAAAAAATACTGGAGCAAAAAGATACTGGAGAGGAGTCCCGAGGCAGCCACAAGCCTAGGGGGCGCCCCCCCTAGGGCGCGCCCCCTGGCTTGTGGGCCCCTCGGGAGTCCCCTTGACGTGAGACCGACGCCCAAAATTCCTATAAATACCAAAACCCCCAGAAAGAAAACTAGATCGGGAGTTCCGCCGCCGCAAGCCTCTGTAGCCACGAAAAACCAATTGGGAGCCCGTTCCGGCACCCTGCCGGAGGGGGAAACCATCACCGGAGGCCATCTTAATCATCCCGGCGGTCTCCATGACGAGGAGGGAGTAGTTCACCCTCGGGGCTGAGGGTATGTACCAGTAGCTATGTATTTGATCTCTCTCTCTCTCTCTCGTGTTCTTCAGATGGCACGATCTTGATGTACCGCGAGCTTTATTAATATAGATGAATCATATGGAGTTTTCCCCTCTCTATCTTCTTGTGATGAATTGAGTTTTCCCTTTGAAGTTTTCTTATCCGATTGAGTCTTTAAAGGATTTGAGAACACTTGATGTATGTCTTGCGATGGGATATCCATGGTGACAATGGGATGTTGTATTGATCCACTTGATGTATGTTTTGGTGATCAACTTGCGGGTTCCGTGACCTAGGGAATCTATGCATAGGGGTTGGCACACGTTTTCGTCTTGACTCTTCGATAGAAACTTTGGGGCACTCTTTGAAGTTCTTTGTGTTGGATTGAACATGATGAATCTGAAATTGTGTGATGTATATCGTATAATCAAGCCCATGGGTACTCGTGGTGACATTGGAGTATCTAGGTGACATTAGGGTTTTGGTTGATGTGTATCTTAAGGTGTTATTTTAGTACGAACTCTAGGGCTGTTCGTGACACTTATAGGGATAGCTCATAAGATTCATCGGAAAAGATAACTTTGAGGTGGTTTCGTACCCTACAATAATTTCTTCGTTTGTTCTCCGCTATTTGTGACTTTGGAGTGAACTCTTTGTCGCACGTGAGGGATTTACATATGATTCAACTATGTCAGTATTGTTGAGAGAACTTGCACTAGTGAAAGTATGAACCCTAGGCCTTTTTTTCTATGCATTGCAATACAGTTTTTGCTCAGTTTTATCATTAGTTACCTTGCTGTTTTTATATTTTCAGATTACAAAAACCTATATCTACCATCCATATTACACTTGTATCACCATCTCTTTGTCGAACTAGTGCACCTATACAATTTACCATTGTATTGGGTGTGTTGGGGACACAAGAGACTCTTTGTTATTTGGTTGCAGGGTTGTTTGAAAGAGACCATCTTCATCCTACGCCTCCCACGGATTGATAAACCTTAGGTCATCCACTTGAGGGAAATTTGCTACTGTCCTACAAAACTCTGCGCTTGGAGGCCCAACACGAGTCTACAAGAAGAAGGTTGCGTAGTAGACATCATGACCCAGTGGCGTAAGCCGCCGGTGGCGGCTTGCCAGATAAGGTAAGGGTAGTTAGAGGCAACGTCGGTTATTAAGTATG
The DNA here is from genome assembly GCA_039707655.1 of Elymus sibiricus. NCBI lineage: Eukaryota > Viridiplantae > Streptophyta > Magnoliopsida > Poales > Poaceae > Elymus > Elymus sibiricus. The sequence goes on along the minus strand of CM077671.1, from coordinate 413,373,875 downwards.
ACCCGGCCCGGACAACTTGTAAGCCCAGGGCCTCGACCTGTGTATATAAAGGCGGGTTACCTGGGCGGCTTAGGCCACGACACCTTTGATCGAGTACTAGGTCAAGCGAATCCGCTCCCTTGTAATCGATACACAATCAATACATCTCAAAGCAGGACGTAGGCTATTACCTCCTTCGAGAGGGGCCGAACCTGGGTAAACTTTTGTCTTTCGTCCCAACCAACCCCTTCGAGTTAACCGCCGTAGCGATGGCCTCACACCTAAGTCTTGGCAATAGGACATCTACCGTGACAAAACCACGACAACCCCGTCGGCCTCTGGAAGGCTGAAGAGCACCTTTTCGGTCAACAGGAGGCCGAAGAGGTGTCGGGGGTCAGGGTCAGTGGCGCCGGGGTGTCGTGCCGGGGTGTCGGGCAGGGGGCTCACCGGAGGGGCGTCGCCGGGGGTGTCGTGCCGGGGGTGTCGTGCAGGGGGCTCACCGAAGGGGCGTCGCCGGGGTGTCGTGTCGAGGTGTCGGGCCGGGGTGTCGGGGTGTCGTGTCGGGGTGTCGGGGTGACGTGTCGGGATGTCGGGGTGTCGTGTCGGGGCATCGTGTCGGGGTGTCGTGTTGGGGTGTCTGGGTGTTGTTTTCTTCTTCTTCCTCTTCTTCTTTTTTTCCTCATCTTCCTTTTCTTCTTCTTCTTCTTTTTTCTTCCTTTTCTTCTTCTACTTCTTCTTCTTCTTCTTTTTTTCTTCTTCTCTTCTTCTTCTTCTTCTTCTTCTTCTTCTTCTTCTTCTTCTTCTTCTTCTTCTTCTTCTTCTTCTTCTCCTCCTCCTCCTCCTCCTCCTCCTCCTCTTCTTCTCCTCCTCCTCCTCCTCCTCCTCCTCCTCCTCCTCCTCTTCTTCTTCTTCTTCTTCCTCTTCTTCCATTTTTCCTTTATCCTCTTCTTCTACTTATTCTTTTTTTGCACTAACCTAATTAACCTAAACTAACAGTAACCTAATTAACACTCTAACCTAATTAACACTAACAGTAACCTAAACTAACAGTAACCTAAACTAATTAACAGATGCAATGAAATGAAAAAAAAGAAAAATAAGAGAGAAGATGAACTCACCGGAGGAGGGCCGGTGGAGGAGGGCCGGCGCGGGGAGGACGCCGCGGTGGTGGAGCCTGGCCGCGGGGAGGGGTGCTCGCCGCCGTGAGGGTGGGCTAGCCGCTGGGAGGGGGGGCGGTGGTGGAGAAGGGCCACGGGGTGGTGGACGAGGGCCGCGGTGGTGGGGGCTCGCCGCGGTGGTGCAGGCTCGCCGCGGTGGTGGTGGAGGGCCGCGGGGAGGGGCTCCCCGCGGTGGTGGAGCAGGGCCACGGGGAAGGGGGCTTGCCGCGGGGAGGGGCGGTGGTGGAGGAGGGCCGCGGGGAGGGAGGGCTCGCCGTGGGGAGGGCTGGCTCCGGCGCCGCCACTGAGGTTTGCGGTAGAGAGAGTGAGAGATGGGGAGAAGGGGAGAGAGAGAGGGGTGAGGTGGGGGCCGGGGCACGGCCGTTAGCCGTTAGGTCGCCATCCTCTTTGCCGTCTACTAGCGGACGGCAAAGAGGCAAAAGGCGGACGGCAAAGAGCCGCGGACGGCATTCACGCCGTCCGGTTGACCCGCGGTCTAGTGGGGGCCCATCGTGCTCTTTGCCGTCTGCTTTTGGGCGCTTTGCCGTCCGCTGGCAGACGGCAAAGTATGCACTGATGGCAAAGAGTTCCTTTGCCATCAGCTCATACTTTGCCGTCCGTTTTCTGTAAGCTGACGGCAAAGACTTTCTTTGCCATCAGCCAGCAGACGGCAAAGAACTGGCAGATGGCAAATCCTCAGATTCCAGTAGTGTGGAATAGAGTATGGTGGTAGATATCAAAGAGGTAGGAAGTGGAGAAGATAGTCTCACATCAACTAGGTGTACCAACAGGCTATGGAGATGCCCATCGACAGATGTTAATGCGAGGAGTAGGGATTGCCATGCAAATGATGCACTAGAGCTATAAGTGTATGAAAGCTCAAATGAAGCTAAGTGGGGCATGCATCCAACTTGCTTGCTCATGAAGACCTCGGGCATTTGAGGAAGCCCGTCATAGGAATATACAAGCCAAGTTTGGAATAATGAATAGGTAATTCCTACTAGCATATGAAAGTGATATATCATGAGACTCTCTACATGAGGAACATGGTGCCACTTTGAGGCACAAGTGTGGTAAAGGATAGTAGCAAAGTCCCTTCTCTCATTTTCTCTCATTTTTTCTTTGAATGGATGGTGGGCTAATTTGGCCTCCCCCTTCTCTTTATTTTCGTCCGAAGTCTCATCTCGACTTATGGGAGAATCATCGTCTCCATCATTCTTTCCTCACTGGGACAATGCTCTAACCATGATGATCATCACACTTTTATTTACTTACAACTCAACATGCAGAATTGATATGAAGATATGACTCTATATGAATGCCTCTGACAGTGTACCAGGATGTGCAATGATCTTGCGTGACATGTATCAAAAACATGATGAAGGTGGCTTTGCCACAAATACTATGTCATCTCTATATGATCATGCAAAGCAATATGACGATGAACGAACTAGTCATGTGAAGTGACGATGGAATTTGCATGGCAATATATCTCAGAATGGCTATGGAAATGCCATGATAGGTAGGTATGGTGGCTGTTTTGAGGAAGATATAATAAGGCTTATCTGCAACAGAGTGTATCATGTCACCGGGTTTGGATGCACCGGCGAAAGTTGCACCGATCCTCGAGGTGAGAACGGGCTATGCACAGTACCGAAGAGGCTAGCAAATTATGAAAAGGTGAGATTGCGTATGTCCATGGTTTCACATTAGTCATAAAGAACTCATTCACTTATTGCAAAGTTTTATTAGTTTATCATAAATCAAAGTACTAATCGCATGCCCCGAGGGAAGAGGTTGGTAGGAGTTAACCATCGTGCGCTTCCGACCCAAAACAACACTAGGATTTCAACGAGGAATAGAAATGCTCACACATCATCACCATGCCTCTTTAATTTTTAGATGAACAAAAAGGTTAACCCCTCTTAATATCGACACTTCTACGGTTTAACAATTATGAACTCACACCTATTTCACATTACTACATCAATATCATTAACCCACAATTTCTTTATATGTGCTACATGATGGTTTTGATTATCACTCTTTGAATACCTAATATTTTTGGACTAGTCTGTATGACCCATGCAAATTACCGTCACTATTTATTAACTGTCAAACAAATATAAGTGAAGAACGAGAGTGAAATCATTTCTTTAAAATCTACACGCCTCCGTGGTCAAAAATATATAAGTGAAGTACTAGAGCAACTGCTATGCTCAAAAGATATAAGTGAAGCACATAGAGTATTCGAATAAATTATGATGAAGGTGTGTATCTCTTAAATAGGTGTGTCCAGCAAACAATGATTGTGGCAAACTGAAAGTAAAAGCAAACTAAAGCAAACGACGCTCCAAGCAAAACTCATATCATGTGACGAATAAAAATATAGCTTCAAGTGACATACCGATGGATTTGAGACGAAAGAGGGGATGCCTTTCGGGGAATCCCCAAGCTTAGACGCTTGAGTATCCTTTAAAATATTACCTTGGTGTGCCTTGTGCATCCCCAAGCTTAGGCTCTTGCTACTCCTTATTCCTTTGTCCCCCGATCCTAGGGTCTCTACAGATTCATACAGACTGTTATGTTTTAGACAGATTCTGTTTTTGCTTGCATAGTTGCTTATTTTGATTAAACTATGGATTGTATCGGGGGATATAAGCCATCGAGAAGTTAGAATACAGTAACTATCATTTATGAAATTTTAATCAGTTTACAACAGTACTTAAAGTGTCCAATATGTTTCTTATACTAATGGATCTCACGAGGTTTTGTTGAGTTTTGTGTGATTGAAGTTTTCAAGTTTTGGGTGTTATCTTGACGCGGCACCTGTCTAAAACTAAAAACATTAAAACTAAAAATAAAAACAAGGAGGCGCGCTGCCCCTAGGCGTCCTCGTCGTCGTCCACCGATGGCTGCACCGCCGCTGCCTGCGCTTCGGCACGGCGCTCCTCCTCCTCTGCCTCGGCGTCCTTCTCCAAGTCCTCGAGCCGCTGACCCTCGCGACGCTCCGCCCGCAGGTGCCGCTGTCGCCAGAACTCCAGGTAGTCCCGCTCCTGCTTCGGCGTCGCCAGCATCCATATGGGTGGCGCGCTCACCCACTCCTGCACCACCCCCTCCCAGACGTACTCGTGGGGAATGCGGGCGGTCGGTGCATGCTCGAGCCTGGCAGGGGACGGCGGGGCCAGCGGCGGCATGACGCAGTCGCCAGCAGCGGAGAGCGCAATGGCCTCCGCCATCCGCGCCTGGTAAGCCGCCTCCTCCTCCTCCTCCTTGCGCCACTTTTCCTCCTCGCTTTCGCGGAGGACAGCTGCCAGCGCCAGCGCCTCCTGGTATGCGGCCTCTGCCTCCTGGTCCTCATCGTGCACGATAAGGGGCGGCGGGGTGCCAGCCCGCACGTCGCGGACACCAAGCCGGCGCTGCTCCTCGTGCTCAACCGCAAACCAGACCTCCCAATTGGGAGAGTCTGCAGCATAGGCCGGATTGAGCCGCTGCTCGGGCGTGAGCTGCTGCAGCCTGCGCCTCACCTCCTCCGCATGCGCCCGCGCCGACCGTGGAACCGCAGGCACTGGGATCCTCTCCGGATCCAAGTGCCAGTAGTGTGGCACGATCACGTCGGGGTAGGGGAGAGGGATGGTGTGCTCCCAGTGCCACCTCGCCTGGTGCACTGGGACGCTAATCCGCTGCCGAGGCGGACGGGAAGAGGACGGCGGGGGTAGCGCGCGCCAATGGACGGCGGGGGCCTTGCCCTTCTTCTTGCCGGAGCTCAAGCCGGCCCCTGAGAAGATGCCCATGGTGGCTACTGGCTAGGGTTTGGTTTTGTCACCGGCGGGCTAGGGTTTGTATCCTACCGGGGGTGGAGGGGGAAGGCGCGGCTCTGGAAGGATGGAAGGTACTGTGGACTGGCCGGTTTCTATTTAAAGAAGGACGACGACCCGAACATGGGTGGCTGACGACCGGGGCCCGCCGCACGTGCGCATTTACTTTTGGCTGTGGGGGTAGTTGGAAGGCTGACACGCATCCCCGAGGCGGATGAGGAGAAAGCACGTGCACGTCTGTTCGGCGTCCGTGTGGCCGGAAATGGGGCGGGACGGACTCACTCGTCAGGTCCAACGGGCGACGCAGTCCAGCGCGGCCCCACTCGTCAGAGTTAACGGTCAAACCATTGACCCGACGGCATCCTCTGTTGTGACCTTTGGTGAGGGTTTTGGGCTAGGGAGTGGGGAAAAGTGATCAAAACTTAAGGACGTGGGGATGAATGAGCACAGCTAAGGAACTAGGGGCGCAGATGTAAAAAACCCTTAAAGTTTTGACCTCTCCAAACCCACATTTTGCAGTTTTAGCATCAAAATCATCACCCTCCAAGCAAACGGGATGCTCCTCTACTAAAGTTGACTAATCTCCAGTCCCTTTATCATTTATATTCAGAGAGTTAAATAAAGATTCAATAGGAGAAACACCAATCATTTTAAGATCTTCATCATGATTCCGGTAAAAACCGGGTGGAAGAGCTTTTTCTAAGAATTCCCGCTTAGCTCTCAACTTAGCGGTCCTCTCCTTACTTTCATTAATAGATATTTGGATAGATTTAATGGCATCATTGAAATCATGCTTGGGTGGCAAAGCTTTATTTTTAAGAGTTTCCACATCAAGAGCAATTATATCCATGTTTTTAGCCAAAGTGTCAACTACATGCAATTTTTCTTCTACCATTGTGTTGAAAACCTTTTGAGAATTAATAAATTCTTTAATTGTGTTCTCGAGATCAGAGGGCATCCTATTAGCATTTGTAGAAGAATTTCCATAAGAATTACCATAAGAGTTTCCATAGTTGTTAGAGGAATTACAGGGATACGGCCTAGAATTGAAATTTCCTCTATAAGCATTGTTATTGAAATTATTTTGCGAGACAAAGTTCACATCAATAGCATCATTATTTTTCTCAATCAAAGTAGAAAAGGGAACATCATTGGCATCAACATGAGCATTTTTACTAGCAACCATATTCATAAGAGCATCCACTTTTTCATAGCGATTTCTTCAACATAATTTACCTTCTTACCGGTTGGAGCCCTTTCGGTATGCCATTGAGAATAATTTGTCATGATGTTGTCCAAAAGTTTTGTGGCCTCTCCTAAGGTCACATCCATAAAGGTACCACCTGCATCAGAATCTAGAAGATTTCTAGACACAAAGTTTAGTCCAGCATAGAAGTTTTGGATAATCATCCACATATTTAAACCGTGAGTTGGACAATTCCTTATCATTAATTTCATTCTCTCCCAAGCTTGTGCAACATGCTCTTGATCTTTCTGTTTAAAATTCATTATTTGATTTCTAAGGGAGATGATCATAGCAGGAGGAAAATACTTGGCAATAAAAGCATCTTTACACTTATCCCATGTTCCAATACTATTACGAGGTAAAGATGAAAATCAAGCTTTAGCTTTATCTCTTAGTGAAAAAGGAAATAATTTTAATTTCACAATATCATTATACATATCCTTTTTCTTTTTCTTATCACATAATTCAACAAAGGTATTAAGATGTGACGCGGGATCCTCATTAGGACTTCCCGAAATTGATCTTTCATGACAAGATTTAGCAATGCGACATTAATATCAAAAGCCTCCGCACTAGTGGCGGGTGGTATAGGTGTATTAATAAAATCTTTATTATTAGTATTTGAGAAGTCACACAACTTAGTAGTATTTTGAGACATGGTGACCGAGCAAGCAAAGTAACAAGCAAGACAAGTAAACTAGCAAGCGAAGAAGTAAACTAGTAACTAGCAAAGGTAAATATTTTTGTATTTTTTATTTTTATATGACAAGCTAAATATAACAGCAAATAAAAAGAAGAACAAGTGAATGAAAATTTGTGTGAAGTTACTTGGTAGTTGATCATGATATTCCCCGGCAACGGCGCCAGAAATCCTTACTGATACGTGTGATCTGCGTTGGGTTTTCCATGAAGAGGAACGGGTAATTGCAGCACAAAGCGGATAAGTATTTCCCTCAGTTATGAAACCAAGGTTTATCGAACCAATAGGAATATCAATCCTCAACCGTCTCAGCGGCTGCACACAAATGAACAAACGACTTGCACCCAACGCGGGCAGGAGGGTTGTCAATCCCCTTGATCTCGTTATTTGCAAGTAAATGAGTTGTGCAGATAATTGTTGATAAATATAAATTGCAAAATAAATAAAAAGTAAATAAAGGCAGCAAGGTAAATATAGCGTTTGTGAATATATAAGTGAATAGACCCGGGGACCATAGTGTTCCCTAGCGACATCTCTCATGTAGGCAGCATACGGTCGGTAAACAAATTACTATTGGGCAATTGATAGAAAAGCGGATAGTTATGCGCTGTTCACGGCAATGATCATGTATATATAGGCATCACGTCCATAAGAAAATAGGCCGACTCCTGCCTGCACCTATTACTATTACCCACTCATCGACTGCTATCCAGCATGCATCTAGAGTATTAAGTAAAACAGAGTAATGCTTGGAGAACGATGACATGATGTAGACAAAGTAAATTCAAACAATATGAATGAACCCCATCGTTTTATCCTTAGTAGCAACAACACAAAGACGCATCTTGTCCCCTACTTTGTCACATGGATATAGAAATTCGCCAGGTTGAACCTACCACAACGCACCACTCTTACCGAGGAAATATCAATCTACTTGGCCAAAGCATATCAATAGATCGGAGAGCATTATGAAGCTATAATGATCATGCACATAAGAGATAATATAATTCAGAGGGCATTTCAAATACTTTTCATGAATAATCTGAACATAAACCCACAATTCATTGGATCCCAACAAACACACCGCACAATAGGATTACATCGGATAGATGAAAGCGAAGATGCGATGACCATTGTATTGAAGATCATAAGAGAGGGAGAGAGATTGCCATCTAGGTACTAGCTATGGAGCCGTAGGTCTATGGTGAACTACTGACACATCATCATGAGGGCAGGAAGGTTGATGAAGAGGCCCTCCATGATCTATCCCCCCTTCGGCAGGGTGCCGGAACGGAGCTCCAGATGGCCTCGCGATGGAACAAAGACTTGTGGCGGCGAAAAAAGGGTTTCGGGACTGCCTCTAGGTTTTTCAGCATATTAGAGAATTTATAGGCCGAAGAGGGACGTCAGGAGCTGCCCGAGGGGGACACCACATATCAGAGCGCCCCCCCCAGGGCGTGCCCTGATGTGTGGTGGGGCCCTCGTGCGCCTCCCGGCTTCCTTCCGCAGCTTCTAGGTCTTCATATAGTCCATAAAAAACCATCAAAAAGTTTCGTGGCAATTGGACTTCGTTTGGTACAGTAAACCTGCAAAGGCAAAAACACACAGAAAACAGCAACTAGCACTGGGCACTGGGTCAATAGGTTAGTGCTCAAAAATATTATAAATTGGTAAATAATGACCCAAAAAGTATCCTAGAATGATAATATATCAGCACGGGACAATCAAAAATACCATGCCCTATGCTTGTTGAAATCCTTTCTGGCTCCCTTTTCAATGTCCACCATATCAGTGCCAATCGGCCAATCAATTTGCAAATAGTTCCAGACTCTGACGTTGAAATTGCATTCAAAGAACAGGTGATTCATGTCTTCATGGTCTACAATAGGGCATAAAACACACTCTAGTCCATCATTTATTCTCCAGCGTCTACGCTGAATCATGTCCTTGGTGTTGATTCTGTCCATAATTACCAACCAAGCAAACATTTTGATGGACATGGTTCAGCGGCTCCTCCAAATCCAGCTCAGGATGGGATTTGCTAAAATTGGTTGGTGGACAAAAGTATAATATTTCTTGGATGTGTACTCAGCAACAATGCCATGCCTCCACATCCATTAGTCCTGGGCAGACCTGTTAACTTGCATGGAGTTCAGCATGGACATTAACTGTTCAAGTTCTTGAAATGCAAGCTCTGAGAGGGGCAAAGTGAACAGGTCCAATACATTCCCACAGTCTAGCACTTCACATAAAACTCCTTTATCAGCAACATAAGAGTATAATCTTGGGAACCTGGCTAATAGAGGAGTGCAATCATTTTGTAGCTCCCAGTGATCAGTCCAGAAAAGGACAGTGTCCCCAGCAGACACTATAACCTTAGTTACCGATCTGAACTTGCCCATGAGCTTAGAGACATCCCTCCACCAGAAAGAACCACAGAGAGAGGTGTCATGAGGGATTCTATTATAATAATATGTATCCCAAATCAAGTTAACCCATGGCACATCAACCCTGTTATAAAATTTGTTAAGGTGATTCAAAAGCAGAGCCTCATTTTGTAGACCTAGATTCAAGATTCCCAGTCCTCCCTTGTTCTTGGGTCTACAAAATAAGGGCCAAGCAGCCAAAGAGTGTCCTTTATCCTATCCATATTTTCTCCAAAGACACTTCCTCTGAATTCTTTCTAGTTGCTTGAGAATGCCAGGTGGTATGGATAAACTGCAAAGGAAATAAATTGGCAGGGAGGAGAGGACAGAGTTAATTAACTGCAACCTGCTCCCTTGGGCAAAAACCAACAGCTACCAGTGAGTCTCCTTTCCATGCAGTCCACCATAGGCATAAGATCCACTAGCTTAGGCCTGGTTGTCCCAACAGGTAACCCCAGGTAAATGGCATGGTATCAATCTGACATCCTAAGACTGCAGCTAGGGAAGAAGTTTCTTTCTCAGAAATATTAATTGGTATCATGGATGACTTATGGAAGTTGATCTCAAGCCCAGTGGCCCTTGAGAAAGAGCACAGTGTATCTTTCAGAGCAGATAATTGACTTCTCACAGCTGGCAAAAATAGCAGTGTATCATCATCATGTTGGACAATAGGAAAATCAGGATCATGGGTTGGAATAGGCAAACTGGGAGTTCCAAGTTGAAGCATATTGTTGACCATAGATTGCAAGAGATCAGTAGTCAGGACAAAGAGAAGAGGTGGAATAGGGTCACCCTACTTGACCCCACACTTGGCCTTAAAGTGTCTCCCGGGGACTCCATTGAGCAGTATGGAAGAGGTGCCAGATGCTAACAATTCCTTTATCCAGGAGATCCATTTTTCAGGGAAACCCTTGGCTCTCATGATTTGAATAATTGTCTCATGCCGAAGAGAGTCGAAGGCTTTTTCAAAGTCCAACTTCAGCAATATTATGGGCCTCTTGGATTGTTTGCACTAATGTATATACTTAAAAGCCCAGACCAATTAACCCTAAATGGTTCTGGTTTTACTAAAACCATAATTATTTTTATGAATACACCTCATGATTTCAATCTGAAATCGATTTTTATGACTCTATATGAATGCCTCTAGCAGTCATACTATAGTTTTTCATATTGAGTTGTAAGTAAATAAAAGTGTGATGATCATCATTATTTGGGCACTATCTCAGTGAGGAAAGAATGATGGAGACAATGATTCCCCCACAAGTCGGGATGAGACTCCGGACGAAAAATAAAAGAGAAAAAAAGAAAGAAAGAAAAGAAAGAAAGGAGAAAAAGAAAAAATGAGAGAAAAGAGAGAAGGGACAATGCTACTAACTCTTTTTCCACACTTGTGCCTCAAAGTGGCACCATGCTTATCATATAGAGAGTTTCTTGTTTTGTCACTTTCATATGCTAGTGGAATTTTTCATTATAGAACTTGGCTTGTATATTCCGATGACGGGCTTCCTCAAATGCCCGAGGTCTTCATGAGCAAGCAAGTTGGATGCACACCGACTTAGCTTCAGTTGAGCTTTCATACACTTATAGCTCTAGTGCATCCGTTGCATGGCAATCCCTACTCCTCGCATTGATATCTATTGATGGGCATCTCCATTGCCCGTTGTTACGCCTAGTTGATGCGAGACTTTCTTGTCCACTTTTACCCCTTTGAAACCTACCACCACATTCTATTCCACCTTTTTGCTATATCCATGGTTCACGCTCATATATTGCGCGAGTAATAAAAAGTTGAATCGCGTTAAAGAGTACGATCCAATTGCCTGACTTAACACCGTGGTTCTTTACATTTGTATTTATGTGGTGAAGACGGAGCCATGCCATGCTAACATGATAAAATGAATAGGGGGTGAACATTCTTTAAGGATCGTATATTTTGAAAATTGATGATTATGTTACTTATGTTTATAAATATTACAATGTTGTTGTTTATTAATTCATCGTTTCTCAATGATGATACCTGCAATAGATTACTTGTTGGGTAGCATGTCATATCAAAAATTCTGTTTTTATCATTTACCTACTCAAGGACGAGCAGGAATTAAGCTTGTGGATGCTGACACGTCTTCAACGTATCTATAATTTTTGATTGCTCCATGCTATAATATTATCATTCTAGGATACTTTCTGGACATTTATTTTCCAATTCATATTATTTTTGAGCACTAACCTATTAACCCAGTGCCTACTGTCAGTTGCTTTTTTCTGCGTGTTTTTGACTTTTCAGGTTTACCATACCAAACGAAGTCCAATTGCCATGATACCTTTTTATGATTTTTGTGGACCAAAAGAAGACCTAGAAGCTTCGAGAGAAGACCGGAGGCTGCACGAGAGAGGCAGCACACATCAGGGCGCACCCAGGAGGTGGTCGCGCCCTGTTGTGTGCTGGCCCCTCCTGGCGTCTCCCGACGTCCCTCTTTGGACTATAAATTCCAATATATCCCAAAAACCCTAGAGAGCCTCCCGAAATACTTTTTCCGTCGCCGCAAATCTCTGTTCCGCCGTGTGCCCATCTGGAGCCCTGTTTCGGTGCCCTGCTGGAGGGGGGATCGATCACGGTGGGTCTCTATATCAACCTTGCTGCTCCCATGGTGATGTGTGAGTAGTTCACCACAGACCTGCGGGTCCGTAGTTAGTACCTAGATAGCTATCTCTCTCTCGCTCTTGATCTTCAATACAAAGTTCACCGCATCTTCGCGGTGATCTATTAGATACAATCACTTTGTGCGGTGCGTTTGTTGGGATCCGTTGAATTGTGAGTTTATGTTCAGATTATTAATGAAAAAGATTTGAGTCTTCTCTGAATTCTATTATGATTCTTATTTACATGATTATTATAGCTTCGTAAATATCTTCGATCTATTGATTTGGTTTGGCCAACTAGATTGATCTATCTTCAGTGAGAGGGGTGCATTGTAGTGGGTTCAATCTTGCGGTGCTCTATATTCCAATGACAAAGTAGGGGACAAGACACTATTTGTATTGTTGCCACTAAGGATAAAACGGTGGGATACACGTACTTGTATTGTTGCCACATCATGTCATCGTTCTCCAAGCATTACTCTGTTTGTCATGAACTTAATACTTAGAGAGGCAAGTATAGAAGCGCTCTCGACGTGGAGTAACAGTAGTAGGTGCAGGCAGGAGTGGGCCTATTTGCTTATGGACGTGATGCCTATATATACATGATCATTGCCGTGAATATCACATAACTATGCGTTTTTCTATCAGTTGTCCAACATTAATTTGTTTACCCACTGTATGCCTACTACATGAGAGATGCCACTAGGGAAATCTATGGCCCCGGGTCTATCCACTTATATATTTACAAAAGCTTTCATTACCTTGTTGTCATTATTTATCTTTTATTTATTTTGTAATTTACAATTATCAACTATCATCTACACACTTCGTTTGTTTGCAAATAACGAGTCCAATGGGATTGACAATCCTCTTTCCCGCGTTGGGTGCAAGTGTTTGCTTCTTTGTGTGCAGTCGCTGAAGACGGGGGTTACGTGCTACTACTATTAGTCCGATAACCTTGGTTCTCACTGAGGGAAATATTTATCTATATTGTGCTGCATCACCCACTCCTCTTCGCGGAAAACCCAACTTAGATCACAAGTATCAGCGCTCTCCACCGTGGTCGAGCGAGCTCCCCAGTGCCCCCCCCCCCTCCCCCCCGCCCTTCTTCGGGGTCGCCCCGCCCTAATTCGGGCCGTCGGTGGCCTGCTTCGCCCTTCCCGTGGATGGCCTCGCCTCGACAGTGGAGGTCGAGGCGGTGGATGACCTCGCCTCGCCTCTCATGCGGCGACGGATTCCGGTGAGTTCTGGGTAGATTCAGGCCAGTTCCGTGGCGGCGCGTCTGCTCCGACGAGGTTTGACCGGTTTATGGGTTAAACTTTATACTGCCTTCGAAACTGTACGTATGAGGTTCTCGCGGATGGATTTTCAATGCCCTTCAAAAAGTTTAAGGGCCGAACGGGTTTTATGGATCTGCTAGGCGCTGTTTTTCGAACGAAACTGTAAAACACCTTTTTTTTTACAGGCTTGACCCCTTTTAAGGGAACTGCTAGAGATGCTCTTAGAGACAAAAAAACATACTTTTCTCTTTTATCTATGAAAGGGAGTGACCTAAAGGGAGCAACTAGATATAGTTACTTCTATGCCAACTGTTTGATAATACTATAATCGTCGAATAAATAGTCTTCTTATCCCTTTTGCATTTGCGTGAATCCTAAGGTTTGATTAAACGGCTCGGCGGATGAAACAATCTTGATGTAAAGGCGATCAACAACTGATTGACTGAGAAACTGTATTTTTAATTAAGTCCATTGAGATGGTCACTCCCTACGAAAGATGTCCACCATAGTCTTGTATGGTCTCCGACTTAAATATCAAAACAGTCGCATTTTCACGTATATCTCGTGGAACCTTGCCTATGCCCCAATTGCATCTCCAATACAGACCATCAAACGCCCGCAAATGTTTGGTTGATCCATCGGCATACTTTTAGCCATTCAAGGCACATCACCAAATCAGATCGGACCGGTCAGGCCATCTAAAATCATATAGACCGGCCTTAAATAAACGGAGCTATGTGGGATTCAGATATCCGCACGTCAGACCCTTACACCTCGGACCCACTCAAAAAGCCTTCTCAGGTCAGCTCTAAAACCCTTAGCATTGGTGGGTCGTCTGCCTATCCAGATTCATTAAGTTTTGACTAGTTGTCTGCCTACCCGCATTTACACTGTTTGATTGGCCATCTGCTTACCTGCATTCACGCTGGGGCGCGTCTTCCGAGAGGCATACTCTAGTCTCTAGCTGCCCGCACTGAATCTTCACCGCTCCGCCTGCCCAACCATTTAGATTCGGTTAGCCACACCCCACCCCTCTCAACCATTCTCCCAGTGTCTAAGCCCCTATCGCATCCACCGTCCATTGTCTCCTAGTTCAGTAGAGAACCATGTTGCAGAGCAATATCACGTATTACAAGATGTTGACGTTGGAGCGTCGTGTTGAAATCGCAGCGGAAGTCCATGCTGCGGACCTCTGGCGCCAGGACCTCATTCTAATGGGGCCAACCTCCAAGCTCTCTGGGGTCGAGCTCGAAGGAGGAGGAAGGGGGCCACATGGCCATGGTACAGGTCACGGAGGAGAAGGCGATTGTCGTCGATGCAACCTGGCTTCAGGATTCACCATGTTGCAGGAGGAGAAGCACTACAACCTGGCGCTCCTGAAGGAGCACTACATGGCGTTGGCCCAACTTGAGGCCGAGTGCATAGATGTAGCTGACGTCGCAACGCCATTTGTTACTAAACCAAACGTTGTCGACGTGAACGAGGCGTTCCTTGCTTTGTGTAGAGCATCCGCACGCTTCATTGCGAGGACGATGAGGCACTTGAGCAGCATGATGACAAGGCCAAAGAGGCACACGCCGGCGGCCAGAGGTTCATGTAAGCCTCCAACAACGACGAGGTCCACGGCTGCGGCGTCAGCTCATCAACCTCACTTTGATAGACAGGAGTAGAGTAGGATTTTAAGTTGCTTTTAGGGAATTTTTTTGCTGTGTAAAAACTAATATAAAATCGATGAAAAATCGGTGCACATGGTCTTTTTGGCGACACAGTTGCATGGCCGGCGCCGGGCCGGACATGTCCGCATCCGACATATTTGGTGTGGTCCATCTGATGATCCACGTTAGAGATATCCTAAAATACCCATGTTCGTTCGAAAATGAAACTCAAATCCTCACACGGTTCAATACTCTCGTCCCCCGCGTCGCTCCTCCAGGGGCGACACGGGCGGAAGCCCCAAATCGCCGCCGCCGGCCTCCCCTCCTCTCCGTCCTCCCTCCTCGCCACCGTCGGAGGACATGGCCGGGCGAAGCCCGTCGCATGGACGGCGGTGGCGGGGCTTCCCCATCTCGCGTCGGCGCGGGTGGCCCCCTGTGTGGGTGTGGCGGCCGTTCTTGCGGCGGCTACGGTGGCTGGTCTTGGCGCGCCGGCTGGCGGCGCGCCGGCTGGCGGCGTCCGGCGTGGATCCCGGGCTTCTCGGCCCGGATCTGGCGTGCGCTGCGGGCGGCAGCCCCGGGTGCTGCGTCTTCGGCCGCGGGGGAGTTGGTGCTGGCCCTCGGTGCTGGCTGCGGGGGCAGCGGTGCCGCGGCGTCTTAGGGGTGGCGGCTGCGCGTGGAGGCTGGGGGCGGCGGATGGGACGCCGGAGCGGCGGCCTCGGTCCGGGCTCCGGTGTGA
Source organism: Elymus sibiricus (assembly GCA_039707655.1). Taxonomy (NCBI): domain Eukaryota; kingdom Viridiplantae; phylum Streptophyta; class Magnoliopsida; order Poales; family Poaceae; genus Elymus; species Elymus sibiricus. The sequence continues at coordinate 413,358,235 of CM077671.1, read as the reverse complement.
CTCGGGCGTGGACGGCGTGCGTGCGCGCGGCGGCGCTCGGTTCCAGATGCGTGCATGGGGCGCGGTTTGGCGGCCGGGCGCGGCAGCGGCTGGCGCGCGGCGGGCGCGGCGACCAGCTGGACGTGGCTGCTGTGCTGCTCTGGAGCGCGAGGTGCGCTGCAGTTGGAGGAGTTGTTCGTCTGCGCTGCTGCTCTGTTTGTGCGGCTCCGGTCTGGATCTGGTGTGTGCTAGCTCTTCGATCTGGGTGCTGCACTTCGCGTTGCAGCTTTGGTGGCTGCGGTGGTGGTGGTCGCGGTGGTGCTGCGGTGGTGGACGGTGGCTACGGCCAGGGAGGTGGTGCGTGTGTCTAGTCATGGTGGATCGTGGGATCCTTGGCCGGAGTGAGGTCGGCCTCGGCAGGTGGTGGTCGATGGGCGGCGGTCGGTGGCTGCAGGTGGTCATCTCCGGGAGAAATCCTTGCTCCGGTCTTCTTCGGAGCCGGCGACGGCGGCGCCCGCGGGTGCCGTGATCTTTCTTGGAAGCGTCGCTGTGGAGGTGTGCTCCCCCTTCCCACGGCTTTGGCTCCGGAGGAAAACCTCAGATCCGCTGGATCGGGCGATGAAGGCGTCTTCGCGTCTTTCTCCTCCTTGGGGGCATCGTCTCGGAGCCGGCAACGACTGGGAGACCGATGGAAGGCGGCATCTTCGCCGTGGATGGGCGGCATCTTCGCTGCGTGGTTTGCTGAGGCGGGACGTTGGTTTCTGTTTGGCAACGATGATGGCGTCGCGACGAGCTTGGGTCGCGGCATGGGCTTCGGTAGTCGGTTCTTCCCGGCGTGTCCGAGGTGCTCTTCTAGGGCACGTTCGGCGCAAGTCCTGCATATTTCCCTTGCGATGCTCGTCGTCAAAGTTGGAGCTGTCGGTTGCTTGCGCGTGTGGCCATCTGTTGGCATGTGCCGCCATGGTTTCGGCAGCTGTTTGTGGGTTGGCTTCGACGATGGAGCTCTACGGTGAAGTCGGAGTCGCCCGTTCGAGGCAACCGGTGATGACGATGATGCTTGCGACTCCTCGGCGGATGTTTTTCTTCTTTGCAGCTTCGTGTCTCATGTCGGTGGCCAGGTTGGCCGGTGGTTCCCATGTCATATGGGTTGGGTTGTATCGGTTTTAGCCCGGTTTTCCGTTAATTAACCGGGCAATTCTCTTCTTCTTAATCAATGAAAATGGCAAGTCTTTTGCCTCGTTTCAAAAAAAAAAAAATCCTCACACAAACAGCAATCACCATAAAAATTTGAGGCGATCACAAACCAGTACAACTCGCATAGAGACATAGAGTAGCTGCCCATATCGTCGACGCAGGTCATCATGCGTTTACACGGCGCGCGGGCCCGTCGCCTACTGTAGCAGTCACCTCACAATACTAGCTGGCGTTGCCCTGGCCCATGGTCTGCGGAGTAGTTGCGGCCACTGTGCAGATGCGGTGCGCTCATCGATCGGTCCGCCCTCTCTCTCCGGCGACGTCTGACATCCATCCACGAGGCAGAGGGGCGAAGGACGCGGTCACGTGAGGCGACGACCCATCGGGTCGGAGCGGACGCGTACCTATGCTGTATGGCAGCCCCCGCGCGTCCTATCGGCGCTCGGCAGCGCGACGGCGTCCCATCGCGGTGCGCGCTCCCGGCGTACGTGACTACGTACCCGCGCGCATGCACGGCGCGCGCGCACTGGCCACCGGAGATCGATCGCTCTGTATGGCAACCGAGGCGGGCAAGCCTGCCCATGGGTGTGTCACTGGCACGGCAGCGGCAATGGTGGAGTAAATAGCAGCAGCAGAAGCCGCATGGCAGCATTGCTTGCGTTGGCTTGCCACTTGACCGGGAGCAGGGGGCGCTAGGCTCGCGGCCGGGGGAGCTATAGCTCCTGTTGGCGCGCGTCAGCGAGCCTAGCTTTTCGGGCGCGGCACCAGCCGCCGGTCGACACGTCCTCTAGGCGCCTGGCCCGGCCGGATCGCGGCCTCGGGCCTGCCTCCCCCTGGGTCGCGCACAGGCACAGCGCGCACGTACGGCGTCGATCTCACCCCACGCACACACGCACCGTCTCGGCCAGTACGGAGTACGTCGGCCTCGCCGGTGACTTGCGAGAATTTTTTAGCCCGCAGGCAGGACGCGAAGGGTGACGCTGACTACTCGTGCATGGGCGCGCGCGAGAAGGAAGGAAGGAAGGAACGTTTTGCGTGTGCGTGTGCGCCTGCCTCTGCCTGGCCGGTTGAGACCTAGCAAGCTAGCTGGTGTGGCAGTGGTGGTGTCTAGATATAGTAGCAGTACCCTAATTAAGCTAGTACGTAGCTAGGGCGAGGGAGAGAGCGAGAGGCGAGATCCAATCTGCACCGCACGAAAGGGAAAGGAAAAAGATTCTTGCCCTGCCCCGCCCGTCTTCCTCTTCTCGGCCAAGCTAGCTATAGCCCACCACCACTACCACAGGCGCCCCCAGGCACCACTGCAACCCTGCCCAGGCCCCCCAAAAAGAAATCTAGGACAAGCAAGGGAGCTGCTAGCTAGCCAGGCTTACTTAGCCTTGGTTGAGAGCGAGGAATCCAGCCAGATTTCATGCCATCCTATCGCTAGCTCGCCCCTAGCAGACACACCTCGTGCGTAGTGGTGCTGAATTTTCTCAGGTTCACGTTGCTGGTTGGGAGGTGAGGGAGGGAGAGAGGTTTGGGGGGAAAGAGATCAGAGGTCGGAGATGGGTCGCGGCAAGGTGGTGCTGCAGCGGATCGAGAACAAGATCAGCCGGCAGGTGACGTTCGCCAAGCGCCGCAACGGCCTGCTCAAGAAGGCCTACGAGCTCTCCCTCCTCTGCGACGCCGAGGTCGCGCTCATCCTCTTCTCCCACGCCGGCCGCCTCTACCAGTTCTCCTCCTCCTCCAAGTAATTTTTCCTTCCGATCTCCCCCACCCCCGTAGCCCGGTACCATGTCGATCCTTCCATTTCCTTTTCTCTTTCTGATTTGGCTCGTCGATCCTTTTGATTTGCTCTCCCCGTTGAAACAATTTGCCGCGCGCAATTGCCCTTACGTGACGTTCGATCTGAATTTGCTTGCATCTTTGGGCGTCCGTGCATGAACTTATGGGGCGCTGGGTCCGTACTTTCTTTTCCTCTTCTTTGCTGTTCTATTGGCCACTGTGTCAAAAGAAGCTAGCAAAAAACAAACAAAGGAAAAAGTGATGAGCTCACTCCCAGCAGCAGATCGATGGATATACGTATGTCATGCGTATGTTTGTCTCATTCACAGTCCAGGATTAAAAAAAAATGGGGTTTTGATCACCAAAAAAAAAACGACGTTTTTATTTGATGTGCGCCTTACCACACCTGTATTAAGGATGCATGTTTGCACATAATTAGAGCTTTGATTACCTGAGTTTAATTTCCACCAATCTGGCATACGCTTGCAGTGAAACTCATACGGGCACTAAATTGTTGTACAAATTATCTAGCACTGTATTATGGTTTGGGTAGTATGATGATCCACTTCTGAGAGTTAATTTTAATTATGTACTTTCACATACTTTTCTGCAGACCCAAGTTCAGTCTAATTTTTTTTCAAAACAAAAGTACAGCCTAATTTGACATTTAAGGTGAACCATTGAATTATGCTTGCTTAATATTATTTGTCAAAGAACTAAGAAAGGATATATACCGCTTTCAGTTAACTGAATTGCATTAATTTTGTAGTCAAAGTAACGAAATAATACTATTGAGCATAATGAAACAGTCAAGTGCTTTAATTCAACTGTGACCTTACATGATGTGACAGGACAAGTGCTGCATCATACTCCCTCCGTTCCATAATGTAGTGCGTCATCGGTTTTCGAGCTTGAACTTTGACCATGAATTTGACCAACGAGACCGATTTGCGGCGGGGGTAAAAACTATACCACTGAATTCGTATCGATGATACGAATTCAGTGGTATAGTTTTTACCCCCGCCGCAAATCGGTCTCGTTGGTCAAATTCATGGTCAAACTTAGATTTCGGGAAGCGCGGGCGCACTATATTGTGGAACGGAGGGAGTATGTACTACTTTGAGTACTAGGTACAAAAGAAGTGCTATTTGTACTTCCTTGGGGCAAAAGAAAACAAGTAAATCTAGCTAATGTTAGGTTCGAACCTACGTGATTATTTAAGCAGCTCTATAGAGTAGCATAACCTGATGATATCAGAACTTTATGTATGTTCGAGTCAAATATAGTTTGGTTATTAATCTGTCAAAATTATAAGGCCACTGAGTTTCCTAAAAAAGTTTATGAAACCACTGATACATGAAATGTGAAATCAGACCTAATAAAACTGCATGCTGGTACTTTGTAGGGCCAACCATGATTACTACTTGTCAATATCTATACAAACATGTCACTGGTGGCTACCTTAAAGTTTGTAGCAGTTTTGGCTGAATTACCTTTTTTGGGTGAAAATTCACAATTATACGTTCTCATGGTAGTCCCTCAATAAATATTCTTTGGCTGATCATAAAGTAACTTAGCTAGTAACATAACGCAGCCTAAGGCAAATTTGCTTATGTGGCAAGTAGTTAATGAGGAAAGATGTGTTTATGGTAACATAAGAGCGTGGTTAACAGTATTAATATGTTACAATATGTGTCATCAAGAGTTAGCATTATTAATTACCCATACAATAGAGCTGGCTAAAAGTTCACAGCTTTTCTTCATTTTCTCTCTATCTCTTTCCTACCTAGGAGCAAGCATAGAGGTTGACTCTTGCATGAGAGTCCACTCCATCACTTTTTCCTTATCTCTCTCCTTCAGAGAAGCAAAAGTGTCATGTAAGCGGGCTTATAGCCCACTATTGTCCTTGCTCTAATATGTTACCATAACATAGCACTTTTCAAAAATAAATGAGTCTACAAGCTCATAAATGCAATCATCTATGATAGCACTTCCATATTATTTTGCACTATGAAAATAGTAACATAGACTAGTGTCATATTCATGACACTAATCTAAGCTACTCCTCACTATGACTATGACTAGCCTTTATAGTACTCCCTCTGATCCATATTAACTATCACTGTTTAATACAACTTTATACTAAAGTTGTACTAAGTCCGTGACAATTAATATGCATCGAAGGGAGTAGCATAGTTCTCTCAAAAGTTTAATTGGTCAAAGTAAACAATTGAGTTTTCTTTTTACATAACGGAAAGTTATTTTTGGGGTACTTCGTGAAGTCTTCACTAGATTCTGATGTTTACATATATATCTTTCAATCCATGTGTCAATTGGTTATAAAGTGATTATCACCAAAAACTAGATTCATAAGACTAAGACAACCTAGAATTTGTTAGAAGTTGAACATGTGGAAAGTGTATTATGCGAGAGACCTCCATCGTTCAAATTTGCAATGCCAATAATTATCAAATTCTTTCATGTAAATAGTGATACTTAGTTTCTAACCCCCCGCCCCCACCTCCCCCACTGACTGAATTTGTGTTATTTACCTAGGTGTGTACTTGTATAACTTAATCTCGAATTTTCAACTCATCGCAGCATGCTTAAAACCCTCGAGAAGTACCAGAGGTACATTTTTGCTTCCCAAGATGCCGTCGGGCCGACTACCGATGAGATGCAGGTTTGAGCCTTTTATTCCCAATGAGCATATTACAAAGATTCTACAAATTTTCCTCACATACAACATGTTTCATTTTTTAACTAGCAGGTTATCACAAAAAATTGTTTTCCTTCATAGAACAGTGTAACTATAATGCCCTAAATAACATATTTACATTGAGTGTTGTGAACAGATATTTAAAACATTGAGTCATACATTTAAAATATTTTCATTTTACATGACGTTGTATGAAGCATTGCCTATTCGTAAATATTACTTAGTTCTCGTATGGTTGCTAAAAAGTATTTCTCTGCTGGTAAACGTGTTATATCTCCGTGTTTAGAACACGGATTTCCGTTGCTTGTCTTGTTGGCAGTGGAACTATTTTGTTTGACCTTTTTTATGTAAAATTACTACCTTGCAAACATGCCCACATGGTTTGAGAAGCAAAAGATAAACCTTTGGCAATTTTTAGCAGTTGCAAAATATTAAATGGGACTGTAAGTTCATGGCAATTGGAATCTTGGAAGGTACAGCTAGAGCGTAGGCCCAGTGCATTCCATGCATATGACCAGCATAATTCGCGTACGTGGCTATCTATGTGAAATATAACACAAAGTGACTGGGGACTGGGGAGACCTACATACGTACATGTTAATTATTGCTTAGGTGTACATGCATGTTGCGGTTGGTTATAAGTAGACTAACAGCTTGGTTGGCCATCACATGAAGTATTGTGTCAGATTGCAGCTTCAGATTGCTTGGCCATGCCATATACCCGCTGATGAGTTTATTATAACAGTGGAACGTATTAAAATTCATAAAGACAATATGGCTATATGTTATATGGTATAAATGTGCTAGTTGTTTATTAAACGAGCATGGGGTAAAATGCTCAATTTATGTTTAGTAGAGCCTAAATCATTGTATGTCTTCTTCATGGTCACGGACATATTGTCCCAAATGACTTGTCCAAAAGAATAGATTTGGACTTACTAGTTCCTTAGCTACTCATGCGATGATTTATCGTTGATGGGGATTCACATGGAGAGAGTTGCAGGTATGTAATTCTATAGATTTGGACTTAGTAGTTCTTAGCTATTCATGCGATAATTTATCGTTGATGGGGATGCACATGGAGAGAGTTGCCGGTATGTAATTCTGGGGATTCATGGAACAATTTAATCATAATTTTAATTGCTCGAAGTTGTAATATTTTCTTTAGAAGATGACAAGTGGGAATCTATAAACACACGAAGCAACGGCCATATGAACTCAACATGAGCAATGAAGTACTCCATAAGAATCCTCGCAAAAACAAAAAAAGTACTCCATAAGAAGGCGCGAACAAAAGATCGTTGATAAGATGATTGGTTTCCATAACACTAGATTCTTGTGTAGGATGAAGAATCCAAGTGCTAGAAGTTGTGAGAGAGTGACAATATGACGTGTCTGATCTCTTATGTTGTGCAGAATGGGAGTCACGGTTGGGTTCATCTTTTTTTTCCTGATAATCTTGGGTTCACCTACATAGTCATGATAATAGTGCATGCTTATGCCAAATCTTACGACATATAGAAAAATAAAGGGCTTCTGTGCACAATAAGGATATCGAGAATAACAAAAAAGTCACTTGAATTTCTCTAGTATTTTTGAGTGATGTGGTACTCCAAGTTTGTATTCTAGGAAGTATTCCAAGATTTATGGTCGAACTTGGTATATACTAACTCTTCAGTCATAATCGTCTCCAACGTGATACATTTCTTTTTTCTTTATGCGACTGAACCATCAATTTCTATTAAAAAAATATGTTGATTCAAATAAAATATGTTACTCGTTATAGAATTATGTTTAGCGATAATTCAAATGTGTGTAATTTAATTTTATTTATTGATAACCAGATTAAAAATGCCTGCCGTTTTTTAAGTGACCTACTGCGTGACTCATATGAAATGGTACACCTAGCTTGTAATCTACGAAGTCTTCCTGGATTTTATGGTCGGAGTTTCTATATACTACCACTTGAGTCATGATGTAGGTTGTCTCCAAAACGTGATACATTGACCATCAGTTTCCATAACATATGCTGGTTCAAATGAAACATGGTAAACTTTATAGATTATGTTTCATGACAATGTAAATTTCAGTTTCACGTGTTTGTTAATTTCTTTTTATTGACGATGAAACTAAGAATGTTTGACGGACACAACTTTGGAATTGACCTATAATGTGACTCAGATTAAGTATTTGATTATGGAGTAGCTTAGCAGGTTCTTAAGCTTTTATTTTTGCAGGACAATTTTTTTTTCTTAAGTTTACTTGATTTAGCATTTTTCCCCATATCTCCTCCTTTAATCTAACTGCAGAACAACTATCTGGAGTATATGGAGCTGAAGGCAAGAGTTGAGGTTTTACAACACTCACAAAGGTGATGTTTCTATATTCCTCTCAGATAATTGCTCGTTTCAGTATGTTATGGCAACATTTGCTATGTTTGCTAAAGTAAGTACTGTTGATGGTGCCACAGGAATCTCCTAGGTGAGGATTTGGCTCCACTGAGTACAACCGAGCTTGATCAGCTTGAGAGTCAAGTAGGCAAGACCTTGAGGCAAATAAGGTCAAGAAAGGTAAACTACATAGCAAAAAAGAAAGTTTAGGGTACAATTAGAAATCAGGTTAATGTGATAAATTTCATTCATCTTATGCTACTAGTTTCACTAACTCTAGTGTGCATGACTTCACCTGCGCTTCACAGACTCAAGTACTGCTGGATGAAATGTGCGACCTGAAGAGAAAGGTATCACTCAAACTCTTTCCATTTTTGTTGCCAAATGATGGACGATGTCCTCTTCTGTACATTCAAGAACGATCTTCTTTTGCAGGAACAAATGTTACAGGATGCAAACATGACCCTGAAAAGAAAGGTAACAAGACCCAAATCCTTTTTCCTAGCTAGAAAGGTCTGCATTTGTAAGCACGTAGCTAGGGAGGGACCATCCTCAAAGCGAAGCTGTCTCATTTGACATGGGTCGGGGACAATTGATTGGAAAGTTGGCTAGTAGGTAGGAGTGGGATCCCTGGCTGGCACCTCATAATAAACGCAGGAGGCTTTCAGGTTCCACCAATTGCAGCTACCTGCCGTGGTTATGTATGTGTTTGTGCACTGCAAAGTATTCTTCTTCTTCCCTGGCTTGCAGAAAATCACTGTTCTTCTTGTTTTTGCCCTCTACTGAAAATGGCTTCATCCATTTGTGTATGTAATGATCTTGATCACTCCTGTTTCACTTCAGCTGGGCGAGATCCAGGTGGAGGCAACATCTGATCCACCGCAGCAGCAGCAGCAGCAGCAGCAGATGTGGCATGGCGACCGGGGCGTGCCGTCGCACACGCCTCCGCAGCCAGAGCACTTCTTCCAGGCCCTAGAATGCTATCCTTCTCTGCAGCCAGTGTAAGAGCTAGAACTCTATCTCTCTTTACCTTTTGCTGGTGCTAAACTCATGGCACAAAGACTAATGATCACCGGCGTTCGTCTCCAGATTTCGTGGCATGGATGTGAACCAGCCGCCGCCTGCATGGATGGCATAGCTACGCACCCACGTTGATCTGTTTACCGTTCCAGTCTATCAACAAGATGCACCGCTTGGCATGAGCGATTAGCTATCTCAAAAACAATCAACAACAAGATGCGTTGCCTGCCTACGTATCCTGCATCTCCAATAGGCTCCTATATATATCAACTCAGCTGCTTTTGTGTTTCCTTTTCAAGTGCTTGCCGGACTTATTATTTGTGTACAGGGCTTGTCTTATTTGTCATTAGCAAGTGTTATATTCCTCATTTTGCTTAGAGAAGGCGAGAACGGTTTTCCTTTTGGGATTTGATTTACAACAGCGTATTAAACCTTCCCAATCCATGTATGGCATGCTCATGCTCTCTCAACATCTTCTCTCACAAACTCTTGAGCCGCGACAAAGTGAGCTCTCTTTCTATTTTCAGCGTTTTAAATTATCTTCACAAATGTAGACCATGTGCTCCACAAGGTAGTGGCCCTTATCATACTGATGACCATTGAATTCAAAGTTGCAAGGTGAAACCTCACAAACAGTAAGCCTTGCAAAAAGGTCTTTGGGGGACATTGAGATCATTGTGAGATCTCGCATTCCGAAGTAACAATGCCAATTACATATATCCTGAGAGGCAACAACTTTGAGTGTGAGTATGATGATTGGATCAAGCCAATGTCCAGTGTACTGCCTAGCCCATCTCACACGGCAATTCTTCTATCTCTAGTGCATGCAACCTATACTCCCAAGCATCCTAGGAAACACTCTCGCTGGACCAATTCCCATCGGCCTTGTCTTGTCATTTGCATTTTTTTGAAAAAAGGGCGCTTCATTACTTAAAAGGTTTAAGTATTACACTCGGCCTCTGCTTTACTAAGATGCAAACAGCCAACAAAATCCTCGTGACAAGCCAAAAGAAAGAAGACGAAATATAAAGAAAATATTTGTATAACGCTTAAATCGTAGGTGGCCCAATCCTAAGATCATGCTGCCATCCATGCTGGATAAAAGTATCCCTCCCTGTAGTCTCCAATCGTGTACACGCCTCCGTAAATAGGTATCGATTCTTCACTCGTTGTAGAGAGGACCATAAACGAAGCGTCACGGTCCATCTGTAGATAACCTGCATAAGAGAATTACTTTTATCGTTAAAAGCCTTATCATTTGTACATAGCCAAATCGACAAAAACACGGCAAGCGCTCCCACCCTAAGAAGAATTCTAAACCTGTGATCAATCTCATGTAATCAATTGCCAAATATATTAGCAACACTACAAGGAGGATACAAGCCAAAAGCTATCTAGATGACTGGCCATATAGAACGAGCCAATTTACATTGAAAGAACAAGTGTTTTATTGTGTCGTCATGCGGACAAAATGCACATTGCGTACTTCCATGCCAGTTCCTCTTAATAAGGTTATCTTTAGTAAGAATGACTCCGCGACGAAGGTACCATGCAAAGATTTTATTCTTAAGAGGTATCTTCGTCTTCCAGATCTTCTTATTATTATCAACTGGCATGTCAGACTAGATCAAAGCTCTATACATACTCTACTGAGAATTGCCCATTCCCATGTAGGTTTCAACGAAAGACATCGGACCCTTGTGACAATTGTACTGTGGTTAACCGTTGGAGTAGTATCTTCCACTATTGGAGTCTAGGTCCAATTAAATCCCTTCTGAACGTCACATTTGGCGGAAATGATTCCAAAACCTTGGTAATAGTATCACCCTTGTAACGCACAATATTGCGGAAATTTACTTTGGCTCATAGGTTTATATGCACCCATTGTCTAAATACACATTTCAAAATGTAAAAAAAAATTGAGAAAAAATCTCGCGTGTAAATCCAGACATTATATGTGCGTGCACCAAGTTTCGATGAAAAAGGTCATTTTTTGTGGCTTGTGTAAAAAAGACAAATTTTTATGCTTGATTACAGCTATTCACGAGGCATATTTTTATCTTTTTTATACATGCCACAAAAAATTTCCTTTTTCACCGAAATTTTGTGTGCAAACATAGGATGTCCGGATGTATACGCGGGATTTTTTCTTGAATTTTTTAAACATTTTGAAATATGTTTTTTATACGTATTTCATAATAGGTGTATATACACCTAGGAGCCAAAACGCCACTCTGACAATATTGTATAGAGCTGGATATTGTTCTCGGAGAGTAGCATTACCTAGCCACTTATCCTCCCAGAATCTAATTTCCGAGCCATCCTTAATTGAAAAGGAACCAGCGAGAAATATTTCTTCGTTGCCATTAGTCCCGCCAAAAAATGAGAGTCCCCAGACTTTCAGTAGACTTGGGATACCACCTTTGAACCCACATTTTTTTTCTTAGGAGGATTTGCCATACACCATCTTCCTTCAACAATTTAAATAACCATTTGCCGAGGAGGGCCCTCTTCTTAACCTCAAGATCATGAATGCCCAACCCGCCTTGGTCCTTGGGACGGCAAACCACACTCCATTTAGCCAGCAGATATTTCTTTCTCTCCCTATCTCCTTGCCAAAAGAATCTCGATCGGAAGTAATCCAATCTATGTAATACTCCTTTCGGAAACTGGAAGAAAGAAATCATATATATTATCATGTCACTTAGTACTGAGTTTATGAGAACCAACCTTCCACCCAGAGATAGCAGTTTACCTTTCCAACTACTAAGTCATTTTTGTAGTCTCTCCTTGACGTGTTTCCATTCAGCATTTATGAGTCTTCGATAATGTATCGGTATCCCCAAATAAGTTATCGGAAACTGGCCCAACCCGCATCCGAACAGGCCAGGATACAGATGGGACTCGTCTTGAGCCTCGCCAAAATAAAACAATTCACTTTTATGGAAATTGATCTTAAGCCCTGGAGAGATCCTCGAATGCTGATAAAATTAATTTTGGATTTCTTGCTTTCTCGAGGTCATGATCCATAAAAAGAATCGTATCGTCGGCATATTGAAGGATAAAGAGGCCACCATCCACTAGATGATTCACTACCCCATCAATTTGGTCATCAACCTTGGCTCGCTCAATCATGACCGCTAACATATCCACCATTATATTGAATAGCATGGGCGATATTGGGTCACCTTATCGCAAACCTTTCTTCGTTTCAAAATAGTTGCCAATGTCATCATTGACTTTAATGGAAACACTACCTCCAGTCACGAAACTATGGATCATTGCACGCCACTCTGCAGAAAATCCTTTCATTCTGAGAGTCTGTTGAAGAAAAGACCACTTGAATTTGTCATAAGCGTTTTCAAAGTCAATTTTAAGAACCACCCCATTCAGTTTTTTCCGATGCAATTCGTGAACTGTTTCATGAAGGACAACAAACCCATCTAGGATGTTTCTGCCTTGCATAAAGGCAGTTTGAGAAGGACGAACCACATGTTCAACAACCAAATTTAGCCTAATCGTCACTACCTTATTGAAGATTTTAAAACTAACATTAAGGAGGCGGATTGGATGATACTGATGTATCCTTTCAGCCTCATTAACCTTAGGTAACAAAATAATTTCACCAAAGTTTAAGCGAAACAGCTCAAGTTGGCCAGTGTGAAGGCAACCAAACAAGAGTAGGAGATCCTTCTTGATGACCTCCCAAAAGTTCTAATAGAACTCGGCGGGAAAACCATCTAGACCGGGTGCTTTGTTATGTTCCATTAGGAAAACCGCCTTTCTAACTTCCTCCTTAGAAAATGGAGCTGTTAGAAGGCTATTTTCCACATCAGAAACCTGGGGGACGTCATCTCTTCAAGACTCATCCACCGAGAAGTTTCCTTCCTCAGGGGTTCCGAACAGATTTTTATAATAAGCGGTGATATGAGACTTAAGTTGCTCATGCCCTTCAATCGTTCCCTCCTCGTAGGAAATGAATAAGTTTACTCCGGTGTCTGTCATTGGCGACACCATGGAAATATCTCGTATTTGAATCACCTTTCAAGATAAACTGAGAGTTTGAATGTTGGTACCACTTGAGTTCCTCCTCATCCGAGCTAAATGGGCATTCAATTGACTCTTGATCTCTGTTTCGAGGTCAGAGAGAGGTCTAATCTCTGCCAAAGATTCTAAATCATCAATAATAGATGAAAGCCGAAGCTTCTCCTTTTTGAGGATACCCGCAGTGTGCCTCGCCCAACCACCAAGGAACTTACGTAATGCACGCATTTTGTTGTTCCATTTATGTATTGGGGTAAGCCCGAAAACCGGTTTATCCCACACCTCCTTGACCATTTCATGGAATCCATCCTAATTCAACCAACCCAATTCGAGCTGAACTTGCGTCGGTGCTGTGGTCGGGGCAATCCAGTGGTTAAGAGGATGGGTGCATGGTCTGAGATGGCCTCTATACGAGGTAGAGCACGAACAGAAACCACAGGGAATTTGGATTCCCAGTCAGTATCCATTAAAATGCAATATAGTTTCTCATATGTTGGCTCCAGAAGACTGTTCGCCCAAGTGAATTGTCTTCCAATCATGGAAAACTCTCACAAATCTAGACTGTCTATGATAGCGTTGAAAAGGAAAGACCAATGATTATCAAACCTACCTCGACTTTTCTTATTTGGAAATCGTAGCAAATTAAAATCCCCACCAATAAGAATGGGATAGGGATTTTCTTTCGCCAGATTAACTAGTTCTCGGAGAAAAACGGCCTTGAGCTCATCCTGGGTTTTGCCATACACGGCGACGAGGATCAACGTGAAGTTGTCAGCTTTGTTTCGGATATGGAGTTTAATATGAAACTCCCCATCCGACTAGCCTGAACATACATAGTCCATGTGTTAACGCCAAGTAAATGGCCGTAGAACGACCTCGAGGTGGCCGTGAAATCCAATTATATCGTATCCCGCCAGAAAGACGGTTAAGCAGACTTATTGAGAAATCACATCTCTCCATTTCACATAAAGCCAAAAAGTCTAAATTGTACTCCCTGTTACACTCCACAATGAATAGATGTTTAGCCTATTGAAGAACATGCCATTCATGAGGAAACAATAGGAGATTTGGAAAATTTTGCCCTCTTAGAGAGTTTACGACCTTTTTTCGAACGGGCGGATTTGGATTTACGATCGAAAACTGTAAGCTCGATCAATGAACTAAGCTCGAGTTCCTTCAAGCCCACGTCCAAAACCTCCTCTACTACATGAGCGAGTAGCTGAACATCTGATGTGGCATGTAGCTCCTACTCATCTAGATGTGAGATAAAAGATTTACTAGAAACTCCTGGAATAACCTTTAAACAGTCATATTCCAAATGTCTCAAAGCGTTTGTGGAAACAGAAATATCATTCTCATTATTTCCTAGACTAACACTCACATTATCCAACTTAGAAACGATGGATGTAATAGAAAAGGATAAAAACGACTTGGATGATGACGAGGTACCATGGTTATCGAGGTTCTGCACCGCTTTACGTCTCATAGCCTTGACCAATGAATCCTCATCAGTGTCCGTCTTACCATCGTCGGCCACTACATGACGGCCACTGCGGGATGTGGACGTCACCCCTGATGAGAAATGTCATGCAATAACCTCCTTCGAAGGAGGGGATGAGGGTGTAATAGCAACCCCGTCCCTAGCAGTCGCGACCGCGGATAGACGCTCCGTCGTCGTCGAACATAGTATGTCTCGACACGGGACCACGGAAGAAGCATGCATGGGTGAGGCGGACACGTCAACTGATACTGCCCCCGCAAAAAAAAACTGATACTGAAGAGCAGCTGCGGACGCGTCCGATTCTGATCGAGACAGAAGAGCAGCTGTGTGTGCAGCGCTGCATGGCTGCACACCGGAGGCGAGCTGCCCTTTGTATCCCATCACACGGGATAAATGCATGCACTGCTCTAACTAAGATAACTGCTGGCCAGACGCTGGATGCATGCATGGCTCCAACTGAGACACACGAGGCTGGGTGTAATTGGTATCTTCGCGATATTAATATATTTCCTTTATCGAAAAACTGAGACACATGAGGGCAACTTCAACGCACGATCCCAAACGGACGTCCGTTTTGTCTGGATTTCGTCCGTTTGGGAATGGGAATGGGGTCGTGTCCGCCCGGAATTGTGTTTGCGTCGGCCGGTCGTCTAATGCGCGGCCGCATCACGTGGAGAGAACAAAGGTTGTTGACCGCGGCCGCGGTTCACACTAATTCGCGCCGGCCGGCAACAAAGCTGGCGGCCTATAGAATACTCACCCTCCAGTATCACGCCAGCAACAGAGCCAACGGCCGGCACAGGAGCCAGCCTTCAAAAAGGACATGTTTGATGCCGGCAACAAAGCCAACGACCGGCACAGGACCCAGCCTTCAAAATGAACAAGTTTTTGACGCCGACAACAAAGCCAGCGGCCGACACACCAGCCAGCCTTCAAAATGAGCGGACATCGGCGACGGCCCGAGGACTCACCTAGTTCAGGCCGTCGCGGGCGAACATCTCCTTCTGCCGATGCGCGAACCAAGCCTTCCTCTCCGGCGACATGTTGTTCTTGTCCACGCTCATGAACGCGAGTGCCACCTCTTTAGCTTTGGTGTCGGTCATGGTGGCCTCGATGTCGAGCTTCCTGAGTTTAAGCTTCCTCCTCTTCATTTGCCTCCTCCATGTCAAGCTTCCTCCTCTCAGCGGCCTCCTCCATGGGAAGCTTCTTCGTTTGGAGCTCTAGATATATTTTCATTTGCTCTTCCTTCCCTTTGCTCTATATCATGTCATCATTCTCCATGCATCACTCTGTTTGTTATGAACTTAATACGTAGAGAGGCAAGCATAGAAGCGCTCTTGAAGTGGAGTAATAGTAATAGGTGTAGGCAGGTGTCGGCCTATTTGTCTTGGACGTGATGCCTATATACACATGATCATTGCCGTGAATATCGCATAACTATGCGCTTTTCTACCAATTGCCCAACAGTAATTTGTTTACCCACTGTATGCTTATTTTCATGAGAGATGCCGCTAGGGAAAACTATGGCCCCCGGGTCTATTCATCTATATATTTATAAACGTTACAGTACCTTGCTGACTTTATTTATCTTTTATTTTATTTTGCAATTTACAATTATCTACTATTATCTACACACTTCACTTGCTTGCAAATAACGAGATCAAGGGGATTGACAACCCTCTTGCCTCCGTTGGGTGCAAGTTGTTTGCTCTTTTGTGTGCAGCCACTAAAGAAGGTTGTTGATTGATATTCTTATTAGTCGATAAACCTTGGTTTCATAACTGATGTAAATACTTACCCGTATTGTGCTGCAATTACCCTTTCCTCTTCACGGAAAACCCAACACAGAACACAAGTATCAGTGTTTTTTTGTGCAGAAAATAAAAGTTCTCGGAATCGCCCGAGACTTTTTATGATTTTTTTGGACCGAAAGAAGACCTTGAAGCTTCGGGAGGAGACTGGAGGCTCCACGAGGGAGCCACCACGCAACAGGGCGCGCCCAGGGGGGTGGCCGCGCCTTGATATGTGGTGTCCCCCTTGGGCGTCTCCCGAAGTCCCTCTTTGGCCTGTATATTCCAATATATCCCAAAAACCCTAAGGAGTCTCAGAGAACTTCCGCTCCGCCACCGTAACTCTCTGTATCGAAGAAAAACCCCACCTGGAGCCTTTCCAGTATCCTGCCGGAGGGGGAAAACCATCACCGTAGGCCATCTTCATCATCCTGGCGGAGGCCATGACGAGGAGGGAGTAGTTCACCCTTGGGGGTGAGGGTATGTACCAGTAGCTATGTGTTTGATCTCTCTCTCTCTCTCTCTCGTGTTCTTGAGATGGCATAGTCTTGATGTATCACGGGCTTTGTTAATATAGTTGGATCATATGGTGTTTGTCCCTTGCTATCTTGTTGTGATGAATTGAATATTTTCCTTTGAGATTTTTTTATGTCAGGTTGAATATTGGATTTGAGATCGCTTGATGTATGTCTTGGTACTCAACTTGCGTATTCTCGTGGTGACAATGGGGTAATCTATGCATAGGGGTTGATACACATTCTTGCCCTACCTTCTCCGATAGAAATCTTGGGGTACTCTTTGAAGTTCTTTGTGTTGGATTGAATCTGATGAATCTGAAATTGTTTGATGCATGTCGAATAATTGACCCACAGATACTTGTGGTGACATTGGAGTATCTAGGTGACTTTAGGGTTGATTGATATGTATCATTGGTGTTATTTTAGTACGAACTCTAGAGCTGTTTGTGACACCTATAGGAATAGCCCAATAGATTGATTGGAAAGGGTAACTTTGAGGTTGTTCTACTACCTACAACAATTTCATTTTATGTTCTCCGCTAGATATGAACAGTGGAGTGATTCTTTGTTGCACGTTGAGGGATGATCATATGATTCTATTATGTTAGCATTGTTGAGAGATTGCACCAGTGAAAGTATGAACCCTAGGCCTTATTTCCAAGCATTAATATAATGTTTTGCTCGTTGTTTGCCACTTGCTACCTTGCTGTTTTTATATTTTCAGATTACAAAAATCTATATCTACCATCCATATTGCACTTGTATCACCATCTCTTCGTCGAAAAGTGCACCTATACAATTTACCATTGTATTGGGTGTGTTGGGGACACAAGAGATTTCTTGTATTTGATTGCAGGGTTGTTTGAGAGAGACCATCTTCATCTTACACCTCCCATGGATTGATAAACCTTAGGTCATCCACTTGAGGGAAAATTGCTACTGGTAAGAAGGTAAATTCCGTCGAAGAAGGTAAATCCACTTGAGCTCCAACTAGTAAGAAGGTAAATTCTATCGAAGAAGGTAAATCCACTTGAGCTCCAACTGGTAAGAAGGTAAATTCTGTCGAAGAAATAACTACTTTGAGTGATAAACTGGATGCTCTTATGAACACGATTGCAAACAAGAATGCTCAAGTTGATCCTAATGATATGCCATTGTCTACCTTGATTGAGTAAAATAATGATGCTATTGATGTGAACTTTGTCTCGCGAAATAATTTCAACAATAATGCTTATAGAGGTAATTTCAATGCTAGGTCGTATCCTGGTAATTCCTCTAATAATTATGGCAACTCTTATGGTAATTCTTATGGAAATTTATCCAGCAATAATAATAGGATACCTACTGATCTTGATAACACCATTAAAGAATTTATTAGTTCTCAGAAGATTTTCAATACTATGGTAGAAGAAAAAATGCATAAAGTTGACGATATGACTAGAAACGTGGATAGGATTGCTCATGATATGGAAACTCTTAAAAGTAAAACTTTTCCAACCAAGCATGATATTGATGAGTCTATTAAATCCATACAAATATCTATTAATGAAAGTAAGGAGAGAACCGCTAGGTTGAGAGCTAAGCGAGAATTCTTAGAAAAGGCGCTTCCACCCGGTTTTTACCGTAATCATGATGAAGATCTTAAAATGATTGGTAGTTCTCCCATTGAATCTTTTTTTACTAATCTGAAAATAGACGATAAGGAGACTGGAGATGAGTCAACTTTAAGTAGAAGGTGTCATGTTTGCTCGGAGGGTGATGATCTTAATGATAAAAATGAAAAAAGTGGGTTTGGAGAGGTCAAAACTTTAACTAGTGATGTACCCACTATCTTGGATCACAAGGACTTTAATTATGATAATTTGTCTTTAGCAGAATGTATTTCCTTGCTGCAATCCATAACTATATCACCCAATGCTTATGAACAAAATAAGGCTTTTACTAAACATATCATAGAAGCTATGCTAAAAGCTCATGAAGAAAAACTTGAGTTAGAAGTTTATATTCCTAGAAAGTTACATGATTAGTGGGAACATATTATTAAAATAAAGCTTAAGGAATATGAGTGCAATGCTCTGTGTGATCTTTTTGCTAGTGTGTCTACTATACCGAGATCTTTATGTTATGTGCTAGGTCTCATCGAGATAAATGAATGTTCCCTTAACTTGCACTTAGCGGATTCCACTATTAAGAAACCATTGGGTTGAATAAATGATGTTCTTATTCTTGCTAATAGAAATTATATACCCTTGGATTTCATTGTGCTTGATATTGGATGCAATCCGTCTTGTCCAATAATACTTGGTAGGCCTTTCCTACAAACTATAGGTGCGATTATTGATATGAAGGAGGGAAACATAAGATTCCAACTCCCACTAAAGAAAGGGATGGATCACTTCTCTAGAAATATAATTAAACCACCTTATGAATCTATCATGAGGGACACCTATGGATTGAGTGTCAAAGATGACAACACTTGATACTATGCTTTATGCCTAGCTAGGGGCATAAAACAATAGCGCTTGTTGGGAGGCAACCCAATAGTAATCTTTAAATTTTTGTTTTTAATTTCTGTCTTGGCGTGTTTACATGATTATTTTTACTGTAATGATTGTGTTTTTATGTTTCAATTAGTGTTTGTGCCAAGTAAAGCCTTTGGGATAAATTTGGATGATAGTAGAATTGATACGGTGCAAAAACAGAAACTTTTGTGTCGAGTGCAGAATTTCTTTGATTTTATTTAACGTCTTTTTCATATGAATTGTTTACAAAGTATTGGTATAAAAATTCCCCAAGTTTTCCTAAATTTTCATAATTTTTGGAGTTGCATAAGTATGGTGTTTGTGCACATCATTACAGATTGTTCTGTATTCGACAGATTCTGTTTTTTGCTTGCATAGTTTGCTTGTTTTGATGATGCTATGGATTGTATCGGGGGGTATAAGCCGTGGAGAAGTTAGAATACAGTATCTTATGCAATAATAAAATATAAATCAATTTATAATAGTACCTACAGTTTTTGATTTACCTATCATACTAACGGAGCTCACGAGTATTCTATTAAGTTTTGTGTGCTGAAGTTTTCAAGTTTTGGGTGCGATCCTGATGGCTGAAGGAATAAGGAGTGGCAAGAGCCTAAGCTTGGGGATTGCCAAGGCACCCAAGGTAAATTCTAGGAAGACTCAAGCTTCTAACCTTGGGGATGACCCGGAAGGCATCCCCTCTTTCGTCTTGAGCCATCGGTATGTCACTCGGAGCTACATTTTTATTCATCACATGATATGTGTTTTGCTTGGAGCGTCATGTATTATAGTTTGCTTTATTTTTAGTTTGCCACAATCATTTTTTGCTGGACACACCTACTTTAGGGAGACACTTGTTCACCATGATTTGTTAGAATACTTTATGTGCTTCACTTATATCTTTTGAGCTAAGCAGTTGCTCTAGTACTTCACTTATATCGTTTAGAGCACGGTGGCGTATAAATTTTATAGAAATAATTGAACTCTCGTGCTTCACTTAAATTTGTTTGAGAGTCTAATAAATAGTAACGGTAATTTGTATGGGTTATAAGACTAGTCCAAAAATAATAGGTATTCAAGGAGTGCATAAGCAAAACCTTCATGTAGCACATAAAAGAGAAATTATGGGTTAATGATATTGATGTGGTATTATGAAAGGGCATGAGTACATGGTTGTTGGTTACTAGAAATATTGATAGTTAAAGGGTGTTAACTTGTTGTTCATCTAAATATTGGTTATTGCATGGTGATGATGTGTGAGCATTCTTATTCCTCGTTAAAATCCTAGTGCTGTTTAGATCGGGGTGGGGGGGCGATGGTGAACTCCTACCAACCTCCTCCCTAGGGGCATGTGAGTAGTACTTTGCTTCGAGAGAGGTAATAAAGATTTGCAATAAGTATATGAGTTCTTTATGACTAATGTGAATCCATGGGTGTATGCACACTCACCTTCCCATATTTGCTAGCCTCTTCGGTACCGTGCATTGCCCATTCTCACCTCGAGGATCGGTGAGACTTTTGCCGGTGCATCGAAACCCCATGACATGATATGCTCTGTTACACATAAGCGTCTTTATATATTCCTTAAAACAGCCATGATACCTATCTATCAAGGCATTTCCATAGCCATTCCGAGATATATTGCCATGCAACTTCCACTCTTACATCGCATGACTTGTGTGTTCATCATCATATTTCTTTGCATGATCATGTAGCTGACATAGTATTTGTGGCAAAGCCACTGTTCATCATTGATTACATGTTACGTTAGATTATTGCACATCCTGGTACACTGCAGAGGCATTTATATAGAGTCATCTTGTTTAGTAGTTCTTCATATCAAGTTGTAACTAAATAAAAGTGTGATGATCATTATTATTAGAGCATTGTCCCAGTTAGGAAAGGATGATGGATACAATGATTCCCCCACAAGTCGTGATGTGACTCCAGACGAAAAAAAAGAGAAAGAAAAAAAGAAAAAAAGAGGAAAAAGAGAGAAAAAAGATAAAGAAATAAATGAGAGACAAAGAGAGAAGGGACTTCGCTACTATCATTTATCACACTTGTGCTTCAAAGTAGCACCATCTTTTCATATAGAGAGTCTCATGAGTTGTCACTTTCATATGCTAGTGGGAATATTTCATTATAGAACCTGGCATTTATATTCCGATGACGGGCTTCCTCAAATGCCCGAGGTCTTCTTGAGCAAGCAAGTTGGATGCACACCCACTTAGCTTCTGTTGAGCTCTAGTGCATCCGTTGCATGGCAATCCCTACTCCTCGCATTGATATAAATTGACGGGCATATCCATAGCCCGTTGGTGCGCCTAGTTGATGCGAGAATTTCTTCTCCACTTTTACTCCTTTGACACCTACCACCATATTCTATTCCACCTATATGCTATGTCCATGGTTCACGCTCATGTATTGAGGTACAAAATGCTGAAGCGCGTTAAGAAGTACGATCCAATTGCCTGGCTTAACACCGTGGTGCTTGACATTTGTATTTATGTGGTGAAGACAGAGCCATGCCATGCTAATATGATAACATGAATGGGGAGTAAACATTTTTTAAGGATCGTATATTTTGAAAGTTAATGAATGTGTTAGTTATGTTTATGGATATTACTATGTTAATGTTTATTGGTTCATCATTTTTCTCAATGATCATACTTGAAAGAGATTACATGTTGGGTAGCATGCACTACTCCAGGATGCTGCTAACGCGACACATCAATCAGAGACCCTTCGACAAAACTGTGTGCGATGACCAAATCGCAAACGGTATAGTTATAGCTCCGTCGCTAATGACGTAAACTGTGTGCGATGGCGTATCCATCAAATACGATCTAAAAATAGTTGCGTGTGCGATGTTTGGCAAACAGTTGGCCTAGATAAACTGTTTGAGATTGGATAATATAACACAAACGCTTATAAAAATACAGGTGTGTGCGATGTACGGCATACAGTTCACCCCGATAAACTGTTTGCGCTGATCAAGCAGAACAGAAACGATTGTCCAGATGATCACGTGTGCGATACACGGCATACAGGTCACTCGGATGAACTGTTTGTGATGAGGTAAAATAACATAAACGGTTACATAGATCAAGATGTGTTAGATAGACGGCATACATGCCACTGGGACGAATTGTGTGCGATAAGCAAAAATAACACAAACGGTTTCTCAGATCAAGATGTGTGTGATGTACGCAGGCCACTCGGATGTGTTCACTAGTAGAAAAAGGCCCATTTGTCCCGGTTCCAGAGGCCCATTTGTCCCGGTTCTGGAACCGGGACTAAAGGGTCGGGACTAAAGCCCAAAACCTTTAGTCCCGGTTCGCTTACGAACCGGGACCAAAGGGGCTCCACGTGGCCACTGCGGTGAGCCCAGGCAGGAGGACCTTTCGTCCCGGTTGGTCATACCAACCGGGACCAAAACGCATCCACGCGTCAGCATCTGGCAGGAGCTGGGTTTTTTTTAAAGGGGTGGTTTAGGGGGTTTTGGAGGGTTAATTTAGGGGTTTCATATTGTGTTAGCTAGCTAATAGGGAGAAGTGTCCTCTCTTTCTCCATGCTTGGTAGACGGTAGCTACTATAGAGAGAACTCGACACGCTAGCTAGTAAGAAAATGAAGGAACCATTAAGTACACAAGATCGTCATGAACATATACAGAGAGAAGTGATCGACCTCTCTTTCTCCGAGAGATTGGTCGAACATTAAGTTTTCGTATATCTATCCGACGCTACTAGCTACATATATACAATATAAGATCTGTTACAATCCCTAACATCTAATGTCAAATTCCAGATGGTATTCTCCGGCTTTATTTATGACGTGGTCAAGAAAGAATCCTGCCAATTCCTCTTGAATTGCTCGTATGCGATCATGTGGTAGGAGTTCATCCCACATCTGCCACATCTAATTTGAAGAAGGGGGTCAATACATATATATGAATGAAACTCAACACAAATCATGGTAATAAAATAAAATTGTGAATATTATTGCTTACGCACTTGAAATTGTTTTTCAGAGTAGCCCCGCTTAGGGGTCATCGCGTTGTAGATGAACTCGCAAACGTAGTATCCACAAAAATCATTCCCGGTTTCCTGCCACAAGCACTTTACAAGAAATAGAGTTCAATCGAACTGATAATCAAGCATGATAAATGGTATTGATGAAACTAGAATCAATGGGAGATGCGCGGAACTAGCTAGTAGTACTTACTTTCGGGTGTGTAAACCGCAGCTCCCTCGGCAGTGCCGGAACAATTGCGGTGTACTCTTTCCAAACCCTGCCAGACAAAGAAAATAATTACTTGATATCAGGAAATGAACAAAGTTGCCGATATGATGCGATAATGATCGATTGAACTTACTTCTGGAGCATTTCAGTCATGTCCGCATATTCCTGGGGATCTTTTCGTTTCGAGTCTCAGACGATTACTACTCCCCGCTCAAGCTTAATCTCTAGCAGAATAAAGTGGAACCTGCGTACGCATGCATAACTCATCAATTACATTACTATAACCTCGAGTAATAAGGGAAACCGAATATGCACAAGATAGTAACACTCACTTGAAGTTGTAAGGAAAGAGTATTGTCTCTTTGTTTTGATTTTTAAGCAACGATTGTAGCAAGTTGTCCTCGGTTTGTGTGACATTGTTTTTAACCGTAAACTCATGTATGATATTTGGGTTAATGAACCCAATGTCATAGATTTGTGCTTTTCTGCATTCGACGATCTTCAATCTGCATAATATAGTGAGGATAATTATATATACATGCAATGAAAGAGCTGAGCTATATATAGAGACTTAATTACAGAAGTAGTACTTACAGACAGTAGCAAGTCAAGATTGTTTTGTCGAGGGCCTTTTGATTGTATAACTGGAATAACTCGTCAAATTCAATAGACAACTGATCCATTCCAACGAGGTCGTGCTCCTCTTTAATTCTCAGCGTCAAAGTATCCCTCCCAGACTCGCTGCAGGTTTTCATGTACCATTCATGGAATTTTCGCATCATCGTTGTTAGAGGAGGATGATCAGGTTTGACGAGATGCTGCCCGTACCGGTAACTGAATTCGTCCACCTCCAACGGCTCAAACTGTACATCATCGCTCAGGTAATCACCAGGATTGGTACCGGGCACCATCCCCGGATGATTAGCGACGATATGGCTAGACACCTTGAGCGGGGGGCACGATTGGTTCGCCTGTTCGCCGAGCTGGGGAATTTTTTCCCACTTCTTCGTTTTGCTAACCTTGCATCACTGGAAGTACTTCCCGACTGCCGCGCATCTTGATATGTCTTTTTAATACAGCGGACAAAGTTGGAATCCGGCGGAGGCGGTGGTGGTCGCTTCAGGGCATCGATAGTGCGCTTCACTTTCACCGGATCTAGCTTCTCCTTCGGAGGTGGAGTTTTCTTTGCAAAATGGTCCCTCACTTGGGCACGACATATCTCCTCGTTTTCAGACTCGGTCCTCTCATATGGTAACTTTTCCAGAGGCTTGAGAGATGGACCGTATATGAATTGCCTCCCGCCTCTGCTTGTACTGCTAGCCACCGGACCGGCGGCGTCTCTCATCCGTCGTTGCTTACGAGGCGGAGAAGGAGGCAGAGTGCTCCGACACGCCGGAGGAGCCGGAGCGGCAGCGTCTGTCTTCCGCCATTGCCGACGAGGCGGAGGAGGAGGCGGACTGCTCCGACGCGCCGGAGTAGGCGAAGGAGGAGGCGGAGTGCCCTCACGCGTCGGAGGAGCCGAAGAAGGAGGCGGGGTGCCCTGATCACTCGCCGGAGGAGGAGGAGGAGGAGGAGGAGTGCCCTGACTCGCCGGAGGAGGAGGAGGAGGCGGAGGCATCCAGTTTGGAAGCTTGATGTACTCCTTCTGCCATAGACATGTACTCCTCAGAGCACGAACCAGCTGATTCCCCCCTTCACCTGTAGAGTGGTCAAGCTCGAGCTCCTCAAATCCCTCCATTACTTCATCCACCATCACAACAGCATAGCCATGTGGAATCGGAAGGCAGTGAAAAGTTCCGTTGGGTTGAGGAGGTGCAACAGAGCCGACAGCCGCCTTGGAAGTGAGGTTCTGGCATTTCGTCATAAGCTCGCAATG
Organism: Elymus sibiricus; assembly: GCA_039707655.1. Lineage (NCBI taxonomy): Eukaryota > Viridiplantae > Streptophyta > Magnoliopsida > Poales > Poaceae > Elymus > Elymus sibiricus. The sequence continues at coordinate 413,332,672 of CM077671.1, read as the reverse complement.
TTGAGCCTCCGTGATAGTATCCACGGGGTAGATAGGAGCCGTGAAGTCAGGCTGAACGGGCTCCGTGGAAGCCACGCTGCTTCTCCGCTGAGATGGCGGGGTAGCTTCTGGGGTAGCTTCATGCCGCTGAGATGGTTGGCCGGCAGCTCGCTGGCTCTCAAGTTCCTCTAGCTTTTGTAGTCTTGCACTGATCTTCTGCATGTCGCTCAGCTCCGCTTTCCTCTTTCTCTCCTGGCTTCTGTAACCGCCTGCGTCGGGAAACCCAACCTTCCACGGAACGGAGCCTGGTGTGCCTCCTGTTCGTCCAGGGTGCTCAGCATTCCCTAGGGCCTCAGTCAGCTCGTCCTTCTCTCTATCGGGAATGAACGTCCCTTCCTGCGCTGCGGTGATATACTTCTGAAGCTTCGTGACGGGTATTGCAAGTTGCTCGTCCGTCCAACAGCACTTCCCTGTTTCAGGGTCAAAAGTTCCCCCAACCCCGAAGAACCAAGTCCTTGAACGGTCTGGCCAGTTCAATGTCTGTGGTACGACCCCTTTAGCAATCAGGTCATTCTCAGCTTTGTCCCACAACGGTCGGGCTTTGAGGTAGCCACCTGACCCCGTGTGATGGTGATACTGCTTCTTTGCAGCATTGTTCTTGTTTGTCTCTGACATTTTCTTACTCTTGTCCGATGTCTTGTAGGCCACAAATGTGGGCTAGTGATCTCTTATCTTCTCAAATCGGTCGATGAATTCTGGAGTCTCCCCTTTGTCGACAAACTTTGATTTCAACTCATTCTTCCACCTCCTGAATAGATCTGACATCTTCTTAAGAGCACACGCCTTGACCAGTGGCTCTATAACTGGCTTATTCAGATCCTCCTCTGGCAGTAGGGAGAAATTTGCCTTCAGCGTGGTCCAAAGATCATCTTCTGTCTATCGGTGACATAATCACCTTCAGGGGCGTCGTCCTTAGGCTTATTCCATTGCTTGATGCTGATCGGGATGTTGTCCCTAACAATAGCTCCGCACTGAGCAGAAAATGCGTCCTTGGTCCGCTTGGGTTCAATCAGTAGGCCATCTCCGCGAGTGCTGTGATCGTGAACCTTTCATCCTTGCGCAACCTCTTCTTCGGGCCTCGTCTCGTTACCGAAGTTTGGCTCGATCCGGAGGGCTATAAAAGAAGAAAGAAGAGTTAATATATGTACATACCAAAACAATTAATGCATCAATTAGCTAGTCAGCACAGGCTTAATTAATATATATACCTCGCCGGACTTTGCAACAGCTCCCTCCTCCGTTCGGTCACCGGAGCCGTCATCATGGTCTCCTTCTTCCTCTGGCATTCGGTCACCAGAGCCATCATGATCATGTCCTTCCTCCTCCATTGTTCGATCACCGGAGCCGTCATCCTCTCCTTCCAGACCATCGGTGTCGTTGAGAAACGACAAGACATCACGTCCGGCGAGGATTATGTCCCCCAACACCTGTTCTTGTTCCAAGTCTCTTTGATCCATAGTTTCTGCAAATATTATAACATGGCAATTAATATACAAACATGAATGTCCGACGTCCGGACCGCCTCTCTCATGAATGTCCGACGTCCGGACCGCCTCTCTCATGAATGCCAAACAAGGGATTCTCTTAACCTTTAAGGGATTTAACAAAATGGCGCCATTCTGAATGTGCAAAAAATGGTCCATATTATTCCTGATCTCATCTACCCTTCTATATGTCACGTTGTCTAGTGTCAAAGGATTCAAGAAAACCAAGGCTTCATCATTAGCCGAAAGTAATAGGCGCATAATGGTACGAAGCTCTCCAAAATTGTTTTGGAACGGAGTCCCGGATAGGATAATTAATTAGCTTTTTGGTACGAAGTTCAGCAAGAGCCTTCCGAATATCGCTATTTGGAAGGCCTTTGTTGAAATTCGTACGAAAAAGCGAATTATTCTATCCGGAACTCCGTTCCAAAACAACTTTGAAGAGCTTCGTAGCATCATACGCATGTTACTTCCGGCTAATGATGAAGCCATGGATTTCTTCAATACTTTGACAGACAACGTGACATATAGAAGAATATATATATAGATGAGATCAGAAAAAAATTGGATCAACTTGTGCACATCCATAATGGGGGCATTCTTGATAAATCTATGTTACCGGAGTTTTCTATATGAACAAAAAAAAATTCCACATGACATGTCCGACATCCCCCCTCATGTCGAAGTTATCGGGGAGGGGGTAGATCGACAACGACGCTCTTTCTTCTAGGGATTGGGTGGCCTTGATAGTTGGTCGGGCGAGCGGACCGCCTCTCTCTCATGCATGTCCGTCGTCCCCCCTCATGTCGAAGTTATCGGGGAGGGGGTAGATCGACAACGAGGCTCTTTCTTCTAGGGTTTGGGTGGCCTCGATAGTTGGTCGGGCGAGCGGACCGCCTCTCTCACTCATGCATGCCCGACGTCCCCCCTCATGTCGAAGTTATCGGGGAGGGGGTAGATCGACAACGACGCTCTTTCTTCTAGGGTTTGGGTGGCCTCGATAGTTGGTCGGGCGAGCGGACCGCCTCTCTCACTCATGCATGTCCGACGTCCCCCCTCATGTCGAAGTTATCGGGGAGGGGGTAGATCGACAACGACGCTCTTTCTTCTAGGGTTTGGGTGGCCTCGATAGTTGGTCGGGCGAGCGGACCGCCTCTCTCTCTCATGCATGTCCGACGTCCCCCCTCATGTCGAAATTATCGGGGAGGGCCGGGGTAGATCGACAACGACGCTCTTTCTTCTACGGTTTGGGTGGCCTCGATAGTTTGTCGGGTGAGCGGACCGCCTCTCTCACTCATGCATGTCCGACGTCCCCCCTCATGTCGAAGTTATCGGGGAGGGGGTAGATCGACAACGACGCTCTTTCTTCTAGGGTTTGGGTGGCCTCGATAGTTGGTCGGGCGAGCGGACCGCCTCTCTCTCTCATGCATGTCCGACGTCCCCCCTCATGTCGAAATTATCGGGGAGGGCCAGGGTAGATCGACAACGACGCTCTTTCTTCTACGGTTTGGGTGGCCTCGATAGTTGGTCGGGCGAGCATACCGCTTCTCTCACTCATGCATGTCCGACGTCCCCCCTCATGTCGAAGTTATCGGGGAGGGGGTAGATCGACAACGATGCTCTTTCTTCTAGGGTTTGGGTGGCCTCGATAGTTGGTCGGGCGAGCGGACCGCCTCTCTCTCATGCATGTCCGACGTCCCCCCTCATGTCGAAATTATCGGGGAGGGCCGGGGTAGATCGACAAAAAATGCTCGGGCATCCATCCATACACACATACATATATCCATCCATACACACATACATATACATATTAACAGTAAATGCATCCATCCATACACACATACATATATACATCCATCAGAGTATATTAACAGTAAATGCATACATATATACAAAAAATGCTATGAACAAAAAAAAATTCTATGAACAAAAAAAAATGGCAGCGGCGGCGGCGGCAGCGCGGCGGCATCGCAGGGGCGGCTGCGGCGGCAGAACATGGGCGGCAGCGGCGGCAGCGCAGGAGCGGCGGCGGCGACAGCGCAGGGGAAGGGGTGCTCACTGGGGGTCGGTGCATCGAGGCAGGGAGCGGCGGAGCAGCTGGCGGCGTCGGGAGCGGCGGACGGTGACGGGGAGCGGCGGACGGCGACGGGGAGCTCGGGCAGCCTGGCGGCGTCGATGTGCTCGGCGTCGTCGGGGGCAACTGGTAGATGAAAACTGAAAAATTTCCAAGTGTTTGCTTATATACACAGAGCATTGGTCCCGGTTCGTGGCACCAACCGGGACCAATGCCCACCTTTCGTCCCGGTTGGTGCCACCAACCGAGACCAAAGGTCAGTTTTCAGCAGCCCAAAGGGCGGGAAACAGGGACCTTTGGTCCTGGTTGGTGGCACAAACCGGGACTAAAGGGGTGCATTGGTCCCGGTTGGTGCCACCAACCGGGACCAAAGGTCAGTTTTCAGCAGCCCAAAGGGCGGGAAACAGGGACCTTTGGTCCCGGTTGGTGGCACCAACCGGGACTAAAGGGGCGCATTGGTCCCGGTTGGTGCCACCAACCGGGACCAAAGGGTGGTGCTGCCCGGGGCCAAATTTTTAGTCCCACCTCGCTAGCTGAGAGAGCTCGAGAGTGGTTTATGAGCGCTGCTGCGCACACCCTCTCGAGCTCCTCTCAACTGCAGGCTTCCGGGCCTAATCTGTCACTGCATGTGGGCCTATTGGGCCTTCTGCGGGCCTGAATCCTGGCCCAGCAAGCTGGCTGGGTTTCTAGTCGTATTGAGGCCGTGGTGGCCCAGTAGGTGGCATTTTTTTTTTAAAAATCCAGTTTTTTTGTTTTGTTTTTTGCTTTATTTATTTTATTTTGTTCCTACTTACTGTTTTTCAGTGATTCTTTTTGCTTTTAGGTCACAAAAATTATAAACTTTCTGTTAGTGCCATTAGTTTTCAAATTTGAATAGTTTAAATTTGAATTTTTTGAAATTTGTGTGAATCACTAGTTTGTGAATAACTTTACTAAAAAAATAGATTTTTGAGTGATTTTTTTCCTGCTATTTAATATTACTGTGTTTTATCATTATATTCAATTTGGTAAGTTTTAGGTTATTTTAAATTTCTGTTTTAATCAAAAACAGATTTGGTTATTTTAGTTTGCTATTAAAGTTTCTAACAAAAAAAATCTTTATGAAAATTCTTTTTGCTATTAATGTTTTGAACAAAAAATACTTTGATAATTTTAGTTGCAAATTTTTTATATAATTTTAGTTTCAAAAATACTAGAGGTTTATAAAAGCTTTTTAGTTGATTCCTTTTGCTATTAGAGTTTTATAAAAGCTTTTTAGTTGATTGTTTTTGCTATTGAAGAATATTATAGTTTTGTTTTAGTTGATAATAACAGAATATTTTAATTGATTATTTTTAGTTCATTCTTTTTTCTATTAGAGTTTCATACAAGTTTTCTAGTTCATTCTTTTTGCTATTAGTTCATTCTTTGAGCTAAATGACCCTGAAATTGAAAAGCACTACAAATGAACTCTGAAAAGGTTGAAAGTTGGCATGGTATCATCATTTCACCCACATAGCATGTGCTAAAAATTTGAGAGGGTTACGGCAAAAACTGGATGCACTTTGTGTACAAAATGGACAATCTCTTTCGAAGTATCAAGGTTTCGGACGAAAACTCATCTGTTACAAAGGGATTTCATTTTTTTGAACTTATTTGAACTCCGGAGTTTTTGTGTGTTCAAAATGCACCATTCAAAGCCACATCATCAATTTTCAACCCTTTCTGACTTCATTTGGTATTTTTCATGCATTTACTGTTTTTTTTGAGGTAAATGACCCTGAAATTGAAAAGCACTACAAATGAACTCTGAAAAGGTTGAAAGTTGGCATGGTATCATCATTTCACCCACATAGCATGTGCTAAAAAGCTGAGAGGGTTACGGCAAAAACTGGATGCACTTCGTGTACAAAATGGACAATCTCTTTTGAAGTATCAGGGTTTCGGACGAAAACTCATCTGTTACAAAGGGATTTCATTTTTTTGAACTCCAGACTTTTTGTGTGTTCAAAATGAACCATTCAAAGCCACATCATCAATTTTCAACCCTTTCTGACTTCATTTGGTATTTTTCATGCATTTACTGATTTTTTTGAGGTAAATGACCCTGAAATTGAAAAGCACGACAAATGAACTCTGAAAAGGTTGAAAGTTGGCATGGTATCATCATTTCACCCACATAGCATGTGCTAAAAAGTTGAGAGGGTTACGGTAAAAACTGGATCCACTTCGTGTACAAAATGGACAATCTCTTTCAAAGTATCAGGGTTTCGGACGAAAACTCATATGTTACAAAGGGATTTCATTTTTTTGAACTCCAGACTTTTGTGTGTGTTCAAAATGCACCATTGAAAGCCACATCATCAATTTTCAACCCTTTCTGACTTCATTTCGTATTTTTCATGCATTTACTGATTTTGTTGAGCTAAATGACCCTGAAATTGAAAAGCACTACAAATGAACTCTGAAAAGGTTGAAAGTTGGCATGGTATCATCATTTCACCCACATAGCATGTGCTCAAAAGTTGAGAGGGTTACGGCAAAAACTGGATGCACTTCGTGTACAAAATGGACAATCTCTTTCGAAGTATTAGGGTTTCGGACGAAAACTAATCTGTTACAAAGGGATTTCATTTTTTTGAACTTATTTGAACTACGGACTTTTTGAGTGTTCAAAATGCACCATTCAAAGCCACATCATCAATTTTCAACCCTTTCTGACTTCATTTGGTATTTTTCATGCATTTACTGTTTTTTCTTGAGGTAAATGACCCTGAAATTGAAAAGCACTACAAATGAACTCTGAAAAGGTTGAAAGTTGGCATGGTATCATCATTTCACCCACATAGCATGTGCTAAAAAGTTGAGAGGGTTACGGAAAAAACTGGATGCACTTCGTGTACAAAATGGACAATCTCTTTTGAAGTATCAGGGTTTCGGACGAAAACTCATCTGTTACAAAGGGATTTCATTTTTTTGAACTTATTTGAACTCCAGACTTTTGTGTGTGTTCAAAATGCACCATTCAAAGCCACATCATCAATTTTCAACCCTTTCTGACTTCATTTGGTATTTTTCATGCATGTACTGATTTTTTGAGCTAAATGACCCTGAAATTGAAAAGCACTACAAATGAACTCTGAAAAGGTTGAAAGTTGGCATGGTATCATCATTTGACCCACATAGCATGTGCTAAAAAGTTGAGAGGGTTACGGTAAAAACTGGATCCACTTCGTGTACAAAATGGACAATCTCTTTCAAAGTATCAGGGTTTCGGACGAAAACTCATATGTTACAAAGGGATTTCATTTTTTTGAACTCCAGACTTTTGTGTGTGTTCAAAATGCACCATTCAAAGCCACATCATCAATTTTCAACCCTTTCTGACTTCATTTGGTATTTTTCATGCATTTACTGATTTTGTTGAGCTAAATGACCCTGAAATTGAAAAGCACTACAAATGAACTCTGAAAATGTTGAAAGTTGGCATGGTATCATCGTTTCACCCACATAGCATGTGCTAAAAAGTTGAGAGGGTTACGGCAAAAACTGGATGCACTTCGTGTACAAAATGGACAATCTCTTTCGAAGTATTAGGGTTTCGGACAAAAACTCATCTGTTACAAAGGGATTTCATTTTTTTGAACTTATTTGAACTCCGGACTTTTTGTGTGTTCAAAATGCACCATTCAAAGCCACATCATCAATTTTCAACCCTTTCTGACTTCATTTGGTATTTTTCATGCATTTACTGATTTTTTTGAGGTAAATGACCCTGAAATTGAAAAGCACTACAAATGAACTCTGAAAAGGTTGAAAGTAGGCATGGTATCATCATTTCACCCACATAGCATGTGCTAAAAATTTGAGATGGTTACGGCAAAAACTGGATGCACTTCGTGTACAAAATGGACAATCTCTTTTGAAGTATCAGGGTTTCGGACGAAAACTCATCTGTTACAAAGGGATTTCATTTTTTTGAACTTATTTGAACTCCAGACTTTTGTGTGTGTTCAAAATGCACCATTCAAAGCCACATCATCAATTTTCAACCCTTTCTGACTTCATTTGGTATTTTTCATGCATGTACTGATTTTTTGAGCTAAATGACCCAGAAATTGAAAAGCACTACAAATGAACTCTGAAAAGGTTAAAAGTTGGCATGGTATCATCATTTCACCCACATAGCATGTGCTAAAAAGTTGAGAGGGTTACGGTAAAAACTGGATCCACTTCGTGTACAAAACGGACAATCTCTTTCAAAGTATCAGGGTTTCGGACGAAAACTCATATGTTACAAAGGGATTTCATTTTTTTGAACTCCAGACTTTTGTGTGTGTTCAAAATGCACCATTCAAAGCCACATCATCAATTTTCAACCCTTTCTGACTTCATTTGGTATTTTTCATGCATTTACTGATTTTGTTGAGCTAAATGACCCTGAAATTGAAAAGCACTACAAATGAACTCTGAAAAGGTTGAAAGTTGGCATGGTATCATCGTTTCACCCACATAGCATGTGCTAAAAAGTTGAGAGGGTTACGGCAAAAACTGGATGCACTTCGTGTACAAAATGGACAATCTCTTTCAAAGTATTAGGGTTTCGGACAAAAACTCATCTGTTACAAAGGGATTTCATTTTTTTGAACTTATTTGAACTACGGACTTTTTGAGTGTTCAAAATGCACCATTCAAAGCCACATCATCAATTTTCAACCCTTTCTGACTTCATTTGGTATTTTTCATGCATTTACTGTTTTTTTTGAGGTAAATGACCCTGAAATTGAAAAGCACTACAAATGAACTCTGAAAAGGTTGAAAGTTGGCATGGTATCATCATTTCACCCACATAGCATGTGCTAAAAATTTGAGAGGGTTACGGCAAAAACTGGATGCACTTCGTGTACAAAATGGACAATCTCTTTTGAAGTATCAGGGTTTCGGACGAAAACTCATCTGTTACAAAGGGATTTCATTTTTTTGAACTTATTTGAACTCCAGACTTTTGTGTGTGTTCAAAATGCACCATTCAAAGCCACATCATCAATTTTCAACCCTTTCTGACTTCATTTGGTATTTTTCATGCATGTACTGATTTTTTGAGCTAAATGACCCTGAAATTGAAAAGCACTACAAATGAACTCTGAAAAGGTTAAAAGTTGGCATGGTATCATCATTTCACCCACATAGCATGGGCTAAAAAGTTGAGAGGGTTACGGTAAAAACTGGATCCACTTCGTGTACAAAACGGACAATCTCTTTCAAAGTATCAGGGTTTCGAACGAAAATTCATATGTTACAAAGGGATTTCATTTTTTTGAACTCCAGACTTTTGTGTGTGTTCAAAATGCACCATTCAAAGCCACATCATCAATTTTCAACCCTTTCTGACTTCATTTGGTATTTTTCATGCATTTACTGATTTTGTTGAGCTAAATGACCCTGAAATTGAAAAGCACTACAAATGAACTCTGAAAAGGTTGAAAGTTGGCATGGTATCATCGTTTCACCCACATAGCATGTGCTAAAAAGTTGAGAGGGTTACGGCAAAAACTGGATGCACTTCGTGTACAAAATGGACAATCTCTTTCGAAGTATTAGGGTTTCGGACAAAAACTCATCTGTTACAAAGGGATTTTATTTTTTTGAACTTATTTGAACTCCGGACTTTTTGTGTGTTCAAAATGCACCATTCAAAGCCACATCATCAATTTTCAACCCTTTCTGACTTCATTTGGTATTTTTCATGCATTTACTGATTTTTTTGAGGTAAATGACCCTGAAATTGAAAAGCACTACAAATGAACTCTGAAAATGTTGAAAGTAGGCATGGTATCATCATTTCACCCAGAGAGCATGTGCTAAAAATTTGAGAGGGTTACGGCAAAAACTGGATGCACTTCGTGTACAAAATGGACAATCTCTTTTGAAGTATCAGGGTTTCGGACGAAAACTCATGTGTTACAAAGGGATTTCATTTTTTTGAACTTATTTGAACTCCAGACTTTTTGTGTGTTCAAAACGAACCATTCAAAGCCACATCATCAATTTTCAACCCTTTCTGACTTCATTTGGTATTTTTCATGCATTTACTGTTTTTTTTGAGCTAAATGACCCTGAAATTGAAAAGCACTACAAATGAACTCTGAAAAGGTTGAAAGTTGGCATGGTATCATAATTTCACCCACATAGCATGTGCTAAAAAGTTGAGAGGGTTACGGTAAAAACTGGATCCACTTCGTGTACAAAATGGACAATCTCTTTCAAAGTATCAGGGTTTCGGACGAAAACTCATATGTTACAAGGGGATTTCATTTTTTTGAACGCCAGACTTTTGTGTGTGATCAAAATGCACCATTCAAAGCCACATCATCAATTTTCAACCCTTTCTGACTTCATTTGGTATTTTTCATGCATTTACTGATTTTGTTGAGCTAAATGGCCCTGAAATTGAAAAGCACTACAAATGAACTCTGAAAAGGTTGAAAGTTGGCATGGTATCATCATTTCACCCACATAGCATGTGCTAAAAAGTTGAGAGGGTTACGGAAAAAACTGGATGCACTTCGTGTACAAAATGGACAATCTCTTTCGAAGTATCAGGGTTTCGGACGAAAACTCATGTGTTACAAAGGGATTTCATTTTTTTGAACTTATTTGAACTCCGGACTTTTTGTGTGTTCAAAATGCACCATTCAAAGCCACATCATCAATTTTCAACCCTTTCTGACTTCATTTGGTATTTTTCATGCATTTACTGATTTTTTTGAGCTAAATGACCCTGAAATTGACATGCACTACAAATGAACTCTGAAAAGGTTGAAAGTTGGCATGGTATCATCATTTCACCCACATAGCATGTGCTAAAAATTTGAGAGGGTTACGGCAAAAACTGGATGCACTTCGTGTACAAAATGGACAATCTCTTTTGAAGTATCAGGGTTTCGGACGAAAACTCAACTGTTACAAAGGGATTTCATTTTTTTGAACTTATTTGAACTCCAGACTTTTGTGTGTGTTCAAAATGCACCATTCAAAGCCACATCATCAATTTTCAACCCTTTCTGACTTCATTTGGTATTTTTCATGCATTTACCTATTTTTTTGAGCTAAATGACCCTGAAATTGAAAAGCACTACAAATGAACTCTGAAAAGGTTGAAAGTTGGCATGGTATCATCATTTCACCCACATAGCATGTGCTAAAAAGTTGAGAGGGTTACGGTAAAAAATGGATCCACTTCGTGTACAAAACGGACAATCTCTTTCAAAGTATCAGGGTTTCGGACGAAAACTCATATGTTACAAAGGGATTTCATTTTTTTGAACTCCAGACTTTTGTGTGTGTTCAAAATGCACCATTCAAAGCCACATCATCAATTTTCAACCCTTTCTGACTTCATTTGGTATTTTTCATGCATTTACTGATTTTGTTGAGCTAAATGACCCTGAAATTGAAAAGCACTACAAATGAACTCTGAAAAGGTTGAAAGTTGGCATGGTATCATCGTTTCACCCACATAGCATGTGCTAAAAAGTTGAGAGGGTTACGGCAAAAACTGGATGCACTTCGTGTACAAAATGGACAATCTCTTTCAAAGTATTAGGGTCTCGGACAAAAACTCATCTGTTACAAAGGGATTTCATTTTTTTGAACTTATTTGAACTACGGACTTTTTGAGTGTTCAAAATGCACCATTCAAAGCCACATCATCAATTTTCAACCCTTTCTGACTTCATTTGGTATTTTTCATGCATTTACTGTTTTTTTTGAGGTAAATGGCCCTGAAATTGAAAAGCACTACAAATGAACTCTGAAAAGGTTGAAAGTTGGCATGGTATCATCATTTCACCCACATAGCATGTGCTAAAAATTTGAGAGGGTTACGGCAAAAACTGGATGCACTTCGTGTACAAAATGGACAATCTCTTTTGAAGTATCAGGGTTTCGGACGAAAACTCATCTGTTACAAAGGGATTTCATTTTTTTGAACTTATTTGAACTCCAGACTTTTGTGTGTGTTCAAAATGCACCATTCAAAGCCACATCATCAATTTTCAACCCTTTCTGACTTCATTTGGTATTTTTCATGCATGTACTGATTTTTTGAGCTAAATGACCCTGAAATTGAAAAGCACTACAAATGAACTCTGAAAAGGTTAAAAGTTGGCATGGTATCATCATTTCACCCACATAGCATGTGCTAAAAAGTTGAGAGGGTTACGGTAAAAACTGGATCCACTTCGTGTACAAAACGGACAATCTCTTTCAAAGTATCAGGGTTTCGGACGAAAACTCATATGTTACAAAGGGATTTCATTTTTTTGAACTCCAGACTTTTGTGTGTGTTCAAAATGCACCATTCAAAGCCACATCATCAATTTTCAACCCTTTCTGACTTCATTTGGTATTTTTCATGCATTTACTGATTTTGTTGAGCTAAATGACCCTGAAATTGAAAAGCACTACAAATGAACTCTGAAAAGGTTGAAAGTTGGCATGGTATCATCGTTTCACCCACATAGCATGTGCTAAAAAGTTGAGAGGGTTACGGCAAAAACTGGATGCACTTCGTGTACAAAATGGACAATCTCTTTCGAAGTATTAGGGTTTCGGACAAAAACTCATCTGTTACAAAGGGATTTTATTTTTTTGAACTTATTTGAACTCCGGACTTTTTGTGTGTTCAAAATGCACCATTCAAAGCCACATCATCAATTTTCAACCCTTTCTGACTTCATTTGGTATTTTTCATGCATTTACTGATTTTTTTGAGGTAAATGACCCTGAAATTGAAAAGCACTACAAATGAACTCTGAAAATGTTGAAAGTAGGCATGGTATCATCATTTCACCCACAGAGCATGTGCTAAAAATTTGAGAGGGTTACGGCAAAAACTGGATGCACTTCGTGTACAAAATGGACAATCTCTTTTGAAGTATCAGGGTTTCGGACGAAAACTCATGTGTTACAAAGGGATTTCATTTTTTTGAACTTATTTGAACTCCAGACTTTTTGTGTGTTCAAAACGAACCATTCAAAGCCACATCATCAATTTTCAACCCTTTCTGACTTCATTTGGTATTTTTCATGCATTTACTGTTTTTTTTGAGCTAAATGACCCTGAAATTGAAAAGCACTACAAATGAACTCTGAAAAGGTTGAAAGTTGGCATGGTATCATAATTTCACCCACATAGCATGTGCTAAAAAGTTGAGAGGGTTACGGTAAAAACTGGATCCACTTCGTGTACAAAATGGACAATCTCTTTCAAAGTATCAGGGTTTCGGACGAAAACTCATATGTTACAAAGGGATTTCATTTTTTTGAACGCCAGACTTTTGTGTGTGATCAAAATGCACCATTCAAAGCCACATCATCAATTTTCAACCCTTTCTGACTTCATTTGGTATTTTTCATGCATTTACTGATTTTGTTGAGCTAAATGACCCTGAAATTGAAAAGCACTACAAATGAACTCTGAAAAGGTTGAAAGTTGGCATGGTATCATCATTTCACCCACATAGCATGTGCTAAAAAGTTGAGAGGGTTACGGAAAAAACTGGATGCACTTCGTGTACAAAATGGACAATCTCTTTCGAAGTATCAGGGTTTCGGACGAAAACTCATGTGTTACAAAGGGATTTCATTTTTTTGAACTTATTTGAACTCCGGAATTTTTGTGTGTTCAAAATGCACCATTCAAAGCCACATCATCAATTTTCAACCCTTTCTGACTTCATTTGGTATTTTTCATGCATTTACTGATTTTTTTGAGCTAAATGACCCTGAAATTGACATGCACTACAAATGAACTCTGAAAAGGTTGAAAGTTGGCATGGTATCATCATTTCACCCACATAGCATGTGCTAAAAATTTGAGAGGGTTACGGCAAAAACTGGATGCACTTCGTGTACAAAATGGACAATCTCTTTTGAAGTATCAGGGTTTCGGACGAAAACTCAACTGTTACAAAGGGATTTCATTTTTTTGAACTTATTTGAACTCCAGACTTTTGTGTGTGTTCAAAATGCACCATTCAAAGCCACATCATCAATTTTCAACCCTTTCTGACTTCATTTGGTATTTTTCATGCATTTACCTATTTTTTTGAGCTAAATGACCCTGAAATTGAAAAGCACTACAAATGAACTCTGAAAAGGTTGAAAGTTGGCATGGTATCATCATTTCACCCACATAGCATGTGCTAAAAAGTTGAGAGGGTTACGGTAAAAAATGGATCCACTTCGTGTACAAAACGGACAATCTCTTTCAAAGTATCAGGGTTTCGGACGAAAACTCATATGTTACAAAGGGATTTCATTTTTTTGAACTCCAGACTTTTGTGTGTGTTCAAAATGCACCATTCAAAGCCACATCATCAATTTTCAACCCTTTCTGACTTCATTTGGTATTTTTCATGCATTTACTGATTTTGTTGAGCTAAATGACCCTGAAATTGAAAAGCACTACAAATGAACTCTGAAAAGGTTGAAAGTTGGCATGGTATCATCGTTTCACCCAAATAGCATGTGCTAAAAAGTTGAGAGGGTTACGGCAAAAACTGGATGCACTTCGTGTACAAAATGGACAATCTCTTTCAAAGTATCAGGGTTTCGGACGAAAACTCATATGTTACAAAGGGATTTCATTTTTTTGAACTCCAGACTTTTGTGTGTGTTCAAAATGCACCATTCAAAGCCACATCATCAATTTTCAACCCTTTCTAACTTCATTTGGTATTTTTCATGCATTTACTGATTTTGTTGAGCTAAATGACCCTGAAATTGAAAAGCACTACAAATGAACTCTGAAAAGGTTGAAAGTTGGCATGGTATCATCATTTCACCCACATAGCATGTGCTAAAAAGTTGAGAGGGTTACGGTAAAAACTGGATCCACTTCGTGTACAAAATGGACAATCTCTTTCAAAGTATCAGGGTTTCGGACGAAAACTCATATGTTACAAAGGGATTTCATTTTTTTGAACGCCAGACTTTTGTGTGTGATCAAAATGCACCATTCAAAGCCACATCATCAATTTTCAACCCTTTCTGACTTCATTTGGTATTTTTCATGCATTTACTGATTTTGTTGAGCTAAATGACCCTGAAATTGAAAAGCACTACAAATGAACTCTGAAAAGGTTGAAAGTTGGCATGGTATCATCATTTCACCCACATAGCATGTGCTAAAAAGTTGAGAGGGTTACGGAAAAAACTGGATGCACTTCGTGTACAAAATGGACAATCTCTTTCGAAGTATCAGGGTTTCGGACGAAAACTCATGTGTTACAAAGGGATTTCATTTTTTTGAACTTATTTGAACTCCGGACTTTTTGTGTGTTCAAAATGCACCATTCAAAGCCACATCATCAATTTTCAACCCTTTCTGACTTCATTTGGTATTTTTCATGCATTTACTGATTTTTTTGAGCTAAATGACCCTGAAATTGACATGCACTACAAATGAACTCTGAAAAGGTTGAAAGTTGGCATGGTATCATCATTTCACCCACATAGCATGTGCTAAAAATTTGAGAGGGTTACGGCAAAAACTGGATGCACTTCGTGTACAAAATGGACAATCTCTTTTGAAGTATCAGGGTTTCGGACGAAAACTCAACTGTTACAAAGGGATTTCATTTTTTTGAACTTATTTGAACTCCAGACTTTTGTGTGTGTTCAAAATGCACCATTCAAAGCCACATCATCAATTTTCAACCCTTTCTGACTTCATTTGGTATTTTTCATGCATTTACCTATTTTTTTGAGCTAAATGACCCTGAAATTGAAAAGCACTACAAATGAACTCTGAAAAGGTTGAAAGTTGGCATGGTATCATCATTTCACCCACATAGCATGTGCTAAAAAGTTGAGAGGGTTACGGTAAAAAATGGATCCACTTCGTGTACAAAACGGACAATCTCTTTCAAAGTATCAGGGTTTCGGACGAAAACTCATATGTTACAAAGGGATTTCATTTTTTTGAACTCCAGACTTTTGTGTGTGTTCAAAATGCACCATTCAAAGCCACATCATCAATTTTCAACCCTTTCTGACTTCATTTGGTATTTTTCATGCATTTACTGATTTTGTTGAGCTAAATGACCCTGAAATTGAAAAGCACTACAAATGAACTCTGAAAAGGTTGAAAGTTGGCATGGTATCATCGTTTCACCCACATAGCATGTGCTAAAAAGTTGAGAGGGTTACGGCAAAAACTGGATGCACTTCGTGTACAAAATGGACAATCTCTTTCAAAGTATTAGGGTTTCGGACAAAAACTCATCTGTTACAAAGGGATTTCATTTTTTTGAACTTATTTGAACTCCGGACTTTTTGTGTGTTCAAAATGCACCATTCAAAGCCACATCATCAATTTTCAACCCTTTCTGACTTCATTTGGTATTTTTCATGCATTTACTGATTTTTTTGAGGTAAATGACCCTGAAATTGAAAAGCACTACAAATGAACTCTGAAAAGGTTGAAAGTAGGCATGGTATCATCATTTCACCCACATAGCATGTGCTAAAAATTTGAGAGGGTTACGGCAAAAACTGGATGCACTTCGTGTACAAAATGGACAATCTCTTTTGAAGTATCAGGGTTTCGGACGAAAACTCATGTGTTACAAAGGGATTTCATTTTTTTGAACTTATTTGAACTCCAGACTTTTTGTGTGTTCAAAACGAACCATTCAAAGCCACATCATCAATTTTCAACCCTTTCTGACTTCATTTGGTATTTTTCATGCATTTACTGTTTTTTTTGAGCTAAATGACCCTGAAATTGAAAAGCACTACAAATGAACTCTGAAAAGGTTGAAAGTTGGCATGGTATCATCATTTCACCCACATAGCATGTGCTAAAAAGTTGAGAGGGTTACGGTAAAAACTGGATCCACTTCGTGTACAAAATGGACAATCTCTTTCAAAGTATCAGGGTTTCGGACGAAAACTCATATGTTACAAAGGGATTTCATTTTTTTGAACGCCAGACTTTTGTGTGTGATCAAAATGCACCATTCAAAGCCACATCATCAATTTTCAACCCTTTCTGACTTCATTTGGTATTTTTCATGCATTTACTGATTTTGTTGAGCTAAATGACCCTGAAATTGAAAAGCACTACAAATGAACTCTGAAAAGGTTGAAAGTTGGCATGGTATCATCATTTCACCCACATAGCATGTGCTAAAAAGTTGAGAGGGTTACGGAAAAAACTGGATGCACTTCGTGTACAAAATGGACAATCTCTTTCGAAGTATCAGGGTTTCGGACGAAAACTCATGTGTTACAAAGGGATTTCATTTTTTTGAACTTATTTGAACTCCGGACTTTTTGTGTGTTCAAAATGCACCATTCAAAGCCACATCATCAATTTTCAACCCTTTCTGACTTCATTTGGTATTTTTCATGCATTTACTGATTTTTTTGAGCTAAATGACCCTGAAATTGACAAGCACGACAAATGAACTCTGAAAAGGTTGAAAGTTGGCATGGTATCATCATTTCACCCACATAGCATGTGCTAAAAAGTTGAGAGGGTTACGGCAAAAACTGGATGCACTTCGTGTACAAAATGGCAATCTCTTTCGAAGTATCAGGGTTTCGGACGAAAACTCAACTGTTACAAAGGGATTTCATTTTTTTGAACTTATTTGAACTCCAGACTTTTTGTGTGTTCAAAATGAACCATTCAAAGCCACATCATCAATTTTCAACCCTTTCTGACTTCATTTGGTATTTTTCACGCATTTACCTATTTTTTTGAGCTAAATGACCCTGAAATTGAAAAGCACTACAAATGAACTCTGAAAAGGTTGAAAGTTGGCATGGTATCATCATTTCGCCCACATAGCATGTGCTAAAAAGTTGAGAGGGTTACGGCAAAAACTGGATGCACTTCGTGTACAAAATGGACAATCTCTTTCGAAGTATCAGGGTTTCAGACGAAAACTCATCTGTTACAAAGGGATTTCATTTTTTGAACTTATTTGAACTCCAGACTTTTTGTGTGTTCAAAATGCACCATTCAAAGCCACATCATCAATTTTCAACCCTTTCTGACTTCATTTGGTATTTTTCATGCATGTACTGATTTTTTTGAGCTAAATGACCCTGAAATTGAAAAGCACTACAAATGAACTCTGAAAAGGTTGAAAGTTGGCATGGTATCATCATTTCACCCACATAGCATGTTATAAAAAGTTGAGAGGGTTACGGCAAAAACTGGATGCACTTCGTGTACAAAATGGACAATCTCTTTCGAAATGTCAGGGTTTCGGACGAAAAGTCATCTGTTACAAAGGGATTTCATTTTTTTGAACTTATTTGAACTCCAGACTTTTTGTGTGTTCAAAATGCACCATTCAAAGCCACATCATCAATTTTCAACCCTTTCTGACTTCATTTGGTATTTTTCATGCATTTACTGATTTTTTTGAGCTAAATGACCCTGAAATTGAAAAGCACTACAAATGAACTCTGAAAAGGTTGAAAGTTGGCATGGTATCATCATTTCACCCACATAGCATGTGCTAAAAAGTTGAGAGGGTTACGGAAAAAACTGGAAGCACTTCGTGTACAAAATGGACAATCTCTTTTGAAGTATCAGGGTTTCGGACGAAAACTCATCTGTTACAAAGGGATTTCATTTTTTTGAACTTAATTGAACTCCAGACTTTTTGTGTGTTCAAAATGAACCATTCAAAGCCACATCATCAATTTTCAACCCTTTCTGACTTCATTTGGTATTTTTCATGCATTTACTGATTTTTTGAGCTAAATGACCCTGAAATTGAAAAGCACTACAAATGAACTCTGAAAAGGTTGAAAGTTGGCATGGTATCATCATTTCGCCCACATAGCATGTGCTAAAAAGTTGAGAGGGTTACGGCAAAAACTGGATGCACTTCGTGTACAAAATGGACAATCTCTTTCGAAGTATCACGATTTCGGACGAAAACTCATCTGTTACAAAGGGATTTCATTTTTTTGAACTTATTTGAACTCCAGACTTTTTGTGTGTTCAAAATGCACCATTCAAACCCACATCATCAATTTTCAACCCTTTCTGACTTCATTTGGTATTTTTCATGCATGTACTGATTTTTTTGAGCTAAATGACCCTGAAATTGAAAAGCACTACAAATGAACTCTGAAAAGGTTGAAAGATGGCATGGTATCATCATTTCACCCACATAGCATGTTATAAAAAGTTGAGAGGGTTACGGCAAAAACTGGATGCACTTCGTGTACAAAATGGACAATCTCTTTCGAAGTATTTAGGTTCCGGACGAAAACTCATCTGTTACAAAGGGATTTCATTTTTTTGAACTTATTTGAACTCCGGACTTTTTGTGTGTTCAAAATGAACCATTCAAAGCAACATCATCAATTTTCAACCCTTTCTGACTTCATTTGGTATTTTTCATGCATTTACTGATTTTTTGAGCTAAATGACCCTGAAATTGAAAAGCACTACAAATGAACTCTGAAAAGGTTGAAAGTTGGCATGGTATCATCATTTCACCCACATAGCATGTGCTAAAAAGTTGAGAGGGTTACGGTAAAAACTGGATCCACTTCGTGTACAAAATGGACAATCTCTTTCAAAGTATCAGGGTTTCGGACGAAAACTCATATGTTACAAAGGGATTTCATTTTTTTGAACTCCAGACTTTTGTGTGTGTTCAAAATGCACCATTCAAAGCCACATCATCAATTTTCAACCCTTTCTGACTTCATTTGGTATTTTTCATGCATTTACTGATTTTTTTGAGGTAAATGACCCTGAAATTGAAAAGCACTACAAATGAACTCTGAAAAGGTTGAAAGTTGGCATGGTATCATCATTTCACCCACATAGGATGTGCTAAAAAGTTGAGAGGGTTACGGCAAAAACTGGATGCACTTCGTGTACCAAATGGACAATCTCTTTCGAAGTATTAGGGTTTCGGACGAAAACTCATATGTTACAAAGGGATTTCATTTTTTTGAACTTATTTGAACTCCGGACTTTTTGTGTGTTCAAAATGCAACATTCAAAGCCACATCATCAATTATCAACCCTTTCTGACTTCATTTGGTATTTTTCATGCATTTACTGTTTGTTCTTGAGGTAAATGACCCTGAAATTGAAAAGCACTACAAATGAACTCTGAAAAGGTTGAAAGTTGGCATGGTATCATCATTTCACCCACATAGCATGTGCTAAAAAGTTGAGAGGGTTACGGCAAAAACTGGATGCACTTCGTGTACAAAATGGACAATCTCTTTCGAAGTATTAGGGTTTCGGACGAAAACTCATCTGTTACAAAGGGATTTCATTTTTTTGAACTTATTTGAACTCCGGACTTTTTGTGTGTTCAAAATGCAACATTCAAAGCCACATCATCAATTTTCAACCCTTTCTGACTTCATTTGGTATTTTTCATGCATGTACTGATTTTTTTGAGCTAAATGACCCTGAAATTGAAAAGCACTACAAATGAACTCTGAAAAGGTTGAAAGTTGGCATGGTATCATCATTTCACCCACATAGCATGTGCTAAAAAGTTGAGAGGGTTACGGCAAAAACTGGATGCACTTCGTGTACAAAATGGACAATCTCTTTCGAAGTGTCAGGGTTTCGGACGAAAAGTCATCTGTTACAAAGGGATTTCATTTTTTTGAACTTATTTGAACTCCAGACTTTTTGTGTGTTCAAAATGCACCATTCAAAGCCACATCATCAATTTTCAACCCTTTCTGACTTCATTTGGTATTTTTCATGCATTTACTGATTTTTTTGAGCTAAATGACCCTGAAATTGACAAGCACTACAAATGAACTCTGAAAAGGTTGAAAGTTGGCATGGTATCATCATTTCACCCACATAGCATGTGCTAAAAAGTTGAGAGGGTTACGGCAAAAACTGGATGCACTTCGTGTACAAAATGGACAATCTCTTTCGAAGTATCAGGGTTTCGGACGAAAACTCAGCTGTTACAAAGGGATTTCATTTTTTTGAACTTATTTGAACTCCAGAATTTTTGTGTGTTCAAAATGAACCATTCAAAGCCACATCATCAATTTTCAACCCTTTCTGACTTCATTTGGTATTTTTCATGCATTTACTGATTTTTTTGAGCTAAATGACCCTGAAATTGAAAAGCACTACAAATGAACTCTGAAAAGGTTGAAAGTTGGCATGGTATCATCATTTCGCCCACATAGCATGTGCTAAAAAGTTGAGAGGGTTACGGCAAAAACTGGATGCACTTCGTGTACAAAATGGACAATCTCTTTCGAAGTATCAGGGTTTCGGACGAAAACTCATCTGTTACAAAGGGATTTCATTTTTTGAACTTATTTGAACTCCAGACTTTTTGTGTGTTCAAAATGCACCATTCAAAGCCACATCATCAATTTTCAACCCTTTCTGACTTCATTTGGTATTTTTCATGCATGTACTGATTTTTTTGAGCTAAATGACCCTGAAATTGAAAAGCACTACAAATGAACTCTGAAAAGGTTGAAAGTTGGCATGGTATCATCATTTCACCCACATAGCATGTTATAAAAAGTTGAGAGGGTTACGGCAAAAACTGGATGCACTTCGTGTACAAAATGGACAATCTCTTTCGAAGTGTCAGGGTTTCGGACGAAAAGTCATCTGTTACAAAGGGATTTCATTTTTTTGAACTTATTTGAACTCCAGACTTTTTGTGTGTTCAAAATGCACCATTCAAAGCCACATGATCAATTTTCAACCCTTTCTGACTTCATTTGGTATTTTTCATGCATTTACTGATTTTTTTGAGCTAAATGACCCTGAAATTGAAAAGCACTACAAATGAACTCTGAAAAGGTTGAAAGTTGGCATGGTATCATCATTTCACCCACATAGCATGTGCTAAAAAGTTGAGAGGGTTACGGCAAAAACTGGAAGCACTTCGTGTACAAAATGGACAATCTCTTTTGAAGTATCAGGGTTTCGGACGAAAACTCATCTGTTACAAAGGGATTTCATTTTTTTGAACTTAATTGAACTCCAGTCTTTTTGTGCGTTCAAAATGAACCATTCAAAGCCACATCATCAATTTTCAACCCTTTCTGACTTCATTTGGTATTTTTCATGCATTTACTGATTTTTTTGAGCTAAATGACCCTGAAATTGAAAAGCACTACAAATGAACTCTGAAAAGGTTGAAAGTTGGCATGGTATCATCATTTCACCCAAATAGCATGTGCTAAAAAGTTGAGAGGGTTACGGCAAAAACTGGATGCACTTCGTGTACAAAATGGACAATCTCTTTCGAAGTATTACGATTTCGGACGAAAACTCATCTGTTACAAAGGGATTTCATTTTTTTGAACTTATTTGAACTCCAGACTTTTTGTGTGTTCAAAATGCACCATTCAAACCCACATCATCAATTTTCAACCCTTTCT
The DNA here is from genome assembly GCA_039707655.1 of Elymus sibiricus. Classification (NCBI taxonomy): domain Eukaryota; kingdom Viridiplantae; phylum Streptophyta; class Magnoliopsida; order Poales; family Poaceae; genus Elymus; species Elymus sibiricus. The sequence continues at coordinate 413,310,655 of CM077671.1, read as the reverse complement.
GACTTCATTTGGTATTTTTCATGCATGTACTAATTTTTTTGAGCTAAATGACCCTGAAATTGAAAAGCACTACAAATGAACTCTGAAAAAGTTGAAAGTTGGCATGGTATCATCATTTCACCCACATAGCATGTTATAAAAAGTTGAGAGGGTTACGGCAAAAACTGGATGCACTTCGTGTACAAAATGGACAATCTCTTTCGAAGTATTAGGGTTTCGGACGAAAACTCATCTGTTACAAAGGGATTTCATTTTTTTGAACTTATTTGAACTCCGGACTTTTTGTGTGTTCAAAATGAACCATTCAAAGCCACATCATCAATTTTCAACCCTTTCTGACTTCATTTGGTATTTTTCATGCATTTACTGATTTTTTGAGCTAAATGACCCTGAAATTGAAAAGCACTACAAATGAACTCTGAAAAGGTTGAAAGTTGGCATGGTATCATCATTTCACCCACATAGCATGTGCTAAAAAGTTGAGAGGGTTACGGGAAAAACTGGATCCACTTCGTGTACAAAATGGACAATCTCTTTCAAAGTATCAGGGTTTCGGACGAAAACTCATATGTTACAAAGGGATTTCATTTTTTTGAACTCCAGACTTTTGTGTGTGTTCAAAATGCACCATTCAAAGCCACATCATCAATTTTCAACCCTTTCTGACTTCATTTGGTATTTTTCATGCATTTACTGATTTTGTTGAGCTAAATGACCCTGAAATTTAAAAGCACTACAAATGAACTCTGAAAAGGTTGAAAGTTGGCATGGTATCATCATTTCACTCACATAGGATGTGCTAAAAAGTTGAGAGGGTTACGGCAAAAACTGGATGCATTTCGTGTACCAAATGGACAATCTCTTTCGAAGTATTAGGGTTTCGGACGAAAACTCATCTGTTACAAAGGGATTTCATTTTTTTGAACTTATTTGAACTCCGGACTTTTTGTGTGTTCAAAATGCAACATTCAAAGCCACATCATCAATTTTCAACCCTTTCTGACTTCATTTGGTATTTTTCATGCATTTACTGTTTGTTCTTGAGGTAAATGACCCTGAAATTGAAAAGCACTACAAATGAACTCTGAAAAGGTTGAAAGTTGGCATGGTATCATCATTTCACCCACATAGCATGTGCTAAAAAGTTGAGAGGGTTACGGCAAAAACTGGATGCACTTCGTGTACAAAATGGACAATCTCTTTTGAAGTATCAGTGTTTCGGACGAAAACTCATCTGTTACAAAGGGATTTCATTTTTTTGAACTTATTTGAACTCCAGACTTTTGTGTGTGTTCAAAATGCACCATTCAAAGCCACATCATCAATTTTCAACCCTTTCTGACTTCATTTGGTATTTTTCATGCATGTACTGATTTGTTGAGCTAAATGACCCTGAAATTGAAAAGCACTACAAATGAACTCTGAAAAGGTTGAAAGTTGGCATGGTATCATCATTTCAGCCACATAGCATGTGCTAAAAAGTTGAGAGGGTTACGGTAAAAACTGGATCCACTTCGTGTACAAAATGGACAATCTCTTTCAAAGTATCAGGGTTTCGGACGAAAACTCATATGTTACAAAGGGATTTCATTTTTTTGAACTCTAGACTTTTGTGTGTGTTCAAAATGCACCATTCAAAGCCACATCATCAATTTTCAACCCTTTCTGACTTCATTTGGTATTTTTCATGCATTTACTGATTTTGTTGAGCTAAATGACCCTGAAATTGAAAAGCACTACAAATGAACTCTGAAAAGGTTGAAAGTTGGCATGGTATCATCGTTTCACCCACATAGCATGTGCTAAAAAGTTGAGAGGGTTACGGCAAAAACTGGATGCACTTCGTGTACAAAATGGACAATCTCTTTCGAAGTATTAGGGTTTCGGACAAAAACTCATCTGTTACAAAGGGATTTCATTTTTTTGAACTTATTTGAACTCCGAACTTTTGTGTGTGTTCAAAATGCACCATTCAAAGCCACATCATCAATTTTCAACCCTTTCTGACTTCATTTGGTATTTTTCATGCATTTACTGATTTTTTTGAGGTAAATGACCCTGAAATTGAAAAGCACTACAAATGAACTCTGAAAAGGTTGAAAGTTGGCATGGTATCATCATTTCACCCACATAGCATGTGCTAAAAATTTGAGAGGGTTACGGCAAAAACTGGATGCACTTCGTGTACAAAATGGACAATCTCTTTTGAAGTATCAGGGTTTCGGACGAAAACTCATCTGTTACAAAGGGATTTCATTTTTTTGAACTTATTTGAATTCCAGACTTTTTGTGTGTTCAAAATGAACCATTCAAAGCCACATCATCAATTTTCAACCCTTTCTGACTTCATTTGGTATTTTTCATGCATTTACTGATTTTTTGAGCTAAATGACCCTGAAATTGAAAAGCACTACAAAGGAACTCTGAAAAGGTTGAAAGTTGGCATGGTATCATCATTTCACCCACATAGCATGTGCTAAAAAGTTGAGAGGGTTACGGTAAAAACTGGATCCACTTCATGTACAAAATGGACAATCTCTTTCAAAGTATCAGGGTTTCTGACGAAAACTCATATGTTACAAAGGGATTTCATTTTTTTGAACGCCAGACTTTTGTGTGTGATCAAAATGCACCATTCAAAGCCACATCATCAATTTTCAACCCTTTCTGACTTCATTTGGTATTTTTCATGCATTTACTGATTTTGTTGAGCTAAATGACCCTGAAATTGAAAAGCACTACAAATGAACTCTGAAAAGGTTGAAAGTTGGCATGGTATCATCATTTCACCCACATAGCATGTGCTAAAAAGTTGAGAGGGTTACGGCAAAAACTGGATGCACTTCGTGTACAAAATGGACAATCTCTTTCGAAGTATCAGGGTTTCGGACGAAAACTCATCTGTTACAAAGGGATTTCATTTTTTTGAACTTATTTGAACTCCGGACTTTTTGTGTGTTCAAAATGCACCATTCAAAGCCACATCATCAATTTTCAACCCTTTCTGACTTCATTTGGTATTTTTCATGCATTTACTGATTTTTTTGAGCTAAATGACCCTGAAATTGACAAGCACTACAAATGAACTCTGAAAAGGTTGAAAGTTGGCATGGTATCATCATTTCACCCACATAGCATGTGCTAAAAAGTTGAGAGGGTTACGGCAAAAACTGGATGCACTTCGTGTACAAAATGGACAATCTCTTTCGAAGTATCAGGGTTTCGGACGAAAACTCAACTGTTACAAAGGGATTTCATTTTTTTGAACTTATTTGAACTCCAGAATTTTTGTGTGTTCAAAATGAACCATTCAAAGCCACATCATCAATTTTCAACCCTTTCTGACTTCATTTGGTATTTTTCATGCATTTACTGATTTTTTTGAGCTAAATGACCATGAAATTGAAAAGCACTACAAATGAACTCTGAAAAGGTTGAAAGTTGGCATGGTATCATCATTTCGCCCACATAGCATGTGCTAAAAAGTTGAGAGGGTTACGGCAAAAACTGGATGCACTTCGTGTACAAAATGGACAATCTCTTTCGAAGTATCAGGGTTTCGGACGAAAACTCATCTGTTACAAAGGGATTTCATTTTTTGAACTTATTTGAACTCCAGACTTTTTGTGTGTTCAAAATGCACCATTCAAAGCCACATCATCAATTTTCAACCCTTTCTGACTTCATTTGGTATTTTTCATGCATGTACTGATTTTTTTGAGCTAAATGACCCTGAAATTGAAAAGCACTACAAATGAACTCTGAAAAGGTTGAAAGTTGGCATGGTATCATCATTTCACCCACATAGCATGTTATAAAAAGTTGAGAGGGTTACGGCAAAAACTGGATGCACTTCGTGTACAAAATGGACAATCTCTTTCGAAGTGTCAGGGTTTCGGACGAAAAGTCATCTGTTACAAAGGGATTTCATTTTTTTGAACTTATTTGAACTCCAGACTTTTTGTGTGTTCAAAATGCACCATTCAAAGCCACATGATCAATTTTCAACCCTTTCTGACTTCATTTGGTATTTTTCATGCATTTACTGATTTTTTTGAGCTAAATGACCCTGAAATTGAAAAGCACTACAAATGAACTCTGAAAAGGTTGAAAGTTGGCATGGTATCATCATTTCACCCACATAGCATGTGCTAAAAAGTTGAGAGGGTTACGGCAAAAACTGGAAGCACTTCGTGTACAAAATGGACAATCTCTTTTGAAGTATCAGGGTTTCGGACGAAAACTCATCTGTTACAAAGGGATTTCATTTTTTTGAACTTAATTGAACTCCAGACTTTTTGTGCGTTCAAAATGAACCATTCAATGCCACATCATCAATTTTCAACCCTTTCTGACTTCATTTGGTATTTTTCATGCATTTACTGATTTTTTTGAGCTAAATGACCCTGAAATTGAAAAGCACTACAAATGAACTCTGAAAAGGTTGAAAGTTGGCATGGTATCATCATTTCACCCAAATAGCATGTGCTAAAAAGTTGAGAGGGTTACGGCAAAAACTGGATGCACTTCGTGTACAAAATGGACAATCTCTTTCGAAGTATCACGATTTCGGACGAAAACTCATCTGTTACAAAGGGATTTCATTTTTTTGAACTTATTTGAACTCCAGACTTTTTGTGTGTTCAAAATGCACCATTCAAACCCACATCATCAATTTTTAACCCTTTCTGACTTCATTTGGTATTTTTCATGCATGTACTAATTTTTTTGAGCTAAATGACCCTGAAATTGAAAAGCACTACAAATGAACTCTGAAAAGGTTGAAAGTTGGCATGGTATCATCATTTCACCCACATAGCATGTTATAAAAAGTTGAGAGGGTTACGGCAAAAACTGGATGCACTTCGTGTACAAAATGGACAATCTCTTTCGAAGTATTAGGGTTTCGGACGAAAACTCATCTGTTACAAAGGGATTTCATTTTTTTGAACTTATTTGAACTCCGGACTTTTTGTGTGTTCAAAATGAACCATTCAAAGCCACATCATCAATTTTCAACCCTTTCTGACTTCATTTGGTATTTTTCATGCATTTACTGATTTTTTGAGCTAAATGACCCTGAAATTGAAAAGCACTACAAATGAACTCTGAAAAGGTTGAAAGTTGGCATGGTATCATCATTTCACCCACATAGCATGTGCTAAAAAGTTGAGAGGGTTACGGGAAAAACTGGATCCACTTCGTGTACAAAATGGACAATCTCTTTCAAAGTATCAGGGTTTCGGACGAAAACTCATATGTTACAAAGGGATTTCATTTTTTTGAACTCCAGACTTTTGTGTGTGTTCAAAATGCACCATTCAAAGCCACATCATCAATTTTCAACCCTTTCTGACTTCATTTGGTATTTTTCATGCATTTACTGATTTTGTTGAGCTAAATGACCCTGAAATTTAAAAGCACTACAAATGAACTCTGAAAAGGTTGAAAGTTGGCATGGTATCATCATTTCACCCACATAGGATGTGCTAAAAAGTTGAGAGGGTTACGGCAAAAACTGGATGCACTTCGTGTACCAAATGGACAATCTCTTTCGAAGTATTAGGGTTTCGGACGAAAACTCATCTGTTACAAAGGGATTTCATTTTTTTGAACTTATTTGAACTCCGGACTTTTTGTGTGTTCAAAATGCAACATTCAAAGCCACATCATCAATTTTCAACCCTTTCTGACTTCATTTGGTATTTTTCATGCATTTACTGTTTGTTCTTGAGGTAAATGACCCTGAAATTGAAAAGCACTACAAATGAACTCTGAAAAGGTTGAAAGTTGGCATGGTATCATCATTTCACCCACATAGCATGTGCTAAAAAGTTGAGAGGGTTACGGCAAAAACTGGATGCACTTCGTGTACAAAATGGACAATCTCTTTTGCAGTATCAGTGTTTCGGACGAAAACTCATCTGTTACAAAGGGATTTCATTTTTTTGAACTTATTTGAACTCCAGACTTTTGTGTGTGTTCAAAATGCACCATTCAAACCCACATCATCAATTTTCAACCCTTTCTGACTTCATTTGGTATTTTTCATGCATGTACTGATTTTTTGAGCTAAATGACCCTAAAATTGAAAAGCACTACAAATGAACTCTGAAAAGGTTCAAAGTTGGCATGGTATCATCATTTCACCCACATAACATGTGCTAAAAAGTTGAGAGGGTTACGGTAAAAACTGGATCCACTTCGTGTACAAAATGGACAATCTCTTTCAAAGTATCAGGGTTTCGGACGAAAACTCATATGTTACAAAGGGATTTCAGTTTTTTGAACTCCAGACTTTTGTGTGTGTTCAAAATGCACCATTCAAAGCCACATCATCAATTTTCAACCCTTTCTGACTTCATTTGGTATTTTTCATGCATTTACTGATTTTGTTGAGCTAAATGACCCTGAAATTGAAAAGCACTACAAATGAACTCTGAAAAGGTTGAAAGTTGGCATGGTATCATCATTTCACCCACATAGCATGTGCTAAAAAGTTGAGAGGGTTACGGTAAAAACTGGATCCACTTCGTGTACAAAATGGACAATCTCTTTCAAAGTATCAGGGTTTCAGACGAAAACTCATATGTTACAAAGGGATTTCATTTTTTGAACTCCAGACTTTTGTGTGTGTTCAAAATGCACCATTCAAATCCACATCATCAATTTTCAACCCTTTCTGACTTCATTTGGTATTTTTCTTGCATTTACTGATTTTTTTGAGGTAAATGACCCTGAAATTGAAAAGCACGACAAATGAACTCTGAAAAGGTTGAAAGTTGGCATGGTATCATCATTTCACCCACATAGCATGTGCTAAAAAGCTGAGAGGGTTACGGCAAAAACTGGATGCACTTCGTGTACAAAATGGACAATCTCTTTTGAAGTATCAGGGTTTCGGACGAAAACTCATCTGTTACAAAGGGATTTCATTTTTTTGAACTCCAGACTTTTTGTGTGTTCAAAATGAACCATTCAAAGCCACATCATCAATTTTCAACCCTATCTGACTTCATTTGGTATTTTTCATGCATTTACTGATTTTTTTGAGGTAAATGACCCTGAAATTGAAAAGCACGACAATTGAACTCTGAAAAGGTTGAAAGTTGGCATGGTATCATCATTTCACCCACATAGCATGTGCTAAAAAGTTGAGAGGGTTACGGTAAAAATTGGATCCACTTCGTGTACAAAATGGACAATCTCTTTCAAAGTATCAGGGTTTCGGACGAAAACTCATATGTTACAAAGGGATTTCATTTTTTTGAACTCCAGACTTTTGTGTGTGTTCAAAATGCACCATTCAAAGCCACATCATCAATTTTCAACCCTTTCTGACTTCATTTGGTATTTTTCATGCATTTACTGATTTTGTTGAGCTAAATGACCCTGAAATTGAAAAGCACTACAAATGAACTCTGAAAAGGTTGAAAGTTGGCATGGTATCATCATTTCACCCACATAGCATGTGCTAAAAAGTTGAGAGGGTTACGGCAAAAACTGGATGCACTTCGTGTACAAAATGGACAATCTCTTTCGAAGTATTAGGGTTTCGGACGAAAACTCATGTGTTACAAAGGGATTTCATTTTTTTTAACTTATTTGAACTCCAGACTTTTTGTGTGTTCAAAATGCACCATTCAAAGCCACATCATCAATTTTCAACCCTTTCTGACTTCATTTGGTATTTTTCATGCATTTACTGATTTTTTTGAGCTACATGACCCTGAAATTGACAAGCACTACAAATGAACTCTGAAAAGGTTGAAAGTTGGCATGGTATCATCATTTCACCCACATAGCATGTGCTAAAAAGTTGAGAGGGTTACGGCAAAAACTGGATGCACTTCGTGTACAAAATGGACAATCTCTTTCGAAGTATTAGGGTTTCGGACGAAAACTCATCTGTTACAAAGGGATTTCATTTTTTTGAACTTATTTGAACTCCAGACTTTTTGTGTGTTCAAAATGTACCATTCAAAGCCAGATCATCAATTTTCAACCCTTTCTGACTTCATTTGGTATTTTTCATGCATTTACTGATTTTTTTGAGCTAGATGACCCTGAAATTGACAAGCACTACAAATGAACTCTGAAAAGGTTGAAAGTTGGCATGGTATCATCATTTCACCCACATAGCATGTGCTAAAAAGTTGAGAGGGTTACGGCAAAAACTGGATGCACTTCGTGTACAAAATGGACAATCTCTTTCGAAGTATCAGGGTTTCGGACGAAAACTCATCTGTTACTAAGGGATTTCATTTTTTTGAACTTATTTGAACTCCAGACTTTTTGTGTGTTCAAGATGAACCATTCAAAGCCACATCATCAATTTTCAACCCTTTCTGACTTCATTTGGTATTTTTCATGCATTTACTGATTTTTTTGAGCTAAATGACCATGAAATTCAAAAGCACTACAAATGAACTCTGAAAAGGTTGAAAGTTGGCATGGTATCATCATTTCGCCCACATAGCATGTGCTAAAAAGTTGAGAGGGTTACGGCAGAAACTGGATGCACTTCGTGTACAAAATGGACAATCTCTTTCGAAGTATCAGGGTTTCGGACGAAAACTCATCTGTTACAAAGGGATTTCATTTTTTGAACTTATTTGAACTCCAGACTTTTTGTGTGTTCAAAATGCACCATTCAAAGCCACATCATCAATTTTCAACCCTTTCTGACTTCATTTGGTATTTTTCATGCATGTACTGATTTTTTTGAGCTAAATGACCCTGAAATTGAAAAGCACTACAAATGAACTCTTAAAAGGTTGAAAGTTGGCATGGTATCATCATTTCACCCACATAGCATGTTATAAAAAGTTGAGAGGGTTACGGCAAAAACTGGATGCACTTCGTGTACAAAATGGACAATCTCTTTCGAAGTGTCAGGGTTTCGGACGAAAAGTCATCTGTTACAAAGGGATTTCATTTTTTTGAACTTATTTGAACTCCAGACTTTTTGTGTGTTCAAAATGAACCATTCAATGCCACATCATCAATTTTCAACCCTATCTGACTTCATTTGGTATTTTTCATGCATTTACTGATTTTTTTGAGGTAAATGACCCTGAAATTGAAAAGCACGACAAATGAACTCTGAAAAGGTTGAAAGTTGGCATGGTATCATCATTTCACCCACATAGCATGTGCTAAAAAGTTGAGAGGGTTACGGTAAAAACTGGATCCACTTCGTGTACAAAATGGACAATCTCTTTCAAAGTATCAGGGTTTCGGACGAAAACTCATATGTTACAAAGGGATTTCATTTTTTTGAACTCCAGACTTTTGTGTGTGTTCAAAATGCACCATTCAAAGCCACATCATCAATTTTCAACCCTTTCTGACTTCATTTCGTATTTTTCATGCATTTACTGATTTTGTTGAGCTAAATGACCCTGAAATTGAAAAGCACTACAAATGAACTCTGAAAAGGTTGAAAGTTGGCATGGTATCATCATTTCACCCACATAGCATGTGCTAAAAAGTTGAGAGGGTTACGGTAAAAACTGGATGCACTTCGTGTACAAAATGGACAATCTCTTTCGAAGTATTATGGTTTCGGACGAAAACTCATGTGTTACAAATGGATTTCATTTTTTTTAACTTATTTGAACTCCAGACTTTTTGTGTGTTCAAAATGCACCATTCAAAGCCACATCATCAATTTTCAACCCTTTCTGACTTCATTTGGTATTTTTCATGCATTTACTGATTTTGTTGAGCTAAATGACCCTGAAATTTAAAAGCACTACAAATGAACTCTGAAAAGGTTGAAAGTTGGCATGGTATCATCATTTCACCCACATAGGATGTGCTAAAAAGTTGAGAGGGTTACGGCAAAAACTGGATGCACTTCGTGTACCAAATGGACAATCTCTTTCGAAGTATTAGGGTTTCGGACGAAAACTCATCTGTTACAAAGGGATTTCATTTTTTTGAACTTATTTGAACTCCGGACTTTTTGTGTGTTCAAAATGCAACATTCAAAGCCACATCATCAATTTTCAACCCTTTCTGACTTCATTTGGTATTTTTCATGCATTTACTGTTTGTTCTTGAGGTAAATGACCCTGAAATTGAAAAGCACTACAAATGAACTCTGAAAAGGTTGAAAGTTGGCATGGTATCATCATTTCACCCACATAGCATGTGCTAAAAAGTTGAGAGGGTTACGGCAAAAACTGGATGCACTTCGTGTACAAAATGGACAATCTCTTTTGCAGTATCAGTGTTTCGGACGAAAACTCATCTGTTACAAAGGGATTTCATTTTTTTGAACTTATTTGAACTCCAGACTTTTGTGTGTGTTCAAAATGCACCATTCAAACCCACATCATCAATTTTCAACCCTTTCTGACTTCATTTGGTATTTTTCATGCATGTACTGATTTTTTGAGCTAAATGACCCTAAAATTGAAAAGCACTACAAATGAACTCTGAAAAGGTTCAAAGTTGGCATGGTATCATCATTTCACCCACATAGAATGTGCTAAAAAGTTGAGAGGGTTACGGTAAAAACTGGATCCACTTCGTGTACAAAATGGACAATCTCTTTCAAAGTATCAGGGTTTCGGACGAAAACTCATATGTTACAAAGGGATTTCAGTTTTTTGAACTCCAGACTTTTGTGTGTGTTCAAAATGCACCATTCAAAGCCACATCATCAATTTTCAACCCTTTCTGACTTCATTTGGTATTTTTCATGCATTTACTGATTTTGTTGAGCTAAATGACCCTGAAATTGAAAAGCACTAAAAATGAACTCTGAAAAGGTTGAAAGTTGGCATGGTATCATCATTTCACCCACATAGCATGTGCTAAAAAGTTGAGAGGGTTACGGTAAAAACTGGATCCACTTCGTGTACAAAATGGACAATCTCTTTCAAAGTATCAGGGTTTCAGACGAAAACTCATATGTTACAAAGGGATTTCATTTTTTTGAACTCCAGACTTTTGTGTGTGTTCAAAATGCACCATTCAAAGCCACATCATCAATTTTCAACCCTTTCTGACTTCATTTGGTATTTTTCTTGCATTTACTGATTTTTTTGAGGTAAATGACCCTGAAATTGAAAAGCACGACAAATGAACTCTGAAAAGGTTGAAAGTTGGCATGGTATCATCATTTCACCCACATAGCATGTGCTAAAAAGCTGAGAGGGTTACGGCAAAAACTGGATGCACTTCGTGTACAAAATGGACAATCTCTTTTGAAGTATCAGGGTTTCGGACGAAAACTCATCTGTTACAAAGGGATTTCATTTTTTTGAACTCCAGACTTTTTGTGTGTTCAAAATGAACCATTCAAAGCCACATCATCAATTTTCAACCCTATCTGACTTCATTTGGTATTTTTCATGCATTTACTGATTTTTTTGAGGTAAATGACCCTGAAATTGAAAAGCACGACAAATGAACTCTGAAAAGGTTGAAACTTGGCATGGTATCATCATTTCACCCACATAGCATGTGCTAAAAAGTTGAGAGGGTTACGGTAAAAACTGGATCCACTTCGTGTACAAAATGGACAATCTCTTTCAAAGTATCAGGGTTTCGGACGAAAACTCATATGTTACAAAGGGATTTCATTTTTTTGAACTCCAGACTTTTGTGTGTGTTCAAAATGCACCATTCAAAGCCACATCATCAATTTTCAACCCTTTCTGACTTCATTTCGTATTTTTCATGCATTTACTGATTTTGTTGAGCTAAATGACCCTGAAATTGAAAAGCACTACAAATGAACTCTGAAAAGGTTGAAAGTTGGCATGGTATCATCATTTCACCCACATAGCATGTGCTAAAAAGTTGAGAGGGTTACGGCAAAAACTGGATGCACTTCGTGTACAAAATGGACAATCTCTTTCGAAGTATTAGGGTTTCGGACGAAAACTCATGTGTTACAAAGGGATTTCATTTTTTTTAACTTATTTGAACTCCAGACTTTTTGTGTGTTCAAAATGCACCATTCAAAGCCACATCATCAATTTTCAACCCTTTCTGACTTCATTTGGTATTTTTCATGCATTTACTGATTTTTTTGAGCTACATGACCCTGAAATTGACAAGCACTACAAATGAACTCTGAAAAGGTTGAAAGTTGGCATGGTATCATCATTTCACCCACATAGCATGTGCTAAAAAGTTGAGAGGGTTACGGCAAAAACTGGATGCACTTCGTGTACAAAATGGACAATCTCTTTCGAAGTATTAGGGTTTCGGACGAAAACTCATCTGTTACAAAGGGATTTCATTTTTTTGAACTTATTTGAACTCCAGACTTTTTGTGTGTTCAAAATGCACCATTCAAAGCCAGATCATCAATTTTCAACCCTTTCTGACTTCATTTGGTATTTTTCATGCATTTACTGATTTTTTTGAGCTAGATGACCCTGAAATTGACAGGCACTACAAATGAACTCTGAAAAGGTTGAAAGTTGGCATGGTATCATCATTTCACCCACATAGCATGTGCTAAAAAGTTGAGAGGGTTACGGCAAAAACTGGATGCACTTCGTGTACAAAATGGACAATCTCTTTCGAAGTTTCAGGGTTTCGGACGAAAACTCATCTGTTACAAAGGGATTTCATTTTTTTGAACTTATTTGAACTCCAGACTTTTTGTGTGTTCAAAATGAACCATTCAAAGCCACATTATCAATTTTCAACCCTTTCTGACTTCATTTGGTATTTTTCATGCATTTACTGATTTTTTTGAGCTAAATGACCATGAAATTCAAAAGCACTACAAATGAACTCTGAAAAGGTTGAAAGTTGGCATGGTATCATCATTTCGCCCACATAGCATGTGCTAAAAAGTTGAGAGGGTTACGGCAGAAACTGGATGCACTTCGTGTACAAAATGGACAATCTCTTTCGAAGTATCAGGGTTTCGGACGAAAACTCATCTGTTACAAAGGGATTTCATTTTTTGAACTTATTTGAACTCCAGACTTTTTGTGTGTTCAAAATGCACCATTCAAAGCCACATCATCAATTTTCAACCCTTTCTGACTTCATTTGGTATTTTTCATGCATGTACTGATTTTTTTGAGCTAAATGACCCTGAAATTGAAAAGCACTACAAATGAATTCTTAAAAGGTTGAAAGTTGGCATGGTATCATCATTTCACCCACATAGCATGTTATAAAAAGTTGAGAGGGTTACGGCAAAAACTGGATGCACTTCGTGTACAAAATGGACAATCTCTTTCGAAGTGTCAGGGTTTCGGACGAAAAGTCATCTGTTACAAAGAGATTTCATATTTTTGAACTTATTTGAACTCCAGACTTTTTGTGTGTTCAAAATGCACCATTCAAAGCCACATCATCAATTTTCAACCCTTTCTGACTTCATTTGGTATTTTTCATGCATTTACTGATTTTTTTGAGCTAAATGACCCTGAAATTGAAAAGCACTACAAATGAACTCTGAAAAGGTTGAAAGTTGGCATGGTATCATCATTTCACCCACAAAGCATGTGCTAAAAAGTTGAGAGGGTTACGGCAAAAACTGGATGCACTTCGTGTACCAAATGGACAATCTCTTTTGCAGTATCAGTGTTTCGGACGAAAACTCATCTGTTACAAAGGGATTTCATTTTTTTGAACTTATTTGAACTCCAGACTTTTGTGTGTGTTCAAAATGCACCATTCAAACCCACATCATTAATTTTCAACCCTTTCTGACTTCATTTGGTATTTTTCATGCATTTACTGTTTGTTCTTGAGGTAAATGACCCTGAAATTGAAAAGCACTACAAATGAACTCTGAAAAGGTTGAAAGTTGGCATGGTATCATCATTTCACCCACATAGCATGTGCTAAAAAGTTGAGAGGGTTACGGCAAAAACTGGATGCACTTCGTGTACAAAATGGACAATCTCTTTTGCAGTATCAGTGTTTCGGACGAAAACTCATCTGTTACAAAGGGATTTCATTTTTTTGAACTTATTTGAACTCCAGACTTTTGTGTGTGTTCAAAATGCACCATTCAAACCCACATCATCAATTTTCAACCCTTTCTGACTTCATTTGGTATTTTTCATGCATGTACTGATTTTTTGAGCTAAATGACCCTAAAATTGAAAAGCACTACAAATGAACTCTGAAAAGGTTCAAAGTTGGCATGGTATCATCATTTCACCCACATAGCATGTGCTAAAAAGTTGAGACGGTTACGGTAAAAACTGGATCCACTTCGTGTACAAAATGGACAATCTCTTTCAAAGTATCAGGGTTTCGGACGAAAACTCATATGTTACAAAGGGATTTCAGTTTTTTGAACTCCAGACTTTTGTGTGTGTTCAAAATGCACCATTCAAAGGCACATCATCAATTTTCAACCCTTTCTGACTTCATTTGGTATTTTTCATGCATTTACTGATTTTGTTGAGCTAAATGACCCTGAAATTGAAAAGCACTACAAATGAACTCTGAAAAGGTTGAAAGTTGGCATGGTATCATCATTTCACCCACATAGCATGTGCTAAAAAGTTGAGAGGGTTACGGTAAAAACTGGATCCACTTCGTGTACAAAATGGACAATCTCTTTCAAAGTATCAGGGTTTCAGACGAAAACTCATATGTTACAAAGGGATTTCATTTTTGGAACTCCAGACTTTTGTGTGTGTTCAAAATGCACCATTCAAAGCCACATCATCAATTTTCAACCCTTTCTGACTTCATTTGGTATTTTTCTTGCATTTACTGATTTTTTTGAGGTAAATGACCCTGAAATTGAAAAGCACGACAAATGAACTCTGAAAAGGTTGAAAGTTGGCATGGTATCATCATTTCACCCACATAGCATGTTATAAAAAGTTGAGAGGGTTACGGCAGAAACTGGATGCACTTCGTGTACAAAATGGACAATCTCTTTCAAAGTATCAGGGTTTCGGACGAAAACTCATATGTTACAAAGGGATTTCATTTTTTTGAACTCCAGACTTTTGTGTGTGTTCAAAATGCACCATTCAAAGCCACATCATCAATTTTCAACCCTTTCTGACTTCATTTCGTATTTTTCATGCATTTACTGATTTTGTTGAGCTAAATGACCCTGAAATTGAAAAGCACTACAAATGAACTCTGAAAAGGTTGAAAGTTGGCATGGTATCATCATTTCACCCACATAGCATGTGCTAAAAAGTTGAGAGGGTTACGGCAAAAACTGGATGCACTTCGTGTACAAAATGGACAATCTCTTTCGAAGTATTAGGGTTTCGGACGAAAACTCATGTGTTACAAAGGGATTTCATTTTTTTGAACTTATTTGAACTCCAGACTTTTTGTGTGTTCAAAATGCACCATTCAAAGCCACATCATCAATTTTCAACCCTTTCTGACTTCATTTGGTATTTTTCATGCATTTACTGATTTTTTTGAGCTACATGACCCTGAAATTGACAAGCACTACAAATGAACTCTGAAAAGGTTGAAAGTTGGCATGGTATCATCATTTCACCCACATAGCATGTGCTAAAAAGTTGAGAGGGTTACGGCAAAAACTGGATGCACTTCGTGTACAAAATGGACAATCTCTTTCGAAGTATTAGGGTTTCGGACGAAAACTCATCTGTTACAAAGGGATTTCATTTTTTTGAACTTATTTGAACTCCAGACTTTTTGTGTGTTCAAAATGCACCATTCAAAGCCAGATCATCAATTTTCAACCCTTTCTGACTTCATTTGGTATTTTTCATGCATTTACTGATTTTTTTGAGCTAGATGACCCTGAAATTGACAAGCACTACAAATGAACTCTGAAAAGGTTGAAAGTTGGCATGGTATGATCATTTCACCCACATAGCATGTGCTAAAAAGTTGAGAGGGTTACGGCAAAAACTGGATGCACTTCGTGTACAAAATGGACAATCTCTTTCGAAGTATCAGGGTTTCGGACGAAAACTCATCTGTTACAAAGGGATTTCATTTTTTTGAACTTATTTGAACTCCAGACTTTTTGTGTGTTCAAAATGAACCATTCAAAGCCACATCATCAATTTTCAACCCTTTCTGACTTCATTTGGTATTTTTCATGCATTTACTGATTTTTTGAGCTAAATGACCATGAAATTCAAAAGCACTACAAATGAACTCTGAAAAGGTTGAAAGTTGGCATGGTATCATCATTTCGCCCACATAGCATGTGCTAAAAAGTTGAGAGGGTTACGGCAGAAACTGGATGCACTTCGTGTACAAAATGGACAATCTCTTTCGAAGTATCAGGGTTTCGGACGAAAACTCATCTGTTACAAAGGGATTTCATTTTTTGAACTTATTTGAACTCCAGACTTTTTGTGTGTTCAAAATGCACCATTCAAAGCCACATCATCAATTTTCAACCCTTTCTGACTTCATTTGGTATTTTTCATGCATGTACTGATTTTTTTGAGCTAAATGACCCTGAAATTGAAAAGCACTACAAATGAACTCTTAAAAGGTTGAAAGTTGGCATGGTATCATCATTTCACCCACATAGCATGTTATAAAAAGTTGAGAGGGTTACGGCAAAAACTGGATGCACTTCGTGTACAAAATGGACAATCTCTTTCGAAGTGTCAGGGTTTCGGACGAAAAGTCATCTGTTACAAAGGGATTTCATTTTTTTGAACTTATTTGAACTCCAGACTTTTTGTGTGTTCAAAATGCACCATTCAAAGCCACATCATCAATTTTCAACCCTTTCTGACTTCATTTGGTATTTTTCATGCATTTACTGATTTTTTTGAGCTAAATGACCCTGAAATTGAAAAGCACTACAAATGAACTCTGAAAAGGTTGAAAGTTGGCATGGTATCATAATTTCACCCACAAAGCATGTGCTAAAAAGTTGAGAGGGTTACGGCAAAAACTGGAAGCACTTCGTGTACAAAATGGACAATCTCTTTTGAAGTATCAGGGTTTCGGACGAAAACTCATCTGTTACAAAGGGATTTCATTTTTTTGAACTTAATTGAACTCCAGACTTTTTGTGTGTTCAAAATGAACCATTCAAAGCAACATCATCAATTTTCAAGCCTTTCTGACTTCATTTGGTATTTTTCATGCATTTACTGATTTTTTTGAGCTAAATGACCCTGAAATTGAAAAGCACTACAAATGAACTCTGAAAAGGTTCAAAGTTGGCATGGTATCATCATTTCACCCACATAGCATGTGCTAAAAAGTTGAGAGGGTTACGGTAAAAACTGGATCCACTTCGTGTACAAAATGGACAATCTCTTTCAAAGTATCAGGGTTTCGGACGAAAACTCATATGTTACAAAGGGATTTCAGTTTTTTGAACTCCAGACTTTTGTGTGTGTTCAAAATGCACCATTCAAAGCCACATCATCAATTTTCAACCCTTTCTGACTTCATTTGGTATTTTTCATGCATTTACTGATTTTGTTGAGCTAAATGACCCTGAAATTGAAAAGCACTACAAATGAACTCTGAAAAGGTTGAAAGTTGGCATGGTATCATCATTTCACCCACATAGCATGTGCTAAAAAGTTGAGAGGGTTACGGTAAAAACTGGATCCACTTCGTGTACAAAATGGACAATCTCTTTCAAAGTATCAGGGTTTCGGACGAAAACTCATATGTTACAAAGGGATTTCATTTTTTTGAACTCCAGACTTTTGTGTGTGTTCAAAATGCACCATTCAAAGCCACATCATCAATTTTCAACCCTTTCTGACTTCATTTGGTATTTTTCATGCATGTACTGATTTTTTTGAGCTAAATGACCCTGAAATTGAAAAGCACTACAAATGAACTCTTAAAAGGTTGAAAGTTGGCATGGTATCATCATTTCACCCACATAGCATGTTATAAAAAGTTGAGAGGGTTACGGCAAAAACTGGATGCACTTCGTGTACAAAATGGACAATCTCTTTCGAAGTGTCAGGGTTTCGGACGAAAAGTCATCTGTTACAAAGGGATTTCATTTTTTTGAACTTATTTGAACTCCAGACTTTTTGTGTGTTCAAAATGCACCATTCAAAGCCACATCATCAATTTTCAACCCTTTCTGACTTCATTTGGTATTTTTCATGCATGTACTGATTTTTTTGAGCTAAATGACCCTGAAATTGAAAAGCACTACAAATGAACTCTTAAAAGGTTGAAAGTTGGCATGGTATCATCATTTCACCCACATAGCATGTTATAAAAAGTTGAGAGGGTTACGGCAAAAACTGGATGCACTTCGTGTACAAAATGGACAATCTCTTTCGAAGTGTCAGGGTTTCGGACGAAAAGTCATCTGTTACAAAGGGATTTCATTTTTTTGAACTTATTTGAACTCCAGACTTTTTGTGTGTTCAAAATGCACCATTCAAAGCCACATCATCAATTTTCAACCCTTTCTGACTTCATTTGGTATTTTTCATGCATTTACTGATTTTTTGGAGCTAAATGACCCTGAAATTGAAAAGCACTACAAATGAACTCTGAAAAGGTTGAAAGTTGGCATGGTATCATCATTTCACCCACAAAGCATGTGCTAAAAAGTTGAGAGGGTTACGGCAAAAACTGGAAGCACTTCGTGTACAAAATGGACAATCTCTTTTGAAGTATCAGGGTTTCGGACGAAAACTCATCTGTTACAAAGGGATTTCATTTTTTTGAACTTAATTGAACTCCAGACTTTTTGTGTGTTCAAAATGAACCATTCAAAGCCACATCATCAATTTTCAAGCCTTTCTGACTTCATTTGGTATTTTTCATGCATTTATTGATTTTTTTGAGCTAAATGACCCTGAAATTGAAAAGCACTACAAATGAACTCTGAAAAGGTTCAAAGTTGGCATGGTATCATCATTTCACCCACATAGCATGTGCTAAAAAGTTGAGAGGGTTACGGTAAAAACTGGATCCACTTCGTGTACAAAATGGACAATCTCTTTCAAAGTATCAGGGTTTCGGACGAAAACTCATATGTTACAAAGGGATTTCAGTTTTTTGAACTCCAGACTTTTGTGTGTGTTCAAAATGCACCATTCAAAGCCACATCATCAATTTTCAACCCTTTCTGACTTCATTTGGTATTTTTCATGCATTTACTGATTTTGTTGAGCTAAATGACCCTGAAATTGAAAAGCACTACAAATGAACTCTGAAAAGGTTGAAAGTTGGCATGGTATCATCATTTCACCCACATAGCATGTGCTAAAAAGTTGAGAGGGTTACGGTAAAAACTGGATCCACTTCGTGTACAAAATGGACAATCTCTTTCAAAGTATTAGGGTTTCGGACGAAAACTCATATGTTACAAAGGGATTTCATTTTTTTGAACTCCAGACTTTTTGTGTGTTCAAAATGAACCATTCAAAGCCACATCATCAATTTTCAAGCCTTTCTGACTTCATTTGGTATTTTTCATGCATTTACTGATTTTTTTGAGCTAAATGACCCTGAAATTGAAAAGCACTACAAATGAACTCTGAAAAGGTTGAAAGTTGGCATGGTATCATCATTTCGCCCACATAGCATGTGCTAAAAAGTTGAGAGGGTTACGGCAAAAACTGGATGCACTTCGTGTACAAAATGGACAATCTCTTTCGAAGTATCAGGATTTCGGACGAAAACTCATCTGTTACAAAGGGATTTCATTTTTTTGAACTTATTTGAACTCCAGACTTTTTGTGTGTTCAAAATGAACCATTCAAAGCCACATCATCAATTTTCAACCCTTTCTGACTTCATTTGGTATTTTTCATGCATTTACTGATTTTTTTGAGCTAAATGACCCTGAAATTGAAAAGCACTACAAATGAACTCTGAAAAGGTTGAAAGTTGGCATGGTATCATCATTTCGCCCACATAGCATGTGCTAAAAAGTTGAGAGGGTTACGGCAGAAACTGGATGCACTTCGTGTACAAAATGGACAATCTCTTTCGAAGTATCAGGGTTTCGGACGAAAACTCATCTGTTACAAAGGGATTTCATTTTTTGAACTTATTTGAACTCCTGACTTTTTGTGTGTTCAAAATGCACCATTCAAAGCCACATCATCAATTTTCAACCCTTTCTGACTTCATTTGGTATTTTTCATGCATGTACTGATTTTTTTGAGCTAAATGACCCTGAAATTGAAAAGCACTACAAATAAACTCTGAAAAGGTTGAAAGTTGGCATGGTATCATAATTTCACCCACATAGCATGTTATAAAAAGTTGAGAGGGTTACGGCAGAAACTGGATGCACTTCGTGTACAAAATGGACAATCTCTTTCGAAGTATCAGGGTTTCGGACGAAAACTCATCTGTTACAAAGGGATTTCATTTTTTGAACTTATTTGAACTCCAGACTTTTTGTGTGTTCAAAATGCACCATTCAAAGCCACATCATCAATTTTCAACCCTTTCTGACTTCATTTGGTATTTTTCATGCATGTACTGATTTTTTTGAGCTAAATGACCCTGAAATTGAAAAGCACTACAAATGAACTCTTAAAAGGTTGAAAGTTGGCATGGTATCATCATTTCACCCACATAGCATGTTATAAAAAGTTGAGAGGGTTACGGCAAAAACTGGATGCACTTCGTGTACAAAATGGACAATCTCTTTCGAAGTGTCAGGGTTTCGGACGAAAAGTCATCTGTTACAAAGGGATTTCATTTTTTTGAACTTATTTGAACTCCAGACTTTTTGTGTGTTCAAAATGCACCATTCAAAGCCACATCATCAATTTTCAACCCTTTCTGACTTCATTTGGTATTTTTCATGCATTTACTGATTTTTTTGAGCTAAATGACCCTGAAATTGAAAAGCACTACAAATGAACTCTGAAAAGGTTGAAAGTTGGCATGGTATCATCATTTCACCCACAAAGCATGTGCTAAAAAGTTGAGAGGGTTACGGCAAAAACTGGAAGCACTTCGTGTACAAAATGGACAATCTCTTTTGAAGTATCAGGGTTTCGGACGAAAACTCATCTGTTACAAAGGGATTTCATTTTTTTGAACTTAATTGAACTCCAGACTTTTTGTGTGTTCAAAATGAACCATTCAAAGCCACATCATCAATTTTCAAGCCTTTCTGACTTCATTTGGTATTTTTCATGCATTTACTGATTATTTTGAGCTAAATGACCCTGAAATTGAAAAGCACTACAAATGAACTCTGAAAAGGTTGAAAGTTGGCATGGTATCATCATTTCGCCCACATAGCATGTGCTAAAAAGTTGAGAGGGTTACGGCAAAAACTGGATGCACTTCGTGTACAAAATGGACAATCTCTTTCGAAGTATCACGGTTTCGGACGAAAACTCATCTGTTACAAAGGGATTTCATTTTTTTGAACTTATTTGAACTCCAGACTTTTTGTGTGTTCAAAATGCACCATTCAAAGCCACATCATCAATTTTCAACCCTTTCTGACTTCATTTGGTATTTTTCATGCATTTACTGATTTTTTTGAGCTAAATGACCCTGAAATTGAAAAGCACTACAAATGAACTCTGAAAAGGTTGAAAGTTGGCATGGTATCATCATTTCGCCCACATAGCATGTGCTAAAAAGTTGAGAGGGTTACGGCAGAAACTGGATGCACTTCGTGTACAAAATGGACAATCTCTTTCGAAGTGTCAGGGTTTCGGACGAAAAGTCATCTGTTACAAAGGGATTTCATTTTTTGAACTTATTTGAACTCCTGACTTTTTGTGTGTTCAAAATGCACCATTCAAAGCCACATCATCAATTTTCAACCCTTTCTGACTTCATTTGGTATTTTTCATGCATTTACTGATTTTTTTTGAGCTAAATGACCCTGAAATTGAAAAGCACTACAAATAAACTCTGAAAAGGTTGAAAGTTGGCATGGTATCATCATTTCACCCACAAACCATGTGCTAAAAAGTTGAGAGGGTTACGGCAAAAACTGGAAGCACTTCGTGTACAAAATGGACAATCTCTTTTGAAGTATCAGGGTTTCGGACGAAAACTCATCTGTTACAAAGGGATTTCATTTTTTTGAACTTAATTGAACTCCAGACTTTTTGTGTGTTCAAAATGAACCATTCAAAGCCACATCATCAATTTTCAAGCCTTTCTGACTTCATTTGGTATTTTTCATGCATGTACTGATTTTTTTGAGCTAAATGACCCTGAAATTGAAAAGCACTACAAATGAACTCTTAAAAGGTTGAAAGTTGGCATGGTATCATCATTTCACCCACATAGCATGTTATAAAAAGTTGAGAGGGTTACGGCAAAAACTGGATGCACTTCGTGTACAAAATGGACAATCTCTTTCGAAGTGTCAGGGTTTCGGACGAAAAGTCATCTGTTACAAAGGGATTTCATTTTTTTGAACTTATTTGAACTCCAGACTTTTTGTGTGTTCAAAATGCACCTTTCAAAGCCACATCATCAATTTTCAACCCTTTCTGACTTCATTTGGTATTTTTCATGCATTTACTGATTTTTTGAGCTAAATGACCCTGAAATTGAAAAGCACTACAAATGAACTCTGAAAAGGTTGAAAGTTGGCATGGTATCATCATTTGACCCACAAAGCATGTGCTAAAAAGTTGAGAGGGTTACGGCAAAAACTGGAAGCACTTCGTGTACAAAATGGACAATCTCTTTTGAAGTATCAGGGTTTCGGACGAAAACTCATCTGTTACAAAGGGATTTCATTTTTTTGAACTTAATTGAACTCCAGACTTTTTGTGTGTTCAAAATGAACCATTCAAAGCCACATCATCAATTTTCAAGCCTTTCTGACTTCATTTGGTATTTTTCATGCATTTACTGATTATTTTGAGCTAAATGACCCTGAAATTGAAAAGCACTACAAATGAACTCTAAAAAGGTTGAAAGTTGGCATGGTATCATCATTTCGCCCACATAGCATGTGCTAAAAAGTTGAGAGGGTTACGGCAAAAACTGGATGCACTTCGTGTACAAAATGGACAATCTCTTTCGAAGTATCACGGTTTCGGACGAAAACTCATCTGTTACAAAGGGATTTCATTTTTTTGAACTTATTTGAACTGCAGAATTTTTGTGTGTTCAAAATGCACCATTCAAAGCCACATCATCAATTTTCAACGCTTTCTGACTTCATTTGGTATTTTTCATGCATTTACTGATTTTTTTGAGCTAGATGACCCTGAAATTGACAAGCACTACAAATGAACTCTGAAAAGGTTGAAAGTTGGCATGGTATCATCATTTCACCCACATAGCATGTGCTAAAAAGTTGAGAGGGTTACGGCAAAAACTGGATGCACTTCGTGTACAAAATGGACAATCTCTTTCGAAGTATCAGGATTTCGGACGAAAACTCATCTGTTACAAAGGGATTTCATTTTTTTGAACTTATTTGAACTCCAGACTTTTTGTGTGTTCAAAATGAACCATTCAAAGCCACATCATCAATTTTCAACCCTTTCTGACTTCATTTGGTATTTTTCATGCATTTACTGATTTTTTTGAGCTAAATGACCCTGAAATTGAAAAGCACTACAAATGAACTCTGAAAAGGTTGAAAGTTGGCATGGTATCATCATTTCACCCACATAGCATGTGCTAAAAAGTTGCGAGGGTTACAACAGAAACTGGATGCACTTCGTGTACAAAATGGACAATCTCTTTCGAAGTATCAGGGTTTCGGACGAAAACTCATCTGTTACAAAGGGATTTCATTTTTTTGAACTTAATTGAACTCCAGACTTTTTGTGTGTTCAAAATGAACCATTCAAAGCCACATCATCAATTTTCAAGCCTTTCTGACTTCATTTGGTATTTTTCATGCATTTACTGATTATTTTGAGCTAAATGACCCTGAAATTGAAAAGCACTACAAATGAACTCTGAAAAGGTTGAAAGTTGGCATGGTATCATCATTTCGCCCACATAGCATGTGCTAAAAAGTTGAGAGGGTTACGGCAAAAACTGGATGCACTTCGTGTACAAAATGGACAATCTCTTTCGAAGTATCACGGTTTCGGACGAAAACTCATCTGTTACAAAGGGATTTCATTTTTTTGAACTTATTTGAACTCCAGACTTTTTGTGTGTTCAAAATGCACCATTCAAAGCCACATCATCAATTTTCAACCCTTTCTGATTTCATTTGGTATTTTTCATGCATTTACTGATTTTTTTGAGCTAAATGACCCTGAAATTGAAAAGCACTACAAATGAACTCTGAAAAGGTTGAAAGTTGGCATGGTATCATCATTTCGCCCACATAGCATGTGCTAAAAAGTTGAGAGGGTTACGGCAGAAACTGGATGCACTTCGTGTACAAAATGGACAATCTCTTTCGAAGTATCAGGGTTTCGGACGAAAACTCATCTGTTACAAAGGGATTTCATTTTTTGAACTTATTTGAACTCCTGACTTTTTGTGTGTTCAAAATGCACCATTCAAAGCCACATCATCAATTTTCAACCCTTTCTGACTTCATTTGGTATTTTTCATGCATGTACTGATTTTTTTGAGCTAAATGACCCTGAAATTGAAAAGCACTACAAATAAACTCTGAAAATGTTGAAAGTTGGCATGGTATTATCATTTCACCCACATAGCATGTTATAAAAAGTTGAGAGGGTTACGGCAAAAACTGGATGCACTTCGTGTACAAAATGGACAATCTCTTTCGAAGTGTCAGGGTTTCGGACGAAAAGTCATCTGTTACAAAGGGATTTCATTTTTTTGAACTTATTTGAACTCCAGACTTTTTGTGTGTTCAAAATGAACCATTCAAAGCCACATCATCAATTTTCAACCCTTTCTGACTTCATTTGGTATTTTTCATGCATTTACTGATTTTTTTGAGCTAAATGACCCTGAAATTGAAAAGCACTACAAATGAACTCTGAAAAGGTTGAAAGTTGGCATGGTATCATCATTTCGCCCACATAGCATGTGCTAAAAAGTTGAGAGGGTTACGGCAGAAACTGGATGCACTTCGTGTACAAAATGGACAATCTCTTTCGAAGTATCAGGGTTTCGGACGAAAACTCATCTGTTACAAAGGGATTTCATTTTTTGAACTTATTTGAACTCCAGACTTTTTGTGTGTTCAAAATGCACCATTCAAAGCCACATCATCAATTTTCAACCCTTTCTGACTTCATTTGGTATTTTTCATGCATGTACTGATTTTTTTGAGCTAAATGACCCTGAAATTGAAAAGCACTACAAATGAACTCTTAAAAGGTTGAAAGTTGGCATGGTATCATCATTTCACCCACATAGCATGTTATAAAAAGTTGAGAGGGTTACGGCAAAAACTGGATGCACTTCGTGTACAAAATGGACAATCTCTTTCGAAGTGTCAGGGTTTCGGACGAAAAGTCATCTGTTACAAAGGGATTTCATTTTTTTGAACTTATTTGAACTCCAGACTTTTTGTGTGTTCAAAATGCACCATTCAAAGCCACATCATCAATTTTCAACCCTTTCTGACTTCATTTGGTATTTTTCATGCATTTACTTATTTTTTTTGAGCTAAATGACCCTGAAATTGAAAAGCACTACAAATGAACTCTGAGAAGGTTGAAAGTTGGCATGGTATCATCATTTCACCCACAAAGCATGTGCTAAAAAGTTGAGAGGGTTACGGCAAAAACTGGAAGCACTTCGTGTACAAAATGGACAATCTCTTTTGAAGTATCAGGGTTTCGGACGAAAACTCATCTGTTACAAAGGGATTTCATTTTTTTGAACTTAATTGAACTCCAGACTTTTTGTGTGTTCAAAATGCACCATTCAAAGCCACATCATCAATTTTCAAGCCTTTCTGACTTCATTTGGTATTTTTCATGCATTTACTGATTATTTTGAGCTAAATGACCCTGAAATTGAAAAGCACTACAAATGAACTCTGAAAAGGTTGAAAGTTGGCATGGTATCATCATTTCGCCCACATAGCATGTGCTAAAAAGTTGAGAGGGTTACGGCAAAAACTGGATGCACTTCGTGTACAAAATGGACAATCTCTTTCGAAGTATCAGGATTTCGGACGAAAACTCATCTGTTACAAAGGGATTTCATTTTTTTGAACTTATTTGAACTCCAGACTTTTTGTGTGTTCAAAATGAACCATTCAAAGCCACATCATCAATTTTCAACCCTTTCTGACTTCATTTGGTATTTTTCATGCATTTACTGATTTTTTTGAGCTAAATGACCCTGAAATTGAAAAGCACTACAAATGAACTCTGAAAAGGTTGAAAGTTGGCATGGTATCATCATTTCGCCCACATAGCATGTGCTAAAAAGTTGCGAGGGTTACAGCAGAAACTGGATGCACTTCGTGTACAAAATGGACAATCTCTTTCGAAGTATCAGGGTTTCGGACGAAAACTCATCTGTTACAAAGGGATTTCATTTTTTTGAACTTAATTGAACTCCAGACTTTTTGTGTGTTCAAAATGAACCATTCAAAGCCACATCATCAATTTTCAAGCCTTTCTGACTTCATTTGGTATTTTTCATGCATTTACTGATTATTTTGAGCTAAATGACCCTGAAATTGAAAAGCACTACAAATGAACTCTGAAAAGGTTGAAAGTTGGCATGGTATCATCATTTCGCCCACATAGCATGTGCTAAAAAGTTGAGAGGGTTACGGCAAAAACTGGATGCACTTTGTGTACAAAATGGACAATCTCTTTCGAAGTATCACGGTTTCGGACGAAAACTCATCTGTTACAAAGGGATTTCATTTTTTTGAACTTATTTGAACTCCAGACTTTTTGTGTGTTCAAAATGCACCATTCAAAGCCACATCATCAATTTTCAACCCTTTCTGATTTCATTTGGTATTTTTCATGCATTTACTGATTTTTTTGAGCTAAATGACCCTGAAATTGAAAAGCACTACAAATGAACTCTGAAAAGGTTGAAAGTTGGCATGGTATCATCATTTCGCCCACATAGCATGTGCTAAAAAGTTGAGAGGGTTACGGCAGAAACTGGATGCACTTCGTGTACAAAATGGACAATCTCTTTCGAAGTATCAGGGTTTCGGACGAAAACTCATCTGTTACAAAGGGATTTCATTTTTTGAACTTATTTGAACTCCTGACTTTTTGTGTGTTCAAAATGCACCATTCAAAGCCACATCATCAATTTTCAACCCTTTCTGACTTCATTTGGTATTTTTCATGCATGTACTGATTTTTTTGAGCTAAATGACCCTGAAATTGAAAAGCACTACAAATAAACTCTGAAAATGTTGAAAGTTGGCATGGTATTATCATTTCACCCACATAGCATGTTATAAAAAGTTGAGAGGGTTACGGCAAAAACTGGATGCACTTCGTGTACAAAATGGACAATCTCTTTCGAAGTGTCAGGGTTTCGGACGAAAAGTCATCTGTTACAAAGGGATTTCATTTTTTTGAACTTATTTGAACTCCAGACTTTTTGTGTGTTCAAAATGAACCATTCAAAGCCACATCATCAATTTTCAACCCTTTCTGACTTCATTTGGTATTTTTCATGCATTTACTGATTTTTTTGAGCTAAATGACCCTGAAATTGAAAAGCACTACAAATGAACTCTGAAAAGGTTGAAAGTTGGCATGGTATCATCATTTCGCCCACATAGCATGTGCTAAAAAGTTGAGAGGGTTACGGCAGAAACTGGATGCACTTCGTGTACAAAATGGACAATCTCTTTCGAAGTATCAGGGTTTCGGACGAAAACTCATCTGTTACAAAGGGATTTCATTTTTTGAACTTATTTGAACTCCAGAGTTTTTGTGTGTTCAAAATGCACCATTCAAAGCCACATCATCAATTTTCAACCCTTTCTGACTTCATTTGGTATTTTTCATGCATGTACTGATTTTTTTGAGCTAAATGACCCTGAAATTGAAAAGCACTACAAATGAACTCTTAAAAGGTTGAAAGTTGGCATGGTATCATCATTTCACCCACATAGCATGTTATAAAAAGTTGAGAGGGTTACGGCAAAAACTGGATGCACTTCGTGTACAAAATGGACAATCTCTTTCGAAGTGTCAGGGTTTCGGACGAAAAGTCATCTGTTACAAAGGGATTTCATTTTTTTGAACTTATTTGAACTCCAGACTTTTTGTGTGTTCAAAATGCACCATTCAAAGCCACATCATCAATTTTCAACCCTTTCTGACTTCATTTGGTATTTTTCATGCATTTACTGATTTTTTTTGAGCTAAATGACCCTGAAATTGAAAAGCACTACAAATGAACTCTGAGAAGGTTGAAAGTTGGCATGGTATCATCATTTCACCCACAAAGCATGTGCTAAAAAGTTGAGAGGGTTACGGCAAAAACTGGAAGCACTTCGTGTACAAAATGGACAATCTCTTTTGAAGTATCAGGGTTTCGGACGAAAACTCATCTGTTACAAAGGGATTTCATTTTTTTGAACTTAATTGAACTCCAGACTTTTTGTGTGTTCAAAATGAACCATTCAAATCCACATCATCAATTTTCAAGCCTTTCTGACTTCATTTGGTATTTTTCATGCATTTACTGATTTTTTTGAGCTAAATGACCCTGAAATTGAAAAGCACTACAAATGAACTCTGAAAAGGTTGAAAGTTGGCATGGTATCATCAT
Source organism: Elymus sibiricus (assembly GCA_039707655.1). NCBI lineage: Eukaryota > Viridiplantae > Streptophyta > Magnoliopsida > Poales > Poaceae > Elymus > Elymus sibiricus. Next base: position 413,282,086 of record CM077671.1, on the reverse strand, counting down.
TTCGCCCACATAGCATGTGCTAAAAAGTTGAGAGGGTTACGGCAAAAACTGGATGCACTTCGTGTACAAAATGGACAATCTCTTTCGAAGTATCACGGTTTCGGACGAAAACTCATCTGTTACAAAGGGATTTCATTTTTTTGAACTTATTTGAACTCCAGACTTTTTGTGTGTTCAAAATGCACCATTCAAAGCCACATCATCAATTTTCAACCCTTTCTGACTTCATTTGGTATTTTTCATGCATTTACTGATTTTTTTGAGCTAGATGACCCTGAAATTGACAAGCACTACAAATGAACTCTGAAAAGGATGAAAGTTGGCATGGTATCATCATTTCACCCACATAGCATGTGCTAAAAAGTTGAGAGGGTTACGGCAAAAACTGGATGCACTTCGTGTACAAAATGGACAATCTCTTTCGAAGTATCAGGATTTCGGACGAAAACTCATCTGTTACAAAGGGATTTCATTTTTTTGAACTTATTTGAACTCTAGACTTTTTGTGTGTTCAAAATGAACCATTCAAAGCCACATCATCAATTTTCAACCCTTTCTGACTTCATTTGGTATTTTTCAGGCATTTACTGATTTTTTTGAGCTAAATGACCCTGAAATTGACAAGCACTACAAATGAACTCTGAAAAGGATGAAAGTTGGCATGGTATCATCATTTCGCCCACATAGCATGTGCTAAAAAGTTGAGAGGGTTACGGCAAAAACTGGATGCACTTCGTGTACAAAATGGACAATCTCTTTCGAAGTATCAGGATTTCGGACGAAAACTCATCTGTTACAAAGGGATTTCATTTTTTTGAACTTATTTGAACTCCAGACTTTTTGTGTGTTCAAAATGAACCATTCAAAGCCACATCATCAATTTTCAACCCTTTCTGACTTCATTTGGTATTTTTCATGCATTTACTGATTTTTTTGAGCTAAATGACCCTGAAATTGAAAAGCACTACAAATGAACTCTGAAAAGGTTGAAAGTTGGCATGGTATCATCATTTCGCCCACATAGCATGTGCTAAAAAGTTGCGAGGGTTACAGCAGAAACTGGATGCACTTCGTGTACAAAATGGACAATCTCTTTCGAAGTATCAGGGTTTCGGACGAAAACTCATCTGTTACAAAGGGATTTCATTTTTTTGAACTTAATTGAACTCCAGACTTTTTGTGTGTTCAAAATGAACCATTCAAAGCCACATCATCAATTTTCAAGCCTTTCTGACTTCATTTGGTATTTTTCATGCATTTACTGATTATTTTGAGCTAAATGACCCTGAAATTGAAAAGCACTACAAATGAACTCTGAAAAGGTTGAAAGTTGGCATGGTATCATCATTTCGCCCACATAGCATGTGCTAAAAAGTTGAGAGGGTTACGGCAAAAACTGGATGCACTTTGTGTACAAAATGGACAATCTCTTTCGAAGTATCACGGTTTCGGACGAAAACTCATCTGTTACAAAGGGATTTCATTTTTTTGAACTTATTTGAACTCCAGACTTTTTGTGTGTTCAAAATGCACCATTCAAAGCCACATCATCAATTTTCAACCCTTTCTGATTTCATTTGGTATTTTTCATGCATTTACTGATTTTTTTGAGCTAAATGACCCTGAAATTGAAAAGCACTACAAATGAACTCTGAAAAGGTTGAAAGTTGGCATGGTATCATCATTTCGCCCACATAGCATGTGCTAAAAAGTTGAGAGGGTTACGGCAGAAACTGGATGCACTTCGTGTACAAAATGGACAATCTCTTTCGAAGTATCAGGGTTTCGGACGAAAACTCATCTGTTACAAAGGGATTTCATTTTTTGAACTTATTTGAACTCCTGACTTTTTGTGTGTTCAAAATGCACCATTCAAAGCCACATCATCAATTTTCAACCCTTTCTGACTTCATTTGGTATTTTTCATGCATGTACTGATTTTTTTGAGCTAAATGACCCTGAAATTGAAAAGCACTACAAATAAACTCTGAAAATGTTGAAAGTTGGCATGGTATTATCATTTCACCCACATAGCATGTTATAAAAAGTTGAGAGGGTTACGGCAAAAACTGGATGCACTTCGTGTACAAAATGGACAATCTCTTTCGAAGTGTCAGGGTTTCGGACGAAAAGTCATCTGTTACAAAGGGATTTCATTTTTTTGAACTTATTTGAACTCCAGACTTTTTGTGTGTTCAAAATGAACCATTCAAAGCCACATCATCAATTTTCAACCCTTTCTGACTTCATTTGGTATTTTTCATGCATTTACTGATTTTTTTGAGCTAAATGACCCTGAAATTGAAAAGCACTACAAATGAACTCTGAAAAGGTTGAAAGTTGGCATGGTATCATCATTTCGCCCACATAGCATGTGCTAAAAAGTTGAGAGGGTTACGGCAGAAACTGGATGCACTTCGTGTACAAAATGGACAATCTCTTTCGAAGTATCAGGGTTTCGGACGAAAACTCATCTGTTACAAAGGGATTTCATTTTTTGAACTTATTTGAACTCCAGAGTTTTTGTGTGTTCAAAATGCACCATTCAAAGCCACATCATCAATTTTCAACCCTTTCTGACTTCATTTGGTATTTTTCATGCATGTACTGATTTTTTTGAGCTAAATGACCCTGAAATTGAAAAGCACTACAAATGAACTCTTAAAAGGTTGAAAGTTGGCATGGTATCATCATTTCACCCACATAGCATGTTATAAAAAGTTGAGAGGGTTACGGCAAAAACTGGATGCACTTCGTGTACAAAATGGACAATCTCTTTCGAAGTGTCAGGGTTTCGGACGAAAAGTCATCTGTTACAAAGGGATTTCATTTTTTTGAACTTATTTGAACTCCAGACTTTTTGTGTGTTCAAAATGCACCATTCAAAGCCACATCATCAATTTTCAACCCTTTCTGACTTCATTTGGTATTTTTCATGCATTTACTGATTTTTTTTGAGCTAAATGACCCTGAAATTGAAAAGCACTACAAATGAACTCTGAGAAGGTTGAAAGTTGGCATGGTATCATCATTTCACCCACAAAGCATGTGCTAAAAAGTTGAGAGGGTTACGGCAAAAACTGGAAGCACTTCGTGTACAAAATGGACAATCTCTTTTGAAGTATCAGGGTTTCGGACGAAAACTCATCTGTTACAAAGGGATTTCATTTTTTTGAACTTAATTGAACTCCAGACTTTTTGTGTGTTCAAAATGAACCATTCAAATCCACATCATCAATTTTCAAGCCTTTCTGACTTCATTTGGTATTTTTCATGCATTTACTGATTTTTTTGAGCTAAATGACCCTGAAATTGAAAAGCACTACAAATGAACTCTGAAAAGGTTGAAAGTTGGCATGGTATCATCATTTCGCCCACATAGCATGTGCTAAAAAGTTGAGAGGGTTACGGCAAAAACTGGATGCACTTCGTGTACAAAATGGACAATCTCTTTCGAAGTATCACGGTTTCGGACGAAAACTCATCTGTTACAAAGGGATTTCATTTTTTTGAACTTATTTGAACTCCAGACTTTTTGTGTGTTCAAAATGCACCATTCAAAGCCACATCATCAATTTTCAACCCTTTCTGACTTCATTTGGTATTTTTCATGCATTTACTGATTTTTTTGAGCTAGATGACCCTGAAATTGACAAGCACTACAAATGAACTCTGAAAAGGATGAAAGTTGGCATGGTATCATCATTTCACCCACATAGCATGTGCTAAAAAGTTGAGAGGGTTACGGCAAAAACTGGATGCACTTCGTGTACAAAATGGACAATCTCTTTCGAAGTATCAGGATTTCGGACGAAAACTCATCTGTTACAAAGGGATTTCATTTTTTTGAACTTATTTGAACTCTAGACTTTTTGTGTGTTCAAAATGAACCATTCAAAGCCACATCATCAATTTTCAACCCTTTCTGACTTCATTTGGTATTTTTCAGGCATTTACTGATTTTTTTGAGCTAAATGACCCTGAAATTGAAAAGCACTACAAATGAACTCTGAAAAGGTTGAAAGTTGGCATGGTATCATCATTTCGCCCACATAGCATGTGCTAAAAAGTTGAGAGGGTTACGGCAGAAACTGGATGCACTTCGTGTACAAAATGGACAATCTCTTTCGAAGTATCAGGGTTTCGGACGAAAACTCATCTGTTACAAAGGGATTTCATTTTTTGAACTTATTTGAACTCCTGACTTTTTGTGTGTTCAAAATGCACCATTCAAAGCCACATCATCAATTTTCAACCCTTTCTGACTTCATTTGGTTTTTTTCATGCATGTACTGATTTTTTTGAGCTAAATGACCCCGAAATTGAAAAGCACTACAAATAAACTCTGAAAAGGTTGAAAGTTGGCATGGTATCATCATTTCACCCACATAGCATGTTATAAAAAGTTGAGAGGGTTACGGCAGAAACTGGATGCACTTCGTGTACAAAATGGACAATCTCTTTCGAAGTATCAGGGTTTCGGACGAAAACTCATCTGTTACAAAGGGATTTCATTTTTTGAACTTATTTGAACTCCAGACTTTTTGTGTGTTCAAAATGCACCATTCAAAGCCACATCATCAATTTTCAACCCTTTCTGACTTCATTTGGTATTTTTCATGCATGTACTGATTTTTTTGAGCTAAATGACCCTGAAATTGAAAAGCACTACAAATGAACTCTTAAAAGGTTGAAAGTTGGCATGGTATCATCATTTCACCCACATAGCATGTTATAAAAAGTTGAGAGGGTTACGGCAAAAACTGGAAGCACTTCGTGTACAAAATGGACAATCTCTTTTGAAGTATCAGGGTTTCGGACGAAAACTCATCTGTTACAAAGGGATTTCATTTTTTTGAACTTAATTGAACTCCAGACTTTTTGTGTGTTCAAAATGAACCATTCAAAGCCACATCATCAATTTTCAAGCCTTTCTGACTTCATTTGGTATTTTTCATGCATTTACTGATTTTTTTGAGCTAAATGACCCTGAAATTGAAAAGCACTACAAATGAACTCTGAAAAGGTTGAAAGTTGGCATGGTATCATCATTTCGCCCACATAGCATGTGCTAAAAAGTTGAGAGGGTTACGGCTAAAACTGGATGCACTTCGTGTACAAAATGGACAATCTCTTTCGAAGTATCACGGTTTCGGACGAAAACTCATCTGTTACAAAGGGATTTCATTTTTTTGAACTTATTTGAACTCCAGACTTTTTGTGTGTTCAAAATGCACCATTCAAAGCCACATCATCAATTTTCAACCCTTTCTGACTTCATTTGGTATTTTTCATGCATTTACTGATTTTTTTGAGCTAGATGACCCTGAAATTGACAAGCACTACAAATGAACTCTGAAAAGGATGAAAGTTGGCATGGTATCATCATTTCACCCACATAGCATGTGCTAAAAAGTTTAGAGGGTTACGGCAAAAACTGGATGCACTTCGTGTACAAAATGGACAATCTCTTTCGAAGTATCAGGATTTCGGACGAAAACTCATCTGTTACAAAGGGATTTCATTTTTTTGAACTTATTTGAACTCCAGACTTTTTGTGTGTTCAAAATGAACCATTCAAAGCCACATCATCAATTTTCAACCCTTTCTGACTTCATTTGGTATTTTTCATGCATTTACTGATTTTTTTGAGCTAAATGACCCTGAAATTGAAAAGCACTACAAATGAACTCTGAAAAGGTTGAAAGTTGGCATGGTATCATCATTTCGCCCACATAGCATGTGCTAAAAAGTTGAGAGGGTTACGGCAGAAACTGGATGCACTTCGTGTACAAAATGGACAATCTCTTTCGAAGTATCAGGGTTTCGGACGAAAACTCATCTGTTACAAAGGGATTTCATTTTTTGAACTTATTTGAACTCCTGACTTTTTGTGTGTTCAAAATGCACCATTCAAAGCCACATCATCAATTTTCAACCCTTTCTGACTTCATTTGGTATTTTTCATGCATGTACTGATTTTTTTGAGCTAAATGACCCTGAAATTGAAAAGCACTACAAATAAACTCTGAAAAAGTTGAAAGTTGGCATGGTATCATCATTTCACCCACATAGCATGTTATAAAAAGTTGAGAGGGTTACGGCAGAAACTGGATGCACTTCGTGTACAAAATGGACAATCTCTTTCGAAGTATCAGGGTTTCGGACGAAAACTCATCTGTTACAAAGGGATTTCATTTTTTGAACTTATTTGAACTCCAGACTTTTTGTGTGTTCAAAATGCACCATTCAAAGCCACATCATCAATTTTCAACCCTTTCTGACTTCATTTGGTATTTTTCATGCATGTACTGATTTTTTTGAGCTAAATGACCCTGAAATTGAAAAGCACTACAAATGAACTCTTAAAAGGTTGAAAGTTGGCATGGTATCATCATTTCACCCACATAGCATGTTATAAAAAGTTGAGAGGGTTACGGCAAAAACTGGATGCACTTCGTGTACAAAATGGACAATCTCTTTCGAAGTATCACGGTTTCGGACGAAAACTCATCTGTTACAAAGGGATTTCATTTTTTTGAACTTATTTGAACTCCAGACTTTTTGTGTGTTCAAAATGCACCATTCAAAGCCACATCATCAATTTTCAACCCTTTCTGACTTCATTTGGTATTTTTCATGCATTTACTGATTTTTTTGAGCTAAATGACCCTGAAATTGAAAAGCACTACAAATGAACTCTGAAAAGGTTGAAAGTTGGCATGGTATCATCATTTCGCCCACATAGCATGTGCTAAAAAGTTGAGAGGGTTACGGCAGAAACTGGATGCACTTCGTGTACAAAATGGACAATCTCTTTCGAAGTATCAGGGTTTCGGACGAAAACTCATCTGTTACAAAGGGAATTCATTTTTTGAACTTATTTGAACTCCTGACTTTTTGTGTGTTCAAAATGCACCATTCAAAGCCACATCATCAATTTTCAACCCTTTCTGACTTCATTTGGTATTTTTCATGCATGTACTGATTTTTTTGAGCTAAATGACCCTGAAATTGAAAAGCACTACAAATAAACTCTGAAAAGGTTGAAAGTTGGCATGGTATCATCATTGCACCCACATAGCATGTTATAAAAAGTTGAGAGGGTTACGGCAGAAACTGGATGCACTTCGTGTACAAAATGGACAATCTCTTTCGAAGTATCAGGGTTTCGGACGAAAACTCATCTGTTACAAAGGGATTTCATTTTTTGAACTTATTTGAACTCCAGACTTTTTGTGTGTTCAAAATGCACCATTCAAAGCCACATCATCAATTTTCAACCCTTTCTGACTTCATTTGGTATTTTTCATGCATTTACTGATTTTGTTGAGCTAAATGACCCTGAAATTGAAAAGCACTACAAATGAACTCTGAAAAGGTTGAAAGTTGGCATGGTATCATCATTTCACCCACATAGCATGTGCTAAAAAGTTGAGAGGGTTACGGCAGAAACTGGATGCACTTCGTGTACAAAATGGACAATCTCTTTCGAAGTATCAGGGTTTCGGACGAAAACTCATCTATTACAAAGGGATTTCATTTTTTTGAACTTATTTGAACTCCAGACTTTTGTGTGTGTTCAAAATGCACCATTCAAAGCCACATCATCAATTTTCAACCCTTTCTGACTTCATTTGGTATTTTTCATGCATTTACTGATTTTTTTGAGCTAAATGACCCTGAAATTGAAAAGCACTACAAATGAACTCTGAAAAGGTTGAAAGTTGGCATGGTATCATCATTTCACCCACAAAGCATGTGCTAAAAAGTTGAGAGGGTTACGGCAAAAACTGGAAGCACTTCGTGTACAAAATGGACAATCTCTTTTGAAGTATCAGGGTTTCGGACGAAAACTCATCTGTTACAAAGGGATTTCATTTTTTTGAACTTAATTGAACTCCAGACTTTTTGTGTGTTCAAAATGAACCATTCAAAGCCACATCATCAATTTTCAAGCCTTTCTGACTTCATTTGGTATTTTTCATGCATTTACTGATTATTTTGAGCTAAATGACCCTGAAATTGAAAAGCACTACAAATGAACTCTAAAAAGGTTGAAAGTTGGCATGGTATCATCATTTCGCCCACATAGCATGTGCTAAAAAGTTGAGAGGGTTACGGCAAAAACTGGATGCACTTCGTGTACAAAATGGACAATCTCTTTCGAAGTATCACGGTTTCGGACGAAAACTCATCTGTTACAAAGGGATTTCATTTTTTTGAACTTATTTGAACTGCAGACTTTTTGTGTGTTCAAAATGCACCATTCAAAGCCACATCATCAATTTTCAACGCTTTCTGACTTCATTTGGTATTTTTCATGCATTTACTGATTTTTTTGAGCTAGATGACCCTGAAATTGACAAGCACTACAAATGAACTCTGAAAACGTTGAAAGTTGGCATGGTATCATCATTTGACCCACATAGCATGTGCTAAAAAGTTGAGAGGGTTACGGCAGAAACTGGATGCACTTCGTGTACAAAATGGACAATCTCTTTCGAAGTATCAGGGTTTCGGACGAAAACTCATCTGTTACAAAGGGATTTCATTTTTTTGAACTTAATTGAACTCCAGACTTTTTGTGTGTTCAAAATGAACCATTCAAAGCCACATCATCAATTTTCAAGCCTTTCTGACTTCATTTGGTATTTTTCATGCATTTACTGATTATTTTGAGCTAAATGACCCTGAAATTGAAAAGCACTACAAATGAACTCTGAAAAGGTTGAAAGTTGGCATGGTATCATCATTTCGCCCACATAGCATGTGCTAAAAAGTTGAGAGGGTTACGGCAAAAACTGGATGCACTTCGTGTACAAAATGGACAATCTCTTTCGAAGTATCACGGTTTCGGACGAAAACTCATCTGTTACAAAGGGATTTCATTTTTTTGAACTTATTTGAACTCCAGACTTTTTGTGTGTTCAAAATGCACCATTCAAAGCCACATCATCAATTTTCAACCCTTTCTGATTTCATTTGGTATTTTTCATGCATTTACTGATTTTTTTGAGCTAAATGACCCTGAAATTGAAAAGCACTACAAATGAACTCTGAAAAGGTTGAAAGTTGGCATGGTATCATCATTTCGCCCACATAGCATGTGCTAAAAAGTTGAGAGGGTTAAGGCAGAAACTGGATGCACTTCGTGTACAAAATGGACAATCTCTTTCGAAGTATCAGGGTTTCGGACGAAAACTCATCTGTTACAAAGGGATTTCATTTTTTGAACTTATTTGAACTCCTGACTTTTTGTGTGTTCAAAATTCACCATTCAAAGCCACATCATCAATTTTCAACCCTTTCTGACTTCATTTGGTATTTTTCATGCATGTACTGATTTTTTTGAGCTAAATGACCCTGAAATTGAAAATCACTACAAATAAACTCTGAAAAGGTTGAAAGTTGGCATGGTATCATCATTTCACCCACATAGCATGTTATAAAAAGTTGAGAGGGTTACGGCAAAAACTGGATGCACTTCGTGTACAAAATGGACAATCTCTTTCGAAGTGTCAGGGTTTCGGACGAAAAGTCATCTGTTACAAAGGGATTTCATTTTTTTGAACTTATTTGAACTCCAGACTTTTTGTGTGTTCAAAATGAACCATTCAAAGCCACATCATCAATTTTCAACCCTTTCTGACTTCATTTGGTATTTTTCATGCATTTACTGATTTTTTTGAGCTAAATGACCCTGAAATTGAAAAGCACTACAAATGAACTCTGAAAAGGTTGAAAGTTGGCATGGTATCATCATTTCGCCCACATAGCATGTGCTAAAAAGTTGAGAGGGTTACGGCAGAAACTGGATGCACTTCGTGTACAAAATGGACAATCTCTTTCGAAGTATCATGGTTTCGGACGAAAACTCATCTGTTACAAAGGGATTTCATTTTTTGAACTTATTTGAACTCCAGACTTTTTGTGTGTTCAAAATGCACCATTCAAAGCCACATCATCAATTTTCAACCCTTTCTGACTTCATTTGGTATTTTTCATGCATGTACTGATTTTTTTGAGCTAAATGACCCTGAAATTGAAAAGCACTACAAATGAACTCTTAAAAGGTTGAAAGTTGACATGGTATCATCATTTCACCCACATAGCATGTTATAAAAAGTTGATAGGGTTACGGCAAAAACTGGATGCACTTCGTGTACAAAATGGACAATCTCTTTCGAAGTGTCAGGGTTTCGGACGAAAAGTCATCTGTTACAAAGGGATTTCATTTTTTTGAACTTATTTGAACTCCAGACTTTTTGTGTGTTCAAAATGCACCATTCAAAGCCACATCATCAATTTTCAACCCTTTCTGACTTCATTTGGTATTTTTCATGCATTTACTGATTTTTTTGAGCTAAATGACCCTGAAATTGAAAAGCACTACAAATGAACTCTGAAAAGGTTGAAAGTTGGCATGGTATCATCATTTCACCCACAAAGCATGTGCTAAAAAGTTGAGAGGGTTACGGCAAAAACTGGAAGCACTTCGTGTACAAAATGGACAATCTCTTTTGAAGTATCAGGGTTTCGGACGAAAACTCATCTGTTACAAAGGGATTTCATTTTTTTGAACTTAATTGAACTCCAGACTTTTTGTGTGTTCAAAATGAACCATTCAAAGCCACATCATCAATTTTCAAGCCTTTCTGACTTCATTTGGTATTTTTCATGCATTTACTGATTTTTTTGAGCTAAATGACCCTGAAATTGAAAAGCACTACAAATGAACTCTGAAAAGGTTGAAAGTTGGCATGGTATCATCATTTCGCCCACATAGCATGTGCTAAAAAGTTGAGAGGGTTACGGCAAAAACTGGATGCACTTCGTGTACAAAATGGACAATCTCTTTCGAAGTATCACGGTTTCGGACGAAAACTCATCTGTTACAAAGGGATTTCATTTTTTTGAACTTATTTGAACTCCAGACTTTTTGTGTGTTCAAAATGCACCATTCAAAGCCACATCATCAATTTTCAACCCTTTCTGACTTCATTTGGTATTTTTCATGCATTTACTGATTTTTTTGAGCTAGATGACCCTGAAATTGACAAGCACTACAAATGAACTCTGAAAAGGATGAAAGTTGGCATGGTATCATCATTTCACCCACATAGCATGTGCTAAAAAGTTGAGAGGGTTACGGCAAAAACTGGATGCACTTCGTGTACAAAATGGACAATCTCTTTCGAAGTATCAGGATTTCGGACGAAAACTCATCTGTTACAAAGGGATTTCATTTTTTTGAACTTATTTGAACTCCAGACTTTTTGTGTGTTCAAAATGAACCATTCAAAGCCACATCATCAATTTTCAACCCTTTCTGACTTCATTTGGTATTTTTCATGCATTTACTGATTTTTTTGAGCTAAATGACCCTGAAATTGAAAAGCACTACAAATGAACTCTGAAAAGGTTGAAAGTTGGCATGGTATCATAATTTCGTCCACATAGCATGTGCTAAAAAGTTGAGAGGGTTACGGCAGAAACTGGCTGCACTTCGTGTACAAAATGGACAATCTCTTTCGAAGTATCAGGGTTTCGGACGAAAACTCATCTGTTACAAAGGGATTTCATTTTTTGAACTTATTTGAACTCCTGACTTTTTGTGTGTTCAAAATGCACCATTCAAAGCCACATCATCAATTTTCAACCCTTTCTGACTTCATTTGGTATTTTTCATGCATGTACTGATTTTTTTGAGCTAAATGACCCTGAAATTGAAAAGCACTACAAATAAACTCTGAAAAGGTTGAAAGTTGGCATGGTATCATCATTTCACCCACATAGCATGTTATAAAAAGTTGAGAGGGTTACGGCAGAAACTGGATGCACTTCGTGTACAAAATGGACAATCTCTTTCGAAGTATCAGGGTTTCGGACGAAAACTCATCTGTTACAGAGGGATTTCATTTTTTGAACTTATTTGAACTCCAGAATTTTTGTGTGTTCAAAATGCACCATTCAAAGCCACATCATCAATTTTCAACCCTTTCTGACTTCATTTGGTATTTTTCATGCATGTACTGATTTTTGTGAGCTAAATGACCCTGAAATTGAAAAGCACTACAAATGAACTCTTAAAAGGTTGAAAGTTGGCATGGTATCATCATTTCACCCACATAGAATGTTATAAAAAGTTGAGAGGGTTACGGCAAAAACTGGATGCACTTCGTGTACAAAATGGACAATCTCTTTCGAAGTGTCAGGGTTTCGGACGAAAAGTCATCTGTTACAAAGGGATTTCATTTTTTTGAACTTATTTGAACTCCAGACTTTTTGTGTGTTCAAAATGCACCATTCAAAGCCACATCATCAATTTTCAACCCTTTCTGACTTCATTTGGTATTTTTCATGCATTTACTGATTTTTTTGAGCTAAATGACCCTGAAATTGAAAAGCACTACAAATGAACTCTGAAAAGGTTGAAAGTTGGCATGGTATCATCATTTCACCCACAAAGCATGTGCTAAAAAGTTGAGAGGGTTACGGCAAAAACTGGAAGCACTTCGTGTACAAAATGGACAATCTCTTTTGAAGTATCAGGGTTTCGGACGAAAACTCATCTGTTACAAAGGGATTTCATTTTTTTGAACTTAATTGAACTCCAGACTTTTTGTGTGTTCAAAATGAACCATTCAAAGCCACATCATCAATTTTCAAGCCTTTCTGACTTCATTTGGTATTTTTCATGCATTTACTGATTATTTTGAGCTAAATGACCCTGAAATTGAAAAGCACTACAAATGAACTCTGAAAAGGTTGAAAGTTGGCATGGTATCATCATTTCGCCCACATAGCATGTGCTAAAAAGTTGAGAGGGTTACGGCAAAAACTGGATGCACTTCGTGTACAAAATGGACAATCTCTTTCGAAGTATCACGGTTTCGGACGAAAACTCATCTGTTACAAAGGGATTTCATTTTTTTGAACTTATTTGAACTCCAGACTTTTTGTGTGTTCAAAATGCACCATTCAAAGCCACATCATCAATTTTCAACCCTTTCTGACTTCATTTGGTATTTTTCATGCATTTACTGATTTTTTTGAGCTAAATGACCCTGAAATTGAAAAGCACTACAAATAAACTCTGAAAAGGTTGAAAGTTGGCATGGTATCATCATTTCACCCACATAGCATGTTATAAAAAGTTGAGAGGGTTACGGCAGAAACTGGATGCACTTCGTGTACAAAATGGACAATCTCTTTCGAAGTATCAGGGTTTCGGACGAAAACTCATCTGTTACAAAGGGATTTCATTTTTTGAACTTATTTGAACTCCAGACTTTTTGTGTGTTCAAAATGCACCATTCAAAGCCACATCATCAATTTTCAACCCTTTCTGACTTCATTTGGTATTTTTCATGCATGTACTGATTTTTTTGAGCTAAATGACCCTGAAATTGAAAAGCACTACAAATGAACTCTTAAAAGGTTGAAAGTTGGCATGGTATCATCATTTCACCCACATAGCATGTTATAAAAAGTTGAGAGGGTTACGGCAAAAACTGGATGCACTTCGTGTACAAAATGGACAATCTCTTTCGAAGTGTCAGGGTTTCGGACGAAAAGTCATCTGTTACAAAGGGATTTCATTTTTTTGAACTTATTTGAACTCCAGACTTTTTGTGTGTTCAAAATGCACCATTCAAAGCCACATCATCAATTTTCAACCCTTTCTGACTTCATTTGGTATTTTTCATGCATTTACTGATTTTTTTGAGCTAAATGACCCTGAAATTGAAAAGCACTACAAATGAACTCTGAAAAGGTTGAAAGTTGGCATGGTATCATCATTTCACCCACAAAGCATGTGCTAAAAAGTTGAGAGGGTTACGGCAAAAACTGGAAGCACTTCGTGTACAAAATGGACAATCTCTTTTGAAGTATCAGGGTTTCGGACGAAAACTCATCTGTTACAAAGGGATATCATTTTTTTGAACTTAATTGAACTCCAGACTTTTTGTGTGTTCAAAATGAACCATTCAAAGCCACATCATCAATTTTCAAGCCTTTCTGACTTCATTTGGTATTTTTCATGCATTTACTGATTATTTTGAGCTAAATGACCCTGAAATTGAAAAGCACTACAAATAAACTCTAAAAAGGTTGAAAGTTGGCATGGTATCATCATTTCGCCCACATAGCATGTGCTAAAAAGTTGAGAGGGTTACGGCAAAAACTGGATGCACTTCGTGTACAAAATGGACAATCTCTTTCGAAGTATCACGGTTTCGGACGAAAACTCATCTGTTACAAAGGGATTTAATTTTTTTTGAACTTATTTGAACTGCAGACTTTTTGTGTGTTCAAAATGCACCATTCAAAGCCACATCATCAATTTTCAACGCTTTCTGACTTCATTTGGTATTTTTCATGCATTTACTGATTTTTTTGAGCTAGATGACCCTGAAATTGACAAGCACTACAAATGAACTCTGAAAAGGTTGAAAGTTGGCATGGTATCATCATTTCACCCACATAGCATGTGCTAAAAAGTTGAGAGGGTTACGGCAAAAACTGGATGCACTTCGTGTACAAAATGGACAATCTCTTTCGAAGTATCAGGATTTCGGACGAAAACTCATCTGTTACAAAGGGATTTCATTTTTTTGAACTTATTTGAACTCCAGACTTTTTGTGTGTTCAAAATGAACCATTCAAAGCCACATCATCAATTTTCAACCCTTTCTGACTTCATTTGGTATTTTTCATGCATGTACTGATTTTTTTGAGCTAAATGACCCTGAAATTGAAAAGCACTACAAATGAACTCTTAAAAGGTTGAAAGTTGGCATGGTATCATCATTTCACCCACATAGCATGTTATAAAAAGTTGAGAGGGTTACGGCAAAAACTGGATGCACTTCGTGTACAAAATGGACAATCTCTTTCGAAGTATCACGGTTTCGGACGAAAACTCATCTGTTACAAAGGGATTTCATTTTTTTGAACTTATTTGAACTCCAGACTTTTTGTGTGTTCAAAATGCACCATTCAAAGCCACATCATCAATTTTCAACCCTTTCTGATTTCATTTGGTATTTTTCATGCATTTACTGATTTTTTTGAGCTAAATGACCCTGAAATTGAAAAGCACTACAAATGAACTCTGAAAAGGTTGAAAGTTGGCATGGTATCATCATTTCGCCCACATAGCATGTGCTAAAAAGTTGAGAGGGTTACGGCAGAAACTGGATGCACTTCGTGTACAAAATGGACAATCTCTTTCGAAGTATCAGGGTTTCGGACGAAAACTCATCTGTTACAAAGGGATTTCATTTTTTGAACTTATTTGAACTCCTGACTTTTTGTGTGTTCAAAATGCACCATTCAAAGCCACATCATCAATTTTCAACCCTTTCTGACTTCATTTGGTATTTTTCATGCATGTACTGATTTTTTTGAGCTAAATGACCCTGAAATTGAAAAGCACTACAAATGAACTCTTAAAAGGTTGAAAGTTGGCATGGTATCATCATTTCACCCACATAGCATGTTATAAAAAGTTGAGAGGGTTACGGCAAAAACTGGATGCACTTCGTGTACAAAATGGACAATCTCTTTCGAAGTGTCAGGGTTTCGGACGAAAAGTCATCTGTTACAAAGGGATTTCATTTTTTTGAACTTATTTGAACTCCAGACTTTTTGTGTGTTCAAAATGCACCATTCAAAGCCACATCATCAATTTTCAACCCTTTCTGACTTCATTTGGTATTTTTCATGCATTTACTGATTTTTTTGAGCTAAATGACCCTGAAATTGAAAAGCACTACAAATGAACTCTGAAAAGGTTGAAAGTTGGCATGGTATCATCATTTCACCCACAAAGCATGTGCTAAAAAGTTGAGAGGGTTACGGCAAAAACTGGAAGCACTTCGTGTACAAAATGGACAATCTCTTTTGAAGTATCAGGGTTTCGGACGAAAACTCATCTGTTACAAAGGGATATCATTTTTTTGAACTTAATTGAACTCCAGACTTTTTGTGTGTTCAAAATGAACCATTCAAAGCCACATCATCAATTTTCAAGCCTTTCTGACTTCATTTGGTATTTTTCATGCATTTACTGATTATTTTGAGCTAAATGACCCTGAAATTGAAAAGCACTACAAATAAACTCTAAAAAGGTTGAAAGTTGGCATGGTATCATCATTTCGCCCACATAGCATGTGCTAAAAAGTTGAGAGGGTTACGGCAAAAACTGGATGCACTTCGTGTACAAAATGGACAATCTCTTTCGAAGTATCACGGTTTCGGACGAAAACTCATCTGTTACAAAGGGATTTAATTTTTTTTGAACTTATTTGAACTGCAGACTTTTTGTGTGTTCAAAATGCACCATTCAAAGCCACATCATCAATTTTCAACGCTTTCTGACTTCATTTGGTATTTTTCATGCATTTACTGATTTTTTTGAGCTAGATGACCCTGAAATTGACAAGCACTACAAATGAACTCTGAAAAGGTTGAAAGTTGGCATGGTATCATCATTTCACCCACATAGCATGTGCTAAAAAGTTGAGAGGGTTACGGCAAAAACTGGATGCACTTCGTGTACAAAATGGACAATCTCTTTCGAAGTATCAGGATTTCGGACGAAAACTCATCTGTTACAAAGGGATTTCATTTTTTTGAACTTATTTGAACTCCAGACTTTTTGTGTGTTCAAAATGAACCATTCAAAGCCACATCATCAATTTTCAACCCTTTCTGACTTCATTTGGTATTTTTCATGCATGTACTGATTTTTTTGAGCTAAATGACCCTGAAATTGAAAAGCACTACAAATGAACTCTTAAAAGGTTGAAAGTTGGCATGGTATCATCATTTCACCCACATAGCATGTTATAAAAAGTTGAGAGGGTTACGGCAAAAACTGGATGCACTTCGTGTACAAAATGGACAATCTCTTTCGAAGTATCACGGTTTCGGACGAAAACTCATCTGTTACAAAGGGATTTCATTTTTTTGAACTTATTTGAACTCCAGACTTTTTGTGTGTTCAAAATGCACCATTCAAAGCCACATCATCAATTTTCAACCCTTTCTGATTTCATTTGGTATTTTTCATGCATTTACTGATTTTTTTGAGCTAAATGACCCTGAAATTGAAAAGCACTACAAATGAACTCTGAAAAGGTTGAAAGTTGGCATGGTATCATCATTTCGCCCACATAGCATGTGCTAAAAAGTTGAGAGGGTTACGGCAGAAACTGGATGCACTTCGTGTACAAAATGGACAATCTCTTTCGAAGTATCAGGGTTTCGGACGAAAACTCATCTGTTACAAAGGGATTTCATTTTTTGAACTTATTTGAACTCCTGACTTTTTGTGTGTTCAAAATGCACCATTCAAAGCCACATCATCAATTTTCAACCCTTTCTGACTTCATTTGGTATTTTTCATGCATGTACTGATTTTTTTGAGCTAAATGACCCTGAAATTGAAAAGCACTACAAATAAACTCTGAAAAGGTTGAAAGTTGGCATGGTATCATCATTTCACCCACATAGCATGTTATAAAAAGTTGAGAGGGTTACGGCAAAAACTGGATGCACTTCGTGTACAAAATGGACAATCTCTTTCGAAGTGTCAGGGTTTCGGACGAAAAGTCATCTGTTACAAAGGGATTTCATTTTTTTGAACTTATTTGAACTCCAGACTTTTTGTGTGTTCAAAATGCACCATTCAAAGCCACATCATCAATTTTCAACCCTTTCTGACTTCATTTGGTATTTTTCATGCATTTACTGATTTTTTTGAGCTAAATGACCCTGAAATTGAAAAGCACTACAAATGAACTCTGAAAAGGTTGAAAGTTGGCATGGTATCATCATTTCACCCACAAAGCATGTGCTAAAAAGTTGAGAGGGTTACGGCAAAAACTGGAAGCACTTCGTGTACAAAATGGACAATCTCTTTTGAAGTATCAGGGTTTCGGACGAAAACTCATCTGTTACAAAGGGATATCATTTTTTTGAACTTAATTGAACTCCAGACTTTTTGTGTGTTCAAAATGAACCATTCAAAGCCACATCATCAATTTTCAAGCCTTTCTGACTTCATTTGGTATTTTTCATGCATTTACTGATTATTTTGAGCTAAATGACCCTGAAATTGAAAAGCACTACAAATAAACTCTAAAAAGGTTGAAAGTTGGCATGGTATCATCATTTCGCCCACATAGCATGTGCTAAAAAGTTGAGAGGGTTACGGCAAAAACTGGATGCACTTCGTGTACAAAATGGACAATCTCTTTCGAAGTATCACGGTTTCGGACGAAAACTCATCTGTTACAAAGGGATTTAATTTTTTTTGAACTTATTTGAACTGCAGACTTTTTGTGTGTTCAAAATGCACCATTCAAAGCCACATCATCAATTTTCAACGCTTTCTGACTTCATTTGGTATTTTTCATGCATTTACTGATTTTTTTGAGCTAGATGACCCTGAAATTGACAAGCACTACAAATGAACTCTGAAAAGGTTGAAAGTTGGCATGGTATCATCATTTCACCCACATAGCATGTGCTAAAAAGTTGAGAGGGTTACGGCAAAAACTGGATGCACTTCGTGTACAAAATGGACAATCTCTTTCGAAGTATCAGGATTTCGGACGAAAACTCATCTGTTACAAAGGGATTTCATTTTTTTGAACTTATTTGAACTCCAGACTTTTTGTGTGTTCAAAATGAACCATTCAAAGCCACATCATCAATTTTCAACCCTTTCTGACTTCATTTGGTATTTTTCATGCATGTACTGATTTTTTTGAGCTAAATGACCCTGAAATTGAAAAGCACTACAAATGAACTCTTAAAAGGTTGAAAGTTGGCATGGTATCATCATTTCACCCACATAGCATGTTATAAAAAGTTGAGAGGGTTACGGCAAAAACTGGATGCACTTCGTGTACAAAATGGACAATCTCTTTCGAAGTATCACGGTTTCGGACGAAAACTCATCTGTTACAAAGGGATTTCATTTTTTTGAACTTATTTGAACTCCAGACTTTTTGTGTGTTCAAAATGCACCATTCAAAGCCACATCATCAATTTTCAACCCTTTCTGATTTCATTTGGTATTTTTCATGCATTTACTGATTTTTTTGAGCTAAATGACCCTGAAATTGAAAAGCACTACAAATGAACTCTGAAAAGGTTGAAAGTTGGCATGGTATCATCATTTCGCCCACATAGCATGTGCTAAAAAGTTGAGAGGGTTACGGCAGAAACTGGATGCACTTCGTGTACAAAATGGACAATCTCTTTCGAAGTATCAGGGTTTCGGACGAAAACTCATCTGTTACAAAGGGATTTCATTTTTTGAACTTATTTGAACTCCTGACTTTTTGTGTGTTCAAAATGCACCATTCAAAGCCACATCATCAATTTTCAACCCTTTCTGACTTCATTTGGTATTTTTCATGCATGTACTGATTTTTTTGAGCTAAATGACCCTGAAATTGAAAAGCACTACAAATAAACTCTGAAAAGGTTGAAAGTTGGCATGGTATCATCATTTCACCCACATAGCATGTTATAAAAAGTTGAGAGGGTTACGGCAAAAACTGGATGCACTTCGTGTACAAAATGGACAATCTCTTTCGAAGTGTCAGGGTTTCGGACGAAAAGTCATCTGTTACAAAGGGATTTCATTTTTTTGAACTTATTTGAACTCCAGACTTTTTGTGTGTTCAAAATGCACCATTCAAAGCCACATCACCAATTTTCAACCCTTTCTGACTTCATTTGTTATTTTTCATGCATTTACTGATTTTTTTGAGCTAAATGACCCTGAAATTGAAAAGCACTACAAATGAACTCTGAAAAGGTTCAAAGTTGGCATGGTATCATCATTTCACCCACATAGCATGTGCTAAAAAGTTGAGAGGGTTACGGTAAAAACTGGATCCACTTCGTGTACAAAATGGACAATTTCTTTCAAAGTATCAGGGTTTCGGACGAAAACTCATATGTTACAAAGGGATTTCATTTTTTTGAACTCCAGACTTTTGTGTGTGTTCAAAATGCACCATTCAAAGCCACATCATCAATTTTCAACCCTTTCTGACTTCATTTGGTATTTTTCTTGCATTTACTGATTTTGTTGAGCTAAATGACCCTGAAATTGAAAAGCACTACAAATGAACTCTGAAAAGGTTGAAAGTTGGCATGGTATCATCATTTCACCCACATAGCATGTGCTAAAAAGTTGAGAGGGTTACGGCAATAACTAGATGCACTTCATGTACAAAATGGACAATCTCTTTCGAAGTATTAGGGTTTCGGACGAAAACTCATGTGTTACAAAGGGATTTCATTTTTTTGAACTTATTTGAACACCAGACTTTTTGTGTGTTCAAAATGCACCATTCAAAGCCACATCATCAATTTTCAACCCTTTCTGACTTCATTTGGTATTTTTCATGCATTTACTGATTTTTTTGAGCTAAATGACCCTGAAATTGAAAAGCACTACAAATGAACTCTGAAAAGGTTGAAAGTTGGCATGGTATCATCATTTCACCCACAAAGCATGTGCTAAAAAGTTGAGAGGGTTACGCAAAAACTGGAAGCACTTCGTGTACAAAATGGACAATCTCTTTTGAAGTATCAGGGTTTCGGACGAAAACTCATCTGTTACAAAGGGATTTCATTTTTTTGAACTTAATTGAACTCCAGACTTTTTGTGTGTTCAAAATGAACCATTCAAAGCCACATCATCAATTTTCAAGCCTTTCAGACTTCATTTGGTATTTTTCATGCATTTACTGATTTTTTTGAGCTAAATGACCCTGAAATTGAAAAGCACTACAAATGAACTCTGAAAAGGTTGAAAGTTGGCATGGTATCATCATTTCGCCCACATAGCATGTGCTAAAAAGTTGAGAGGGTTACGGCAAAAACTGGATGCACTTCGTGTACAAAATGGACAATCTCTTTCGAAGTATCACGGTTTCGGACGAAAACTCATCTGTTACAAAGGGATTTCATTTTTTTGAACTTATTTGAACTCCAGACTTTTTGTGTGTTCAAAATGCACCATTCAAAGCCACATCATCAATTTTCAACCCTTTCTGACTTCATTTGGTATTTTTCATGCATTTACTGATTTTTTTGAGCTAGATGACCCTGAAATTGACAAGCACTACAAATGAACTCTGAAAAGGATGAAAGTTGGCATGGTATCATCATTTCACCCACATAGCATGTGCTAAAAAGTTGAGAGGGTTACGGCAAAAACTGGATGCACTTCGTGTACAAAATGGACAATCTCTTTCGAAGTATCAGGATTTCGGACGAAAACTCATCTGTTACAAAGGGATTTCATTTTTTTGAACTTATTTGAACTCCAGACTTTTTGTGTGTTCAAAATGCACCATTCAAAGCCACATCATCAATTTTCAACCCTTTCTGACTTCATTTGGTATTTTTCATGCATGTACTGATTTTTTTGAGCTAAATGACCCTGAAATTGAAAAGCACTACAAATAAACTCTGAAAAGGTTGAAAGTTGGCATGGTATCATCATTGCACCCACATAGCATGTTATAAAAAGTTGAGAGGGTTACGGCAGAAACTGGATGCACTTCGTGTACAAAATGGACAATCTCTTTCGAAGTATCAGGGTTTCGGACGAAAACTCATCTGTTACAAAGGGATTTCATTTTTTGAACTTATTTGAACTCCAGACTTTTTGTGTGTTCAAAATGCACCATTCAAAGCCACATCATCAATTTTCAACCCTTTCTGACTTCATTTGGTATTTTTCATGCATGTACTGATTTTTTTGAGCTAAATGACCCTGAAATTGAAAAGCACTACAAATAAACTCTGAAAAGGTTGAAAGTTGGCATGGTATCATCATTTCACCCACATAGCATGTTATAAAAAGTTGAGTGGGTTACGGCAGAAACTGGATGCACTTCGTGTACAAAATGGACAATCTCTTTCGAAGTATCAGGGTTTCGGACGAAAACTCATCTGTTACAAAGGGATTTCATTTTTTGAACTTATTTGAACTCCAGACTTTTTGTGTGTTCAAAATGCACCATTCAAAGCCACATCATCAATTTTCAACCCTTTCTGACTTCATTTGGTGTTTTTCATGCATGTACTGATTTTTTTGAGCTAAATGACCCTGAAATTGAAAAGCACTACAAATGAACTCTTAAAAGGTTGAAAGTTGGCATGGTATCATCATTTCACCCACATAGCATGTTATAAAAAGTTGAGAGGGTTACGGCAAAAACTGGATGCACTTCGTGTACAAAATGGACAATCTCTTTCGAAGTGTCAGGGTTTCGGACGAAAAGTCATCTGTTACAAAGGGATTTCATTTTTTTGAACTTATTTGAACTCCAGACTTTTTGTGTGTTCAAAATGCACCATTCAAAGCCACATCATCAATTTTCAACCCTTTCTGACTTCATTTGGTATTTTTCATGCATTTACTGATTTTTTTGAGCTAAATGACCCTGAAATTGAAAAGCACTACAAATGAACTCTGAAAAGGTTGAAAGTTGGCATGGTATCATCATTTCACCCACAAAGCATGTGCTAAAAAGTTGAGAGGGTTACGGCAAAAACTGGAAGCACTTCGTGTACAAAATGGACAATCTCTTTTGAAGTATCAGGGTTTCGGACGAAAACTCATCTGTTACAAAGGGATTTCATTTTTTTGAATTTAATTGAACTCCAGACTTTTTGTGTGTTCAAAATGAACCATTCAAAGCCACATCATCAATTTTCAAGCCTTTCTGACTTCATTTGGTATTTTTCATGCATTTACTGATTATTTTGAGCTAAATGACCCTGAAATTGAAAAGCACTACAAATGAACTCTGAAAAGGTTGAAAGTTGGCATGGTATCATCATTTCGCCCACATAGCATGTGCTAAAAAGTTGAGAGGGTTACGGCAAAAACTGGATGCACTTCGTGTACAAAATGGACAATCTCTTTCGAAGTATCACGGTTTCGGACGAAAACTCATCTGTTACAAAGGGATTTCATTTTTTTGAACTTATTTGAACTCCAGACTTTTTGTGTGTTCAAAATGCACCATTCAAAGCCACATCATCAATTTTCAACGCTTTCTGACTTCATTTGGTATTTTTCATGCATTTACTGATTTTTTTGAGCTAGATGACCCTGAAATTGACAAGCACTACAAATGAACTCTGAAAAGGTTGAAAGTTGGCATGGTATCATCATTTCACCCACCTAGCATGTGCTAAAAAGTTGAGAGGGTTACGGCAAAAACTGGATGCACTTCGTGTACAAAATGGACAATCTCTTTCGAAGTATCAGGATTTCGGACGAAAACTCATCTGTTACAAAGGGATTTCATTTTTTTGAACTTATTTGAACTCCAGACTTTTTGTGTGTTCAAAATGAACCATTCAAAGCCACATCATCAATTTTCAACCCTTTCTGACTTCATTTGGTATTTTTCATGCATTTACTGATTTTTTTGAGCTAAATGACCCTGAAATTGAAAAGCACTACAAATGAACTCTGAAAAGGTTGAAAGTTGGCATGGTATCATCATTTCGCCCACATAGCATGTGCTAAAAAGTTGAGAGGGTTACGGCAGAAACTGGATGCACTTCGTGTACAAAATGGACAATCTCTTTCGAAGTATCAGGGTTTCGGACGAAAACTCATCTGTTACAAAGGGATTTCATTTTTTGAACTTATTTGAACTCCTGACTTTTTGTGTGTTCAAAATGCACCATTCAAAGCCACATCATCAATTTTCAAGCCTTTCTGACTTCATTTGGTATTTTTCATGCATGTACTGATTTTTTTGAGCTAAATGACCCTGAAATTGAAAAGCACTACAAATAAACTCTGAAAAGGTTGAAAGTTGGCATGGTATCATCATTTCACCCACATAGCATGTTATAAAAAGTTGAGAGGGTTACGGCAAAAACTAGATGCACTTCGTGTACAAAATGGACAATCTCTTTCGAAGTGTCAGGGTTTCGGACGAAAAGTCATCTGTTACAAAGGGATTTCATTTTTTTGAACTTATTTGAACTCCAGACTTTTTGTGTGTTCAAAATGCACCATTCAAAGCCACATCACCAATTTTCAACGCTTTCTGACTTCATTTGGTATTTTTCATGCATTTACTGATTTTTTTGAGCTAAATGACCCTGAAATTGAAAAGCACTACAAATGAACTCTGAAAAGGTTGAAAGTTGGCATGGTATCACCATTTCACCCACATAGCATGTGCTAAAAAGTTGAGAGGGTTACGGCAAAAACTGTTGGGGAACGTTGCATGGGAAACAAAAATTTTCCTACGCACACGCAAGATCTATCCATGGTGATGAGCATCTACGAGAGGGAGAGTGAATCTACATACCCTTGTAGATCGCTAAGCGGAAGCGTTAATAAACGCGGTTGATGTAGTCGAACGTCTTCGCGATCCAAATCGCCGAGCGTCCCGCGATCCAATCACGATCCTTCCGATCTAGTGCCGAACGGACGGCACCTCCGCGTTCAACACACGTACGGCTTGATGACGCCTTCACCTCCTCGATCCAGCGAGCGATGGTGAAGTAGTGGTTGAGTTCCAGCAGCACGACGGCGTGGTGATGGTGGTGAGGAACAATCTCTGCAGGGCTTCGCCAAGCGCTACGGAGATTATGACGGAAGAACTAGAGGGCTAGGGTTGCCGGCACACGGCTTGGGAAATCCTGATCTGTCTCGTGTGCTAGCCCTGCCCCTCTATTTATATGTTGAGCCTTGGGGTCTAAACTTGGAGTAAAAGCCTCCTCCGGGTCGGTTTTGCCCGCACAAGGTCGGTTTGGCCCGCAGGGAAAGAGTCCAACTCGGATCCCTGCCGAACCGTGCACAGCCGCGCACAAGCGGTAGTACCGCTTCACACAAGCGGTAGTACCGCTTGGGCGGTAGTACCGCTTCACACAAGCGGTAGTACCGCTCGGGCGGTAGTACCGCTTCACCAAGCGGTAGTACCGCTTACGCGGCAGCAAAACTACTTTTGCACTTTCCAATACCTTGTGGGCTTTATCCCTTTGGCTCATATAAAGTGTTGCTGCACCCGAACACTTCGGTAAACATCCGGAACCCCTTCCGGTGAATTTCGGAACTCTTCCGGAGATCAAAACACTATTATCACATATATCAATCTTTACCTCCGGACTATTCCGGAGATCCTCGTCATGTCCGGGATCTTATCCGGGACTCCGAACAACTTTCGGTCACCAACATAATAACTCAATTATACTAATCGTCACCAAACGTTAAGTGTGTAGACCCTGCGGGTTCGAGAACTATGTAGACATGACCGAGACACCTCTACGGCCAATAACCAATAGCGGGACCTGGATGCCCATATTGGCTCCTACATATTCTACGAAGATCTTTATCGGTCGAACCTCTATGTCAAGGATTCAGTTAATCCCGTATGCTGTTCCCTTTGTTCTTCGGTATGTTACTTGCCCGAGATTCGATCGTCGGTATCTCTATACCTAGTTCAATCTCGTTACCGGCAAGTCTCTTTACTCATTCCGTAATACAAGATCTCGTGGCTAACACTTTTAGTCACATTGCTTGCAAGGCTCATTGTGATGTTGTATTACCGAGTGGGCCCTGAGATACCTCTCCGTCATACGGAGTAACAAATCCCAGTCTTGATCCATGCCAACCCAACAGACACCCTCGGAGATATCTGTAGAGCACCTTTATAGTCACCCAGTTACGTTGCGACGTTTGATACACACAAGGTATTCCTCCGGTGTCAGTGAGTTGCATGATCTCATGGTCAAAGGAACAGATACTTGACATGCAGAAAACAATAGCAATAAACTGACACGATCAAATGCTACGTTTACAGTTTGGGTCTTGTCCATCACATCATTCTCCTAATGATGTGATCCCGTTATCAAATGACATATCATGTCCATGGCTAGGAAACCTTAACCATCTTTGATCAACAAGCTAGTCAACTAGAGGCTTACTAGGGACACAGTGTTGTCTATGTACCCACACATGTATTTGAGTTTCCAATCAATACAATTATAGCATGGATAATAAATGATTATCATGAACAAGGAAATATAATAATAACCAATTTATTATTGCCTCTAGGGCATATTTCCAACAGTCTCCCACTTGCACTAGAGTCAATAATCTAGTTCACATCACTATGTGATTTACATTGTAATGAATCGAACACCCATGCAGTTCTGGTGTTGTTCATGTTTAGCCCTTGGAAGAGGTTTAGTCATCGGATCTGCAACATTTAGATCCGTGTGTACTTTGCAAATATTTATGTCGTCCTCCTTGATGTAATCGCGGATGGAATTGAAACGTCGCTTTATGTGTCTGGTCCTCTTGTGAAATCTTGGTTCCTTGGCTAGAGCAATGGCACCAGTATTATCACAAAACAGAGTCATTGGGTTAAGCGCACTAGGCACTACTCCAAGATCTGTCATGAACTCCTTCATCCAGACACCTTCCTTCGCCGCCTCCGAGGCTGCGATGTACTCCGCTTCGCATGTAGAATCAGCTACCACGCTTTGCTTGGAACTGCACCAGCTAACCGCACCCCCATTAAGAATAAATACGTATCCGGTTTGCGACTTAGAGTCATCCGGATCAGTGTCAAAGCTTGCATCGACGTAACCCTTTACGACGAGCTCTTGATCACCTCCATAAACGAGAAACATGTCCTTAGTCCTTTTCAGGTACTTCAGGATATTCTTGACCGCCGTCCAGTGTTCCATTCCTGGATCACTTTGAAACCTTCCGACCATACTTATGGCAAGGCTGACATCGGGTCTTGTGCACAGCATTGCATACATGATAGAGCCTATGGCCGAAGCATAGGGGATGACACTCATCTTTTCTCTATCTTCTGCAGTCACTGGGCATTGAGTCTTACTCAACTTCACACCTTGCAATACAGGCAAGAACCCCTTCTTGGACTGATCCATTTTGAACTTCTTCAAAACTTTGTCAAGGTATGTGCTTTGTGAAAGTCCTATTAAGCGTCTTGATCTATCTCTATAGATCTTGATGCCTAATATGAAAGCAGCTTCTCCTAGGTCCTTCATTGAAAAACTCTTGTTCAAATATTCCTTTACGCTTTCCAGCATTTCTATATTGTTTCCAATCAGCAATATGTCATCCACATATAATATTAGAAACGCTATAGAGCTCCCACTCACTTTCTTGTAAATACAAGCTTCTCCGTAAACTTGTATAAACTCGAACGCTTTGATCACCTCATCAAAACGAAGATTCCAACTCCGAGATGCTTGCACCAGTCCATAAATGGATCGCTGGAGTTTGAAACTTTGTCAGCATTCTCTGGATTGACAAAACCTTCTGGTTGCATCATATACAACTCTTCCTTAAGGTAACCGTTAAGGAACGCTGTTTTGACATCCATCTGCCAAATTTCATAATCGAAAAAGGCAGCTATTGCTAACATGATTCTGACGGACTTAAGCATCGCTACGGGTGAGAAGGTCTCATCGTAGTCAACTCCTTGAACTTGTGAAAAACCCTTTGCCACAAGTCGAGCTTTATAGACGGTGACATTACCGTCCGCGTCCGTCTTCCTCTTAAAGATCCATTTGTTCTGAATGGCCTTACGCCCTTCAGGTAATACTTCCAAAGTCCATACTTTGTTTTCATACATGGATCCCATCTCGGATTTCATGGCCTCTAACCACTTCTCGGAATCCGGGCCCATCATCGCTTCTCCATAGCTCGTAGGTTCATCGTTGTTTAACAACATGACCTCTAAGACAGGGTTGCCGTACCACTCAGGAGCAGTACGCGTCCTTGTCGACCTACGAGGTTCGATAGCAACTTGATCCAAAGCTTCATGATCATCATCATTAACTTCCTCTTCAGCTAATGTAGGCTCCACAGAAACAACTTTCTGCGCTGCGCTACTCTCAGGTTGAAGTAAAGGTTCAACAACCTCATCAAGTTCTATCTTCCTCCCACTCAATTCTTTCGAGAGAAACTCTTTCTCAAGAAATGTTCCGTTTTTAGCGACAAACACTTTGCCCTCGGATCTGAGGTAGAAGGTATACCCAATTGTCTCTTTTGGGTATCCTATGAAGACGCATTTCTCCGCTTTGGGTTCCAGCTTTTCAGGCTGAAGCTTTTTGACATAAGCATCACATCCCCAAACTTTAAGAAACGACAGCTTTGGCTTCTTGTCAAACCAAAGTTCATATGGCGTTGTCTCAACGGATTTCGATGGTGCCCTATTTAAAGTGAATGCAGCTGTCTCTAATGCATAACCCCAAAACGATAGTGGCAAATCGGCAAGAGACATCATAGATCGCACCATATCCAATAAGGTTCGATTACGACGTTCGGACACACCATTACGCTGTGGTGTTCCAGGCGGTGTCAATTGTGAAACAATTCCACACTGTCTTAAGTGACTGCCAAACTCATAACTCAGATATTCTCCTCCTCGATCAGATCGTAGGAATTTAATCTTCTTGTTACGATGATTCTCAACTTCACTCTGAAATTGTTTGAACTTTTCAAATGTTTCAGACTTGTGTTTCATTAAGTAAATATACCCATATCTACTTAAGTCATCAGTGAAGGTGAGAAAGTAACGATAACCACCGCGCGCCTCAATGCTCATCGGACCGCACACATCAGTATGTATGATTTCCAATAAGTCACTTGCCCGTTCCATTATTCCAGAGAACGGCGTTTTAGTCATCTTGCCCATGAGGCATGGCTCACATGTGTCAAGTGATTCAAAATCAAGTGACTCCAAAAGTCCATCAGCATGGAGCTTCCTCATGCGTTTTACGCCAATATGACCTAAACGGCAGTGCCACAAGAAAGTGGTATTATCATTATCAATTCTACATCTTTTGGCATCAATGTTATGAACATGTGTATCATTACTATCGAGATTCAATAAGAATAAACCCCTCACATCGGGTGCATGACCATAAAAGATATTACTCATATAAATAGAACAACCATTATTCTCTGATTTAAATGAGTAACTGTCTCGCAATAAACAAGATCCAGATATAATGTTCATGCTTAACGCAGGCACCAAATAACACTTATTTAGGTTCATCACTAATCCCGATGGTAATCGAAGAGCGAGCGTGCCGACGGCGATCACATCAACCTTGGAACCATTTCCCACGCGCATCGTCACTTCGTCCTTTGCCAGCCTCCGTCTATTCCGCAGTTCCTGTTTTGAGTTGCAAATATGAGCAACCGCACCGGTATCAAATACCCAGGCACTACAACGAGAGTTGGTAAGGTACACATCAATAACATGTATATCATATATACCTTGTTTGTTGTTGGCCGCCTTCTTGTCAGCCAAATACTTGGGGCAATTCCGCTTCCAGTGTCCAGTTCCCTTGCAATGAAAACACACAGTTTCTGGTTTGGGTCCAGCCTTGGGTTTCTTCACGAGAGGAGCAACTGCTTTGCCACTCTGCTTGGAGTTACCCTTCTTACCCTTGCCATTTTTCTTGAAACTAGTGGTTTTATTGACCATCAACACTTGATGCTCCTTCTGAATTTCAGACTCAGCGGCTTTCAGCATCGCAAACAGCTCGGCGACTGACTTGTTCATCCCGTGCATGTTATAGTTCAACACGAAGCTCTTGTAGCTAGGTGGCAATGATTGAAGAACTCTGTCAGTGATAGCCTCTGGCGGAAGGGGCATCCCTAACTCAGCCAGACGGGTGGAGTACCCAGACATTCTGAGCACGTGATCACTGATAGACCCGTTCTCCTCCATCTTGCAAGCATAGAACTTATCGGAGATCTCATATCTCTCGATCCGGGCATTCTTCTGAAAGATAAACTTCAACTCCTGGAACATCTCATATGCTCCATGACGTTCAAAACGTCTTTGAAGTCCCGGTTCTAAGCCATACAACATTGCACATTGAACTATTGAGTAATCATCAGAACGAGCCTGCCAGGCGTTCACAACGTCTAGAGACTCAACTGGAGCGGGTGGATCACCAAGCGGTGCATCAAGGACATAAGCCTTCTGGGAAGCCGTAAGGATAATCCTTAGATTACGGGCCCAGTCCACAAAGTTACTTCCATCATCTTTCAACTTAGCTTTCTCTAGGAACGCATTAAAATTCAGGGGTGCTACTGCGCGAGCCATGATCTACAACATAAATATAGCAAAGACAACTTAGACTATTGTTCTAGATAATGAGTTTAGTTAATCATATTACTTTAAAAACTCCCACTCAAATTGACATCCCTCCGGTCATTCGAGTGTAACATGATCCAAATCCACCAACTCAAGTCCGATCATCACGTGAGTTGAGGTGGTTTCAATGGTGAACATCTTCATGTTGATCATATCTACTATATGACTCATGTTCGACCTTTCGGTCTCTTGTGTTCCGAGGCCATGTCTGTACATGCTAGGCTCGTCAAGTTTAACCCGAGTGTTCCGCACGTGCAACATGGCTTGCACCCGTTGTATGCGAACGTAGAGTCTATCACACCCGATCATCACGGCGTGTCTCGAAACGACGAACTTTTGCAACGGTGCACACTTGGGGAGAACACAATTTATCTTGAAATTTAAGTGAGGGATCACCTTATAATGCTACTGTCGTCCTAAGCAAAATAAGATGCATAAAAGGATTAACATCACATGCAAATCATAAGTGACATGATATGGCCATGAACTTGTGCTTTTGATCTCCATCTCCAAAGCACCGGCATGATCTCCATCGTCACCGGCATGACACCATGATCTCCATCATCTTGATCTCCATCAACGTGTCGCCATAAGGTTGTCGCGCCGACTGTTGCTTCCACGACTATAGCTAACGTTTAGCGATAAAGTAAAGCATTACATAGCGCTTAATGATTGACACGCAGGTCATACAATAATTAAAGACAACTCTATGGCTCCTGCCAGTTGCCGTATTCATCGACATGCAAGTCGTGATATTCTATACAACACATGATCATCTCATACATCACATATATCTCATCATGTAATTGGCCACATCACATCACAACATACCCTGCAAAAACAAGTTAGACGTCCTCTAATTGTTGTTGCAAATTTTACGTGGCTGCTACGGGTTTGCAAGAACCGTTCTTACCTACGCAAAACCACAACGTGGTGTAGTGATTGCTTTTTGATCTTCTAAAAGAACCCTCTTCATTGAAATCGATTCAACTAAAGTGAGAGAGACAGACACCCGCTAGCCATCTTTATGCAACGAAGTTACATGTCAGTTGAAGGAACCTGTCTCGCGTAAGTGTACGCGTAATGTCGGTCCGGGCCGCTTCATCTCACAGTACCGCCGAATCAAATATCAACTAGTAACGGCAAGCAATATGTATACATCCACGCCCACAACTCGTTTGTGTTCTACTCGAGATCTCATCTACGCATAGACCTGGCTCAGATGCCACTGTTAGGGAACGTTGCATGGGAAACAAAAATTTTCCTACGCACACGCAAGATCTATCCATGGTGATGAGCATCTACGAGAGGGAGAGTGAATCTACATACCCTTGTAGATCGCTAAGCGGAAGCGTTAATAAACGCGGTTGATGTAGTCGAACGTCTTCGCGATCCAAATCGCCGAGCGTCCCGCGATCGAATCACGATCCTTCCGATCTAGTGCCGAATGGACGGCACCTCCGCGTTCAACACACGTACGGCTTGATGACGCCTTCACCTCCTCGATCCAGCGAGCGATGGTGAAGTAGTGGTTGAGTTCCAGCAGCACGACGGCGTGGTGATGGTGGTGAGGAACAATCTCTGCAGGGCTTCGCCAAGCGCTACGGAGATTATGACGGAAGAACTAGAGGGCTAGGGTTGCCGGCACACGGCTTGGGAAATCCTGATCTGTCTCGTGTGCTAGCCCTGCCCCTCTATTTATATGTTGAGCCTTGGGGTCTAAACTTGGAGTAAAAGCCTCCTCCGGGTCGGTTTTGCCCGCACAAGGTCGGTTTGGCCCGCAGGGAAAGAGTCCAACTCGGATCCCTGCCGAACCGTGCACAGCCGCGCACAAGCGGTAGTACCGCTTCACACAAGCGGTAGTACCGCTTGGGCGGTAGTACCGCTTCACACAAGCGGTAGTACCGCTCGGGCGGTAGTACCGCTTCACCAAGCGGTAGTACCGCTTACGCGGCAGCAAAACTACTTTTGCACTTTCCAATACCTTGTGGGCTTTATCCCTTTGGCTCATATAAAGTGTTGCTGCACCCGAACACTTCGGTAAACATCCGGAACCCCTTCCGGTGAACTTCGGAACTCTTCCGGAGATCAAAACACTATTATCACATATATCAATCTTTACCTCCGGACTATTCCGGAGATCCTCGTCATGTCCGGGATCTTATCCGGGACTCCGAACAACTTTCGGTCACCAACATAATAACTCAATTATACTAATCGTCACCAAACGTTAAGTGTGTAGACCCTGCGGGTTCGAGAACTATGTAGACATGACCGAGACACCTCTACGGCCAATAACCAATAGCGGGACCTGGATGCCCATATTGGCTCCTACATATTCTACGAAGATCTTTATCGGTCGAACCTCTATGTCAAGGATTCAGTTAATCCCGTATGCTGTTCCCTTTGTTCTTCGGTATGTTACTTGCCCGAGATTCGATCGTCGGTATCTCTATACCTAGTTCAATCTCGTTACCGGCAAGTCTCTTTACTCGTTCCGTAATACAAGATCTCGTGGCTAACACTTTTAGTCACATTGCTTGCAAGGCTCATTGTGATGTTGTATTACCGAGTGGGCCCTGAGATACCTCTCCGTCATACGGAGTAACAAATCCCAGTCTTGATCCATGCCAACCCAACAGACACCCTCGGAGATATCTGTAGAGCACCTTTATAGTCACCCAGTTACGTTGCGACGTTTGATACACACAAGGTATTCCTCCGGTGTCAGTGAGTTGCATGATCTCATGGTCAAAGGAACAGATACTTGACATGCAGAAAACAATAGCAATAAACTGACACGATCAAATGCTACGTTTACAGTTTGGGTCTTGTCCATCACATCATTCTCCTAATGATGTGATCCCGTTATCAAATGACATCTCATGTCCATGGCTAGGAAACCTTAACCATCTTTGATCAACAAGCTAGTCAACTAGAGGCTTACTAGGGACACAGTGTTGTCTATGTACCCACACATGTATTTGAGTTTCCAATCAATACAATTATAGCATGGATAATACACGATTATCATGAACAAGGAAATATAATAATAACCAATTTATTATTGCCTCTAGGGCATATTTCCAACAAAAACTGGAAGCACATCGTGTACAAAATGGACAATCTCTTTTGATGTATCAGGGTTTCGGACGAAAACTCATCTGTTACAAAGGGATTTCATTTTTTTGAACTTAATTGAACTCCAGACTTTTTGTGTGATCAAAATGAACCATTCAAAGCCACATCATCAATTTTCAAGCCTTTCTGACTTCATTTGGTATTTTTCATGCATTTACTGATTTTTTTGAGCTAAATGACCCTGAAATTGAAAAGCACTACAAATGAACTCTGAAAAGGTTGAAAGTTGGCATGGTATCATCATTTCGCCCACATAGCATGTGCTAAAAAGTTGAGAGGGTTACGGCAAAAACTGGATGCACTTCGTGTACAAAATGGACAATCTCTTTCGAAGTATCACGGTTTCGGACGAAAACTCATCTGTTACAAAGGGATTTCATTTTTTTTGAACTTATTTGAACTCCAGACTTTTTGTGTGTTCAAAATGCACCATTCAAAGCCACATCATCAATTTTCAACCCTTTCTGACTTCATTTGGTATTTTTCATGCATGTACTGATTTTTTTGAGCTAAATGACCCTGAAATTGAAAAGCACTACAAATGAACTCTGAAAAGGTTGAAAGTTGGCATGGTATCATCATTTCACCCACATAGCATGTTATAAAAAGTTGAGAGGGTTACGGCAAAAACTGGATGCACTTCGTGTACAAAATGGACAATCTCTTTCGAAGTATTAGGGTTTCGGACGAAAACTCATCTGTTACAAAGGGATTTCATTTTTTTGAACTTATTTGAACTCCGGACTTTTTGTGTGTTCAAAATGAAACATTCAAAGCCACATCATCAATTTTCAACCCTTTCTGACTTCATTTGGTATTTTTCATGCATTTACTGATTTTTTGAGCTAAATGACCCTGAAATTGAAAAGCACTACAAATGAACTCTGAAAAGGTTGGAAGTTGGCATGGTATCATCATTTCACCCACATAGCATGTGCTAAAAAGTTGAGAGGGTTACGGTAAAAACTGGATCCACTTCGTGTACAAAATGGACAATCTCTTTCAAAGTATCAGGGTTTCGGACGAAAACTCATTTGTTACAAAGGGATTTCATTTTTTTGAACTCCAGACTTTTGTGTGTGTTCAAAATGCACCATTCAAAGCCACATCATCCATTTTCAACCCTTTCTGACTTCATTTGGTATTTTTCATGCATTTACTGATCTTGTTGAGCTAAATGACCCTGAAATTGAAAAGCACTACAAATGAACTCTGAAAAGGTTGAAAGTTGGCATGGTATCATCATTTCACCCACATAGGATGTGCTAAAAAGTTGAGAGGGTTACGGCAAAAACTGGATGCACTTCGTGTACAAAATGGACAATCTCTTTCGAAGTATTAGGGTTTCGGACGAAAACTCATCTGTTACAAAGGGATTTCATTTTTTTGAACTTATTTGAACTCCGGACTTTTTGTGTGTTCAAAATGCAACATTCAAAGCCACATCATCAATTTTCAACCCTTTCAGACTTCATTTGGTATTTTTCATGCATTTACTGTTTTTTCTTGAGGTAAATGACCCTGAAATTGAAAAGCACTACAAATTAACTATGAAAAGGTTGAAAGTTGGCATGGTATCATCATTTCACCCACATAGCATGTGCTAAAAAGTTGAGAGGGTTACGGCAAAAACTGGATGCACTTCGTGTACAAAATGGACAATCTCTTTTGAAGTATCAGGGTTTCGGACGAAAACTCATCTGTTACAAAGGGATTTCATTTTTTTGAACTTATTTGAACTCCAGACTTTTGTGTGTGTTCAAAATGCACCATTCAAAGCCACATCATCAATTTTCAACCCTTTCTGACTTCATTTGGTATTTTTCATGCATGTACTGATTTTTTGAGCTAAATGACCCTAAAATTGAAAAGCACTACAAATGAACTCTGAAAAGGTTTAAAGTTGGCATGGTATCATCATTTCACCCACATAGCATGTGCTAAAAAGTTGAGAGGGTTACGGTAAAAACTGGATTCACTTCGTGTACAAAATGGACAATCTCTTTCAAAGTATCAGGGTTTCGGACGAAAACTCATATGTTACAAAGGGATTTCATTTTTTTGAACTCCAGACTTTTGTGTGTGTTCAAAATGCACCATTCGAAGCCACATCATCAATTTTCAACCCTTTCTGACTTCATTTGGTATTTTTCATGCATTTACTGATTTTGTTGAGCTAAATGACCCTGAAATTGAAAAGCACTACAAATGAACTCTGAAAAGGTTGAAAGTTGGCATGGTATCATCATTTCACCCACATAGCATGTGCTAAAAAGTTGAGAGGGTTACGGTAAAAACTGGATCCACTTCGTGTACAAAATGGACAATCTCTTTCAAAGTATCAGGGTTTCGGACGAAAACTCATATGTTACAAAGGGATTTCATTTTTTTGAACTCCAGACTTTTGTGTGTGTTCAAAATGCACCATTCAAAGCCACATCATCAATTTTCAACCCTTTCTGACTTCATTTGGCATTTTTCTTGCATTTACTGATTTTGTTGAGCTAAATGACCCTGAAATTGAAAAGCACTACAAATGAACTCTGAAAAGGTTGAAAGTTGGCATGGTATCATCATTTCACCCACATAGCATGTGCTAAAAAGTTGAGAGGGTTACGGCAAAAACTGGATGCACTTCGTGTACAAAATGGACAATCTCTTTCGAA
Source organism: Elymus sibiricus (assembly GCA_039707655.1). Classification (NCBI taxonomy): domain Eukaryota; kingdom Viridiplantae; phylum Streptophyta; class Magnoliopsida; order Poales; family Poaceae; genus Elymus; species Elymus sibiricus. The sequence goes on along the minus strand of CM077671.1, from coordinate 413,246,043 downwards.
GTATTAGGGTTTCGGACGAAAACTCATGTGTTACAAAGGGATTTCATTTTTTTGAACTTATTTGAACACCAGACTTTTTGTGTGTTCAAAATGCACCATTCAAAGCCACATCATCAATTTTCAACCCTTTCTGACTTCATTTGGTATTTTTCATGCATTTACTGATTTTTTTGAGCTACATGACCCTGAAATTGACAAGCACTACAAATGAACTCTGAAAAGGTTGAAAGTTGGCATGGTATCATCATTTCACCCACATAGCATGTGCTAAAAAGTTGAGAGGGTTACGGCAAAAACTGGATGCACTTCGTGTACAAAATGGACAATCTCTTTCGAAGTATTTTTGTTTCGGACGAAAACTCATGTGTTACAAAGGGATTTCATTTTTTTGAACTTATTTGAACTCCAGACTTTTTGTGTGTTCAAAATGCACCATTCAAAGCCACATCATCAATTTTCAACCCTTTCTGACTTCATTTGGTATTTTTCATGCATTTATTGATTTTTTTGAGCTAGATGACCCTGAAATTGACAAGCACTACAAATGAACTCTGAAAAGGTTGAAAGTTGGCATGGTATCATCATTTCACCCACATAGCATGTGCTAAAAAGTTGAGAGGGTTACGGCAAAAACTGGATGCACTTCGTGTACAAAATGGACAATCTCTTTCGAAGTATCAGGGTTTCGGACGAAAACTCATCTGTTACAAAGGGATTTCATTTTTTTGAACTTATTTGAACTCCAGACTTTTTGTGTGTTCAAAATGAACCATTCAAAGCCACATCATCAATTTTCAACCCTTTCTGACTTCATTTGGTATTTTTCATGCATTTACTGATTTTTTGAGCTAAATAACCCTGAAATTCAAAAGCACTACAAATGAACTCTGAAAAGGTTGAAAGTTGGCATGGTATCATCATTTCGCCCACATAGCATGTGCTAAAAAGTTGAGAGGGTTACGGCAGAAACTGGATGCACTTCGTGTACAAAATGGACAATCTCTTTCGAAGTATCAGGGTTTCGGACGAAAACTCATCTGTTACAAAGGGATTTCATTTTTTGAACTTATTTGAACTCCAGACTTTTTGTGTGTTCAAATTGCACCATTCAAAGCCACATCATCAATTTTCAACCCTTTCTGACTTCATTTGGTATTTTTCATGCATGTACTGATTTTTTTGAGCTAAATGACCCTGAAATTGAAAAGCACTACAAATGAACTCTGAAAAGGTTGAAAGTTGGCATGGTATCATCATTTCACCCACATAGCATGTGCTAAAAAGTTGAGAGGGTTACGGCAAAAACTGGATGCACTTCGTGTACAAAATGGACAATCTCTTTCGAAGTGTCAAGGTTTCGGACGAAAAGTCATCTGTTACAAAGGGATTTCATTTTTTTGAACTTATTTGAACTCCAGACTTTTTGTGTGTTCAAAATGCACCATTCAAAGCCACATCATCAATTTTCAACCCTTTCTGACTTCATTTGGTATTTTTCATGCATGTACTGATTTTTTGAGCTAAATGACCCTAAAATTGAAAAGCACTACAAATGAACTCTGAAAAGGTTCAAAGTTGGCATGGTATCATCATTTCACCCACATAGCATGTGCTTAAAAGTTGAGAGGGTTACGGTAAAAACTGGATCCACTTCGTGTACAAAATGGACAATCTCTTTCAAAGTATCAGGGTTTCGGACGAAAACTCATATGTTACAAAGGGATTTCATTTTTTTGAACTCCAGACTTTTGTGTGTGTTCAAAATGCACCATTCAAAGCCACATCATCAATTTTCAACCCTTTCTGACTTCATTTGGTATTTTTCATGCATTTACTGATTTTGTTGAGCTAAATGACCCTGAAATTGAAAAGCACTACAAATGAACTCTGAAAAGGTTGAAAGTTGGCATGGTATCATCATTTCACCCACATAGCATGTGCTAAAAAGTTGAGAGGGTTACGGTAAAAACTGGATGCACTTCGTGTACAAAATGGACAATCTCTTTCAAAGTATCAGGGTTTCGGACGAAAACTCATATGTTACAAAGGGATTTCATTTTTTTGAACTCCAGACTTTTGTGTGTGTTCAAAATGCACCATTCAAAGCCACATCATCAATTTTCAACCCTTTCTGACTTCATTTGGTATTTTTCTTGCATTTACTGATTTTGTTGAGCTAAATGACCCTGAAATTGAAAAGCACTACAAATGAACTCTGAAAAGGTTGAAAGTTGGCATGGTATCATCATTTCACCCACATAGCATGTGCTAAAAAGTTGAGAGGGTTACGGCAAAAACTGGATGCACTTCGTGTACAAAATGGACAATCTCTTTCGAAGTATTAGGGTTTCGGACGAAAACTCATGTGTTACAAAGGGATTTCATTTTTTTGAACTTACTTGAACTCCAGACTTTTTGTGTGTTCAAAATGCACCATTCAAAGCCACATCATCAATTTTCAACCCTTTCTGACTTCATTTGGTATTTTTCATGCATTTACTGATTTTTTTGAGCTACATGACCCTGAAATTGACAAGCACTACAAATGAACTCTGAAAAGGTTGAAAGTTGGCATGGTATCATCATTTCACCCACATAGCATGTGCTAAAAAGTTGAGAGGGTTACGGCAAAAACTGGATGCACTTCGTGTACAAAATGGACAATCTCTTTCGAAGTATTAGGGTTTCGGACGAAAACTCATGTGTTACAAAGGGATTTCATTTTTTTGAACTTATTTGAACTCCAGACTTTTTGTGTGTTCAAAATGCACCATTCAAAGCCACATCATCAATTTTCAACCCTTTCTGACTTCATTTGGTATTTTTCATGCATTTACTGATTTTTTTGAGCTACATGACCCTGAAATTGACAAGCACTACAAATGAACTCTGAAAAGGTTGAAAGTTGGCATGGTATCATCATTTCACCCACATAGCATGTGCTAAAAAGTTGAGAGGGTTACGGCAAAAACTGGATGCACTTCGTGTACAAAATGGACAATCTCTTTCGAAGTATTAGGGTTTCGGACGAAAACTCATGTGTTACAAAGGGATTTCATTTTTTTGAACTTATTTGAACTCCAGACTTTTTGTGTGTTCAAAATGCACCATTCAAAGCCACATCATCAATTTTCAACCCTTTTTGACTTCATTTGGTATTTTTCATGCATTTACTGATTTTTTTGAGCTACATGACCCTGAAATTGACAAGCACTACAAATGAACTCTGAAAAGGTTGAAAGTTGGCTTGGTATCATCATTTCACCCACATAGCATGTGCTAAAAAGTTGAGAGGGTTACGGCAAAAACTGGATGCACTTCGTGTACAAAATGGACAATCTCTTTCGAAGTATTAGGGTTTTGGACGAAAACTCATCTGTTACAAAGGGATTTCATTTTTTTGAACTTATTTGAACTCCGGACTTTTTGTGTGTTCAAAATGCAACATTCAAAGCCACATCATCAATTTTCAACCCTTTCTGACTTCATTTGGTATTTTTCATGCATTTACTGTTTTTTCTTGAGGTAAATGACCCTGAAATTGAAAAGCACTACAAATTAACTCTGAAAAGGTTGAAAGTTGGCATGGTATCATCATTTCGCCCACATAGCATGTGCTAAAAACTTGAGAGGGTTACGGCAGAAACTGGATGCACTTCGTGTACAAAATGGACAATCTCTTTCGAAGTATCAGGGTTTCGGACAAAAACTCATCTGTTACAAAGGGATTTCATTTTTTGAACTTATTTGAACTCCTGACTTTTTGTGTGTTCAAAATGCACCATTCAAAGCCACATCATCAATTTTCAACCCTTTCTGACTTCATTTGGTATTTTTCATGCATGTACTGATTTTTTTGAGCTAAATGACCCTGAAATTGAAAAGCACTACAAATAAACTCTGAAAAGGTTGAAAGTTGGCATGGTATCATCATTTCACCCACATAGCATGTTATAAAAAGTTGAGAGGGTTACGGCAAAAACTGGATGCACTTCGTGTACAAAATGGACAATCTCTTTCGAAGTGTCAGGGTTTCGGACGAAAAGTCATCTGTTACAAAGGGATTTCATTTTTTTGAACTTATTTGAACTCCAGACTTTTTGTGTGTTCAAAATGCACCATTCAAAGCCACATCACCAATTTTCAACCGTTTCTGACTTCATTTGGTATTTTTCATGCATTTACTGATTTTTTTGAGCTAAATGACCCTGAAATTGAAAAGCACTACAAATGAACTCTGAAAAGGTTGAAAGTTGGCATGGTATCATCATTTCACCCACATAGCATGTGCTAAAAAGTTGAGAGGGTTACGGCAAAAACTGGAAGCACTTCGTGTACAAAATGGACAATCTCTTTTGAAGTATCAGGGTTTCGGACGAAAACTAATCTGTTACAAAGGGATTTCATTTTTTTGAACTTAATTGAACTCCAGACTTTTTGTGTGATCAAAATGGACCATTCAAAGCCACATCATCAATTTTCAAGCCTTTCTGACTTCATTTGGTATTTTTCATGCATTTACTGATTTTTTTGAGCTAAATGACCCTGAAATTGAAAAGCACTACAAATGAACTCTGAAAAGGTTGAAAGTTGGCATGGTATCATCATTTCGCCCACGTAGCATGTGCTAAAAAGTTGAGAGGGTTACGGCAAAAACTGGATGCACTTCGTGTACAAAATGGACAATCTCTTTCGAAGTATCACGGTTTCGGACGAAAACTCATCTGTTACAAAGGGATTTCATTTTTTAGAACTTATTTGAACTCCAGACTTTTTGTGTGTTCAAAATGCACCATTCAAAGCCACATCATCAATTTTCAACCCTTTCTGACTTCATTTGGTATTTTTCATGCATGTAATGATTTTTTTGAGCTAAATGACCCTGAAATTGAAAAGCACTACAAATGAACTCTGAAAAGGTTGAAAGTTGGCATGGTATCATCATTTCACCCACATAGCATGTTATAAAAAGTTGAGAGGGTTACGGCAAAAACTGGATGCACTTCGTGTACAAAATGGACAATCTCTTTCGAAGTATTAGGGTTCCGGACGAAAACTCATCTGTTACAAAGGGATTTCATTTTTTTGAACTTATTTGAACTCCGGACTTTTTGTGTGTTCAAAATGCAACATTCAAAGCCACATCATCAATTTTCAACCCTTTCTGACTTCATTTGGTATTTTTCATGCATTTACTGTTTTTTCTTGAGGTAAATGACCCTGAAATTGAAAAGCACTACAAATTAACTCTGAAAAGGTTGAAAGTTGGCATGGTATCATCATTTCACCCACATAGCATGTGCTAAAAAGTTGAGAGGGTTACGGCAAAAACTGGATGCACTTCGTGTACAAAATGGACAATCTCTTTTGAAGTATCAGGGTTTCGGACGAAAACTCATCTGTTACAAAGGGATTTCATTTTTTTGAACTTATTTGAACTCCAGACTTTTGTGTGTGTTCAAAATGAACCATTCAAAGCCACATCATCAATTTTCAACCCTTTCTGACTTCATTTGGTATTTTTCATGCATGTACTGATTTTTTGAGCTAAATGACCCTAAAATTGAAAAGCACTACAAATGAACTCTGAAAAGGTTCAAAGTTGGCATGGTATCATCATTTCACCCACATAGCATGTGCTAAAAAGTTGAGAGGGTTACGGTAAAAACTGGATCCACTTCGTGTACAAAATGGACAATCTCTTTCAAAGTATCAGGGTTTCGGACGAAAACTCATATGTTACAAAGGGATTTCATTTTTTTGAACTCCAGACTTTTGTGTGTGTTCAAAATGCACCATTCAAAGCCACATCATTAATTTTCAACCCTTTCTGACTTCATTTGGTATTTTTCATGCATTTACTGATTTTGTTGAGCTAAATGACCCTGAAATTGAAAAGCACTACAAATGAACTCTAAAAAGGTTGAAAGTTGGCATGGTATCATCATTTCACCCACATAGCATGTGCTAAAAAGTTGAGAGGGTTACGGCAAAAACTGGATGCACTTCGTGTACAAAATGGACAATCTCTTTCGAAGTATTAGGGTTTCGGACGAAAACTCATCTGTTACAAAGGGATTTCATTTTTTTGAACTTATTTGAACTCCGGACTTTTTGTGTGTTCAAAATGCAACATTCAAAGCCACATCATCAATTTTCAACCCTTTCTGACTTCATTTGGTATTTTTCATGCATTTACTGTTTTTTCTTGAGGTAAATGACCCTGAAATTGAAAAGCACTACAAATTAACTCTGAAAAGGTTGAAAGTTGGCATGGTATCATCATTTCACCCACATAGCATGTGCTAAAAAGTTGAGAGGGTTACGGCAAAAACTGGATGCACTTCGTGTACAAAATGGACAATCTCTTTTGAAGTATCAGGGTTTCGGACGAAAACTCATCAGTTACAAAGGGATTTCATTTTTTTGAACTTATTTGAACTCCAGACTTTTGTGTGTGTTCAAAATGCACCATTCAAAGCCACATCATCAATTTTCAACCCTTTCTGACTTCATTTGGTATTTTTCATGCATGTACTGATTTTTTGAGCTAAATGACCCTAAAATTGAAAAGCACTACAAATGAACTCTGAAAAGGTTCAAAGTTGGCATGGTATCATCGTTTCACCCACATAGCATGTGCTAAAAAGTTGAGAGGGTTACGGTAAAAACTGGATCCACTTCGTGTACAAAATGGACAATCTCTTTCAAAGTATCAGGGTTTCGGACGAAAACTCATATGTTACAAAGGGATTTCATTTTTTTGAACTCCAGACTTTTGTGTGTGTTCAAAATGCACCATTCAAACCCACATCATCAAATTTCAACCCTTTCTGACTTCATTTGGTATTTTTCATGCATTTACTGATTTTGTTGAGCTAAATGACCCTGAAATTGAAAAGCACTACAAATGAACTCTGAAAAGGTTCAAAGTTGGCCTGGTATCATCATTTCACCCACATAGCATGTGCTAAAAAGTTGAGAGGGTTACGGTAAAAACTGGATCCACTTCGTGTACAAAATGGACAATCTCTTTCAAAGTATCAGGGTTTCGGACGAAAACTCATATGTTACAAAGGGATTTCATTTTTTTGAACTCCAGACTTTTGTGTGTGTTGAAAATGCACCATTCAAAGCCACATCATTAATTTTCAACCCTTTCTGACTTCATTTGGTATTTTTCATGCATTTACTGATTTTGTTGAGCTAAATGACCCTGAAATTGAAAAGCACTACAAATGAACTCTAAAAAGGTTGAAAGTTGGCATGGTATCATCATTTCACCCACATAGCATGTGCTAAAAAGTTGAGAGGGTTACGGCAAAAACTGGATGCACTTCGTGTACAAAATGGACAATCTCTTTCGAAGTATTAGGGTTTCGGACGAAAACTCATCTGTTACAAAGGGATTTCATTTTTTTGAACTTATTTGAACTCCGGACTTTTTGTGTGTTCAAAATGCAACATTCAAAGCCACATCATCAATTTTCAACCCTTTCTGACTTCATTTGGTATTTTTCATGCATTTACTGTTTTTTCTTGAGGTAAATGACCCTGAAATTGAAAAGCACTACAAATTAACTCTGAAAAGGTTGAAAGTTGGCATGGTATCATCATTTCACCCACATAGCATGTTATAAAAAGTTGAGAGGGTTACGGCAAAAACTGGATGCACTTCGTGTACAAAATGGACAATCTCTTTCGAAGTATTAGGGTTCCGGACGAAAACTCATCTGTTACAAAGGGATTTCATTTTTTTGAACTTATTTGAACTCCGGACTTTTTGTGTGTTCAAAATGCAACATTCAAAGCCACATCATCAATTTTCAACCCTTTCTGACTTCATTTGGTATTTTTCATGCATTTACTGTTTTTTCTTGAGGTAAATGACCCTGAAATTGAAAAGCACTACAAATTAACTCTGAAAAGGTTGAAAGTTGGCATGGTATCATCATTTCACCCACATAGCATGTGCTAAAAAGTTGAGAGGGTTACGGCAAAAACTGGATGCACTTCGTGTACAAAATGGACAATCTCTTTTGAAGTATCAGGGTTTCGGACGAAAACTCATCTGTTACAAAGGGATTTCATTTTTTTGAACTTATTTGAACTCCAGACTTTTGTGTGTGTTCAAAATGAACCATTCAAAGCCACATCATCAATTTTCAACCCTTTCTGACTTCATTTGGTATTTTTCATGCATGTACTGATTTTTTGAGCTAAATGACCCTAAAATTGAAAAGCACTACAAATGAACTCTGAAAAGGTTCAAAGTTGGCATGGTATCATCATTTCACCCACATAGCATGTGCTAAAAAGTTGAGAGGGTTACGGTAAAAACTGGATCCACTTCGTGTACAAAATGGACAATCTCTTTCAAAGTATCAGGGTTTCGGACGAAAACTCATATGTTACAAAGGGATTTCATTTTTTTGAACTCCAGACTTTTGTGTGTGTTCAAAATGCACCATTCAAAGCCACATCATTAATTTTCAACCCTTTCTGACTTCATTTGGTATTTTTCATGCATTTACTGATTTTGTTGAGCTAAATGACCCTGAAATTGAAAAGCACTACAAATGAACTCTAAAAAGGTTGAAAGTTGGCATGGTATCATCATTTCACCCACATAGCATGTGCTAAAAAGTTGAGAGGGTTACGGCAAAAACTGGATGCACTTCGTGTACAAAATGGACAATCTCTTTCGAAGTATTAGGGTTTCGGACGAAAACTCATCTGTTACAAAGGGATTTCATTTTTTTGAACTTATTTGAACTCCGGACTTTTTGTGTGTTCAAAATGCAACATTCAAAGCCACATCATCAATTTTCAACCCTTTCTGACTTCATTTGGTATTTTTCATGCATTTACTGTTTTTTCTTGAGGTAAATGACCCTGAAATTGAAAAGCACTACAAATTAACTCTGAAAAGGTTGAAAGTTGGCATGGTATCATCATTTCACCCACATAGCATGTGCTAAAAAGTTGAGAGGGTTACGGCAAAAACTGGATGCACTTCGTGTACAAAATGGACAATCTCTTTTGAAGTATCAGGGTTTCGGACGAAAACTCATCAGTTACAAAGGGATTTCATTTTTTTGAACTTATTTGAACTCCAGACTTTTGTGTGTGTTCAAAATGCACCATTCAAAGCCACATCATCAATTTTCAACCCTTTCTGACTTCATTTGGTATTTTTCATGCATGTACTGATTTTTTGAGCTAAATGACCCTAAAATTGAAAAGCACTACAAATGAACTCTGAAAAGGTTCAAAGTTGGCATGGTATCATCGTTTCACCCACATAGCATGTGCTAAAAAGTTGAGAGGGTTACGGTAAAAACTGGATCCACTTCGTGTACAAAATGGACAATCTCTTTCAAAGTATCAGGGTTTCGGACGAAAACTCATATGTTACAAAGGGATTTCATTTTTTTGAACTCCAGACTTTTGTGTGTGTTCAAAATGCACCATTCAAACCCACATCATCAAATTTCAACCCTTTCTGACTTCATTTGGTATTTTTCATGCATTTACTGATTTTGTTGAGCTAAATGACCCTGAAATTGAAAAGCACTACAAATGAACTCTGAAAAGGTTCAAAGTTGGCCTGGTATCATCATTTCACCCACATAGCATGTGCTAAAAAGTTGAGAGGGTTACGGTAAAAACTGGATCCACTTCGTGTACAAAATGGACAATCTCTTTCAAAGTATCAGGGTTTCGGACGAAAACTCATATGTTACAAAGGGATTTCATTTTTTTGAACTCCAGACTTTTGTGTGTGTTGAAAATGCACCATTCAAAGCCACATCATTAATTTTCAACCCTTTCTGACTTCATTTGGTATTTTTCATGCATTTACTGATTTTGTTGAGCTAAATGACCCTGAAATTGAAAAGCACTACAAATGAACTCTAAAAAGGTTGAAAGTTGGCATGGTATCATCATTTCACCCACATAGCATGTGCTAAAAAGTTGAGAGGGTTACGGCAAAAACTGGATGCACTTCGTGTACAAAATGGACAATCTCTTTCGAAGTATTAGGGTTTCGGACGAAAACTCATCTGTTACAAAGGGATTTCATTTTTTTGAACTTATTTGAACTCCGGACTTTTTGTGTGTTCAAAATGCAACATTCAAAGCCACATCATCAATTTTCAACCCTTTCTGACTTCATTTGGTATTTTTCATGCATTTACTGTTTTTTCTTGAGGTAAATGACCCTGAAATTGAAAAGCACTACAAATTAACTCTGAAAAGGTTGAAAGTTGGCATGGTATCATCATTTCACCCACATAGCATGTGCTAAAAAGTTGAGAGGGTTACGGCAAAAACTGGATGCACTTCGTGTACAAAATGGACAATCTCTTTTGAAGTATCAGGGTTTCGGACGAAAACTCATCTGTTACAAAGGGATTTCATTTTTTTGAACTTATTTGAACTCCAGACTTTTGTGTGTGTTCAAAATGAACCATTCAAAGCCACATCATCAATTTTCAACCCTTTCTGACTTCATTTGGTATTTTTCATGCATGTACAGATTTTTTGAGCTAAATGACCCTAAAATTGAAAAGCACTACAAATGAACTCTGAAAAGGTTCAAAGTTGGCATGGTATCATCATTTCACCCACATAGCATGTGCTAAAAAGTTGAGAGGGTTACGGTAAAAACTGGATCCACTTCGTGTACAAAATGGACAATCTCTTTCAAAGTATCAGGGTTTCGGACGAAAACTCATATGTTACAAAGGGATTTCATTTTTTTGAACTCCAGACTTTTGTGTGTGTTCAAAATGCACCATTCAAAGCCACATCATTAATTTTCAACCCTTTCTGACTTCATTTGGTATTTTTCATGCATTTACTGATTTTGTTGAGCTAAATGACCCTGAAATTGAAAAGCACTACAAATGAACTCTAAAAAGGTTGAAAGTTGGCATGGTATCATCATTTCACCCACATAGCATGTGCTAAAAAGTTGAGAGGGTTACGGCAAAAACTGGATGCACTTCGTGTACAAAATGGACAATCTCTTTCGAAGTATTAGGGTTTCGGACGAAAACTCATCTGTTACAAAGGGATTTCATTTTTTTGAACTTATTTGAACTCCGGACTTTTTGTGTGTTCAAAATGCAACATTCAAAGCCACATCATCAATTTTCAACCCTTTCTGACTTCATTTGGTATTTTTCATGCATTTACTGTTTTTTCTTGAGGTAAATGACCCTGAAATTGAAAAGCACTACAAATTAACTCTGAAAAGGTTGAAAGTTGGCATGGTATCATCATTTCACCCACATAGCATGTGCTAAAAAGTTGAGAGGGTTACGGCAAAAACTGGATGCACTTCGTGTACAAAATGGACAATCTCTTTTGAAGTATCAGGGTTTCGGACGAAAACTCATCTGTTACAAAGGGATTTCATTTTTTTGAACTTATTTGAACTCCAGACTTTTGTGTGTGTTCAAAATGCACCATTCAAAGCCACATCATCAATTTTCAACCCTTTCTGACTTCATTTGGTATTTTTCATGCATGTACTGATTTTTTGAGCTAAATGACCCTAAAATTGAAAAGCACTACAAATGAACTCTGAAAAGGTTCAAAGTTGGCATGGTATCATCATTTCACCCACATAGCATGTGCTAAAAAGTTGAGAGGGTTACGGTAAAAACTGGATCCACTTCGTGTACAAAATGGACAATCTCTTTCAAAGTATCAGGGTTTCGGACGAAAACTCATATGTTACAAAGGGTTTTCATTTTTTTGAACTCCAGACTTTTGTGTGTGTTCAAAATGCACCATTCAAACCCACATCATCAAATTTCAACCCTTTCTGACTTCATTTGGTATTTTTCATGCATTTACTGATTTTGTTGAGCTAAATGACCCTGAAATTGAAAAGCACTACAAATGAACTCTAAAAAGGTTGAAAGTCGGCATGGTATCATCATTTCACCCACATAGCATGTGCTAAAAAGTTGAGAGGGTTACGGCAAAAACTGGATGCACTTCGTGTACAAAATGGACAATCTCTTTCAAAGTATCAGGGTTTCGGACGAAAACTCATATGTTACAAAGGGATTTCATTTTTTTGAACTCCAGACTTTTGTGTGTGTTCAAAATGCACCATTCAAAGCCACATCATCAATTTTCAACCCTTTCTGACTTCATTTGGTATTTTTCATGCATTTACTGATTTTGTTGAGCTAAATGACCCTGAAATTGAAAAGCACTACAAATGAACTCTGAAAAGGTTTAAAGTTGGCATGGTATCATCATTTCACCCACATAGGATGTGCTAAAAAGTTGAGAGGGTTACGGCAAAAACTGGATGCACTTCGTGTACAAAATGGACAATCTCTTTCGAAGTATTAGGGTTTCGGACGAAAACTCATCTGTTACAAAGGGATTTCATTTTTTTGAACTTATTTGAACTCCGGACTTTTTGTGTGTTCAAAATGCAACATTCAAAGCCACATCATCAATTTTCAACCCTTTCTGACTTCATTTGGTATTTTTCATGCATTTACTGTTTTTTCTTGAGGTAAATGACCCTGAAATTGAAAAGCACTACAAATTAACTCTGAAAAGGTTGAAAGTTGGCATGGTATCATCATTTCACCCACATAGCATGTGCTAAAAAGTTGAGAGGGTTACGGCAAAAACTGGATGCACTTCGTGTACAAAATGGACAATCTCTTTTGAAGTATCAGGGTTTCGGACGAAAACTCATCTGTTACAAAGGGATTTCATTTTTTTGAACTTATTTGAACTCCAGACTTTTGTGTGTGTTCAAAATGCACCATTCAAAGCCACATCATCAATTTTCAACCCTTTCTGACTTCATTTGGTATTTTTCATGCATGTACTGATTTTTTGAGCTAAATGACCCTAAAATTGAAAAGCACTACAAATGAACTCTGAAAAGGTTCAAAGTTGGCATGGTATCATCATTTCACCCACATAGCATGTGCTAAAAAGTTGAGAGGGTTACGGTAAAAACTGGATCCACTTCGTGTACAAAATGGACAATCTCTTTCAAAGTATCAGGGTTTCGGACGAAAACTCATATGTTACAAAGGGTTTTCATTTTTTTGAACTCCAGAATTTTGTGTGTGTTCAAAATGCACCATTCAAACCCACATCATCAAATTTCAACCCTTTCTGACTTCATTTGGTATTTTTCATGCATTTACTGATTTTGTTGAGCTAAATGACCCTGAAATTGAAAAGCACTACAAATGAACTCTAAAAAGGTTGAAAGTCGGCATGGTATCATCATTTCACCCACATAGCATGTGCTAAAAAGTTGAGAGGGTTACGGCAAAAACTGGATGCACTTCGTGTACAAAATGGACAATCTCTTTCAAAGTATCAGGGTTTCGGACGAAAACTCATATGTTACAAAGGGATTTCATTTTTTTGAACTCCAGACTTTTGTGTGTGTTCAAAATGCACCATTCAAAGCCACATCATCAATTTTCAACCCTTTCTGACTTCATTTGGTATTTTTCATGCATTTACTGATTTTGTTGAGCTAAATGACCCTGAAATTGAAAAGCACTACAAATGAACTCTGAAAAGGTTTAAAGTTGGCATGGTATCATCATTTCACCCACATAGGATGTGCTAAAAAGTTGAGAGGGTTACGGCAAAAACTGGATGCACTTCGTGTACAAAATGGACAATCTCTTTCGAAGTATTAGGGTTTCGGACGAAAACTCATCTGTTACAAAGGGATTTCATTTTTTTGAACTTATTTGAACTCCGGACTTTTTGTGTGTTCAAAATGCAACATTCAAAGCCACATCATCAATTTTCAACCCTTTCTGACTTCATTTGGTATTTTTCATGCATTTACTGTTTTTTCTTGAGGTAAATGACCCTGAAATTGAAAAGCACTACAAATTAACTCTGAAAAGGTTGAAAGTTGGCATGGTATCATCATTTCAACCACATAGCATGTGCTAAAAAGTTGAGAGGGTTACGGCAAAAACTGGATGCACTTCGTGTACAAAATGGACAATCTCTTTTGAAGTATCAGGGTTTCGGACGAAAACTCATCTGTTACAAAGGGATTTCATTTTTTTGAACTTATTTGAACTCCAGACTTTTGTGTGTGTTCAAAATGCACCATTCAAAGCCACATCATCAATTTTCAACCCTTTCTGACTTCATTTGGTATTTTTCATGCATGTACTGATTTTTTGAGCTAAATGACCCTAAAATTGAAAAGCACTACAAATAAACTCTGAAAAGGTTCAAAGTTGGCATGGTATCATCATTTCACCCACATAGCATGTGCTAAAAAGTTGAGAGGGTTACGGTAAAAACTGGATCCACTTCGTGTACAAAATGGACAATCTCTTTCAAAGTATCAGGGTTTCGGACGAAAACTCATATGTTACAAAGGGTTTTCATTTTTTTGAACTCCAGACTTTTGTGTGTGTTCAAAATGCACCATTCAAACCCACATCATCAAATTTCAACCCTTTCTGACTTCATTTGGTATTTTTCATGCATTTACTGATTTTGTTGAGCTAAATGACCCTGAAATTGAAAAGCACTACAAATGAACTCTAAAAAGGTTGAAAGTCGGCATGGTATCATCATTTCACCCACATAGCATGTGCTAAAAAGTTGAGAGGGTTACGGCAAAAACTGGATGCACTTCGTGTACAAAATGGACAATCTCTTTCAAAGTATCAGGGTTTCGGACGAAAACTCATATGTTACAAAGGGATTTCATTTTTTTGAACTCCACACTTTTGTGTGTGTTCAAAATGCACCATTCAAAGCCACATCATCAATTTTCAACCCTTTCTGACTTCATTTGGTATTTTTCATGCATTTACTGATTTTGTTGAGCTAAATGACCCTGAAATTGAAAAGCACTACAAATGAACTCTGAAAAGGTTTAAAGTTGGCATGGTATCATCATTTCACCCACATAGGATGTGCTAAAAAGTTGAGAGGGTTACGGCAAAAACTGGATGCACTTCGTGTACAAAATGGACAATCTCTTTCGAAGTATTAGGGTTTCGGACGAAAACTCATCTGTTACAAAGGGATTTCATTTTTTTGAACTTATTTGAACTCCGGACTTTTTGTGTGTTCAAAATGCAACATTCAAAGCCACATCATCAATTTTCAACCCTTTCTGACTTCATTTGGTATTTTTCATGCATTTACTGTTTTTTCTTGAGGTAAATGACCCTGAAATTGAAAAGCACTACAAATGAACTCTGAAAAGGTTGAAAGTTGGCATGGTATCATCATTTCACCCACATAGCATGTGCTAAAAAGTTGAGAGGGTTACGGCAAAAACTGGATGCACTTCGTGTACAAAATGGACAATCTCTTTTGAAGTATCAGGGTTTCGGACGAAAACTCATCTGTTACAAAGGGATTTCATTTTTTTGAACTTATTTGAACTCCAGACTTTTGTGTGTGTTCAAAATGCACCATTCAAAGCCACATCATCAATTTTCAACCCTTTCTGACTTCATTTGGTATTTTTCATGCATGTACTGATTTTTGAGCTAAATGACCCTAAAATTGAAAAGCACTACAAATGAACTCTGAAAAGGTTCAAAGTTGGCATGGTATCATCATTTCACCCACATAGCATGTGCTAAAAAGTTGAGAGGGTTACGGTAAAAACTGGATCCACTTCGTGTACAAAATGGACAATCTCTTTCAAAGCATCAGGGTTTCGGACGAAAACTCATATGTTACAAAGGGATTTCATTTTTTTGAACTCCAGACTTTTGTGTGTGTTCAAAATGCACCATTCAAACCCACATCATCAAATTTCAACCCTTTCTGACTTCATTTGGTATTTTTCATGCATTTACTGATTTTGTTGAGCTAAATGACCCTGAAATTGAAAAGCACTACAAATGAACTCTAAAAAGGTTGAAAGTCGGCATGGTATCATCATTTCACCCACATAGCATGTGCTAAAAAATTGAGAGGGTTACGGTAAAAACTGGATCCACTTCGTGTACAAAATGGACAATCTCTTTCAAAGTATAAGGGTTTCGGACGAAAACTCATATGTTACAAAGGGATTTCATTTTTTTGAACTCCACACTTTTGTGTGTGTTCAAAATGCACCATTCAAAGCCACATCATCAATTTTCAACCCTTTCTGACTTCATTTGGTATTTTTCATGCATTTACTGTTTTTTCTTGAGGTAAATGACCCTGAAATTGAAAAGCACTACAAATTAACTCTGAAAAGGTTGAAAGTTGGCATGGTATCATCATTTCACCCACATAGCATGTTATAAAAAGTTGAGAGGGTTACGGCAAAAACTGGATGCACTTCGTGTACAAAATGGACAATCTCTTTCGAAGTATTAGGGTTTCGGACGAAAACTCATCTGTTACAAAGGGATTTCATTTTTTTGAACTTATTTGAACTCCGGACTTTTTGTGTGTTCAAAATGCAACATTCAAAGCCACATCATCAATTTTCAACCCTTTCTGACTTCATTTGGTATTTTTCATGCATTTACTGTTTTTTCTTGAGGTAAATGACCCTGAAATTGAAAAGCACTACAAATTAACTCTGAAAAGGTTGAAAGTTGGCATGGTATCATCATTTCACCCACATAGAATGTGCTAAAAAGTTGAGAGGGTTACGGCAAAAACTGGATGCACTTCGTGTACAAAATGGACAATCTCTTTCAAAGTATCAGGGTTTCGGACGAAAACTCATATGTTACAAAGGGATTTCATTTTTTTGAACTCCAGACTTTTGTGTGTGTTCAAAATGCACCATTCAAAGCCACATCATCAAATTTCAACCCTTTCTGACTTCATTTGGTATTTTTCATGCATTTACTGATTTTGTTGAGCTAAATGACCCTGAAATTGAAAAGCACTACAAATGAACTCTAAAAGGTTGAAAGTTGGCATGGTATCATCATTTCACCCACATAGCATGTGCTAAAAAGTTGAGAGGGTTACGGTAAAAACTGGATCCACTTCGTGTACAAAATGGACAATCTCTTTCAAAGTATCAGGGTTTCGGACGAAAACTCATATGTTACAAAGGGATTTCATTTTTTTGAACTCCAGACTTTTGTGTGTGTTCAAAATGCACCATTCAAAGCCACATCATCAATTTTCAACCCTTTCTGACTTCATTTGGTATTTTTCATGCATTTACTGATTTTTGAGCTAAATGACCCTAAAATTGAAAAGCACTACAAATGAACTCTGAAAAGGTTCAAAGTTGGCATGGTATCATCATTTCACCCACATAGCATGTGCTAAAAAGTTGAGAGGGTTACGGTAAAAACTGGATCCACTTCGTGTACAAAATGGACAATCTCTTTCAAAGCATCAGGGTTTCGGACGAAAACTCATATGTTACAAAGGGATTTCATTTTTTTGAACTCCAGACTTTTGTGTGTGTTCAAAATGCACCATTCAAACCCACATCATCAAATTTCAACCCTTTCTGACTTCATTTGGTATTTTTCATGCATTTACTGATTTTGTTGAGCTAAATGACCCTGAAATTGAAAAGCACTACAAATGAACTCTAAAAAGGTTGAAAGTCGGCATGGTATCATCATTTCACCCACATAGCATGTGCTAAGAAGTTGAGAGGGTTACGGTAAAAACTGGATCCACTTCGTGTACAAAATGGACAATCTCTTTCAAAGTATAAGGGTTTCGGACGAAAACTCATATGTTACAAAGGGATTTCATTTTTTTGAACTCCAGACTTTTGTGTGTGTTCAAAATGCACCATTCAAAGCCACATCATCAATTTTCAACCCTTTCTGACTTCATTTGGTATTTTTCATGCATTTACTGATTTTGTTGAGCTAAATGACCCTCAAATTGCAAAACACTACAAATGAACTCTGAAAAGGTTGAAAGTTGGCATGGTATCATCATTTCACCCACATAGGATGTGCTAAAAAGTTGAGAGGGTTACGGCAAAAACTGGATGCACTTCGTGTACAAAATGGACAATCTCTTTCGAAGTATTAGGGTTTCGGACGAAAACTCATCTGTTACAAAGGGATTTCATTTTTTTGAACTTATTTGAACTCCGGACTTTTTGTGTGTTCAAAATGCAACATTCAAAGCCACATCATCAATTTTCAACCCTTTCTGACTTCATTTGGTATTTTTCATGCATTTACTGTTTTTTCTTGAGGTAAATGACCCTGAAATTGAAAAGCACTACAAATTAACTCTGAAAAGGTTGAAAGTTGGCATGGTATCATCATTTCACCCACATAGCATGTGCTAAAAAGTTGAGAGGGTTACGGCAAAAACTGGATGCACTTCGTGTACAAAATGGACAATCTCTTTCAAAGTATCAGGGTTTCGGACGAAAACTCATATGTTACAAAGGGATTTCATCTTTTTGAACTCCAGACTTTTGTGTGTGTTCAAAATGCACCATTCAAAGCCACATCATCAAATTTCAACCCTTTCTGACTTCATTTGGTATTTTTCATGCATTTACTGATTTTGTTGAGCTAAATGACCCTGAAATTGAAAAGCACTACAAATGAACTCTAAAAAGGTTGAAAGTTGGCATGGTATCATCATTTCACCCACATAGCATGTGCTAAAAAGTTGAGAGGGTTACGGTAAAAACTGGATCCACTTCGTGTACAAAATGGACAATCTCTTTCAAAGTATCAGGGTTTCGGACGAAAACTCATATGTTACAAAGGGATTTCATTTTTTTGAACTCCAGACTTTTGTGTGTGTTCAAAATGCACCATTCAAAGCCACATCATCAATTTTCAACCCTTTCTGACTTCATTTGGTATTTTTCATGCATTTACTGATTTTGTTGAGCTAAATGACCCTGAAATTGAAAAGCACTACAAATGAACTCTGAAAAGGTTGAAAGTTGGCATGGTATCATCATTTCACCCACATAGGATGTGCTAAAAAGTTGAGAGGGTTACGGCAAAAACTGGATGCACTTCGTGTACAAAATGGACAATCTCTTTCGAAGTATTAGGGTTTCGGACGAAAACTCATCTGTTACAAAGGGATTTCATTTTTTTGAACTTATTTGAACTCCGGACTTTTTGTGTGTTCAAAATGCAACATTCAAAGCCACATCATCAATTTTCAACCCTTTCTGACTTCATTTGGTATTTTTCATGCATTTACTGATTTTTTGAGCTAAATGACCCTAAAATTGAAAAGCACTACAAATGAACTCTGAAAAGGTTGAAAGTTGGCATGGTATCATCATTTCACCCACATAGGATGTGCTAAAAAGTTGAGAGGGTTACGGCAAAAACTGGATGCACTTCGTGTACAAAATGGACAATCTCTTTCGAAGTATTAGGGTTTCGGACGAAAACTCATCTGTTACAAAGGGATTTCATTTTTTTGAACTTATTTGAACTCCGGACTTTTTGTGTGTTCAAAATGCAACATTCAAAGCCACATCATCAATTTTCAACCCTTTCTGACTTCATTTGGTATTTTTCATGCATTTACTGTTTTTTCTTGAGGTAAATGACCCTGAAATTGAAAAGCACTACAAATTAACTCTGAAAAGGTTGAAAGTTGGCATGGTATCATCATTTCACCCACATAGCATGTGCTAAAAAGTTGAGAGGGTTACGGAAAAACTGGATGCACTTCGTGTACAAAATGGACAATCTCTTTTGAAGTATCAGGGTTTCGGACGAAAACTCATCTGTTACAAAGGGATTTCATTTTTTTGAACTTATTTGAACTCCAGACTTTTGTGTGTGTTCAAAATGCACCATTCAAAGCCACATCATCAATTTTCAACCCTTTCTGACTTCATTTGGTATTTTTCATGCATGTACTGATTTTTTGAGCTAAATGACCCTAAAATTGAAAAGCACTACAAATGAACTCTGAAAAGGTTCAAAGTTGGCATGGTATCATCATTTCACCCACATAGCATGTGCTAAAAAGTTGAGAGGGGTACGGTAAAAACTGGATCCACTTCGTGTACAAAATGGACAATCTCTTTCAAAGTATCAGGGTTTCGGACGAAAACTCATATGTTACAAAGGGATTTCATTTTTTTGAACTCCAGACTTTTGTGTGTGTTCAAAATGCACCATTCAAACCCACATCATCAAATTTCAACCCTTTCTGACTTCATTTGGTATTTTTCATGCATTTACTGATTTTGTTGAGCTAAATGACCCTGAAATTGAAAAGCACTACAAATGAACTCTAAAAAGGTTGAAAGTCGGCATGGTATCATCATTTCACCCACATAGCATGTGCTAAAAAGTTGAGAGGGTTACGGTAAAAACTGGATCCACTTCGTGTACAAAATGGACAATCTCTTTCAAAGTATAAGGGTTTCGGACGAAAACTCATATGTTACAAAGGGATTTCATTTTTTTGAACTCCAGACTTTTGTGTGTGTTCAAAATGCACCATTCAAAGCCACATCATCAATTTTCAACCCTTTCTGACTTCATTTGGTATTTTTCATGCATTTACTGATTTTGTTGAGCTAAATGACCCTGAAATTGAAAAGCACTACAAATGAACTCTGAAAAGGTTGAAAGTTGGCATGGTATCATCATTTCACCCACATAGGATGTGCTAAAAAGTTGAGAGGGTTACGGCAAAAACTGGATGCACTTCGTGTACAAAATGGACAATCTCTTTCGAAGTATTAGGGTTTCGGACGAAAACTCACATGTTACAAAGGGATTTCATTTTTTTGAACTTATTTGAACTCCGGACTTTTTGTGTGTTCAAAATGCAACATTCAAAGCCACATCATCAATTTTCAACCCTTTCTGACTTCATTTGGTATTTTTCATGCATTTACTGTTTTTTCTTGAGGTAAATGACCCTGAAATTGAAAAGCACTACAAATGAACTCTGAAAAGGTTGAAAGTTGGCATGGTATCATCATTTCACCCACATAGGATGTGCTAAAAAGTTGAGAGGGTTACGGCAAAAACTGGATGCACTTCGTGTACAAAATGGACAATCTCTTTCGAAGTATTAGGGTTTCGGACGAAAACTCATCTGTTACAAAGGGATTTCATTTTTTTGAACTTATTTGAACTCCGGACTTTTTGTGTGTTCAAAATGCAACATTCAAAGCCACATCATCAATTTTCAACCCTTTCTGACTTCATTTGGTATTCTTCATGCATTTACTGTTTTTTCTTGAGGTAAATGACCCTGAAATTGAAAAGCACTACAAATTAACTCTGAAAAGGTTGAAAGTTGGCATGGTATCATCATTTCACCCACATAGCATGTGCTAAAAAGTTGAGAGGGTTACGGCAAAAACTGGATGCACTTCGTGTACAAAATGGACAATCTCTTTTGAAGTATCAGGGTTTCGGACGAAAACTCATCTGTTACAAAGGGATTTCATTTTTTTGAACTTATTTGAACTCCAGACTTTTGTGTGTGTTCAAAATGCACCATTCAAAGCCACATCATCAATTTTCAACCCTTTCTGACTTCATTTGGTATTTTTCATGCATGTACTGATTTTTTGAGCTAAATGACCCTAAAATTGAAAAGCACTACAAATGAACTCTGAAAAGGTTCAAAGTTGGCATGGTATCATCATTTCACCCACATAGCATGTGCTAAAAAGTTGAGAGGGTTACGGTAAAAACTGGATCCACTTCGTGTACAAAATGGACAATCTCTTTCAAAGTATCAGGGTTTCGGACGAAAACTCATATGTTACAAAGGGATTTCATTTTTTTGAACTCCAGACTTTTGTGTGTGTTCAAAATGCACCATTCAAAGCCACATCATCAAATTTCAACCCTTTCTGACTTCATTTGGTATTTTTCATGCATTTACTGATTTTGTTGAGCTAAATGACCCTGAAATTGAAAAGCACTACAAATGAACTCTAAAAAGGTTGAAAGTTTGCATGGTATCATCATTTCACCCACATAGCATGTGCTAAAAAGTTGAGAGGGTTACGGTAAAAACTGGATCCACTTCGTGTACAAAATGGACAATCTCTTTCAAAGTATCAGGGTTTCGGACGAAAACTCATATGTTACAAAGGGATTTCATTTTTTTGAACTCCAGACTTTTGTGTGTGTTCAAAATGCACCATTCAAAGCCACATCATCAATTTTCAACCCTTTCTGACTTCATTTGGTATTTTTCATGCATTTACTGATTTTGTTGAGCTAAATGACCCTGAAATTGAAAAGCACTACAAATGAACTCTGAAAAGGTTGAAAGTTGGCATGGTATCATCATTTCACCCACATAGGATGTGCTAAAAAGTTGAGAGGGTTACGGCAAAAACTGGATGCACTTCGTGTACAAAATGGACAATCTCTTTCGAAGTATTAGGGTTTCGGACGAAAACTCATCTGTTACAAAGGGATTTCATTTTTTTGAACTTATTTGAACTCCGGACTTTTTGTGTGTTCAAAATGCAACATTCAAAGCCACATCATCAATTTTCAACCCTTTCTGACTTCATTTGGTATTTTTCATGCATTTACTGATTTTTTGAGCTAAATGACCCTAAAATTGAAAAGCACTACAAATGAACTCTGAAAAGGTTGAAAGTTGGCATGGTATCATCATTTCACCCACATAGGATGTGCTAAAAAGTTGAGAGGGTTACGGCAAAAACTGGATGCACTTCGTGTACAAAATGGACAATCTCTTTCGAAGTATTAGGGTTTCGGACGAAAACTCATCTGTTACAAAGGGATTTCATTTTTTTGAACTTATTTGAACTCCGGACTTTTTGTGTGTTCAAAATGCAACATTCAAAGCCACATCATCAATTTTCATCCCTTTCTGACTTCATTTGGTATTTTTCATGCATTTACTGTTTTTTCTTGAGGTAAATGACCCTGAAATTGAAAAGCACTACAAATTAACTCTGAAAAGGTTGAAAGTTGGCATGGTATCATCATTTCACCCACATAGCATGTGCTAAAAAGTTGAGAGGGTTACGGCAAAAACTGGATGCACTTCGTGTACAAAATGGACAATCTCTTTTGAAGTATCAGGGTTTCGGACGAAAACTCATCTGTTACAAAGGGATTTCATTTTTTTGAACTTATTTGAACTCCAGACTTTTGTGTGTGTTCAAAATGCACCATTCAAAGCCACATCATCAATTTTCAACCCTTTCTGACTTCATTTGGTATTTTTCATGCATTTACTGATTTTGTTGAGCTAAATGACCCTGAAATTGAAAAGCACTACAAATGAACTCTGAAAAGGTTGAAAGTTGGCATGGTATCATCATTTCACCCACATAGGATGTGCTAAAAAGTTGAGAGGGTTACGGCAAAAACTGGATGCACTTCGTGTACAAAATGGACAATCTCTTTCGAAGTATTAGGGTTTCGGACGAAAACTCATCTGTTACAAAGGGATTTCATTTTTTTGAACTTATTTGAACTCCGGACTTTTTGTGTGTTCAAAATGCAACATTCAAAGCCACATCATCAATTTTCAACCCTTTCTGACTTCATTTGGTATTTTTCATGCATTTACTGTTTTTTCTTGAGGTAAATGACCCTGAAATTGAAAAGCACTACAAATGAACTCTGAAAAGGTTGAAAGTTGGCATGGTATCATCATTTCACCCACATAGGATGTGCTAAAAAGTTGAGAGGGTTACGGCAAAAACTGGATGCACTTCGTGTACAAAATGGACAATCTCTTTCGAAGTATTAGGGTTTCGGACGAAAACTCATCTGTTACAAAGGGATTTCATTTTTTTGAACTTATTTGAACTCCGGACTTTTTGTGTGTTCAAAATGCAACATTCAAAGCCACATCATCAATTTTCAACCCTTTCTGACTTCATTTGGTATTTTTCATGCATTTACTGTTTTTTCTTGAGGTAAATGACCCTGAAATTGAAAAGCACTACAAATTAACTCTGAAAAGGTTGAAAGTTGGCATGGTATCATCATTTCACCCACATAGCATGTGCTAAAAAGTTGAGAGGGTTACGGCAAAAACTGGATGCACTTCGTGTACAAAATGGACAATCTCTTTTGAAGTATCAGGGTTTCGGACGAAAACTCATCTGTTACAAGGGGATTTCATTTTTTTGAACTTATTTGAACTCCAGACTTTTGTGTGTGTTCAAAATGCACCATTCAAAGCCACATCATCAATTTTCAACCCTTTCTGACTTCATTTGGTATTTTTCATGCATGTACTGATTTTTTGAGCTAAATGACCCTAAAATTGAAAAGCACTACAAATGAACTCTGAAAAGGTTCAAAGTTGGCATGGTATCATCATTTCACCCACATAGCATGGGCTAAAAAGTTGAGAGGGTTACGGTAAAAACTGGATCCACTTCGTGTACAAAATGGACAATCTCTTTCAAAGTATCAGGGTTTCGGACGAAAACTCATATGTTACAAAGGGATTTCATTTTTTTGAACTCCAGACTTTTGTGTGTGTTCAAAATGCACCATTCAAAGCCACATCATCAAATTTCAACCCTTTCTGACTTCATTTGGTATTTTTCATGCATTTACTGATTTTGTTGAGCTAAATGACCCTGAAATTGAAAAGCACTACAAATGAACTCTAAAAAGGTTGAAAGTTGGCATGGTATCATCATTTCACCCACATAGCATGTGCTAAAAAGTTGAGAGGGTTACGGTAAAAACTGGATCCACTTGGTGTACAAAATGGACAATCTCTTTCAAAGTATCAGGGTTTCGGACGAAAACTCATATGTTACAAAGGGATTTCATTTTTTTGAACTCCAGACTTTTGTGTGTGTTCAAAATGCACCATTCAAAGTCACATCATCAATTTTCAACCCTTTCTGACTTCATTTGGTATTTTTCATGCATTTACTGATTTTGTTGAGCTAAATGACCCTGAAATTGAAAAGCACTACAAATGAACTCTGAAAAGGTTGAAAGTTGGCATGGTATCATCATTTCACCCACATAGGATGTGCTAAAAAGTTGAGAGGGTTACGGCAAAAACTGGATGCACTTCGTGTACAAAATGGACAATCTCTTTCGAAGTATTAGGGTTTCGGACGAAAACTCATCTGTTACAAAGGGATTTCATTTTTTTGAACTTATTTGAACTCCGGACTTTTTGTGTGTTCAAAATGCAACATTCAAAGCCACATCATCAATTTTCAACCCTTTCTGACTTCATTTGGTATTTTTCATGCATTTACTGATTTTTTGAGCTAAATGACCCTAAAATTGAAAAGCACTACAAATGAACTCTGAAAAGGTTGAAAGTTGGCATGGTATCATCATTTCACCCACATAGGATGTGCTAAAAAGTTGAGAGGGTTACGGCAAAAACTGGATGCACTTCGTGTACAAAATGGACAATCTCTTTCGAAGTATTAGGGTTTCGGACAAAAACTCATCTGTTACAAAGGGATTTCATTTTTTTGAACTTATTTGAACTCCGGACTTTTTGTGTGTTCAAAATGCAACATTCAAAGCCACATCATCAATTTTCAACCCTTTCTGACTTCATTTGGTATTTTTCATGCATTTACTGTTTTTTCTTGAGGTAAATGACCCTGAAATTGAAAAGCACTACAAATTAACTCTGAAAAGGTTGAAAGTTGGCATGGTATCATCATTTCACCCACATAGCATGTGCTAAAAAGTTGAGAGGGTTACGGCAAAAACTGGATGCACTTCGTGTACAAAATGGACAATCTCTTTTGAAGTATCAGGGTTTCGGACGAAAACTCATCTGTTACAAAGGGATTTCATTTTTTTGAACTTATTTGAACTCCAGACTTTTGTGTGTGTTCAAAATGCACCATTCAAAGCCACATCATCAATTTTCAACCCTTTCTGACTTCATTTGGTATTTTTCATGCATGTACTGATTTTTTGAGCTAAATGACCCTAAAATTGAAAAGCACTACAAATGAACTCTGAAAAGGTTCAAAGTTGGCATGGTATCATCATTTCACCCACATAGCATGTGCTAAAAAGTTGAGAGGGTTACGGTAAAAACTGGATCCACTTCGTGTACAAAATGGACAATCTCTTTCAAAGTATCAGGGTTTCGGACGAAAACTCATATGTTACAAAGGGATTTCATTTTTTTGAACTCCAGACTTTTGTGTGTGTTCAAAATGCACCATTCAAACCCACATCATCAAATTTCAACCCTTTCTGACTTCATTTGGTATTTTTCATGCATTTACTGATTTTGTTGAGCTAAATGACCCTGA
Source organism: Elymus sibiricus (assembly GCA_039707655.1). Taxonomy (NCBI): domain Eukaryota; kingdom Viridiplantae; phylum Streptophyta; class Magnoliopsida; order Poales; family Poaceae; genus Elymus; species Elymus sibiricus. Next base: position 413,219,828 of record CM077671.1, on the reverse strand, counting down.
AATTGAAAAGCACTACAAATGAACTCTAAAAAGGTTGAAAGTCGGCATGGTATCATCATTTCACCCACATAGCATGTGCTAAAAAGTTGAGAGGGTTACGGTAAAAACTGGATCCACTTCGTGTACAAAATGGACAATCTCTTTCAAAGTATCAGGGTTTCGGACGAAAACTCATATGTTACAAAGGGATTTCATTTTTTTGAACTCCAGACTTTTGTGTGTGTTCAAAATGCACCATTCAAAGCCACATCATCAATTTTCAACCCTTTCTGACTTCATTTGGTATTTTTCATGCATTTACTGATTTTGTTGAGCTAAATGACCCTGAAATTGAAAAGCACTACAAATGAACTCTGAAAAGGTTGAAAGTTGGCATGGTATCATCATTTCACCCACATAGGATGTGCTAAAAAGTTGAGAGGGTTACGGCAAAAACTGGATGCACTTCGTGTACAAAATGGACAATCTCTTTCGAAGTATTAGGGTTTCGGACGAAAACTCATCTGTTACAAAGGGATTTCATTTTTTTGAACTTATTTGAACTCCGGACTTTTTGTGTGTTCAAAATGCAACATTCAAAGCCACATCATCAATTTTCAACCCTTTCTGACTTCATTTGGTATTTTTCATGCATTTACTGATTTTTTGAGCTAAATGACCCTAAAATTGAAAAGCACTACAAATGAACTCTGAAAAGGTTGAAAGTTGGCATGGTATCATCATTTCACCCACATAGGATGTGCTAAAAAGTTGAGAGGGTTACGGCAAAAACTGGATGCACTTCGTGTACAAAATGGACAATCTCTTTCGAAGTATTAGGGTTTCGGACGAAAACTCATCTGTTACAAAGGGATTTCATTTTTTTGAACTTATTTGAACTCCGGACTTTTTGTGTGTTCAAAATGCAACATTCAAAGCCACATCATCAATTTTCATCCCTTTCTGACTTCATTTGGTATTTTTCATGCATTTACTGTTTTTTCTTGAGGTAAATGACCCTGAAATTGAAAAGCACTACAAATTAACTCTGAAAAGGTTGAAAGTTGGCATGGTATCATCATTTCACCCACATAGCATGTGCTAAAAAGTTGAGAGGGTTACGGCAAAAACTGGATGCACTTCGTGTACAAAATGGACAATCTCTTTTGAAGTATCAGGGTTTCGGACGAAAACTCATCTGTTACAAAGGGATTTCATTTTTTTGAACTTATTTGAACTCCAGACTTTTGTGTGTGTTCAAAATGCACCATTCAAAGCCACATCATCAATTTTCAACCCTTTCTGACTTCATTTGGTATTTTTCATGCATTTACTGATTTTGTTGAGCTAAATGACCCTGAAATTGAAAAGCACTACAAATGAACTCTGAAAAGGTTGAAAGTTGGCATGGTATCATCATTTCACCCACATAGGATGTGCTAAAAAGTTGAGAGGGTTACGGCAAAAACTGGATGCACTTCGTGTACAAAATGGACAATCTCTTTCGAAGTATTAGGGTTTCGGACGAAAACTCATCTGTTACAAAGGGATTTCATTTTTTTGAACTTATTTGAACTCCGGACTTTTTGTGTGTTCAAAATGCAACATTCAAAGCCACATCATCAATTTTCAACCCTTTCTGACTTCATTTGGTATTTTTCATGCATTTACTGTTTTTTCTTGAGGTAAATGACCCTGAAATTGAAAAGCACTACAAATGAACTCTGAAAAGGTTGAAAGTTGGCATGGTATCATCATTTCACCCACATAGGATGTGCTAAAAAGTTGAGAGGGTTACGGCAAAAACTGGATGCACTTCGTGTACAAAATGGACAATCTCTTTCGAAGTATTAGGGTTTCGGACGAAAACTCATCTGTTACAAAGGGATTTCATTTTTTTGAACTTATTTGAACTCCGGACTTTTTGTGTGTTCAAAATGCAACATTCAAAGCCACATCATCAATTTTCAACCCTTTCTGACTTCATTTGGTATTTTTCATGCATTTACTGTTTTTTCTTGAGGTAAATGACCCTGAAATTGAAAAGCACTACAAATTAACTCTGAAAAGGTTGAAAGTTGGCATGGTATCATCATTTCACCCACATAGCATGTGCTAAAAAGTTGAGAGGGTTACGGCAAAAACTGGATGCACTTCGTGTACAAAATGGACAATCTCTTTTGAAGTATCAGGGTTTCGGACGAAAACTCATCTGTTACAAAGGGATTTCATTTTTTTGAACTTATTTGAACTCCAGACTTTTGTGTGTGTTCAAAATGCACCATTCAAAGCCACATCATCAATTTTCAACCCTTTCTGACTTCATTTGGTATTTTTCATGCATGTACTGATTTTTTGAGCTAAATGACCCTAAAATTGAAAAGCACTACAAATGAACTCTGAAAAGGTTCAAAGTTGGCATGGTATCATCATTTCACCCACATAGCATGTGCTAAAAAGTTGAGAGGGTTACGGTAAAAACTGGATCCACTTCGTGTACAAAATGGACAATCTCTTTCAAAGTATCAGGGTTTCGGACGAAAACTCATATGTTACAAAGGGATTTCATTTTTTTGAACTCCAGACTTTTGTGTGTGTTCAAAATGCACCATTCAAAGCCACATCATCAAATTTCAACCCTTTCTGACTTCATTTGGTATTTTTCATGCATTTACTGATTTTGTTGAGCTAAATGACCCTGAAATTGAAAAGCACTACAAATGAACTCTAAAAAGGTTGAAAGTTGGCATGGTATCATCATTTCACCCACATAGCATGTGCTAAAAAGTTGAGAGGGTTACGGTAAAAACTGGATCCACTTGGTGTACAAAATGGACAATCTCTTTCAAAGTATCAGGGTTTCGGACGAAAACTCATATGTTACAAAGGGATTTCATTTTTTTGAACTCCAGACTTTTGTGTGTGTTCAAAATGCACCATTCAAAGTCACATCATCAATTTTCAACCCTTTCTGACTTCATTTGGTATTTTTCATGCATTTACTGATTTTGTTGAGCTAAATGACCCTGAAATTGAAAAGCACTACAAATGAACTCTGAAAAGGTTGAAAGTTGGCATGGTATCATCATTTCACCCACATAGGATGTGCTAAAAAGTTGAGAGGGTTACGGCAAAAACTGGATGCACTTCGTGTACAAAATGGACAATCTCTTTCGAAGTATTAGGGTTTCGGACGAAAACTCATCTGTTACAAAGGGATTTCATTTTTTTGAACTTATTTGAACTCCGGACTTTTTGTGTGTTCAAAATGCAACATTCAAAGCCACATCATCAATTTTCAACCCTTTCTGACTTCATTTGGTATTTTTCATGCATTTACTGATTTTTTGAGCTAAATGACCCTAAAATTGAAAAGCACTACAAATGAACTCTGAAAAGGTTGAAAGTTGGCATGGTATCATCATTTCACCCACATAGGATGTGCTAAAAAGTTGAGAGGGTTACGGCAAAAACTGGATGCACTTCGTGTACAAAATGGACAATCTCTTTCGAAGTATTAGGGTTTCGGACAAAAACTCATCTGTTACAAAGGGATTTCATTTTTTTGAACTTATTTGAACTCCGGACTTTTTGTGTGTTCAAAATGCAACATTCAAAGCCACATCATCAATTTTCAACCCTTTCTGACTTCATTTGGTATTTTTCATGCATTTACTGTTTTTTCTTGAGGTAAATGACCCTGAAATTGAAAAGCACTACAAATTAACTCTGAAAAGGTTGAAAGTTGGCATGGTATCATCATTTCACCCACATAGCATGTGCTAAAAAGTTGAGAGGGTTACGGCAAAAACTGGATGCACTTCGTGTACAAAATGGACAATCTCTTTTGAAGTATCAGGGTTTCGGACGAAAACTCATCTGTTACAAAGGGATTTCATTTTTTTGAACTTATTTGAACTCCAGACTTTTGTGTGTGTTCAAAATGCACCATTCAAAGCCACATCATCAATTTTCAACCCTTTCTGACTTCATTTGGTATTTTTCATGCATGTACTGATTTTTTGAGCTAAATGACCCTAAAATTGAAAAGCACTACAAATGAACTCTGAAAAGGTTCAAAGTTGGCATGGTATCATCATTTCACCCACATAGCATGTGCTAAAAAGTTGAGAGGGTTACGGTAAAAACTGGATCCACTTCGTGTACAAAATGGACAATCTCTTTCAAAGTATGAGGGTTTCGGACGAAAACTCATATGTTACAAAGGGATTTCATTTTTTTGAACTCCAGACTTTTGTGTGTGTTCAAAATGCACCATTCAAACCCACATCATCAAATTTCAACCCTTTCTGACTTCATTTGGTATTTTTCATGCATTTACTGATTTTGTTGAGCTAAATGACCCTGAAATTGAAAAGCACTACAAATGAACTCTAAAAAGGTTGAAAGTCGGCATGGTATCATCATTTCACCCACATAGCATGTGCTAAAAAGTTGAGAGGGTTACGGTAAAAACTGGATCCACTTCGTGTACAAAATGGACAATCTCTTTCAAAGTATAAGGGTTTCGGACGAAAACTCATATGTTACAAAGGGATTTCATTTTTTTGAACTCCAGACTTTTGTGTGTGTTCAAAATGCACCATTCAAAGCCACATCATCAATTTTCAACCCTTTCTGACTTCATTTGGTATTTTTCATGCATTTACTGATTTTGTTGAGCTAAATGACCCTGAAATTGAAAAGCACTACAAATGAACTCTGAAAAGGTTGAAAGTTGGCATGGTATCATCATTTCACCCACATAGGATGTGCTAAAAAGTTGAGAGGGTTACGGCAAAAACTGGATGCACTTAGTGTACAAAATGGACAATCTCTTTCGAAGTATTAGGGTTTCGGACGAAAACTCATCTGTTACAAAGGGATTTCATTTTTTTGAACTTATTTGAACTCCGGACTTTTTGTGTGTTCAAAATGCAACATTCAAAGCCACATCATCAATTTTCAACCCTTTCTGACTTCATTTGGTATTTTTCATGCATTTACTGTTTTTTCTTGAGGTAAATGACCCTGAAATTGAAAAGCACTACAAATGAACTCTGAAAAGGTTGAAAGTTGGCATGGTATCATCATTTCACCCACATAGGATGTGCTAAAAAGTTTAGAGGGTTACGGCAAAAACTGGATGCACTTCGTGTACAAAATGGACAATCTCTTTCGAAGTATTAGGGTTTCGGACGAAAACTCATCTGTTACAAAGGGATTTCATTTTTTTGAACTTATTTGAACTCCGGACTTTTTGTGTGTTCAAAATGAAACATTCAAAGCCACATCATCAATTTTCAACCCTTTCTGACTTCATTTGGTATTTTTCATGCATTTACTGTTTTTTCTTGAGATAAATGACCCTGAAATTGAAAAGCACTACAAATTAACTCTGAAAAGGTTGAAAGTTGGCATGGTATCATCATTTCACCCACATAGCATGTGCTAAAAAGTTGAGAGGGTTACGGCAAAAACTGGATGCACTTCGTGTACAAAATGGACAATCTCTTTTGAAGTATCAGGGTTTCGGACGAAAACTCATCTGTTACAAAGGGATTTATTTTTTTGAACTTATTTGAACTCCAGACTTTTGTGTGTGTTCAAAATGCACCATTCAAAGCCACATCATCAATTTTCAACCCTTTCTGACTTCATTTGGTATTTTTCATGCATGTACTGATTTTTTGAGCTAAATGACCCTAAAATTGAAAAGCACTACAAATGAACTCTGAAAAGGTTCAAAGTTGGCATGGTATCATCATTTCACCCACATAGCATGTGCTAAAAAGTTGAGAGGGTTACGGTAAAAACTGGATCCACTTCGTGTACAAAATGGACAATCTCTTTCAAAGTATCAGGGTTTCGGACGAAAACTCATATGTTACAAAGGGATTTCATTTTTTTGAACTCCAGACTTTTGTGTGTGTTCAAAATGCACCATTCAAAGCCACATCATCAAATTTCAACCCTTTCTGACTTCATTTGGTATTTTTCATGCATTTACTGATTTTGTTGAGCTAAATGACCCTGAAATTGAAAAGCACTACAAATGAACTCTAAAAAGGTTGAAAGTTGGCATGGTATCATCATTTCACCCACATAGCATGTGCTAAAAAGTTGAGAGGGTTACGGTAAAAACTGGATCCACTTCGTGTACAAAATGGACAATCTCTTTCAAAGTATCAGGGTTTCGGACGAAAACTCATATGTTACAAAGGGATTTCATTTTTTTGAACTCCAGACTTTTGTGTGTGTTCAAAATGCACCATTCAAAGCCACATCATCAATTTTCAACCCTTTCTGACTTCATTTGGTATTTTTCATGCATTTACTGATTTTGTTGAGCTAAATGACCCTAAAATTGAAAAGCACTACAAATGAACTCTGAAAAGGTTGAAAGTTGGCATGGTATCATCATTTCACCCACATAGGATGTGCTAAAAAGTTGAGAGGGTTACGGCAAAAACTGGATGCACTTCGTGTACAAAATGGACAATCTCTTTCGAAGTATTAGGGTTTCGGACGAAAACTCATCTGTTACAAAGGGATTTCATTTTTTTGAACTTATTTGAACTCCGGACTTTTTGTGTGTTCAAAATGCAACATTCAAAGCCACATCATCAATTTTCAACCCTTTCTGACTTCATTTGGTATTTTTCATGCATTTACTGTTTTTTCTTGAGGTAAATGACCCTGAAATTGAAAAGCACTACAAATTAACTCTGAAAAGGTTGAAAGTTGGCATGGTATCATCATTTCACCCACATAGCATGTGCTAAAAAGTTGAGAGGGTTACGGCAAAAACTGGATGCACTTCGTGTACAAACTGGACAATCTCTTTTGAAGTATCTGGGTTTCGGACGAAAACTCATCTGTTACAAAGGGATTTCATTTTTTTGAACTTATTTGAACTCCAGACTTTTGTGTGTGTTCAAAATGCACCATTCAAAGCCACATCATCAATTTTCAACCCTTTCTGACTTCATTTGGTATTTTTCATGCATGTACTGATTTTTTGAGCTAAATGACCCTAATATTGAAAAGCACTACAAATGAACTCTGAAAAGGTTCAAAGTTGGCATGGTATCATCATTTCACCCACATAGCATGTGCTAAAAAGTTGAGAGGGTTACGGTAAAATCTGGATCCACTTCGTGTACAAAATGGACAATCTCTTTCAAAGTATCAGGGTTTCGGACGAAAACTCATATGTTACAAAGGGATTTCATTTTTTTGAACTCCAGACTTTTGTGTGTGTTCAAAATGCACCATTCAAACCCACATCATCAAATTTCAACCCTTTCTGACTTCATTTGGTATTTTTCATGCATTTACTGATTTTTTTGAGCTACATGACCCTGAAATTGACAAGCACTACAAATGAACTCTGAAAAGGTTGAAAGTTGGCATGGTATCATCATTTCACCCACATAGCATGTGCTAAAAAGTTGAGAGGGTTACGGCAAAAACTGGATGCACTTCGTGTACAAAATGGACAATCTCTTTCGAAGTATTAGGGTTTCGGACGAAAACTCATCTGTTACAAAGGGATTTCATTTTTTTGAACTTATTTGAACTCCAGACTTTTTGTGTGTTCAAAATGCACCATTCAAAGCCAGATCATCAATTTTCAACCCTTTCTGACTTCATTTGGTATTTTTCATGCATTTACTGATTTTTTTGAGCTAGATGACCCTGAAATTGACAAGCACTACAAATGAACTCTGAAAAGGTTGAAAGTTGGCATGGTATCATCATTTCACCCACATAGCATGTGCTAAAAAGTTGAGAGGGTTACGGCAAAAACTGGATGCACTTCGTGTACAAAATGGACAATCTCTTTCGAAGTATCAGGGTTTCGGACGAAAACTCATCTGTTACAAAGGGATTTCATTTTTTTGAACTTATTTGAACTCCAGACTTTTTGTGTGTTCAAAATGAACCATTCAAAGCCACATCATCAATTTTCAACCCTTTCTGACTTCATTTGGTATTTTTCATGCATTTACTGATTTTTTTGAGCTAAATGACCCTGAAATTCAAAAGCACTACAAATGAACTCTGAAAAGGTTGAAAGTTGGCATGGTATCATCATTTCGCCCACATAGCATGTGCTAAAAAGTTGAGAGGGTTAAGGCAGAAACTGGATGCATTTTGTGTACAAAATGGACAATCTCTTTCGAAGTATCAGGGTTTCGGACGAAAACTCATCTGTTACAAAGGGATTTCATTTTTTGAACTTATTTGAACTCCAGACTTTTTGTGTGTTCAAATTGCACCATTCAAAGCCACATCATCAATTTTCAACCCTTTCTGACTTCATTTGGTATTTTTCATGCATGTACTGATTTTTTTGAGCTAAATGACCCTGAAATTGAAAAGCACTACAAATGAACTCTGAAAAGGTTGAAAGTTGGCATGGTATCATCATTTCACCCACATAGCATGTTATAAAAAGTTGAGAGGGTTACGGCAAAAACTGGATGCACTTCGTGTACAAAATGGATAATCTCTTTCGAAGTGTCAAGGTTTCGGACGAAAAGTCATCTGTTACAAAGGGATTTCATTTTTTTGAACTTATTTGAACTCCAGACTTTTTGTGTGTTCAAAATGCACCATTCAAAGCCACATCATCAATTTTCAACCCTTTCTGACTTCATTTGGTATTTTTCATGCATGTACTGATTTTTTGAGCTAAATGACCCTAAAATTGAAAAGCACTACAAATGAACTCTGAAAAGGTTCAAAGTTGGCATGGTATCATCATTTCACCCACATAGCATGTGCTAAAAAGTTGAGAGGGTTACGGTAAAAACTGGATCCACTTCGTGTACAAAATGGACAATCTCTTTCAAAGTATCAGGGTTTCGGACGAAAACTCATATGTTACAAAGGGATTTCATTTTTTTGAACTCCAGACTTTTGTGTGTGTTCAAAATGCACCATTCAAACCCACATCATCAAATTTCAACCCTTTCTGACTTCATTTGGTATTTTTCATGCATTTACTGATTTTGTTGAGCTAAATGACCCTGAAATTGAAAAGCACTACAAATGAACTCTAAAAAGGTTGTAAGTCGGCATGGTATCATCATTTCACCCACATAGCATGTGCTAAAAAGTTGAGAGGGTTACGGTAAAAACTGGATCCACTTCGTGTACAAAATGGACAATCTCTTTCAAAGTATAAGGGTTTCGGACGAAAACTCATATGTTACAAAGGGATTTCATTTTTTTGAACTCCAGACTTTTGTGTGTGTTCAAAATGCACCATTCAAAGCCACATCATCAATTTTCAACTCTTTCTGACTTCATTTGGTATTTTTCATGCATTTACTGATTTTGTTGAGCTAAATGACCCTGAAATTGAAAAGCACTACAAATGAACTCTGAAAAGGTTGAAAGTTGGCATGGTATCATCATTTCACCCACATAGCATGTGCAAAAAAGTTGAGAGGGTTACGGCAAAAACTGGATGCACTTCGTGTACAAACTGGACAATCTCTTTTGAAGTATCAGGGTTTCGGACGAAAACTCATCTGTTACAAAGGGATTTCATTTTTTTGAACTTATTTGAACTCCAGACTTTTGTGTGTGTTCAAAATGCACCATTCAAAGCCACATCATCAATTTTCAACCCTTTCTGACTTCATTTGGTATTTTTCATGCATGTACTGATTTTTTGAGCTAAATGACCCTAAAATTGAAAAGCACTACAAATTAACTCTGAAAAGGTTCAAAGTTGGCATGGTATCATCATTTCACCCACATAGCATGTGCTAAAAAGTTGAGAGGGTTACGGTAAAAACTGGATCCACTTCGTGTACAAAATGGACAATCTCTTTCAAAGTATCAGGGTTTCGGACGAAAACTCATATGTTACAAAGGGATTTCATTTTTTTGAACTCCAGACTTTTGTGTGTGTTCAAAATGCACCATTCAAAGCCACATCATCAAATTTCAACCCTTTCTGACTTCATTTGGTATTTTTCATGCATTTACTGATTTTTTTGAGCTACATGACCCTGAAATTGACAAGCACTACAAATGAACTCTGAAAAGGTTGAAAGTTGGCATGGTATCATCATTTCACCCACATAGCATGTGCTAAAAAGTTGAGAGGGTTACGGCAAAAATTGGATGCACTTCGTGTACAAAATGGACAATCTCTTTCGAAGTATTAGGGTTTCGGACGAAAACTCATCTGTTACAAAGGGATTTCATTTTTTTGAACTTATTTGAACTCCAGACTTTTTGTGTGTTCAAAATGCACCATTCAAAGCCAGATCATCAATTTTCAACCCTTTCTGACTTCATTTGGTATTTTTCATGCATTTACTGATTTTTTTGAGCTAGATGACCCTGAAATTGACAAGCACTACAAATGAACTCTGAAAAGGTTGAAAGTTGGCATGGTATCATCATTTCACCCACATAGCATGTGCTAAAAAGTTGAGAGGGTTACGGCAAAAACTGGATGCACTTCGTGTACAAAATGGACAATCTCTTTCGAAGTATCAGGGTTTCGGACGAAAACTCATCTGTTACAAAGGGATTTCATTTTTTTGAACTTATTTGAACTCCAGACTTTTTGTGTGTTCAAAATGAACCATTCAAAGCCACATCATCAATTTTCAACCCTTTCTGACTTCATTTGGTATTTTTCATGCATTTACTGATTTTTTTGAGCTAAATGACCCTGAAATTCAAAAGCACTACAAATGAACTCTGAAAAGGTTGAAAGTTGGCATGGTATCATCATTTCGCCCACATCGCATGTGCTAAAAAGTTGAGAGGGTTACGGCAGAAACTGGATGCACTTTGTGTACAAAATGGACAATCTCTTTCGAAGTATCAGGGTTTCGGACGAAAACTCATCTGTTACAAAGGGATTTCATTTTTTGAACTTATTTGAACTCCAGACTTTTTGTGTGTTCAAATTGCACCATTCAAAGCCACATCATCAATTTTCAACCCTTTCTGACTTCATTTGGTATTTTTCATGCATGTACTGATTTTTTTGAGCTAAATGACCCTGAAATTGAAAAGCACTACAAATGAACTCTGAAAAGGTTGAAAGTTGGCATGGTATCATCATTTCACCCACATAGCATGTTATAAAAAGTTGAGAGGGTTACGGCAAAAACTGGATGCACTTCGTGTACAAAATGGATAATCTCTTTCGAAGTGTCAAGGTTTCGGACGAAAAGTCATCTGTTACAAAGGGATTTCATTTTTTTGAACTTATTTGAACTCCAGACTTTTTGTGTGTTCAAAATGCACCATTCAAAGCCACATCATCAATTTTCAACCCTTTCTGACTTCATTTGGTATTTTTCATGCATGTACTGATTTTTTGAGCTAAATGACCCTAAAATTGAAAAGCACTACAAATGAACTCTGAAAAGGTTCAAAGTTGGCATGGTATCATCATTTCACCCACATAGCATGTGCTAAAAAGTTGAGAGGGTTACGGTAAAAACTGGATCCACTTCGTGTACAAAATGGACAATCTCTTTCAAAGTATAAGGGTTTCGGACGAAAACTCATATGTTACAAAGGGATTTCATTTTTTTGAACTCCAGACTTTTGTGTGTGTTCAAAATGCACCATTCAAAGCCACATCATCAATTTTCAACTCTTTCTGACTTCATTTGGTATTTTTCATGCATTTACTGATTTTGTTGAGCTAAATGACCCTGAAATTGAAAAGCACTACAAATGAACTCTGAAAAGGTTGAAAGTTGGCATGGTATCATCATTTCACCCACATAGCATGTGCAAAAAAGTTGAGAGGGTTACGGCAAAAACTGGATGCACTTCGTGTACAAACTGGACAATCTCTTTTGAAGTATCAGGGTTTCGGACGAAAACTCATCTGTTACAAAGGGATTTCATTTTTTTGAACTTATTTGAACTCCAGACTTTTGTGTGTGTTCAAAATGCACCATTCAAAGCCACATCATCAATTTTCAACCCTTTCTGACTTCATTTGGTATTTTTCATGCATGTACTGATTTTTTGAGCTAAATGACCCTAAAATTGAAAAGCACTACAAATTAACTCTGAAAAGGTTCAAAGTTGGCATGGTATCATCATTTCACCCACATAGCATGTGCTAAAAAGTTGAGAGGGTTACGGTAAAAACTGGATCCACTTCGTGTACAAAATGGACAATCTCTTTCAAAGTATCAGGGTTTCGGACGAAAACTCATATGTTACAAAGGGATTTCATTTTTTTGAACTCCAGACTTTTGTGTGTGTTCAAAATGCACCATTCAAAGCCACATCATCAAATTTCAACCCTTTCTGACTTCATTTGGTATTTTTCATGCATTTACTGATTTTTTTGAGCTACATGACCCTGAAATTGACAAGCACTACAAATGAACTCTGAAAAGGTTGAAAGTTGGCATGGTATCATCATTTCACCCACATAGCATGTGCTAAAAAGTTGAGAGGGTTACGGCAAAAATTGGATGCACTTCGTGTACAAAATGGACAATCTCTTTCGAAGTATTAGGGTTTCGGACGAAAACTCATCTGTTACAAAGGGATTTCATTTTTTTGAACTTATTTGAACTCCAGACTTTTTGTGTGTTCAAAATGCACCATTCAAAGCCAGATCATCAATTTTCAACCCTTTCTGACTTCATTTGGTATTTTTCATGCATTTACTGATTTTTTTGAGCTAGATGACCCTGAAATTGACAAGCACTACAAATGAACTCTGAAAAGGTTGAAAGTTGGCATGGTATCATCATTTCACCCACATAGCATGTGCTAAAAAGTTGAGAGGGTTACGGCAAAAACTGGATGCACTTCGTGTACAAAATGGACAATCTCTTTCGAAGTATCAGGGTTTCGGACGAAAACTCATCTGTTACAAAGGGATTTCATTTTTTTGAACTTATTTGAACTCCAGACTTTTTGTGTGTTCAAAATGAACCATTCAAAGCCACATCATCAATTTTCAACCCTTTCTGACTTCATTTGGTATTTTTCATGCATTTACTGATTTTTTTGAGCTAAATGACCCTGAAATTCAAAAGCACTACAAATGAACTCTGAAAAGGTTGAAAGTTGGCATGGTATCATCATTTCGCCCACATCGCATGTGCTAAAAAGTTGAGAGGGTTACGGCAGAAACTGGATGCACTTTGTGTACAAAATGGACAATCTCTTTCGAAGTATCAGGGTTTCGGACGAAAACTCATCTGTTACAAAGGGATTTCATTTTTTGAACTTATTTGAACTCCAGACTTTTTGTGTGTTCAAATTGCACCATTCAAAGCCACATCATCAATTTTCAACCCTTTCTGACTTCATTTGGTATTTTTCATGCATGTACTGATTTTTTTGAGCTAAATGACCCTGAAATTGAAAAGCACTACAAATGAACTCTGAAAAGGTTGAAAGTTGGCATGGTATCATCATTTCACCCACATAGCATGTTATAAAAAGTTGAGAGGGTTACGGCAAAAACTGGATGCACTTCGTGTACAAAATGGATAATCTCTTTCGAAGTGTCAAGGTTTCGGACGAAAAGTCATCTGTTACAAAGGGATTTCATTTTTTTGAACTTATTTGAACTCCAGACTTTTTGTGTGTTCAAAATGCACCATTCAAAGCCACATCATCAATTTTCAACCCTTTCTGACTTCATTTGGTATTTTTCATGCATGTACTGATTTTTTGAGCTAAATGACCCTAAAATTGAAAAGCACTACAAATGAACTCTGAAAAGGTTCAAAGTTGGCATGGTATCATCATTTCACCCACATAGCATGTGCTAAAAAGTTGAGAGGGTTACGGTAAAAACTGGATCCACTTCGTGTACAAAATGGACAATCTCTTTCAAAGTATCAGGGTTTCGGACGAAAACTCATATGTTACAAAGGGATTTCATTTTTTTGAACTCCAGACTTTTGTGTGTGTTCAAAATGCACCATTCAAACCCACATCATCAAATTTCAACCCTTTCTGACTTCATTTGGTATTTTTCATGCATTTACTGATTTTGTTGAGCTAAATGACCCTGAAATTGAAAAGCACTACAAATGAACTCTAAAAAGGTTGTAAGTCGGCATGGTATCATCATTTCACCCACATAGCATGTGCTAAAAAGTTGATAGGGTTACGGTAAAAACTGGATCCACTTCGTGTACAAAATGGACAATCTCTTTCAAAGTATAAGGGTTTCGGACGAAAACTCATATGTTACAAAGGGATTTCATTTTTTTGAACTCCAGACTTTTGTGTGTGTTCAAAATGCACCATTCAAAGCCACATCATCAATTTTTAACCCTTTCTGACTTCATTTGGTATTTTTCATGCATTTACTGATTTTGTTGAGCTAAATGACCCTGAAATTGAAAAGCACTACAAATGAACTCTGAAAAGGTTGAAAGTTGGCATGGTATCATCATTTCACCCACATAGGATGTGCTAAAAAGTTGAGAGGGTTACGGCAAAAACTGGATGCACTTCGTGTACAAAATGGACAATCTCTTTCGAAGTATTAGGGTTTCGGACGAAAACTCATCTGTTACAAAGGGATTTCATTTTTTTGAACTTATTTGAACTCCGGACTTTTTGTGTGTTCAAAATGCAACATTCAAAGCCACATCATCAATTTTCAACCCTTTCTGACTTCATTTGGTATTTTTCATGCATTTACTGTTTTTTCTTGAGGTAAATGACCCTGAAATTGAAAAGCACTACAAATGAACTCTGAAAAGGTTGAAAGTTGGCATGGTATCATCATTTCACCCACATAGGATGTGCTAAAAAGTTGAGAGGGTTACGGCAAAAACTGGATGCACTTCGTGTACAAAATGGACAATCTCTTTCGAAGTATTAGGGTTTCGGACGAAAACTCATCTGTTACAAAGGGATTTCATTTTTTTGAACTTATTTGAACTCCGGACTTTTTGTGTGTTCAAAATGCAACATTCAAAGCCACATCATCAATTTTCAACCCTTTCTGACTTCATTTGGTATTTTTCATGCATTTACTGTTTTTTCTTGAGGTAAATGACCCTGAAATTGAAAAGCACTACAAATTAACTCTGAAAAGGTTGAAAGTTGGCATGGTATCATCATTTCACCCACATAGCATGTGCTAAAAAGTTGAGAGGGTTACGGCAAAAACTGGATGCACTTCGTGTACAAAATGGACAATCTCTTTTGAAGTATCAGGGTTTCGGACGAAAACTCATCTGTTACAAAGGGATTTCATTTTTTTGAACTTATTTGAACTCCAGACTTTTGTGTGTGTTCAAAATGCACCATTCAAAGCCACATCATCAATTTTCAACCCTTTCTGACTTCATTTGGTATTTTTCATGCATGTACTGATTTTTTGAGCTAAATGACCCTAAAATTGAAAAGCACTACAAATGAACTCTGAAAAGGTTCAAAGTTGGCATGGTATCATCATTTCACCCACATAGCATGTGCTAAAAAGTTGAGAGGGTTACGGTAAAAACTGGATCCACTTCGTGTACAAAATGGACAATCTCTTTCAAAGTATCAGGGTTTCGGACGAAAACTCATATGTTACAAAGGGATTTCATTTTTTTGAACTCCAGACTTTTGTGTGTGTTCAAAATGCACCATTCAAAGCCACATCATCAAATTTCAACCCTTTCTGACTTCATTTGGTATTTTTCATGCATTTACTGATTTTGTTGAGCTAAATGACCCTGAAATTGAAAAGCACTACAAATGAACTCTGAAAAGGTTGAAAGTTGGCATGGTATCATCATTTCACCCACATAGCATGTGCTAAAAAGTTGAGAGGGTTACGACAAAAACTGGATGCACTTCGTGTACAAAATGGACAATCTCTTTCGAAGTATTAGGGTTTCGGACGAAAACTCATCTGTTACAAAGGGATTTCATTTTTTTGAACTTATTTGAACTCCGGACTTTTTGTGTGTTCAAAATGCAACATTCAAAGCCACATCATCAATTTTCAACCCTTTCTGACTTCATTTGGTATTTTTCATGCATTTACTGTTTTTTCTTGAGGTAAATGACCCTGAAATTGAAAAGCACTACAAATTAACTCTGAAAAGGTTGAAAGTTGGCATGGTATCATCATTTCACCCACATAGCATGTGCTAAAAAGTTGAGAGGGTTACGGCAAAAACTGGATGCACTTCGTGTACAAAATGGACAATCTCTTTTGAAGTATCAGGGTTTCGGACGAAAACTCATCTGTTACAAAGGGATTTCATTTTTTTGAACTTATTTGAACTCCAGACTTTTGTGTGTGTTCAAAATGCACCATTCAAAGCCACATCATCAATTTTCAACCCTTTCTGACTTCATTTGGTATTTTTCATGCATGTACTGATTTTTTGACCTAAATGACCCTAAAATTGAAAAGCACTACAAATGAACTCTGAAAAGGTTCAAAGTTGGCATGGTATCATCATTTCACCCACATAGCATGTGCTAAAAAGTTGAGAGGGTTACGGTAAAAACTGGATCCACTTCGTGTACAAAATGGACAATCTCTTTCAAAGTATCAGGGTTTCGGACGAAAACTCATATGTTACAAAGGGATTTCATTTTTTTGAACTCCAGACTTTTGTGTGTGTTCAAAATGCACCATTCAAAGCCACATCATCAAATTTCAACCCTTTCTGACTTCATTTGGTATTTTTCATGCATTTACTGATTTTGTTGAGCTAAATGACCCTGAAATTGAAAAGCACTACAAATGAACTCTAAAAAGGTTGAAAGTTGGCATGGTATCATCATTTCACCCACATAGGATGTGCTAAAAAGTTGAGAGGGTTACGGCAAAAACTGGATGCACTTCGTGTACAAAATGGACAATCTCTTTCGAAGTATTAGGGTTTTGGACGAAAACTCATCTGTTACAAAGGGATTTCATTTTTTTGAACTTATTTGAACTCCGGACTATTTGTGTGTTCAAAATGCAACATTCAAAGCCACATCATCAATTTTCAACCCTTTCTGACTTCATTTGGTATTTTTCATGCATTTACTGTTTTTTCTTGAGGTAAATGACCCTGAAATTGAAAAGCACTACATATTAACTCTGAAAAGGTTGAAAGTTGGCATGGTATCATCATTTCACCCACATAGCATGTGCTAAAAAGTTGAGAGGGTTACGGCAAAAACTGGATGCACTTCGTGTACAAAATGGACAATCTCTTTTGAAGTATCAGGGTTTCGGACGAAAACTCATCTGTTACAAAGGGATTTCATTTTTTTGAACTTATTTGAACTCCAGACTTTTGTGTGTGTTCAAAATGCACCATTCAAAGCCACATCATCAATTTTCAACCCTTTCTGACTTCATTTGGTATTTTTCAGGCATGTACTGATTTTTTGAGCTAAATGACCCTAAAACTGAAAAGCACTACAAATGAACTCTGAAAAGGTTCAAAGTTGGCATGGTATCATCATTTCACCCACATAGCATGTGCTAAAAAGTTGAGAGGGTTACGGTAAAACCTGGATCCACTTCGTGTACAAAATGGACAATCTCTTTCAAAGTATCAGGGTTTCGGACGAAAACTCATATGTTACAAAGGGATTTCATTTTTTTGAACTCCAGACTTTTGTGTGTGTTCAAAATGCACCATTCAAAGCCACATCATCAATTTTCAACCCTTTCTGACTTCATTTGGTATTTTTCATGCATTTACTGATTTTTTTGAGCTACATGACCCTGAAATTGACAAGCACTACAAATGAACTCTGAAAAGGTTGAAAGTTGGCATGGTATCATCATTTCACCCACATAGCATGTGCTAAAAAGTTGAGAGGGTTACGGCAAAAACTGGATGCACTTCGTGTACAAAATGGACAATCTCTTTCGAAGTATTAGGGTTTCGGACGAAAACTCATCTGTTACAAAGGGATTTCATTTTTTTGAACTTATTTGAACTCCAGAGTTTTTGTGTGTTCAAAATGCACCATTCAAAGCCAGATCATCAATTTTCAACCCTTTCTGACTTCATTTGGTATTTTTCATGCATTTACTGATTTTTTTGAGCTAGATGGCCCTGAAATTGACAAGCACTACAAATGAACTCTGAAAAGGTTGAAAGTTGGCATGGTATCATCATTTCACCCACATAGCATGTGCTAAAAAGTTGAGAGGGTTACGGCAAAAACTGGATGCACTTCGTGTACAAAATGGACAATCTCTTTCGAAGTATCAGGGTTTCGGACGAAAACTCATCTGTTACAAAGGGATTTCATTTTTTTGAACTTATTTGAACTCCAGACTTTTTGTGTGTTCAAAATGAACCATTCAAAGCCACATCATCAATTTTCAACCCTTTCTGACTTCATTTGGTATTTTTCATGCATTTACTGATTTTTTTGAGCTAAATGACCCTGAAATTCAAAAGCACTACAAATGAACTCTGAAAAGGTTGAAAGTTGGCATGGTATCATCATTTCGCCCACATAGCATGTGCTAAAAAGTTGAGAGGGTTACGGCAGAAACTGGATGCACTTTGTGTACAAAATGGACAATCTCTTTCGAAGTATCAGGGTTTCGGACGAAAACTCATCTGTTACAAAGGGATTTCATTTTTTGAACTTATTTGAACTCCAGACTTTTTGTGTGTTCAAATTGCACCATTCAAAGCCACATCATCAATTTTCAACCCTTTCTGACTTCATTTGGTATTTTTCATGCATGTACTGATTTTTTTGAGCTAAATGACCCTGAAATTGAAAAGCACTACAAATGAACTCTGAAAAGGTTGAAAGTTGGCATGGTATCATCATTTCACCCACATAGCATGTTATAAAAAGGTGAGAGGGTTACGGCAAAAACTGGATGCACTTCGTGTACAAAATGGATAATCTCTTTCGAAGTGTCAAGGTTTCGGACGAAAAGTCATCTGTTACAAAGGGATTTCATTTTTTTGAACTTATTTGAACTCCAGACTTTTTGTGTGTTCAAAATGCACCATTCAAAGCCACATCATCAATTTTCAACCCTTTCTGACTTCATTTGGTATTTTTCATGCATGTACTGATTTTTTGAGCTAAATGACCCTAAAATTGAAAAGCACTACAAATGAACTCTGAAAAGGTTCAAAGTTGGCATGGTATCATCATTTCACCCACATAGCATGTGCTAAAAAGTTGAGAGGGTTACGGTAAAAACTGGATCCACTTCGTGTACAAAATGGACAATCTCTTTCAAAGTATCAGGGTTTCGGACGAAAACTCATATGTTACAAAGGGATTTCATTTTTTTGAACTCCAGACTTTTGTGTGTGTTCAAAATGCACCATTCAAAGGCACATCATCAATTTTCAACCCTTTCTGACTTCATTTGGTATTTTTCATGCATTTACTGATTTTGTTGAGCTAAATGACCCTGAAATTGAAAAGCACTACAAATGAACTCTGAAAAGGTTGAAAGTTGGCATGGTATCATCATTTCACCCACATAGCATGTGCTAAAAAGTTGAGAGGGTTACGGCAAAAACTGGATGCACTTCGTGTACAAAATGGACAATCTCTTTCGAAGTATTAGGGTTTCGGACGAAAACTCATCTGTTACAAAGGGATTTCATTTTTTTGAACTTATTTGAACTCCAGACTTTTTGTGTGTTCAAAATGCACCATTCAAAGCCACATCATCAATTTTCAACCCTTTCTGACTTCATTTGGTATTTTTCATGCATTTACTGATTTTTTTGAGCTACATGACCCTGAAATTGACAAGCACTACAAATGAACTCTGAAAAGGTTGAAAGTTGGCATGGTATCATCAGTTCACCCACATAGCATGTGCTAAAAAGTTGAGAGGGTTGCGGCAAAAACTGGATCCACTTCGTGTACAAAATGGACAATTTCTTTCAAAGTATCAGGGTTTCGGACGAAAACTCATATGTTACAAAGGGATTTCATTTTTTTGAACTCCAGACTTTTGTGTGTGTTCAAAATGCACCATTCAAAGCCACATCATCAATTTTCAACCCTTTCTGACTTCATTTGGTATTTTTCATGCATTTACTGATTTTTTTGAGCTACATGACCCTGAAATTGACAAGCACTACAAATGAACTCTGAAAAGGTTGAAAGTTGGCATGGTATCATCATTTCACCCACATAGCATGTGCTAAAAAGTTGAGAGGGTTACGGCAAAAACTGGATGCACTTCGTGTACAAAATGGACAATCTCTTTCGAAGTATTAGGGTTTCGGACGAAAACTCATGTGTTACAAAGGGATTTCATTTTTTTGAACTTATTTGAACTCCAGACTTTTTGTGTGTTCAAAATGCACCATTCAAAGACACATCATCAATTTTCAACCCTTTCTGACTTCATTTGGTATTTTTCATGCATTTACTGATTTTTTTGAGCTACATGACCCTGAAATTGACAAGCACTACAAATGAACTCTGAAAAGGTTGAAAGTTGGCATGGTATCATCATTTCACCCACATAGCATGTGCTAAAAAGTTGAGAGGGTTACGGCAAAAACTGGATGCACTTCGTGTACAAAATGGACAATCTCTTTCGAAGTATTAGGGTTTCGGACGAAAACTCATCTGTTACAAAGGGATTTCATTTTTTTGAACTTATTTGAACTCCAGACTTTTTGTGTGTTCAAAATGCACCATTCAAATCCAGATCATCAATTTTCAACCCTTTCTGACTTCATTTGGTATTTTTCATGCATTTACTGATTTTTTTGAGCTAGATGACCCTGAAATTGACAAGCACTACAAATGAACTCTGAAAAGGTTGAAAGTTGGCATGGTATCATCATTTCACCCACATAGCATGTGCTAAAAAGTTGAGAGGGTTACGGCAGAAACTGGATGCACTTCGTGTACAAAATGGACAATCTCTTTCGAAGTATCAGGGTTTCGGACGAAAACTCATCTGTAACAAAGGGATTTCATTTTTTGAACTTATTTGAACTCCAGACTTTTTGTGTGTTCAAATTGCACCATTCAAAGCCACATCATCAATTTTCAACCCTTTCTGACTTCATTTGGTATTTTTCATGCATGTACTGATTTTTTTGAGCTAAATGACCCTGAAATTGAAAAGCACTACAAATGAACTCTGAAAAGGTTGAAAGTTGGCATGGTATCATCATTTCACCCACATAGCATGTTATAAAAAGTTGAGAGGGTTACGGCAAAAACTGGATGCACTTCGTGTACAAAATCGACAATCTCTTTCGAAGTGTCAAGGTTTCGGACGAAAAGTCATCTGTTACAAAGGGATTTCATTTTTTTGAACTTATTTGAACTCCAGACTTTTTGTGTGTTCAAAATGCACCATTCAAAGCCACATCATCAATTTTCAACCCTTTCTGACTTCATTTGGTATTTTTCATGCATGTACTGATTTTTTGAGCTAAATGACCCTAAAATTGAAAAGCACTACAAATGAACTCTGAAAAGGTTCAAAGTTGGCATGGTATCATCATTTCACCCACATAGCATGTGCTAAAAAGTTGAGAGGGTTACGGTAAAAACTGGATCCACTTCGTGTACAAAATGGACAATCTCTTTCAAAGTATCAGGGTTTCGGACGAAAACTCATATGTTACAAAGGGATTTCATTTTTTTGAACTCCAGACTTTTGTGTGTGTTCAAAATGCACCATTCAAAGCCACATCATCAATTTTCAACCCTTTCTGACTTCATTTGGTATTTTTCATGCATTTACTGATTTTGTTGAGCTAAATGACCCTGAAATTGAAAAGCACTACAAATGAACTCTGAAAAGGTTGAAAGTTGGCATGGTATCATCATTTCACCCACATAGCATGTGCTAAAAAGTTGAGAGGGTTATGGTAAAAACTGGATCCACTTCGTGTACAAAATGGACAATCTCTTTCAAAGTATCAGGGTTTCGGACGAAAACTCATATGTTACAAAGGGATTTCATTTTTTTGAACTCCAGACTTTTGTGTGTGTTCAAAATGCACCATTCAAAGCCACATCATCAATTTTCAACCCTTTCTGACTTCATTTGGTATTTTTCATGCATTTACTGATTTTTTTGAGCTACATGACCCTGAAATTGACAAGCACTACAAATGAACTCTGAAAAGGTTGAAAGTTGGCATGGTATCATCATTTCACCCACATAGCATGTGCTAAAAAGTTGAGAGGGTTACGGCAAAAACTGGATGCACTTCGTGTACAAAATGGACAATCTCTTTCGAAGTATTAGGGTTTCGGACGAAAACTCATGTGTTACAAAGGGATTTCATTTTTTTGAACTTATTTGAACTCCAGACTTTTTGTGTGTTCAAAATGCACCATTCAAAGCCACATCATCAATTTTCAACCCTTTCTGACTTCATTTGGTATTTTTCATGCATTTACTGATTTTTTTGAGCTACATGACCCTGAAATTGACAAGCACTACAAATGAACTCTGAAAAGGTTGAAAGTTGGCATGGTATCATCATTTCACCCACATAGCATGTGCTAAAAAGTTGAGAGGGTTACGGCAAAAACTGGATGCACTTCGTGTACAAAATGGACAATCTCTTTCGAAGTATCAGGGTTTCGGACGAAAACTCATCTGTTACAAAGGGAATTCATTTTTTTGAACTTATTTGAACTCCAGACTTTTTGTGTGTTCAAAATGAACCATTCAAAGCCACATCATCAATTTTCAACCCTTTCTGACTTCATTTGGTATTTTTCATGCATTTACTGATTTTTTTGAGCTAAATGACCCTGAAATTCAAAAGCACTACAAATGAACTCTGAAAAGGTTGAAAGTTGGCATGGTATCATCATTTCGCCCACATAGCATGTGCTAAAAAGTTGAGAGGGTTACGGTAGAAACTGGATGCACTTCGTGTACAAAATGGACAATCTCTTTCGAAGTATCAGGGTTTCGGACGAAAACTCATCTGTTACAAAGGGATTTCATTTTTTGAACTTATTTGAACTCCAGACTTTTTGTGTGTTCAAATTGCACCATTCAAAGCCACATCATCAATTTTCAACCCTTTCTGACTTCATTTGGTATTTTTCATGCATGTACTGATTTTTTTGAGCTAAATGACCCTGAAATTGAAAAGCACTACAAATGAACTCTGAAAAGGTTGAAAGTTGGCATGGTATCATCATTTCACCCACATAGCATGTTATAAAAAGTTGAGAGGGTTACGGCAGAAACTGGATGCACTTCGTGTACAAAATGGACAATCTCTTTCGAAGTATTAGGGTTTCGGACGAAAACTCATCTGTTACAAAGGGATTTCATTTTTTTGAACTTATTTGAACTCCAGACTTTTTGTGTGTTCAAAATGCACCATTCAAAGCCAGATCATCAATTTTCAACCCTTTCTGACTTCATTTGGTATTTTTCATGCATTTACTGATTTTGTTGAGCTAGATGGCCCTGAAATTGACAAGCACTACAAATGAACTCTGAAAAGGTTGAAAGTTGGCATGGTATCATCATTTCACCCACATAGCATGTGCTAAAAAGTTGAGAGGGTTACGGCAAAAACTGGATGCACTTCGTGTACAAAATGGACAATCTCTTTCGAAGTATCAGGGTTTCGGACGAAAACTCATCTGTTACAAAGGGATTTCATTTTTTTGAACTTATTTGAACTCCAGACTTTTTGTGTGTTCAAAATGAACCATTCAAAGCCACATCATCAATTTTCAACCCTTTCTGACTTCATTTGGTATTTTTCATGCATTTACTGATTTTTTTGAGCTAAATGACCCTGAAATTCAAAAGCACTACAAATGAACTCTGAAAAGGTTGAAAGTTGGCATGGTATCATCATTTCGCCCACATAGCATGTGCTAAAAAGTTGAGAGGGTTACGGCAGAAACTGGATGCACTTCGTGTACAAAATGGACAATCTCTTTCGAAGTATCAGGGTTTCGGACGAAAACTCATCTGTTACAAAGGGATTTCATTTTTTGAACTTATTTGAACTCCAGAATTTTTGTGTGTTCAAATTGCACCATTCAAAGCCACATCATCAATTTTCAACCCTTTCTGACTTCATTTGGTATTTTTCATGCATGTACTGATTTTTTTGAGCTAAATGACCCTGAAATTGAAAAGCACTACAAATGTACTCTGAAAAGGTTGAAAGTTGGCATGGTGTCATCATTTCACCCACATAGCATGTTATAAAAAGTTGAGAGGGTTACGGCAAAAACTGGATGCACTTCGTGTACAAAATGGACAATCTCTTTCGAAGTGTCAGGGTTTCGGACGAAAAGTCATCTGTTACAAAGGGATTTCATTTTTTTGAACTTATTTGAACTCCAGACTTTTTGTGTGTTCAAAATGCACCATTCAAAGCCACATCATCAATTTTCAACCCTTTCTGACTTCATTTGGTATTTTTCATGCATTTACTGATTTTTTTGAGCTAAATGACCCTGAAATTGAAAAGCACTACAAATGAACTCTGAAAAGGTTGAAAGTTGGCATGGTATCATCATTTCACCCACATAGCATGTGCTAAAAAGTTTAGAGGGTTACGGCAAAAACTGGAAGCACTTCGTGTACAAAATGGACAATCTCTTTTGAAGTATCAGGGTTTCGGACGAAAACTCATCTGTTACAAAGGGATTTCATTTTTTTGAACTTAATTGAACTCCAGACTTTTTGTGTGTTCAAAATCAAACATTCAAAGCCACATCATCAATTTTCAAGCCTTTCTGACTTCATTTGGTATTTTTCATGCATTTACTGATTTTTTTGAGCTAAATGACCCTGAAATTGAAAAGCACTACAAATGAACTCTGAAAAGGTTGAAAGTTGGCATGGTATCATCATTTCGCCCACATAGCATGTGCTAAAAAGTTGAGAGGGTTACGGCAAAAACTGGATGCACTTCGTGTACAAAATGGACAATCTCTTTCGAAGTATCACGGTTTCGGACGAAAACTCATCTGTTACAAAGGGATTTCATTTTTTTGAACTTATTTGAACTCCAGACTTTTTGTGTGTTCAAAATGCACCATTCAAAGCCACATCATCAATTTTCAACCCTTTCTGACTTCATTTGGTATTTTTCATGCATTTACTGATTTTTTTGAGCTAGATGACCCTGAAATTGACAAGCACTACAAATGAACTCTGAAAAGGTTGAAAGTTGGCATGGTATCATCATTTCACCCACATAGCATGTGCTAAAAAGTTGAGAGGGTTACGGCAAAAACTGGATGCACTTCGTGTACAAAATGGACAATCTCTTTCGAAGTATCAGGGTTTCGGACGAAAACTCATCTGTTACAAAGGGATTTATTTTTTTGAACTTATTTGAACTCTAGACTTTTTGTGTGTTCAAAATGAACCATTCAAAGCCACATCATCAATTTTCAACCCTTTCTGACTTCATTTGGTATTTTTCATGCATTTACTGATTTTTTTGAGCTAAATGACCCTGAAATTGAAAAGCACTACAAATGAACTCTGAAAAGGTTGAAAGTTGGCATTGTATCATCATTTCGCCCACATAGCATGTGCTAAAAAGTTGAGAGGGTTACGGCAGAAACTGGATGCACTTCGTGTACAAAATGGACAATCTCTTTCGAAGTATCAGGGTTTCGGACGAAAACTCATCTGTTACAAAGGGATTTCATTTTTTGAACATATTTGAACTCCAGACTTTTTGTGTGTTCAAAATGCACCATTCAAAGCCACATCATTAATTTTCAACCCTTTCTGACTTCATTTGGTATTTTTCATGCATGTACTGATTTTTTTGAGCTAAATGACCCTGAAATTGAAAAGCACTACAAATAAACTCTGAAAAGGTTGAAAGTTGGCATGGTATCATCATTTCACCCACATAGCATGTTATAAAAAGTTGAGAGGGTTACGGCAAAAACTGGATGCACTTCGTGTACAAAATGGACAATCTCTTTCGAAGTGTCAGGGTTTCGGACGAAAAGTCATCTGTTACAAAGGGATTTCATTTTTTTGAACTTATTTGAACTCCAGACTTTTTGTGTGTTCAAAATGCACCATTCAAAGCCACATCACCAATTTTCAACCCTTTCTGACTTCATTTGGTATTTTTCATGCATTTACTGATTTTTTTGAGCTAAATGACCCTGAAATTGAAAAGCACTACAAATGAACTCTGAAAAGGTTGAAAGGTGGCATGGTATCATCATTTCACCCACATAGCATGTGCTAAAAAGTTGAGAGGGTTACGGCAAAAACTGGAAGCACTTCGTGTACAAAATGGACAATCTCTTTTGAAGTATCAGGGTTTCGGACGAAAACTCATCTGTTACAAAGGGATTTCATTTTTTTGAACTTAATTGAACTCCAGACTTTTTGTGTGTTCAAAATGAACCATTCAAAGCCACATCATCAATTTTCAAGCCTTTCTGACTTCATTTGGTATTTTTCATGCATTTACTGATTTTTTTGAGCTAAATGACCCTGAAATTGAAAAGCACTACAAATGAACTCTGAAAAGGTTGAAAGTTGGCATGGTATCATCATTTCGCCCACATAGCATGTGCTAAAAAGTTGAGAGGGTTACGGCAAAAACTGGATGCACTTCGTGTACAAAATGGACAATCTCTTTCGAAGTATCACGGTTTCGGACGAAAACTCATCTGTTACAAAGGGATTTCATTTTTTTGAACTTATTTGAACTCCAGACTTTTTGTGTGTTCAAAATGCACCATTCAAAGCCACATCATCAATTTTCAACCCTTTCTGACTTCATTTGGTATTTTTCATGCATTTACTGATTTTTTTGAGCTAGATGACCCTGAAATTGACAAGCACTACAAATGAACTCTGAAAAGGTTGAAAGTTGGCATGGTATCATCATTTCACCCACATAGCATGTGCTAAAAAGTTGAGAGGGTTACGGCAAAAACTGGATGCACTTCGTGTACAAAATGGACAATCTCTTTCGAAGTATCAGGGTTTCGGACGAAAACTCATCTGTTACAAAGGGATTTATTTTTTTGAACTTATTTGAACTCTAGACTTTTTGTGTGTTCAAAATGAACCATTCAAAGCCACATCATCAATTTTCAACCCTTTCTGACTTCATTTGGTATTTTTCATGCATTTACTGATTTTTTGAGCTAAATGACCCTAAAATTGAAAAGCACTACAAATGAACTCTGAAAAGGTTGAAAGTTGGCATGGTATCATCATTTCACCCACATAGGATGTTATAAAAAGTTGAGAGGGTTACGGCAAAAACTGGATGCACTTCGTGTACAAAATGGACAATCTCTTTCGAAGTGTCAGGGTTTCGGACGAAAAGTCATCTGTTACAAAGGGATTTCATTTTTTTGAACTTATTTGAACTCCAGACTTTTTGTGTGTTCAAAATGCACCATTCAAAGCCACATCACCAATTTTCAACCCTTTCTGACTTCATTTGGTATTTTTCATGTATTTACTGATTTTTTTGAGCTAAATGACCCTGAAATTGAAAAGCACTACAAATGAACTCTGAAAAGGTTGAAAGGTGGCATGGTATCATCATTTCACCCACATAGCATGTGCTAAAAAGTTGAGAGGGTTACGGCAAAAACTGGAAGCACTTCGTGTACAAAATGGACAATCTCTTTTGAAGTATCAGGGTTTCGGACGAAAACTCATCTGTTACAAAGGGATTTCATTTTTTTGAACTTAATTGAACTCCAGACTTTTTGTGTGTTCAAAATGAACCATTCAAAGCCACATCATCAATTTTCAAGCCTTTCTGACTTCATTTGGTATTTTTCATGCATTTACTGATTTTTTTGAGCTAAATGACCCTGAAATTGAAAAGCACTACAAATGAACTCTGAAAAGGTTGAAAGTTGGCATGGTATCATCATTTCGCCCACATAGCATGTGCTAAAAAGTTGAGAGGGTTACGGCAAAAACTGGATGCACTTCGTGTACAAAATGGACAATCTCTTTCGAAGTATCACGGTTTCGGACGAAAACTCATCTGTTACAAAGGGATTTCATTTTTTTGAACTTATTTGAACTCCAGACTTTTTGTGTGTTCAAAATGCACCATTCAAAGCCACATCATCATTTTTCAACCCTTTCTGACTTCATTTGGTATTTTTCATGCATGTACTGATTTTTTTGAGCTAAATGACCCTGAAATTGAAAAGCACTACAAATGAACTCTGAAAAGGTTGACAGTTGGCATGGTATCATCATTTCACCCACATAGCATGTTATAAAAAGTTGAGAGGGTTACGGCAAAAACTGGATGCACTTCGTGTACAAAATGGACAATCTCTTTCGAAGTATTAGGGTTTCGGACGAAAACTCATCTGTTACAAAGGGATTTCATTTTTTTGAACTTATTTGAACTCCGGACTTTTTGTGTGTTCAAAATGCACCATTCAAAGCCATATCATCAATTTTCAACCCTTTCTGACTTCATTTGGTATTTTTCATGCATTTACTGATTTTTTGAGCTAAATGACCCTGAAATTGAAAAGCACTACAAATGAACTCTGAAAAGGTTGAAATTTGGCATGGTATCATCATTTCACCCACATAGCATGTGCTAAAAAGTTGAGAGTGTTACGGTAAAAACTGGATCCACTTCGTGTACAAAATGGACAATCTGTTTCAAAGTATCAGGGTTTCGGACGAAAACTCATATGTTACAAAGGGATTTCATTTTTTTGAACTCCAGACTTTTGTGTGTGTTCAAAATGCACCATTCAAACCCACATCATCAAATTTCAACCCTTTCTGACTTCATTTGGTATTTTTCATGCATTTACTGATTTTGTTGAGCTAAATGACCCTGAAATTGAAAAGCACTACAAATGAACACTGAAAAGGTTGAAAGTTGGCATGGTATCATCATTTCACCCACATAGCATGTGCTAAAAAGTTGAGAGGGTTACGACAAAAACTGGATGCACTTCGTGTACAAAATGGACAATCTCTTTCGAAGTATTAGGGTTTCGGACGAAAACTCATCTGTTACAAAGGGATTTCATTTTTTTGAACTTATTTGAACTCCGGACTTTTTGTGTGTTCAAAATGCACCATTCAAAGCCACATCATCAATTTTCAACCCTTTCTGACTTCATTTGGTATTTTTCATGCATTTACTGTTTTTTTTTTGAGGTAAATGACCCTGAAATTGAAAAGCACTACAAATGAACTCTGAAAAGGTTGAAAGTTGGCATGGTATCATCATTTCACCCACATAGCATGTGCTAAAAAGTTGAGAGGGTTACGGCAAAAACTGGAAGCACTTCGTGTACAAAATGGACAATCTCTTTTGAAGTATCAGGGTTTCGGACGAAAAGTCATCTGTTACAAAGGGATTTCATTTTTTTGAACTTATTTGAACTCCAGACTTTTTGTGTGTTCAAAATGCACCATTCAAAGCCACATCATCAATTTTCAACCCTTTCTGACTTCATTTGGTATTTTTCATGCATTTACTGATTTTTTGAGCTAAATGACCCTGAAATTGAAAAGCACTACAAATGAACTCTGAAAAGGTTGAAAGTTGGCAAGGTATCATCATTTCACCCACATAGAATGTGCTAAAAAGTTGAGAGTGTTACGGTAAAAACTGGATCCACTTCGTGTACAAAATGGACAATCTCTTTCAAAGTATCAGGGTTTCGGACGAAAACTCATATGTTACAAAGGGATTTCATTTTTTTGAACTCCAGACTTTTCTGTGTGTTCAAAATGCACCATTCAAAGCCACATCATCAATTTTCAACCCTTTCTGACTTCATTTGGTATTTTTCATGCATTTACTGATTTTGTTGAGCTAAATGACCCTGAAATTGAAAAGCACTACAAATGAACTCTGAAAAGGTTGAAAGTTGGCATGGTATCATCATTTCACCCACATCGCATGTGCTAAAAAGTTGAGAGGGTTACGACAAAAACTGGATGCACTTCGTGTACAAAATGGACAATCTCTTTCGAAGTATTAGGGTTTCGGACGAAAACTCATCTGTTACAAAGGGATTTCATTTTTTTGAACTTATTTGAACTCCGGACTTTTTGTGTGTTCAAAATGCACCATTGAATGCCACATCATCAATTTTCAACCCTTTCTGACTTCATTTGGTATTTTTCATGCATTTACTGTTTTTTTGAGGTAAATGACCCTGAAATTGAAAAGCACTACAAATGAACTCTGAAAAGGTTGAAAGTTGGCATGGTATCATCATTTCACCCACATAGCATGTGCTAAAAAGTTGAGAGTGTTACGGTAAAAACTGGATCCACTTCGTGTACAAAATGGACAATCTCTTTCAAAGTATCATGGTTTCGGACGAAAACTCATATGTTACAAAGGGATTTCATTTTTTTGAACTCCAGACTTTTCTGTGTGTTCAAAATGCACCATTCAAAGCCACATCATCAATTTTCAACCCTTTCTGACTTCATTTGGTATTTTTCATGCATTTACTGATTTTGTTGAGCTAAATGACCTTGAAATTGAAAAGCACTACAAATGAACTCTGAAAAGGTTGAAAGTTGGCATGGTATCATCATTTCACCCACATAGCATGTGCTAAAAAGTTGAGAGGGTTACGACAAAAACTGGATGCACTTCGTGTACAAAATGGACAATCTCTTTCGAAGTATTAGGGTTTCGGACGAAAACTCATCTGTTACATTTTTTTGAACTTATTTGAACTCCGGACTTTTTGTGTGTTCAAAATGCACCATTCAAAGCCACATCATCAATTTTCAACCCTTTCTGACTTCATTTGGTATTTTTCATGCATTTACTAATTTTTTGAGCTAAATGACCCTGAAATTGAAAAGCACTACCAATGAACTCTGAAAAGGTTGAAAGTTGGCATGGTATCATCATTTTACCCACATAGCATGTGCTAAAAAGTTGAGAGTGTTACGGTAAAAACTGGATCCACTTCGTGTACAAAATGGACAATCTCTTTCAAAGTATCAGGGTTTCGGACGAAAACTCATATGTTACAAAGGGATTTCATTTTTTTGAACTCCAGACTTTTCTGTGTGTTCAAAATGCACCATTCAAAGCCACATCATCAATTTTCAACCCTTTCTGACTTCATTTGGTATTTTTCATGCATTTACTGATTTTGTTCAGCTAAATGACCCTGAAATTGAAAAGCACTACAAATGAACTCTGAAAAGGTTGAAAGTTGGCATGGTATCATCATTTCACCCACATAGCATGTGCAAAAAAGTTGAGAGGGTTACGACAAAAACTGGATGCACTTCGTGTACAAAATGGACAATCTCTTTCGAAGTATTAGGATTTCGGACGAAAACTCATCTGTTACAAAGGGATTTCATTTTTTTGAACTTATTTGAACTCCGGACTTTTTGTGTGTTCAAAATGCACCATTCAAAGCCACATCATCAATTTTCAACCCTTTCTGACTTCATTTGGTATTTTTCATGCATTTACTGTTTTTTTTGAGGTAAATGACCCTGAAATTGAAAAGCACTACAAATGAACTCTGAAAAGGTTGAAAGTTGGCATGGTATCATCATTTCACCCACATAGCATGTGCTAAAAAGTTGAGAGGGTTACGGCAAAAACTGGAAGCACTTCGTGTACAAAATGGACAATCTCTTTTGAAGTATCAGGGTTTCGGACGAAAACTCATCTGTTACAAAGGGATTTCATTTTTTTGAACTTATTTGAACTCCAGACTTTTTGTGTGTTCAAAATGCACCATTCAAAGCCACATCATCAATTTTCAACCTTTTCTGACTTCATTTGGTATTTTTCATGCATTTACTGATTTTTTGAGCTAAATGACCCTGAAATTGAAAAGCACTACCAATGAACTCTGAAAAGGTTGAAAGTTGGCATGGTATCATCATTTCACCCACATAGCATGTGCTAAAAAGTTGAGAGTGTTACGGTAAAAACTGGATCCACTTCGTGTACAAAATGGACAATCTCTTTCAAAGTATCAGGGTTTCGGACGAAAACTCATATGTTACAAAGGGATTTCATTTTTTTGAACTCCAGACTTTTCTGTGTGTTAAAAATGCACCATTCAAAGCCACATCATCAATTTTCAACCCTTTCTGACTTCATTTGGTATTTTTCATGCATTTACTGATTTTGTTGAGCTAAATGACCCTGAAATTGAAAAGCACTACAAATGAACTCTGAAAAGGTTGAAAGTTGGCATGGTATCATCATTTCACCCACATAGCATGTGCTAAAAAGTTGAGAGGGTTACGACAAAAACTGGATGCACTTCGTGTACAAAATGGACAATCTCTTTCGAAGTATTAGGGTTTCGGACGAAAACTCATCTGTTACAAAGGGATTTCATTTTTTTGAACTTATTTGAACTCCGGACTTTTTGTGTGTTCAAAATGCACCATTGAATGCCACATCATCAATTTTCAACCCTTTCTGACTTCATTTGGTATTTTTCATGCATTTACTGTTTTTTTTTAGGTAAATGACCCTGAAATTGAAAAGCACTACAAATGAACTCTGAAAAGGTTGAAAGTTGGCATGGTATCATCATTTCACCCACATAGCATGTGCTAAAAAGTTGAGAGTGTTACGGTAAAAACTGGATCCACTTCGTGTACAAAATGGACAATCTCTTTCAAAGTATCATGGTTTCGGACGAAAACTCATATGTTACAAAGGGATTTCATTTTTTTGAACTCCAGACTTTTCTATGTGTTCAAAATGCACCATTCAAAGCCACATCATCAATTTTCAACCCTTTCTGACTTCATTTGGTATTTTTCATGCATTTACTGATTTTGTTGAGCTAAATGACCTTGAAATTGAAAAGCACTACAAATGAACTCTGAAAAGGTTGAAAGTTGGCATGGTATCATCATTTCACCCACATAGCATGTGCTAAAAAGTTGAGAGGGTTACGACAAAAACTGGATGCACTTCGTGTACAAAATGGACAATCTCTTTCGAAGTATTAGGGTTTCGGACGAAAACTCATCTGTTACAAAGGGATTTCATTTTTTTGAACTTATTTGAACTCCGGACTTTTTGTGTGTTCAAAATGCACCATTCAAAGCCACATCATCAATTTTCAACCCTTTCTGACTTCATTTGGTATTTTTCATGCATTTACTAATTTTTTGAGCTAAATGACCCTGAAATTGAAAAGCACTACCAATGAACTCTGAAAAGGTTGAAAGTTGGCATGGTATCATCATTTTACCCACATAGCATGTGCTAAAAAGTTGAGAGTGTTACGGTAAAAACTGGATCCACTTCGTGTACAAAATGGACAATCTCTTTCAAAGTATCAGGGTTTCGGACGAAAACTCATATGTTACAAAGGGATTTCATTTTTTTGAACTCCAGACTTTTCTGTGTGTTCAAAATGCACCATTCAAAGCCACATCATCAATTTTCAACCCTTTCTGACTTCATTTGGTATTTTTCATGCATTTACTGATTTTGTTGAGCTAAATGACCCTGAAATTGAAAAGCACTACAAATGAACTCTGAAAAGGTTGAAAGTTGGCATGGTATCATCATTTCACCCACATAGCATGTGCAAAAAAGTTGAGAGGGTTACGACAAAAACTGGATGCACTTCGTGTACAAAATGGACAATCTCTTTCGAAGTATTAGGATTTCGGACGAAAACTCATCTGTTACAAAGGGATTTCATTTTTTTGAACTTATTTGAACTCCGGACTTTTTGTGTGTTCAAAATGCACCATTCAAAGCCACATCATCAATTTTCAACCCTTTCTGACTTCATTTGGTATTTTTCATGCATTTACTGTTTTTTTTGAGGTAAATGACCCTGAAATTGAAAAGCACTACAAATGAACTCTGAAAAGGTTGAAAGTTGGCATGGTATCATCATTTCACCCACATAGCATGTGCTAAAAAGTTGAGAGGGTTACGGCAAAAACTGGAAGCACTTCGTGTACAAAATGGACAATCTCTTTTGAAGTATCAGGGTTTCGGACGAAAACTCATCTGTTACAAAGGGATTTCATTTTTTTGAACTTATTTGAACTCCAGACTTTTTGTGTGTTCAAAATGCACCATTCAAAGCCACATCATCAATTTTCAACCCTTTCTGACTTCATTTGGTATTTTTCATGCATTTACTGTTTTTTTTGAGGTAAATGACCCTGAAATTGAAAAGCACTACAAATGAACTCTGAAAAGGTTGAAAGTTGGCATGGTATCATCATTTCACCCACATAGCATGTGCTAAAAAGTTGAGAGGGTTACGGCAAAAACTGGAAGCACTTCGTGTACAAAATGGACAATCTCTTTTGAAGTATCAGGGTTTCGGACGAAAACTCATCTGTTACAAAGGGATTTCATTTTTTTGAACTTATTTGAACTCCGGACTTTTTGTGTGTTCAAAATGCACCATTGAATGCCACATCATCAATTTTCAACCCTTTCTGACTTCATTTGGTATTTTTCATGCATTTACTGTTTTTTTTAGGTAAATGACCCTGAAATTGAAAAGCACTACAAATGAACTCTGAAAAGGTTGAAAGTTGGCATGGTATCATCATTTCACCCACATAGCATGTGCTAAAAAGTTGAGAGTGTTACGGTAAAAACTGGATCCACTTCGTGTACAAAATGGACAATCTCTTTCAAAGTATCATGGTTTTGGACGAAAACTCATATGTTACAAAGGGATTTCATTTTTTTGAACTCCAGACTTTTCTATGTGTTCAAAATGCACCATTCAAAGCCACATCATCAATTTTCAACCCTTTCTGACTTCATTTGGTATTTTTCATGCATTTACTGATTTTGTTGAGCTAAATGACCTTGAAATTGAAAAGCACTACAAATGAACTCTGAAAAGGTTGAAAGTTGGCATGGTATCATCATTTCACCCACATAGCATGTGCTAAAAAGTTGAGAGGGTTACGACAAAAACTGGATGCACTTCGTGTACAAAATGGACAATCTCTTTCGAAGTATTAGGGTTTCGGACGAAAACTCATCTGTTACAAAGGGATTTCATTTTTTTGAACTTATTTGAACTCCGGACTTTTTGTGTGTTCAAAATGCACCATTCAAAGCCACATCATCAATTTTCAACCCTTTCTGACTTCATTTGGTATTTTTCATGCATTTACTAATTTTTTGAGCTAAATGACCCTGAAATTGAAAAGCACTACCAATGAACTCTGAAAAGGTTGAAAGTTGGCATGGTATCATCATTTTACCCACATAGCATGTGCTAAAAAGTTGAGAGTGTTACGGTAAAAACTGGATCCACTTCGTGTACAAAATGGACAATCTCTTTCAAAGTATCAGGGTTTCGGACGAAAACTCATATGTTACAAAGGGATTTCATTTTTTTGAACTCCAGACTTTTCTGTGTGTTCAAAATGCACCATTCAAAGCCACATCATCAATTTTCAACCCTTTCTGACTTCATTTGGTATTTTTCATGCATTTACTGATTTTGTTGAGCTAAATGACCCTGAAATTGAAAAGCACTACAAATGAACTCTGAAAAGGTTGAAAGTTGGCATGGTATCATCATTTCACCCACATAGCATGTGCAAAAAAGTTGAGAGGGTTACGACAAAAACTGGATGCACTTCGTGTACAAAATGGACAATCTCTTTCGAAGTATTAGGATTTCGGACGAAAACTCATCTGTTACAAAGGGATTTCATTTTTTTGAACTTATTTGAACTCCGGACTTTTTGTGTGTTCAAAATGCACCATTCAAAGCCACATCATCAATTTTCAACCCTTTCTGACTTCATTTGGTATTTTTCATGCATTTACTGTTTTTTTTGAGGTAAATGACCCTGAAATTGAAAAGCACTACAAATGAACTCTGAAAAGGTTGAAAGTTGGCATGGTATCATCATTTCACCCACATAGCATGTGCTAAAAAGTTGAGAGGGTTACGGCAAAAACTGGAAGCACTTCGTGTACAAAATGGACAATCTCTTTTGAAGTATCAGGGTTTCGGACGAAAACTCATCTGTTACAAAGGGATTTCATTTTTTTGAACTTATTTGAACTCCAGACTTTTTGTGTGTTCAAAATGCACCATTCAAAGCCACATCATCAATTTTCAACCTTTTCTGACTTCATTTGGTATTTTTCATGCATTTACTGATTTTTTGAGCTAAATGACCCTGAAATTGAAAAGCACTACCAATGAACTCTGAAAAGGTTGAAAGTTGGCATGGTATCATCATTTCACCCACATAGCATGTGCTAAAAAGTTGAGAGTGTTACGGTAAAAACTGGATCCACTTCGTGTACAAAATGGACAATCTCTTTCAAAGTATCAGGGTTTCGGACGAAAACTCATATGTTACAAAGGGATTTCATTTTTTTGAACTCCAGACTTTTCTGTGTGTTAAAAATGCACCATTCAAAGCCACATCATCAATTTTCAACCCTTTCTGACTTCATTTGGTATTTTTCATGCATTTACTGATTTTGTTGAGCTAAATGACCCTGAAATTGAAAAGCACTACAAATGAACTCTGAAAAGGTTGAAAGTTGGCATGGTATCATCATTTCACCCACATAGCATGTGCTAAAAAGTTGAGAGGGTTACGACAAAAACTGGATGCACTTCGTGTACAAAATGGACAATCTCTTTCGAAGTATTAGGGTTTCGGACGAAAACTCATCTGTTACAAAGGGATTTCATTTTTTTGAACTTATTTGAACTCCGGACTTTTTGTGTGTTCAAAATGCACCATTGAATGCCACATCATCAATTTTCAACCCTTTCTGACTTCATTTGGTATTTTTCATGCATTTACTGTTTTTTTTTAGGTAAATGACCCTGAAATTGAAAAGCACTACAAATGAACTCTGAAAAGGTTGAAAGTTGGCATGGTATCATCATTTCACCCACATAGCATGTGCTAAAAAGTTGAGAGTGTTACGGTAAAAACTGGATCCACTTCGTGTACAAAATGGACAATCTCTTTCAAAGTATCATGGTTTCGGACGAAAACTCATATGTTACAAAGGGATTTCATTTTTTTGAACTCCAGACTTTTCTATGTGTTCAAAATGCACCATTCAAAGCCACATCATCAATTTTCAACCCTTTCTGACTTCATTTGGTATTTTTCATGCATTTACTGATTTTGTTGAGCTAAATGACCTTGAAATTGAAAAGCACTACAAATGAACTCTGAAAAGGTTGAAAGTTGGCATGGTATCATCATTTCACCCACATAGCATGTGCTAAAAAGTTGAGAGGGTTACGACAAAAACTGGATGCACTTCGTGTACAAAATGGACAATCTCTTTCGAAGTATTAGGGTTTCGGACGAAAACTCATCTGTTACAAAGGGATTTCATTTTTTTGAACTTATTTGAACTCCGGACTTTTTGTGTGTTCAAAATGCACCATTCAAAGCCACATCATCAATTTTCAACCCTTTCTGACTTCATTTGGTATTTTTCATGCATTTACTAATTTTTTGAGCTAAATGACCCTGAAATTGAAAAGCACTACCAATGAACTCTGAAAAGGTTGAAAGTTGGCATGGTATCATCATTTTACCCACATAGCATGTGCTAAAAAGTTGAGAGTGTTACGGTAAAAACTGGATCCACTTCGTGTACAAAATGGACAATCTCTTTCAAAGTATCAGGGTTTCGGACGAAAACTCATATGTTACAAAGGGATTTCATTTTTTTGAACTCCAGACTTTTATGTGTGTTCAAAATGCACCATTCAAAGCCACATCATCAATTTTCAACCCTTTCTGACTTCATTTGGTATTTTTCATGCATTTACTGATTTTGTTGAGCTAAATGACCCTGAAATTGAAAAGCACTACAAATGAACTCTGAAAAGGTTGAAAGTTGGCATGGTATCATCATTTCACCCACATAGCATGTGCAAAAAAGTTGAGAGGGTTACGACAAAAACTGGATGCACTTCGTGTACAAAATGGACAATCTCTTTCGAAGTATTAGGATTTCGGACGAAAACTCATCTGTTACAAAGGGATTTCATTTTTTTGAACTTATTTGAACTCCGGACTTTTTGTGTGTTCAAAATGCACCATTCAAAGCCACATCATCAATTTTCAACCCTTTCTGACTTCATTTGGTATTTTTCATGCATTTACTGTTTTTTTTGAGGTAAATGACCCTGAAATTGAAAAGCACTACAAATGAACTCTGAAAAGGTTGAAAGTTGGCATGGTATCATCATTTCACCCACATAGCATGTGCTAAAAAGTTGAGAGGGTTACGGCAAAAACTGGAAGCACTTCGTGTACAAAATGGACAATCTCTTTTGAAGTATCAGGGTTTCGGACGAAAACTCATCTGTTACAAAGGGATTTCATTTTTTTGAACTTATTTGAACTCCAGACTTTTTGTGTGTTCAAAATGCACCATTCAAAGCCACATCATCAATTTTCAACCTTTTCTGACTTCATTTGGTATTTTTCATGCATTTACTGATTTTTTGAGCTAAATGACCCTGAAATTGAAAAGCACTACCAATGAACTCTGAAAAGGTTGAAAGTTGGCATGGTATCATCATTTCACCCACATAGCATGTGCTAAAAAGTTGAGAGTGTTACGGTAAAAACTGGATCCACTTCGTGTACAAAATGGACAATCTCTTTCAAAGTATCAGGGTTTCGGACGAAAACTCATATGTTACAAAGGGATTTCATTTTTTTGAACTCCAGACTTTTCTGTGTGTTAAAAATGCACCATTCAAAGCCACATCATCAATTTTCAACCCTTTCTGACTTCATTTGGTATTTTTCATGCATTTACTGATTTTGTTGAGCTAAATGACCCTGAAATTGAAAAGCACTACAAATGAACTCTGAAAAGGTTGAAAGTTGGCATGGTATCATCATTTCACCCACATAGCATGTGCTAAAAAGTTGAGAGGGTTACGACAAAAACTGGATGCACTTCGTGTACAAAATGGACAATCTCTTTCGAAGTATTAGGGTTTCGGACGAAAACTCATCTGTTACAAAGGGATTTCATTTTTTTGAACTTATTTGAACTCCGGACTTTTTGTGTGTTCAAAATGCACCATTGAATGCCACATCATCAATTTTCAACCCTTTCTGACTTCATTTGGTATTTTTCATGCATTTACTGTTTTTTTTTAGGTAAATGACCCTGAAATTGAAAAGCACTACAAATGAACTCTGAAAAGGTTGAAAGTTGGCATGGTATCATCATTTCACCCACATAGCATGTGCTAAAAAGTTGAGAGTGTTACGGTAAAAACTGGATCCACTTCGTGTACAAAATGGACAATCTCTTTCAAAGTATCATGGTTTCGGACGAAAACTCATATGTTACAAAGGGATTTCATTTTTTTGAACTCCAGACTTTTCTATGTGTTCAAAATGCACCATTCAAAGCCACATCATCAATTTTCAACCCTTTCTGACTTCATTTGGTATTTTTCATGCATTTACTGATTTTGTTGAGCTAAATGACCATGAAATTGAAAAGCACTACAAATGAACTCTGAAAAGGTTGAAAGTTGGCATGGTATCATCATTTCACCCACATAGCATGTGCTAAAAAGTTGAGAGGGTTACGGCAAAAACTGGAAGCACTTCGTGTACAAAATGGACAATCTCTTTCGAAGTATTAGGGTTTCGGACGAAAACTCATCTGTTACAAAGGGATTTCATTTTTTTGAACTTATTTGAACTCCGGACTTTTTGTGTGTTCAAAATGCACCATTCAAAGCCACATCATCAATTTTCAACCCTTTCTGACTTCATTTGGTATTTTTCATGCATTTACTATTTTTTTTGAGGTAAATGACCCTGAAATTGAAAAGCACTACAAATGAACTCTGAAAAGGTTGAAAGTTGGCATGGTATCATCATTTCACCCACATAGCATGTGCTAAAAAGTTGAGAGGGTTACGGCAAAAACTGGATGCACTTCGTGTACAAAATGGACAATCTCTTTTGAAGTATCAGGGTTTCGGACGAAAACTCATCTGTTACAAAGGGATTTCATTTTTTTGAACTTATTTGAACTCCAGACTTTTTGTGTGTTCAAAATGAACCATTCAAAGCCACATCATCAATTTTCAACCCTTTCTGACTTCATTTGGTATTTTTCATGCATTTACTGATTTTTTGAGCTAAATGACCCTGAAATTGAAAAGCACTACAAATGAACTCTGAAAAGGTTGAAAGTTGGCATGGTATCATAATTTCACCCACATAGCATGTGCTAAAAAGTTGAGAGGGTTACGGTAAAAACTGGATCCACTTCGTGTACAAAATGGACAATCTCTTTCAAAGTATCAGGGTTTCGGACGAAAACTCATATGTTACAAAGGGATTTCATTTTTTTGAACTCCAGACTTTTGTGTGTGTTCAAAATGCACCATTCAAAGCCACATCATCAATTTTCAACCCTTTCTGACTTCATTTGGTATTTTTCATGCATTTACTGATTTTGTTGAGCTAAATGACCCTGA
This sequence comes from Elymus sibiricus, assembly GCA_039707655.1. NCBI lineage: Eukaryota > Viridiplantae > Streptophyta > Magnoliopsida > Poales > Poaceae > Elymus > Elymus sibiricus. Next base: position 413,179,412 of record CM077671.1, on the reverse strand, counting down.
AATTGAAAAGCACTACAAATGAACTCTGAAAAGGTTGAAAGTTGGCATGGTATCATCATTTCACCCACATAGCATGTGCTAAAAAGTTGAGAGGGTTACGGCAAAAACTGGATGCACTTCGTGTACAAAATGGACAATCTCTTTCGAAGTATTAGGGTTTCGGACAAAAACTCATCTGTTACAAAGGGATTTCATTTTTTTGAACTTATTTGAACTCCGGACTTTTTGTGTGTTCAAAATGCACCATTCAAAGCCACATCATCAATTTTCAACCCTTTCTGACTTCATTTGGTATTTTTCATGCATTTACTGATTTTTTTGAGGTAAATGACCATGAAATTGAAAAGCACTACAAATGAACTCTGAAAAGGTTGAAAGTTGGCATGGTATCATCATTTCACCCACATAGCATGTGCTAAAAAGTTGAGAGGGTTACGGCAAAAACTGGAAGCACTTCGTGTACAAAATGGACAATCTCTTTTGAAGTATCAGGGTTTCGGACGAAAACTCATCTGTTACAAAGGGATTTCATTTTTTTGAACTTATTTGAACTCCAGACTTTTTGTGTGTTCAAAATGCACCATTCAAAGCCACATCATCAATTTTCAACCTTTTCTGACTTCATTTGGTATTTTTCATGCATTTACTGATTTTGTTGAGCTAAATGACCCTGAAATTGAAAAGCACTACAAATGAACTCTGAAAAGGTTGAAAGTTGGCATGGTATCATCATTTCACCCACATAGCATGTGCTAAAAAGTTGAGAGGGTTACGGCAAAAACTGGATGCACTTCGTGTACAAAATGGACAATCTCTTTCGAAGTATTAGGGTTTCGGACAAAAACTCATCTGTTACAAAGGGATTTCATTTTTTTGAACTTATTTGAACTCCGGACTTTTTGTGTGTTCAAAATGCACCATTCAAAGCCACATCATCAATTTTCAACCCTTTCTGACTTCATTTGGTATTTTTCATGCATTTACTGATTTTTTTGAGGTAAATGACCATGAAATTGAAAAGCACTACAAATGAACTCTGAAAAGGTTGAAAGTTGGCATGGTATCATCATTTCACCCACATAGCATGTGCTAAAAAGTTGAGAGGGTTACGGCAAAAACTGGAAGCACTTCGTGTACAAAATGGACAATCTCTTTTGAAGTATCAGGGTTTCGGACGAAAACTCATCTGTTACAAAGGGATTTCATTTTTTTGAACTTATTTGAACTCCAGACTTTTTGTGTGTTCAAAATGCACCATTCAAAGCCACATCATCAATTTTCAACCTTTTCTGACTTCATTTGGTATTTTTCATGCATTTACTGATTTTTTGAGCTAAATGACCCTGAAATTGAAAAGCACTACCAATGAACTCTGAAAAGGTTGAAAGTTGGCATGGTATCATCATTTCACCCACATAGCATGTGCTAAAAAGTTGAGAGTGTTACGGTAAAAACTGGATCCACTTCGTGTACAAAATGGACAATCTCTTTCAAAGTATCAGGGTTTCGGACGAAAACTCATATGTTACAAAGGGATTTCATTTTTTTGAACTCCAGAATTTTCTGTGTGCTAAAAAGTTGAGAGTGTTACGGTAAAAACTGGATCCACTTCGTGTACAAAATGGACAATCTCTTTCAAAGTATCATGGTTTCGGACGAAAACTCATATGTTACAAAGGGATTTCATTTTTTTGAACTCCAGACTTTTCTGTGTGTTCAAAATGCACCATTCAAAGCCACATCATCAATTTTCAACCCTTTCTGACTTCATTTGGTATTTTTCATGCATTTACTGATTTTGTTGAGCTAAATGACCTTGAAATTGAAAAGCACTACAAATGAACTCTGAAAAGGTTGAAAGTTGGCATGGTATCATCATTTCACCCACATAGCATGTGCTAAAAAGTTGAGAGGGTTACGACAAAAACTGGATGCACTTCGTGTACAAAATGGACAATCTCTTTTGAAGTATCAGGGTTTCGGATGAAAACTCATCTGTTACAAAGGGATTTCATTTTTTTGAACTTATTTGAACTCCAGACTTTTTGTGTGTTCAAAATGAACCATTCAAAGCCACATCATCAATTTTCAACCCTTTCTGACTTCATTTGGTATTTTTCATGCATTTACTGATTTTTTGAGCTAAATGACCCTGAAATTGAAAAGCACTACAAATGAACTCTGAAAAGGTTGAAAGTTGGCATGGTATCATAATTTCACCCACATAGCATGTGCTAAAAAGTTGAGAGGGTTACGGTAAAAACTGGATCCACTTCGTGTACAAAATGGACAATCTCTTTCAAAGTATCAGGGTTTCGGACGAAAACTCATATGTTACAAAGGGATTTCATTTTTTTGAACTCCAGACTATTGTGTGTGTTCAAAATGCACCATTCAAAGCCACATCATCAATTTTCAACCCTTTCTGACTTCATTTGGTATTTTTCATGCATTTACTGATTTTGTTGAGCTAAATGACCCTGAAATTGAAAAGCACTACAAATGAACTCTGAAAAGGTTGAAAGTTGGCATGGTATCATCATTTCACCCACATAGCATGTGCTAAAAAGTTGAGAGGGTTACGGCAAAAACTGGATGCACTTCGTGTACAAAATGGACAATCTCTTTCGAAGTATTAGGGTTTCGGACAAAAACTCATCTGTTACAAAGGGATTTCATTTTTTTGAACTTATTTGAACTCCGGACTTTTTGTGTGTTCAAAATGCACCATTCAAATCCACATCATCAATTTTCAACCCTTTCTGACTTCATTTGGTATTTTTCATGCATTTACTGATTTTTTTGAGGTAAATGACCCTGAAATTGAAAAGCACTACAAATGAACTCTGAAAAGGTTGAAAGTTGGCATGGTATCATCATTTCACCCACATAGCATGTGCTAAAAAGTTGAGAGGGTTACGGCAAAAACTGGAAGCACTTCGTGTACAAAATGGACAATCTCTTTTGAAGTATCAGGGTTTCGGACGAAAACTCATCTGTTACAAAGGGATTTCATTTTTTTGAACTTATTTGAACTCCAGACTTTTTGTGTGTTCAAAATGCACCATTCAAAGCCACATCATCAATTTTCAACCTTTTCTGACTTCATTTGGTATTTTTCATGCATTTACTGATTTTTTGAGCTAAATGACCCTGAAATTGAAAAGCACTACCAATGAACTCTGAAAAGGTTGAAAGTTGGCATGGTATCATCATTTCACCCACATAGCATGTGCTAAAAAGTTGAGAGTGTTACGGTAAAAACTGGATCCACTTCGTGTACAAAATGGACAATCTCTTTCAAAGTATCAGGGTTTCGGACGAAAACTCATATGTTACAAAGGGATTTCATTTTTTTGAACTCCAGAATTTTCTGTGTGCTAAAAAGTTGAGAGTGTTACGGTAAAAACTGGATCCACTTCGTGTACAAAATGGACAATCTCTTTCAAAGTATCATGGTTTCGGACGAAAACTCATATGTTACAAAGGGATTTCATTTTTTTGAACTCCAGACTTTTCTGTGTGTTCAAAATGCACCATTCAAAGCCACATCATCAATTTTCAACCCTTTCTGACTTCATTTGGTATTTTTCATGCATTTACTGATTTTGTTGAGCTAAATGACCTTGAAATTGAAAAGCACTACAAATGAACTCTGAAAAGGTTGAAAGTTGGCATGGTATCATCATTTCACCCACATAGCATGTGCTAAAAAGTTGAGAGGGTTACGACAAAAACTGGATGCACTTCGTGTACAAAATGGACAATCTCTTTTGAAGTATCAGGGTTTCGGATGAAAACTCATCTGTTACAAAGGGATTTCATTTTTTTGAACTTATTTGAACTCCAGACTTTTTGTGTGTTCAAAATGAACCATTCAAAGCCACATCATCAATTTTCAACCCTTTCTGACTTCATTTGGTATTTTTCATGCATTTACTGATTTTTTGAGCTAAATGACCCTGAAATTGAAAAGCACTACAAATGAACTCTGAAAAGGTTGAAAGTTGGCATGGTATCATAATTTCACCCACATAGCATGTGCTAAAAAGTTGAGAGGGTTACGGTAAAAACTGGATCCACTTCGTGTACAAAATGGACAATCTCTTTCAAAGTATCAGGGTTTCGGACGAAAACTCATATGTTACAAAGGGATTTCATTTTTTTGAACTCCAGACTATTGTGTGTGTTCAAAATGCACCATTCAAAGCCACATCATCAATTTTCAACCCTTTCTGACTTCATTTGGTATTTTTCATGCATTTACTGATTTTGTTGAGCTAAATGACCCTGAAATTGAAAAGCACTACAAATGAACTCTGAAAAGGTTGAAAGTTGGCATGGTATCATCATTTCACCCACATAGCATGTGCTAAAAAGTTGAGAGGGTTACGGCAAAAACTGGATGCACTTCGTGTACAAAATGGACAATCTCTTTCGAAGTATTAGGGTTTCGGACAAAAACTCATCTGTTACAAAGGGATTTCATTTTTTTGAACTTATTTGAACTCCGGACTTTTTGTGTGTTCAAAATGCACCATTCAAATCCACATCATCAATTTTCAACCCTTTCTGACTTCATTTGGTATTTTTCATGCATTTACTGATTTTTTTGAGGTAAATGACCCTGAAATTGAAAAGCACTACAAATGAACTCTGAAAAGGTTGAAAGTTGGCATGGTATCATCATTTCACCCACATAGCATGTGCTAAAAAGTTGAGAGGGTTACCGCAAAAACTGGATGCACTTCGTGTACAAAATGGACAATCTCTTTTGAAGTATCAGGGTTTCGGACGAAAACTCATCTGTTACAAAGGGATTTCATTTTTTTGAACTTATTTGAACTCCAGACTTTTTGTGTGTTCAAAATGAACCATTCAAAGCCACATCATCAATTTTCAACCCTTTCTGACTTCATTTGGTATTTTTCATGCATTTACTGATTTTTTTGAGCTAAATGACCCTGAAATTGAAAAGCACTACAAATGAACTCTGAAAAGGTTGAAAGTTGGCATGGTATCATCATTTCACCCACATAGAATGTGCTAAAAAGTTGAGAGGGTTACCGCAAAAACTGGATGCACTTCGTATACAAAATGGACAATCTCTTTTGAAGTATCAGGGTTTCGGACGAAAACTCATCTATTACAAAGGGATTCCATTTTTTTTGAACTTATTTGAACTCCAGACTTTTTGTGTGTTCAAAATGCACCATTCAAAGCCACATCATCAATTTTCAACCCTTTCTGACTTCATTTGGTATTTTTCATGCATGTACTGATTTTTTTGAGCTAAATGACCCTGAAATTGAAAAGCACTACAAATGAACTCTGAAAAGGTTGCAAGTTGGCATGGTATCATCATTTCACCCACATAGCATGTTATAAAAAGTTGAGAGGGTTACGGCAAAAACTGGATGCACTTCGTGTACAAAATGGACAATCTCTTTCGAAGTATTAGTGTTTCGGACGAAAACTCATCTGTTACAAAGGGATTTCATTTTTTTGAACTTATTTGAACTCCGGACTTTTTTGTGTGTTCAAAATGAACCATTCAAAGCCACATCATCAATTTTCAACCCTTTCTGACTTCATTTGGTATTTTTCATGCATTTACTGATTTTTTGAGCTAAATGACCCTGAAATTGAAAAGCACTACAAATGAACTCTGAAAAGGTTGAAAGTTGGCATGGTATCATCATTTCACCCACATAGCATGTGCTAAAAAGTTGAGAGGGTTACGGTAAAAACTGGATCCACTTCGTGTACAAAATGGACAATCTCTTTCAAAGTATCAGGGTTTCGGACGAAAACTCATATGATACAAAGGGATTTCATTTTTTTGAACTCCAGACTTTTGTGTGTGTTCAAAATGCACCAGTCAAAGCCACAATATCAATTTTCAACCCTTTCTGACTTCATTTGGTATTTTTCATGCATTTACTGATTTTGTTGAGCTAAATGACCCTGAAATTGAAAAGCACTACAAATGAACTCTGAAAAGGTTGAAAGTTGGCATGGTATCATCATTTCGCCCACATAGAATGTGCTAAAAAGTTGAGAGGGTTACGGCAGAAACTGGATGCACTTCGTGTACAAAATGGACAATCTCTTTCGAAGTATCACGGTTTCGGACGAAAAGTCATCTGTTACAAAGGGATTTCATTTTTTTGAACTTATTTGAACTCCAGACTTTTTGTGTGTTCAAAATGCACCATTCAAAGCCACATCATCAATTTTCAACCCTTTCTGACTTCATTTGGTATTTTTCATGCATTTACTGATTTTTTGAGCTAAATGACCCTGAAATTGAAAAGCACTACAAATGAACTCTGAAAAGGTTGAAAGTTGGCATGGTATCATCATTTCACCCACATAGCATGTGCTAAAAAGTTGAGAGGGTTACGGTAAAAACTGGATCCACTTCGTGTACAAAATGGACAATCTCTTTCAAAGTATCAGGGTTTCGGACGAAAACTCATATGTTACAAAGGGATTTCATTTTTTTGAACTCCAGACTTTTGTGTGTGTTCAAAATGCACCAGTCAAAGCCACAATATCAATTTTCAACCCTTTCTGACTTCATTTGGTATTTTTCATGCATTTACTGATTTTGTTGAGCTAAATGACCCTGAAATTGAAAAGCACTACAAATGAACTCTGAAAAGGTTGAAAGTTGGCATGGTATCATCATTTCGCCCACATAGAATGTGCTAAAAAGTTGAGAGGGTTACGGCAGAAACTGGATGCACTTCGTGTACAAAATGGACAATCTCTTTCGAAGTATCACGGTTTCGGACGAAAAGTCATCTGTTACAAAGGGATTTCATTTTTTTGAACTTATTTGAACTCCAGACTTTTTGTGTGTTCAAAATGCACCATTCAAAGCCACATCATCAATTTTCAACCCTTTCTGACTTCATTTGGTATTTTTCATGCATTTACTGATTTTTTTGAGCTAAATGACCCTGAAATTGAAAAGCACTACAAATGAACTCTGAAAAGGTTGAAAGTTGGCATGGTATCATCATTTCACCCACATAGCATGTGCTAAAAAGTTGAGAGGGTTACGGCAAAAACTGGAAGCACTTCGTGTACAAAATGGACAATCTCTTTTGAACTATCAGGGTTTCGGACGAAAACTCATCTGTTACAAAGGGATTTCATTTTTTGAACTTAATTGAACTCCAGACTTTTTGTGTGTTCAAAATGAACCATTCAAAGCCACATCATCAATTTTCAACCCTTTCTGACTTCATTTGGTATTTTTCATGCATTTACTGATTTTTTTGAGCTAAATGACCCTGAAATTGAAAAGCACTACAAATGAACTCTGAAAAGGTTGAAAGTTGGCATGGTATCATCATTTCGCCCACATAGCATGTGCTAAAAAGTTGAGAGGGTTACGGCAAAAACTGGATGCACTTCGTGTACAAAATGGACAATCTCTTTCGAAGTATCACGGTTTCGGACGAAAACTCATCTGTTACAAAGGGATTTCATTTTTTTGAACTTATTTGAACTCCAGACTTTTTGTGTGTTCAAAATGCACCATTCAAATCCACATCATCAATTTTCAACCCTTTCTGAGTTCATTTGGTATTTTTCATGCATGTACTGATTTTTTTGAGCTAAATGACCCTGAAATTGAAAAGCACTACAAATGAACTCTGAAAAGGTTGAAAGTTGGCATGGTATCATCATTTCACCCACATAGCATGTTATAAAAAGTTGAGAGGGTTACGGCAAAAACTGCATGCACTTCGTGTACAAAATGGACAATCTCTTTCGAAGTATTAGGGTTTCGGACGAAAACTTATCTGTTACAAAGGGATTTCATTTTTTTGAACTTATTTGAACTCTGGACTTTTTGTTTGTTCAAAATGAACCATTCAAAGCCACATCATCAATTTTCAACCCTTTCTGACTTCATTTGGTATTTTTCATGCATTTACTGATTTTTTGAGCTAAATGACCCTGAAATTGAAAAGCACTACCAATGAACTCTGAAAAGGTTGAAAGTTGGCATGGTATCATCATTTCACCCACATAGCATGTGCTAAAAAGTTGAGAGTGTTACGGTAAAAACTGGATCCACTTCGTGTACAAAATGGACAATCTCTTTCAAAGTATCAGGGTTTCGGACGAAAACTCATATGTTACAAAGGGATTTCATTTTTTTGAACTCCAGACTTTTTTGTGTGTTCAAAATGCACCATTCAAAGCCACATCATCAATTTTCAACCCTTTCTGACTTCATTTGGTATTTTTCATGCATTTACTGATTTTGTTGAGCTAAATGACCCTGAAATTGAAAAGCACTACAAATGAACTCTGAAAAGGTTGAAAGTTGGCATGGTATCATCATTTCGCCCACATAGAATGTGCTAAAAAGTTGAGAGGGTTACGGCAGAAACTGGATGCACTTCGTGTACAAAATGGACAATCTCTTTCGAAGTATCACGGTTTCGGACGAAAAGTCATCTGTTACAAAGGGATTTCATTTTTTTGAACTTATTTGAACTCCAGACTTTTTGTGTGTTCAAAATGCACCATTCAAAGCCACATCATCAATTTTCAACCCTTTCTGACTTCATTTGGTATTTTTCATGCATTTACTGATTTTTTGAGCTAAATGACCCTGAAATTGAAAAGCACTACAAATGAACTCTGAAAAGGTTGAAAGTTGGCATGGTATCATCATTTCACCCACATAGCATGTGCTAAAAAGTTGAGAGGGTTACGGTAAAAACTGGATCCACTTCGTGTACAAAATGGACAATCTCTTTCAAAGTATCAGGGTTTCGGACGAAAACTCATATGTTACAAAGGGATTTCATTTTTTTGAACTCCAGACTTTTGTGTGTGTTCAAAATGCACCAGTCAAAGCCACAATATCAATTTTCAACCCTTTCTGACTTCATTTGGTATTTTTCATGCATTTACTGATTTTGTTGAGCTAAATGACCCTGAAATTGAAAAGCACTACAAATGAACTCTGAAAAGGTTGAAAGTTGGCATGGTATCATCATTTCGCCCACATAGAATGTGCTAAAAAGTTGAGAGGGTTACGGCAGAAACTGGATGCACTTCGTGTACAAAATGGACAATCTCTTTCGAAGTATCACGGTTTCGGACGAAAAGTCATCTGTTACAAAGGGATTTCATTTTTTTGAACTTATTTGAACTCCAGACTTTTTGTGTGTTCAAAATGCACCATTCAAAGCCACATCATCAATTTTCAACCCTTTCTGACTTCATTTGGTATTTTTCATGCATTTACTGATTTTTTTGAGCTAAATGACCCTGAAATTGAAAAGCACTACAAATGAACTCTGAAAAGGTTGAAAGTTGGCATGGTATCATCATTTCACCCACATAGCATGTGCTAAAAAGTTGAGAGGGTTACGGCAAAAACTGGAAGCACTTCGTGTACAAAATGGACAATCTCTTTTGAACTATCAGGGTTTCGGACGAAAACTCATCTGTTACAAAGGGATTTCATTTTTTGAACTTAATTGAACTCCAGACTTTTTGTGTGTTCAAAATGAACCATTCAAAGCCACATCATCAATTTTCAACCCTTTCTGACTTCATTTGGTATTTTTCATGCATTTACTGATTTTTTTGAGCTAAATGACCCTGAAATTGAAAAGCACTACAAATGAACTCTGAAAAGGTTGAAAGTTGGCATGGTATCATCATTTCGCCCACATAGCATGTGCTAAAAAGTTGAGAGGGTTACGGCAAAAACTGGATGCACTTCGTGTACAAAATGGACAATCTCTTTCGAAGTATCACGGTTTCGGACGAAAACTCATCTGTTACAAAGGGATTTCATTTTTTTGAACTTATTTGAACTCCAGACTTTTTGTGTGTTCAAAATGCACCATTCAAATCCACATCATCAATTTTCAACCCTTTCTGAGTTCATTTGGTATTTTTCATGCATGTACTGATTTTTTTGAGCTAAATGACCCTGAAATTGAAAAGCACTACAAATGAACTCTGAAAAGGTTGAAAGTTGGCATGGTATCATCATTTCACCCACATAGCATGTTATAAAAAGTTGAGAGGGTTACGGCAAAAACTGCATGCACTTCGTGTACAAAATGGACAATCTCTTTCGAAGTATTAGGGTTTCGGACGAAAACTTATCTGTTACAAAGGGATTTCATTTTTTTGAACTTATTTGAACTCTGGACTTTTTGTTTGTTCAAAATGAACCATTCAAAGCCACATCATCAATTTTCAACCCTTTCTGACTTCATTTGGTATTTTTCATGCATTTACTGATTTTTTGAGCTAAATGACCCTGAAATTGAAAAGCACTACCAATGAACTCTGAAAAGGTTGAAAGTTGGCATGGTATCATCATTTCACCCACATAGCATGTGCTAAAAAGTTGAGAGTGTTACGGTAAAAACTGGATCCACTTCGTGTACAAAATGGACAATCTCTTTCAAAGTATCAGGGTTTCGGACGAAAACTCATATGTTACAAAGGGATTTCATTTTTTTGAACTCCAGACTTTTTTGTGTGTTCAAAATGCACCATTCAAAGCCACATCATCAATTTTCAACCCTTTCTGACTTCATTTGGTATTTTTCATGCATTTACTGATTTTGTTGAGCTAAATGACCCTGAAATTGAAAAGCACTTCAAATGAACTCTGAAAAGGTTGAAAGTTGGCATGGTATCATCATTTCACCCACATAGCATGTGCTAAAAAGTTGAGAGGGTTACTACAAAAACTGGATGCACTTCGTGTACAAAATGGACAATCTCTTTCGAAGTATTAGGGTTTCGGACGAAAACTCATCTGTTACAAAGGGATTTCATTTTTTTGAACTTATTTGAACTCCGGACTTTTTGTGTGTTCAAAATGCACCATTCAATGCCACATCATCAATTTTCAACCCTTTCTGACTTCATTTGGTATTTTTCATGCATTTACTGTTTTTTTTGTGGTAAATGACCCTGAAATTGAAAAGCACTACAAATGAACTCTGAAAAGGTTGAAAGTTGGCATGGTATCATCATTTCACCCACATAGCATGTGCTAAAAAGTTGAGAGTGTTACGGTAAAAACTGGATCCACTTCGTGTACAAAATGGACAATCTCTTTCAAAGTATCAGGGTTTCGGACGAAAACTCATATGTTACAAAGGGATTTCATTTTTTTGAACTCCAGAATTTTCTGTGTGCTAAAAAGTTGAGAGTGTTACGGTAAAAACTGGATCCACTTCGTGTACAAAATGGACAATCTCTTTCAAAGTATCATGGTTTCGGACGAAAACTCATATGTTACAAAGGGATTTCATTTTTTTGAACTCCAGACTTTTGTGTGTGTTCAAAATGCACCAGTCAAAGCCACAATATCAATTTTCAACCCTTTCTGACTTCATTTGGTATTTTTCATGCATTTACTGATTTTGTTGAGCTAAATGACCCTGAAATTGAAAAGCACTACAAATGAACTCTGAAAAGGTTGAAAGTTGGCATGGTATCATCATTTCGCCCACATAGAATGTGCTAAAAAGTTGAGAGGGTTACGGCAGAAACTGGATGCACTTCGTGTACATAATGGACAATCTCTTTCGAAGTATCAGGGTTTCGGACGAAAACTCATCTGTTACAAAGGGATTTCATTTTTTGAACTTATTTGAACTCCAGACTTTTTGTGTGTTCAAAATGCACCATTCAAAGCCACATCATCAATTTTCAACCCTTTCTGACTTCATTTGGTATTTTTCATGCATGTAGTGATTTTTTTGAGCTAAATGACCCTGAAATTGAAAAGCACTACAAATGAACTCTGAAAAGGTTGAAAGTTGGCATGGTATCATCATTTCACCCACATAGCATGTTATAAAAAGTTGAGAGGGTTACGGCAAAAACTGGATGCACTTCGTGTACAAAATGGACAATCTCTTTCGAAGTGTCACGGTTTCGGACGAAAAGTCATCCGTTACAAAGGGATTTCATTTTTTTGAACTTATTTGAACTCCAGACTTTTTGTGTGTTCAAAATGCACCATTCAAAGCCACATCATCAATTTTCAACCCTTTCTGACTTCATTTGGTATTTTTCATGCATTTACTGATTTTTTTGAGCTAAATGACCCTGAAATTGAAAAGCACTACAAATGAACTCTGAAAAGGTTGAAAGTTGGCATGGTATCATCATTTCACCCACATAGCATGTGCTAAAAAGTTGAGAGGGTTACGGCAAAAACTGGAAGCACTTCGTGTACAAAATGGACAATCTCTTTTGAAGTATCAGGGTTTCGGACGAAAACTCATCTGTTACAAAGGGATTTCATTTTTTGAACTTAATTGAACTCCAGACTTTTTGTGTGTTCAAAATGAACAATTCAAAGCCACATCATCAATTTTCAACCCTTTCTGACTTCATTTGGTATTTTTCATGCATTTACTGATTTTTTTGAGCTAAATGACCCTGAAATTGAAAAGCACTACAAATGAACTCTGAAAAGGTTGAAAGTTGGCATGGTATCATCATTTCGCCCACATAGCATGTGCTAAAAAGTTGAGAGGGTTACGGCAAAAACTGGATGCACTTCGTGTACAAAATGGACAATCTCTTTCGAAGTATCACGGTTTCGGACGAAAACTCATCTGTTACAAAGGGATTTCATTTTTTTGAACTTATTTGAACTCCAGACTTTTTGTGTGTTCAAAATGCACCATTCAAAGCCACATCATCAATTTTCAACCCTTTCTGACTTCATTTGGTATTTTTCATGCATGTACTGATTTTTTTGAGCTAAATGACCCTGAAATTGAAAAGCACTACAAATGAACTCTGAAAAGGTTGAAAGTTGGCATGGTATCATCATTTCACCCACATAGCATGTTATAAAAAGTGGAGAGGGTTACGGCAAAAACTGGATGCACTTCGTGTACAAAATGGACAATCTCTTTCGAAGTATTAGGGTTTCGGACGAAAACTCATCTGTTACAAAGGGATTTCATTTTTTTGAACTTATTTGAACTCCGGACTTTTTGTGTGTTCAAAATGAACCATTCAAAGCCACATCATCAATTTTCAACCCTTTCTGACTTCATTTGGTATTTTTCATGCATTTACTAATTTTTTGAGCTAAATGACCCTGAAATTGAAAAGCACTACCAATGAACTCTGAAAAGGTTGAAAGTTGGCATGGTATCATCATTTCACCCACATAGCATGTGCTAAAAAGTTGAGAGTGTTACGGTAAAAACTGGATCCACTTCGTGTACAAAATGGACAATCTCTTTCAAAGTATCAGGGTTTCGGACGAAAACTCATATGTTACAAAGGGATTTCATTTTTTTGAACTCCAGACTTTTGTGTGTGTTCAAAATGCACCATTCAAAGCCACATCATCAATTTTCAACCCTTTCTGACTTCATTTGGTATTTTTCATGCATTTACTGATTTTGTTGAGCTAAATGACCCTGAAATTGAAAAGCACTACAAATGAACTCTGAAAAGGTTGAAAGTTGGCATGGTATCATCATTTCACCCACATAGCATGTGCTAAAAAGTTGAGAGGGTTACGACAAAAACTGGATGCACTTCGTGTACAAAATGGACAATCTCTTTCGAAGTATTAGGGTTTCGGACGAAAACTCATCTGTTACAAAGGGATTTCATTTTTTTGAACTTATTTGAACTCCAGACTTTTTGTGTGTTCAAAATGCACCATTCAAAGCCACATCATCAATTTTCAACCCTTTCTGACTTCATTTGGTATTTTTCATGCATGTAGTGATTTTTTTGAGCTAAATGACCCTGAAATTGAAAAGCACTACAAATGAACTCTGAAAAGGTTGAAAGTTGGCATGGTATCATCATTTCACCCACATAGCATGTTATAAAAAGTTGAGAGGGTTACGGCAAAAACTGGATGCACTTCGTGTACAAAATGGACAATCTCTTTCGAAGTGTCACGGTTACGGACGAAAAGTCATCCGTTACAAAGGGATTTCATTTTTTTGAACTTATTTGAACTCCAGACTTTTTGTGTGTTCAAAATGCACCATTCAAAGCCACATCATCATTTTTCAACCCTTTCTGACTTCATTTGGTATTTTTCATGCATTTACTGATTTTTTTGAGCTAAATGACCCTGAAATTGAAAAGCACTACAAATGAACTCTGAAAAGGTTGAAAGTTGGCATGGTATCATCATTTCACCCACATAGCATGTGCTAAAAAGTTGAGAGGGTTACGGCAAAAACTGGAAGCACTTCGTGTACAAAATGGACAATCTCTTTTGAAGTATCACGGTTACGGACGAAAAGTCATCCGTTACAAAGGGATTTCATTTTTTGAACTTAATTGAACTCCAGAATTTTTGTGTGTTCAAAATGAACCATTCAAAGCCACATCATCAATTTTCAACCCTTTCTGACTTCATTTGGTATTTTTCATGCATTTACTGATTTTTTTGAGCTAAATGACCCTGAAATTGAAAAGCACTACAAATGAACTCTGAAAAGGTTGAAAGTTGGCATGGTATCATCATTTCGCCCACATAGCATGTGCTAAAAAGTTGAGAGGGTTACGGCAAAAACTGGATGCACTTCGTGTACAAAATGGACAATCTCTTTCGAAGTATCACGGTTTCGGACGAAAACTCATCTGTTACAAAGGGATTTCATTTTTTTGAACTTATTTGAACTCCAGACTTTTTGTGTGTTCAAAATGCACCATTCAAAGCCACATCATCAATTTTCAACCCTTTCTGACTTCATTTGGTATTTTTCATGCATGTACTGATTTTTTTGAGCTAAATGACCCTGAAATTGAAAAGCACTACAAATGAACTCTGAAAAGGTTGAAAGTTGGCATGGTATCATCATTTCACCCACATAGCATGTTATAAAAAGTTGAGAGGGTTACGGCAAAAACTGGAAGCACTTCGTGTACAAAATGGACAATCTCTTTTGAAGTATCAGGGTTTCGGACGAAAACTCATCTGTTACAAAGGGATTTCATTTTTTTGAACTTAATTGAACTCCAGACTTTTTGTGTGTTCAAAATGAACCATTCAAAGCCACATCATCAATTTTCAACCCTTTCTGACTTCATTTGGTATTTTTCATGCCTTTACTGATTTTTTTGAGCTAAATGACCCTGAAATTGAAAAGCACTACAAATGAACTCTGAAAAGGTTGAAAGTTGGCATGGTATCATCATTTCACCCACATAGCATGTGCTAAAAAGTTGAGAGGGTTACGGCAAAAACTGGATGCACTTCGTGTACAAAATGGACAATCTCTTTCGAAGTATTAGGGTTTCGGACGAAAACTCATCTGTTACAAAGGGATTTCATTTTTTTGAACTTATTTGAACTCCAGACTTTTTGTGTGTTCAAAATGCACCATTCAACGCCACATCATCAATTTTCAACCCTTTCTGACTTCATTTGGTATTTTTCATGCATGTAGTGATTTTTTTGAGCTAAATGACCCTGAAATTGAAAAGCACTACAAATGAACTCTGAAAAGGTTGAAAGTTGGCATGGTATCATCATTTCACCCACATAGCATGTTATAAAAAGTTGAGAGGGTTACGGCAAAAACTGGATGCACTTCGTGTACAAAATGGACAATCTCTTTCGAAGTGTCACGGTTACGGACGAAAAGTCATCCGTTACAAAGGGATTTCATTTTTTTGAACTTATTTGAACTCCAGACTTTTTGTGTGTTCAAAATGCACCATTCAAAGCCACATCATCAATTTTCAACCCTTTCTGACTTCATTTGGTATTTTTCATGCATTTACTGATTTTTTTGAGCTAAATGACCCTGAAATTGAAAAGCACTACAAATGAACTCTGAAAAGGTTGAAAGTTGGCATGGTATCATCATTTCACCCACATAGCATGTGCTAAAAAGTTGAGAGGGTTACGGCAAAACTGGAAGCACTTCGTGTACAAAATGGACAATCTCTTTTGAAGTATCAGGGTTTCGGACGAAAACTCATCTGTTACAAAGGGATTTCATTTTTTGAACTTAATTGAACTCCAGACTTTTTGTGTGTTCAAAATGAACCATTCAAAGCCACATCATCAATTTTCAACCCTTTCTGACTTCATTTGGTATTTTTCATGCATTTACTGATTTTTTTGAGCTAAATGACCCTGAAATTGAAAAGCACTACAAATGAACTCTGAAAAGGTTGAAAGTTGGCATGGTATCATCATTTCGCCCACATAGCATGTGCTAAAAAGTTGAGAGGGTTACGGCAAAAACTGGATGCACTTCGTGTACAAAATGGACAATCTCTTTCGAAGTATCACGGTTTCGGACGAAAACTCATCTGTTACAAAGGGATTTCATTTTTTTGAACTTATTTGAACTCCAGACTTTTTGTGTGTTCAAAATGCACCATTCAAAGCCACATCATCAATTTTCAACCCTTTCTGACTTCATTTGGTATTTTTCATGCATGTACTGATTTTTTTGAGCTAAATGACCCTGAAATTGAAAAGCACTACAAATGAACTCTGAAAAGGTTGAAAGTTGGCATGGTATCATCATTTCACCCACATAGCATGTGCTAAAAAGTTGAGAGGGTTACGGCAAAAACTGGAAGCACTTCGTGTACAAAATGGACAATCTCTTTTGAAGTATCACGGTTACGGACGAAAAGTCATCCGTTACAAAGGGATTTCATTTTTTGAACTTAATTGAACTCCAGACTTTTTGTGTGTTCAAAATGAACCATTCAAAGCCACATCATCAATTTTCAACCCTTTCTGACTTCATTTGGTATTTTTCATGCATTTACTGATTTTTTTGAGCTAAATGACCCTGAAATTGAAAAGCACTACAAATGAACTCTGAAAAGGTTGAAAGTTGGCATGGTATCATCATTTCGCCCACATAGCATGTGCTAAAAAGTTGAGAGGGTTACGGCAAAAACTGGATGCACTTCGTGTACAAAATGGACAATCTCTTTCGAAGTATCACGGTTTCGGACGAAAACTCATCTGTTACAAAGGGATTTCATTTTTTTGAACTTATTTGAACTCCAGACTTTTTGTGTGTTCAAAATGCACCATTCAAAGCCACATCATCAATTTTCAACCCTTTCTGACTTCATTTGGTATTTTTCATGCATGTACTGATTTTTTTGAGCTAAATGACCCTGAAATTGAAAAGCACTACAAATGAACTCTGAAAAGGTTGAAAGTTGGCATGGTATCATCATTTCACCCACATAGCATGTGCTAAAAAGTTGAGAGGGTTACGGCAAAAACTGGAAGCACTTCGTGTACAAAATGGACAATCTCTTTTGAAGTATCACGGTTACGGACGAAAAGTCATCCGTTACAAAGGGATTTCATTTTTTGAACTTAATTGAACTCCAGACTTTTTGTGTGTTCAAAATGAACCATTCAAAGCCACATCATCAATTTTCAACCCTTTCTGACTTCATTTGGTATTTTTCATGCATTTACTGATTTTTTTGAGCTAAATGACCCTGAAATTGAAAAGCACTACAAATGAACTCTGAAAAGGTTGAAAGTTGGCATGGTATCATCATTTCGCCCACATAGCATGTGCTAAAAAGTTGAGAGGGTTACGGCAAAAACTGGATGCACTTCGTGTACAAAATGGACAATCTCTTTCGAAGTATCACGGTTTCGGACGAAAACTCATCTGTTACAAAGGGATTTCATTTTTTTGAACTTATTTGAACTCCAGACTTTTTGTGTGTTCAAAATGCACCATTCAAAGCCACATCATCAATTTTCAACCCTTTCTGACTTCATTTGGTATTTTTCATGCATGTACTGATTTTTTTGAGCTAAATGACCCTGAAATTGAAAAGCACTACAAATGAACTCTGAAAAGGTTGAAAGTTGGCATGGTATCATCATTTCACCCACATAGCATGTTATAAAAAGTTGAGAGGGTTACGGCAAAAACTGGAAGCACTTCGTGTACAAAATGGACAATCTCTTTTGAAGTATCAGGGTTTCGGACGAAAACTCATCTGTTACAAAGGGATTTCATTTTTTTGAACTTAATTGAACTCCAGACTTTTTGTGTGTTCAAAATGAACCATTCAAAGCCACATCATCAATTTTCAACCCTTTCTGACTTCATTTGGTATTTTTCATGCCTTTACTGATTTTTTTGAGCTAAATGACCCTGAAATTGAAAAGCACTACAAATGAACTCTGAAAAGGTTGAAAGTTGGCATGGTATCATCATTTCACCCACATAGCATGTGCTAAAAAGTTGAGAGGGTTACGGCAAAAACTGGATGCACTTCGTGTACAAAATGGACAATCTCTTTCGAAGTATCAGGGTTTCGGACGAAAACTCATCTGTTACAAAGGGATTTCATTTTTTGAACTTAATTGAACTCCAGACTTTTTGTGTGTTCAAAATGAACCATTCAAAGCCACATCATCAATTTTCAACCCTTTCTGACTTCATTTGGTATTTTTCATGCATTTACTGATTTTTTTGAGCTAAATGACCCTGAAATTGAAAAGCACTACAAATGAACTCTGAAAAGGTTGAAAGTTGGCATGGTATCATCATTTCGCCCACATAGCATGTGCTAAAAAGTTGAGAGGGTTACGGCAAAAACTGGATGCACTTCGTGTACAAAATGGACAATCTCTTTCGAAGTATCACGGTTTCGGACGAAAACTCATCTGTTACAAAGGGATTTCATTTTTTTGAACTTATTTGAACTCCAGACTTTTTGTGTGTTCAAAATGCACCATTCAAAGCCACATCATCAATTTTCAACCCTTTCTGACTTCATTTGGTATTTTTCATGCATGTACTGATTTTTTTGAGCTAAATGACCCTGAAATTGAAAAGCACTACAAATGAACTCTGAAAAGGTTGAAAGTTGGCATGGTATCATCATTTCACCCACATAGCATGTTATAAAAAGTTGAGAGGGTTACGGCAAAAACTGGATGCACTTCGTGTACAAAATGGACAATCTCTTTCGAAGTATTAGGGTTTCGGACGAAAACTCATCTGTTACAAAGGGATTTCATTTTTTTGAACTTATTTGAACTCCGGACTTTTTGTGTGTTCAAAATGAACCATTCAAAGCCACATCATCAATTTTCAACCCTTTCTGACTTCATTTGGTATTTTTCATGCATTTACTGTTTTTTTTGAGGTAAATGACCCTGAAATTGAAAAGCACTACAAATGAACTCTGAAAAGGTTGAAAGTGGGCATGGTATCATCATTTCACCCACATAGCATGTGCTAAAAAGTTGAGAGTGTTACGGTAAAAACTGGATCCACTTCGTGTACAAAATGGACAATCTCTTTCAAAGTATCAGGGTTTCGGACGAAAACTCATATGTTACAAAGGGATTTCATTTTTTTGAACTCCAGACTTTTCTGTGTGTTCAAAATGCACCATTCAAAGCCACATCATCAATTTTCAACCCTTTCTGACTTCATTTGGTATTTTTCATGCATTTACTGATTTTGTTGAGCTAAATGACCCTGAAATTGAAAAGCACTACAAATGAACTCTGAAAAGGTTGAAAGTTGGCATGGTATCATCATTTCACCCACATAGCATGTGCTAAAAAGTTGAGAGGGTTACGACAAAAACTGGATGCACTTCGTGTACAAAATGGACAATCTCTTTCGATGTGTCAGGGTTTCGGACGAAAAGTCATCTGTTACAAAGGGATTTCATTTTTTTGAACTTATTTGAACTCCGTACTTTTTGTGTGTTCAAAATGCACCATTCAAAGCCACATCATCAATTTTCAACCCTTTCTGACTTCATTTGGTATTTTTCATGCATTTACTGTTTTTTTTTTGAGGTAAATGACCCTGAAATTGAAAAGAACTACAAATGAACTCTGAAAAGGTTGAAAGTTGGCATGGTATCATCATTTCACCCACATAGCATGTGCTAAAAAGTTGAGAGGGTTACGGCAAAAACTGGAAGCACTTCGTGTACAAAATGGACAATCTCTTTTGAAGTATCAGGGTTCCGGACGAAAACTCATCTGTTACAAAGGGATTTCATTTTTTTGAACTTATTTGAACTCCAGACTTTTTGTGTGTTCAAAATGCACCATTCAAAGCCACATCATCAATTTTCAACCCTTTCTGACTTCATTTGGTATTTTTCATGCATGTAGTGATTTTTTTGAACTAAATGACCCTGAAATTGAAAAGCACTACAAATGAACTCTGAAAAGGTTGAAAGTTGGCATGGTATCATCATTTCACCCACATAGCATGTTATAAAAAGTTGAGAGGGTTACGGCAAAAACTGGATGCACTTCGTGTACAAAATGGACAATCTCTTTCGAAGTGTCACGGTTTCGGACGAAAAGTCATCCGTTACAAAGGGATTTCATTTTTTTGAACTTATTTGAACTCCAGACTTTTTGTGTGTTCAAAATGCACCATTCAAAGCCACATCATCAATTTTCAACCCTTTCTGACTTCATTTGGTATTTTTCATGCATTTACGGATTATTTTTTAGCTAAATGACCCTGAAATTGAAAAGCACTACAAATGAACTCTGAAAAGGTTGAAAGTTGGCATGGTATCATCATTTCACCCACATAGCATGTGCTAAAAAGTTGAGAGGGTTACGGCAAAAACTGGAAGCACTTCGTGTACAAAATGGACAATCTCTTTTGAAGTATCAGGGTTTCGGACGAAAACTCATCTGTTACAAAGGGATTTCATTTTTTTGAACTTAATTGAACTCCAGACTTTTTGTGTGTTCAAAATGAACCATTCAAAGCCACATCATCAATTTTCAACCCTTTCTGACTTCATTTGGTATTTTTCATGCCTTTACTGATTTTTTTGAGCTAAATGACCCTGAAATTGAAAAGCACTGCAAATGAACTCTGAAAAGGTTGAAAGTTGGCATGGTATCATCATTTCACCCACATAGCATGTGCTAAAAAGTTGAGAGGGTTACGGCAAAAACTGGATGCACTTCGTGTACAAAATGGACAATCTCTTTCGAAGTATTAGGGTTTCGGACGAAAACTCATCTGTTACAAAGGGATTTCATTTTTTTGAACTTATTTGAACTCCAGACTTTTTGTGTGTTCAAAATGCACCATTCAAAGCCACATCATCAATTTTCAACCCTTTCTGACATCATTTGGTATTTTTCATGCATTTACTGATTTTTTTGAGCTAAATGACCCTGAAATTGAAAAGCACTACAAATGAACTCTGAAAAGGTTGAACGCTGGCATGGTATCATCATTTCACCCACATAGCATGTGCTAAAAAGTTGAGAGTGTTACGGTAAAAACTGGATCCACTTCGTGTACAAAATGGACAATCTCTTTCAAAGTATCAGGGTTTCGGACGAAAACTCATATGTTACAAAGGGATTTCATTTTTTTGAACTCCAGACTTTTCTGTGTGTTCAAAATGCACCATTCAAAGCCACATCATCAATTTTCAACCCTTTCTGACTTCATTTGGTATTTTTCATGCATTTACTGATTTTGTTGAGCTAAATGACCCTGAAATTGAAAAGCACTACAAATGAACTCTGAAAAGGTTGAAAGTTGGCATGGTATCATCATTTCACCCACATAGCATGTGCTAAAAAGTTGAGAGGGTTACGACAAAAACTGGATGCACTTCGTGTACAAAATGGACAATCTCTTTCGATGTGTCAGGGTTTCGGACGAAAAGTCATCTGTTAAAAAGGGATTTCATTTTTTTGAACTTATTTGAACTCCGGACTTTTTGTGTGTTCAAAATGCACCATTCAAAGCAACATCATCAATTTTCAACCCTTTCTGACTTCATTTGGTATTTCTCATGCATTTACTGTTTTTTTTGAGGTAAATGACCCTGAAATTGAAAAGCACTACAAATGAACTCTGAAAAGGTTGAAAGTTGGCATGGTATCATCATTTCACCCACATAGCATGTGCTAAAAAGTTGAGAGGGTTACGGCAAAAACTGGAAGCACTTCGTGTACAAAATGGACAATCTCTTTTGAAGTATCAGGGTTCCGGACGAAAACTCATCTGTTACAAAGGGATTTCATTTTTTTGAACTTATTTGAACTCCAGACTTTTTGTGTGTTCAAAATGCACCATTCAAAGCCACATCATCAATTTTCAACCCTTTCTGACTTCATTTGGTATTTTTCATGCATGTAGTGATTTTTTTGAGCTAAATGACCCTGAAATTGAAAAGCACTACAAATGAACTCTGAAAAGGTTGAAAGTTGGCATGGTATCATCATTTCACCCACATAGCATGTTATAAAAAGTTGAGAGGGTTACGGCAAAAACTGGATGCACTTCGTGTACAAAATGGACAATCTCTTTCGAAGTGTCACGGTTTCGGACGAAAAGTCATCCGTTACAAAGGGATTTCATTTTTTTGAACTTATTTGAACTCCAGACTTTTTGTGTGTTCAAAATGCACCATTCAAAGCCACATCATCAATTTTCAACCCTTTCTGACTTCATTTGGTATTTTTCATGCATTTACGGATTTTTTTAAGGTAAATGACCCTGAAATTGAAAAGCACTACAAATGAACTCTGAAAAGGTTGAAAGTTGGCATGGTATCATCATTTCACCCACATAGCATGTGCTAAAAAGTTGAGAGGGTTACGGCAAAAACTGGAAGCACTTCGTGTACAAAATGGACAATCTCTTTTGAAGTATCAGGGTTTCGGACGAAAACTCATCTGTTACAAAGGGATTTCATTTTTTTGAACTTAATTGAACTCCAGACTTTTTGTGTGTTCAAAATGAACCATTCAAAGCCACATCATCAATTTTCAACCCTTTCTGACTTCATTTGGTATTTTTCATGCATTTACTGATTTTTTTGAGCTAAATGACCCTGAAATTGAAAAGCACTACAAATGAACTCTGAAAAGGTTGAAAGTTGGCATGGTATCATCATTTCGCCCACATAGCATGTGCTAAAAAGTTGAGAGGGTTACGGCAAAAACTGGATGCACTTCGTGTACAAAATGGACAATCTCTTTCGAAGTATCACGGTTTCGGACGAAAACTCATCTGTTACAAAAGGATTTCATTTTTTTGAACTTATTTGAACTCCAGACTTTTTGTGTGTTCAAAATGCACCATTCAAAGCCACATCATCAATTTTCAACCCTTTCTGACTTCATTTGGTATTTTTCATGCATGTACTGATTTTTTTGAGCTAAATGACCCTGAAATTGAAAAGCACTACAAATGAACTCTGAAAAGGTTGAAAGTTGGCATGGTATCATCATTTCACCCACATAGCATGTTATAAAAAGTTGAGAGGGTTACGGCAAAAACTGGATGCACTTCGTGTACAAAATGGACAATCTCTTTCGAAGTTTTAGGGTTTCGGACGAAAACTCATCTGTTACAAAGGGATTTCATTTTTTTGAACTTATTTGAACTCCGGACTTTTTGTGTGTTCAAAATGAACCATTCAAAGCCACATCATCAATTTTCAACCCTTTCTGACTTCATTTGGTATTTTTCATGCATTTACTGATTTTTTTGAGCTAAATGACCCTGAAATTGAAAAGCACTACAAATGAACTCTGAAAAGGTTGAAAGTTGGCATGGTATCATCATTTCACCCACATAGCATGTTATAAAAAGTTGAGAGGGTTACGGCAAAAACTGGATGCACTTCGTGTACAAAATGGACAATCTCTTTCGAAGTATTAGGGTTTCGGACGAAAACTCATATGTTACAAAGGGATTTCATTTTTTTGAACTTATTTGAACTCCGGACTTTTTGTGTGTTCAAAATGAACCATTCAAAGCCACATCATCAATTTTCAACCCTTTCTGACTTCATTTGGTATTTTTCATGCATTTACTGATTTTTTTGAGCTAAATGACCCTGAAATTGAAAAGCACTACAAATGAACTCTGAAAAGGTTGAAAGTTGGCATGGTATCATCATTTCACCCACATAGCATGTGCTAAAAAGTTGAGAGTGTTACGGTAAAAACTGGATCCACTTCGTGTACAAAATGGACAATCTCTTTCAAAGTATCAGGGTTTCGGACGAAAACTCATATGTTACAAAGGGATTTCATTTTTTTGAACTCCAGACTTTTCTGTGTGTTCAAAATGCACCATTCAAAGCCAAATCATCAATTTTCAACCCTTTCTGACTTCATTTGGTATTTTTCATGCATTTACTGATTTTGTTGAGCTAAATGACCCTGAAATTGAAAAGCACTACAAATGAACTCTGAAAAGGTTGAAAGTTGGCATGGTATCATCATTTCACCCACATAGCATGTGCTAAAAAGTTGAGAGGGTTACGACAAAAACTGGATGCACTTCGTGTACAAAATGGACAATTTCTTTCGATGTGTCAGGGTTTCGGACGAAAAGTCATCTGTTACAAAGGGATTTCATTTTTTTGAACTTATTTGAACTCCGGACTTTTTGTGTGTTCAAAATGCACCATTCAAAGCCACATCATCAATTTTCAACCCTTTCTGACTTCATTTGGTATTTTTCATGCATTTACTGATTTTTTGAGCTCAATGACCCTGAAATTGAAAAGCACTACAAATGAACTCTGAAAAGGTTGAAAGTTGGCATGGTATCATCATTTCACCCACATAGCATGTGCTAAAAAGTTGAGAGGGTTACGGCAAAAACTGGAAGCACTTCGTGTACAAAATGGACAATCTCTTTTGAAGTATCAGGGTTTCGGACGAAAACTCATCTGTTACAAAGGGATTTCATTTTTTTGAACTTAATTGAACTCCAGACTTTTTGTGTGTTCAAAATGAACCATTCAAAGCCACATCATCAATTTTCAACCCTTTCTGACATCATTTGGTATTTTTCATGCATTTACTGATTTTTTTGAGCTAAATGACCCTGAAATTGAAAAGCACTACAAATGAACTCTGAAAAGGTTGAAAGTTGGCATGGTATCATCATTTCGCCATCATAGCATGTGCAAAAAAGTTGAGAGGGTTACGGCAAAAACTGGATGCACTTCGTGTACAAAATGGACAATCTCTTTCGAAGTATCACGGTTTCGGACGAAAACTCATCTGTTACAAAAGGATTTCATTTTTTTGAACTTATTTGAACTCCAGACTTTTTGTGTGTTCAAAATGCACCATTCAAAGCCACATCATCAATTTTCAACCCTTTCTGACTTCATTTGGTATTTTTCATGCATGTACTGATTTTTTTGAGCTAAATGACCCTGAAATTGAAAAGCACTACAAATGAACTCTGAAAAGGTTGAAAGTTGGCATGGTATCATCATTTCGCCCACATAGCATGTGCTAAAAAGTTGAGAGGGTTACGGCAAAAACTGGATGCACTTCGTGTACAAAATGGACAATCTCTTTCGAAGTATCACGGTTTCGGACGAAAACTCATCTGTTACAAAAGGATTTCATTTTTTTGAACTTATTTGAACTCCAGACTTTTTGTGTGTTCAAAATGCACCATTCAAAGCCACATCATCAATTTTCAACCCTTTCTGACTTCATTTGGTATTTTTCATGCATGTACTGATTTTTTTGAGCTAAATGACCCTGAAATTGAAAAGCACTACAAATGAACTCTGAAAAGGTTGAAAGTTGGCATGGTATCATGATTTCACCCACATAGCATGTTATAAAAAGTTGAGAGGGTTACGGCAAAAACTGGATGCACTTCGTGTACAAAATGGACAATCTCTTTCGAAGTATTAGGGTTTCGGACGAAAACTCATCTGTTACAAAGGGATTTCATTTTTTTGAACTTATTTGAACTCCGGACTTTTTGTGTGTTCAAAATGAACCATTCAAAGCCACATCATCAATTTTCAACCCTTTCTGACTTCATTTGGTATTTTTCATGCATTTACTGATTTTTTTGAGCTAAATGACCCTGAAATTGAAAAGCACTACAAATGAACTCTGAAAAGGTTGAAAGTTGGCATGGTATCATCATTTCACCCACATAGCATGTGCTAAAAAGTTGAGAGTGTTACGGTAAAAACTGGATCCACTTCGTGTACAAAATGGACAATCTCTTTCAAAGTATCAGGGTTTCGGACGAAAACTCATATGTTACAAAGGGATTTCATTTTTTTGAACTCCAGACTTTTCTGTGTGTTCAAAATGCACCATTCAAAGCCAAATCATCAATTTTCAACCCTTTCTGACTTCATTTGGTATTTTTCATGCATTTACTGATTTTGTTGAGCTAAATGACCCTGAAATTGAAAAGCACTACAAATGAACTCTGAAAAGGTTGAAAGTTGGCATGGTATCATCATTTCACCCACATAGCATGTGCTAAAAAGTTGAGAGGGTTACGACAAAAACTGGATGCATTTCGTGTACAAAATGGACAATCTCTTTCGATGTGTCAGGGTTTCGGACGAAAAGTCATCTGTTACAAAGGGATTTCATTTTTTTGAACTTATTTGAACTCCGGACTTTTTGTGTGTTCAAAATGCACCATTCAAAGCCACATCATCAATTTTCAACCCTTTCTGACTTCATTTGGTATTTTTCATGCATTTACTGTTTTTTTTGAGGTAAATGACCCTGAAATTGAAAAGCACTACAAATGAACTCTGAAAAGGTTGAAAGTTGGCATGGTATCATCATTTCACCTACATAGCATGTGCTAAAAAGTTGAGAGGGTTACGGCAAAAACTGGAAGCACTTCGTGTACAAAATGGACAATCTCTTTTGAAGTATCAGGGTTCCGGACGAAAACTCATCTGTTACAAAGGGATTTCATTTTTTTGAACTTATTTGAACTCCAGACTTTTTGTGTGTTCAAAATGCACCATTCAAAGCCACATCATCAATTTTCAACCGTTTCTGACTTCATTTGGTATTTTTCATGCATGTAGTGATTTTTTTGAGCTAAATGACCCTGAAATTGAAAAGCACTACAAATGAACTCTGAAAAGGTTGAAAGTTGGCATGGTATCATCATTTCACACACATAGAATGTTATAAAAAGTTGAGAGGGTTACGGCAAAAACTGGATGCACTTCGTGTACAAAATGGACAATCTCTTTCGAAGTGTCACGGTTTCGGACGAAAAGTCATCCGTTGCAAAGGGATTTCATTTTTTTGAACTTATTTGAACTCCAGACTTTTTGTGTGTTCAAAATGCACCATTCAAAGCCACATCATCAATTTTCAACCCTTTCTGACTTCATTTGGTATTTTTCATGCATTTACGGATTTTTTTGAGCTAAATGACCCTGAAATTGAAAAGCACTACAAATGAACTCTGAAAAGGTTGAAAGTTGGCATGGTATCATCATTTCACCCACATAGAATGTGCTAAAAAGTTGAGAGGGTTACGGCAAAAACTGGAAGCACTTCGTGTACAAAATGGACAATCTCTTTTGAAGTATCAGGGTTTCGGACGAAAACTCATCTGTTACAAAGGGATTTCATTTTTTTGAACTTAATTGAACTCCAGACTTTTTGTGTGTTCAAAATGAACCATTCAAAGCCACATCATCAATTTTCAACCCTTTCTGACTTCATTTGGTATTTTTCATGCATTTACTGATTTTTTTGAGCTAAATGACCCTGAAATTGAAAAGCACTACAAATGAACTCTGAAAAGGTTGAAAGTTGGCATGGTATCATCATTTCGCCCACATAGCATGTGCTAAAAAGTTGAGAGGGTTACGGCAAAAACTGGATGCACTTCGTGTACAAAATGGACAATCTCTTTCGAAGTATCACGGTTTCGGACGAAAACTCATCTGTTACAAAGGGATTTCATTTTTTTGAACTTATTTGAACTCCAGACTTTTTGTGTGTTCAAAATGCACCATTCAAAGCCACATCATCAATTTTCAACCCTTTCTGACTTCATTTGGTATTTTTCATGCATGTACTGATTTTTTTGAGCTAAATGACCCTGAAATTGAAAAGCACTACAAATGAACTCTGAAAAGGTTGAAAGTTGGCATGGTATCATCATTTCACCCACATAGCATGTTATAAAAAGTTGAGAGGGTTACGGCAAAAACTGGATGCACTTCGTGTACAAAATGGACAATCTCTTTCGAAGTATTAGGGTTTCGGACGAAAACTCATCTGTTACAAAGGGATTTCATTTTTTTGAACTTATTTGAACTCCGGACTTTTTGTGTGTTCAAAATGAACCATTCAAAGCCACATCATCAATTTTCAACCCTTTCTGACTTCATTTGGTATTTTTCATGCATTTACTGATTTTTTGAGCTAAATGACCCTGAAATTGAAAAGCACTACCAATGAACTCTGAAAAGGTTGAAAGTTGGCATGGTATCATCATTTCACCCACATAGCATGTGCTAAAAAGTTGAGAGTGTTACGGTAAAAACTGGATCCACTTCGTGTACAAAATGGACAATCTCTTTCAAAGTATCAGGGTTTCGGACGAAAACTCATATGTTACAAAGGGATTTCATTTTTTTGAACTCCAGACTTTTCTGTGTGTTCAAAATGCACCATTCAAAGACACATCATCAATTTTCAACCCTTTCTGACTTCATTTGGTATTTTTCATGCATTTACTGATTTTGTTGAGCTAAATGACCCTGAAATTGAAAAGCACTACAAATGAACTCTGAAAAGGTTGAAAGTTGGCATGGTATCATCATTTCACCCACATAGCATGTGCTAAAAAGTTGAGAGGGTTACGACAAAAACTGGATGCACTTCGTGTACAAAATGGACAATCTCTTTCGAAGTATTAGGGTTTCGGACGAAAACTCATCTGTTACAAAGGGATTTCATTTTTTTTAACTTATTTGTACTCCGGACTTTTTGTGTGTTCAAAATGCACCATTCAATGCCACATCATCAATTTTCAACCCTTTCAGACTTCATTTGGTATTTTTCATGCATTTATTGTTTTTTTTGAGGTAAATGACCCTGAAATTGAAAAGCACTACAAATGAACTCTGAAAAGGTTGAAAGTTGGCATGGTATCATCATTTCACCCACATAGCATGTGCTAAAAAGTTGAGAGTGTTACGGTAAAAACTGGATCCACTTCGTGTACAAAATGGACAATCTCTTTCAAAGTATCAGGGTTTCGGACGAAAACTCATATGTTACAAAGGGATTTCATTTTTTTGAACTCCAGACTTTTCTGTGTGTTCAAAATGCACCATTCAAAGCCACATCATCAATTTTCAACCCTTTCTGACTTCATTTGGTATTTTTCATGCATTTACTGATTTTGTTGAGCTAAATGACCCTGAAATTGAAAAGCACTACAAATGAACTCTGAAAAGGTTGAAAGTTGGCATGGTATCATCATTTCACCCACATAGCATGTGCTAAAAAGTTGAGAGGGTTACGACAAAAACTGGATGCACTTCGTGTACAAAATGGACAATCTCTTTCGAAGTATTAGGGTTTCGGACGAAAACTCATCTGTTACAAAGGGATTTCATTTTTTTGAACTTATTTGTACTCCGGACTTTTTGTGTGTTCAAAATGCACCATTCAATGCCACATCATCAATTTTCAACCCTTTCAGACTTCATTTGGTATTTTTCATGCATTTACTGTTTTTTTTGAGGTAAATGACCCTGAAATTGAAAAGCACTACAAATGAACTCTGAAAAGGTTGAAAGTTGGCATGGTATCATCATTTCACCCACATAGCATGTGCTAAAAAGTTGAGAGTGTTACGGTAAAAACTGGATCCACTTCGTGTACAAAATGGATAAACTCTTTCAAAGTATCAGGGTTTCGGACGAAAACTCATATGTTACAAACGGATTTCATTTTTTTGAACTCCAGACTTTTCTGTGTGTTCAAAATGCACCATTCAAAGCCACATCATCAATTTTCAACCCTTTCTGACTTCATTTGGTATTTTTCATGCATTTACTGATTTTGTTGAGCTAAATGACCCTGAAATTGAAAAGCACTACAAATGAACTCTGAAAAGGTTGAAAGTTGGCATGGTATCATCATTTCACCCACATAGCATGTGCTAAAAAGTTGAGAGGGTTACGACAAAAACTGGATGCACTTCCTGTACAAAATGGACAATCTCTTTCGACGTGTCAGGGTTTCGGACGAAAAGTCATCTGTTACAAAGGGATTTCATTTTTTTGAACTTATTTGAACTCCGGACTTTTTGTGTGTTCAAAATGCACCATTCAAAGCCACATCATCAATTTTCAACCCTTTCTGACTTCATTTGGTATTTTTCATGCATTTACTGTTTTTTTTTTGAGGTAAATGACCCTGAAATTGAAAAGCACTACAAATGAACTCTGAAAAGGTTGAAAGTTGGCATGGTATCATCATTTCACCCACATAGCATGTGCTAAAAAGTTGAGAGGGTTACGGCAAAAACTGGATGCACTTCGTGTACAAAATGGACAATCTCTTTCGAAGTATCAGGGTTTCGGATGAAAACTCATCTGTTACAAAGGGATTTCATTTTTTTGAACTTATTTGAACTCCAGACTTTTTGTGTGTTCAAAATGCACCATTCAATGCCACATCATCAATTTTCAACCCTTTCTGACTTCATTTGGTATTTTTCATGCATTTACTGATTTTTTTGAGCTAAATGACCCTGAAATTGAAAAGCACTACAAATGAACTCTGAAAAGGTTGAAAGTTGGCATGGTATCATCATTTCACCCACATAGCATGTGCTAAAAAGTTGAGAGTGTTACGGTAAAAACTGGATCCACTTCGTGTACAAAATGGACAATCTCTTTCAAAGTATCAGGGTTTCGGACGAAAACTCATATGTTACAAAGGGATTTCATTTTTTTGAACTCCAGACTTTTCTGTGTGTTCAAAATGCACCATTCAAAGCCACATCATCAATTTTCAACCCTTTCTGACTTCATTTGGTATTTTTCATGCATTTACTGATTTTGTTGAGCTAAATGACCCTGAAATTGAAAAGCACTACAAATGAACTCTGAAAAGGTTGAAAGTTGGCATGGTATCATCATTTCGCCCACATAGCATGTGCTAAAAAGTTGAGAGGGTTACGGCAAAAACTGGATGCACTTCGTGTACAAAATGGACAATCTCTTTCGAAGTATCACGGTTTCGGACGAAAACTCATCTGTTACAAAGGGATTTCATTTTTTTGAACTTATTTGAACTCCAGACTTTTTGTGTGTTCAAAATGAACCATTCAAAGCCACATCATCAATTTTCAACCCTTTCTGACTTCATTTGGTATTTTTCATGCATTTACTGATTTTTTTGAGCTAAATGACCCTGAAATTGAAAAGCACTACAAATGAACTCTGAAAAGGTTGAAAGTTGGCATGGTATCATCATTTCGCCCACATAGCATGTGCTAAAAAGTTGAGAGGGTTACGGCAAAAACTGGATGCACTTCGTGTACAAAATGGACAATCTCTTTCGAAGTATCACGGTTTCGGACGAAAACTCATCTGTTACAAAGGGATTTCATTTTTTTGAACTTATTTGAACTCCAGACTTTTTGTGTGTTCAAAATGCACCATTCAAAGCCACATCATCAATTTTCAACCCTTTCTGACTTCATTTGGTATTTTTCATGCATTTACTGATTTTTTTGAGCTAAATGACCCTGAAATTGAAAAGCACTACAAATGAACTCTGAAAAGGTTGAAAGTTGGCATGGTATCATCATTTCGCCCACATAGCATGTGCTAAAAAGTTGAGAGGGTTACGGCAAAAACTGGATGCACTTCGTGTACAAAATGGACAATCTCTTTCGAAGTATCACGGTTTCGGACGAAAACTCATCTGTTACAAAGGGATTTCATTTTTTTGAACTTATTTGAACTCCAGACTTTTTGTGTGTTCAAAATGCACCATTCAAAGCCACATCATCAATTTTCAACCCTTTCTGACTTCATTTGGTATTTTTCATGCATGTACTGATTTTTTTGAGCTAAATGACCCTGAAATTGAAAAGCACTACAAATGAACTCTGAAAAGGTTGAAAGTTGGCATGGTATCATCATTTCGCCCACATAATATGTGCTAAAAAGTTGAGAGGGTTACGGCAAAAACTGGATGCACTTCGTGTACAAAATGGACAATCTCTTTCGAAGTATCACGGTTTCGGACGAAAACTCATCTGTTACAAAGGGATTTCATTTTTTTGAACTTATTTGAACTCCAGACTTTTTGTGTGTTCAAAATGCACCATTCAAAGCTACATCATCAATTTTCAACCCTTTCTGAGTTCATTTGGTATTTTTCATGCATGTACTGATTTTTTTGAGCTAAATGACCCTGAAATTGAAAAGCACTACAAATGAACTCTGAAAAGGTTGAAAGTTGGCATGGTATCATCATTTCACCCACATAGCATGTTATAAAAATTTGAGAGGGTTATGGCAAAAACTGGATGCACTTCGTGTACAAAATGGACAATCTCTTTCGAAGTGTCACGGTTTCGGACGAAAAGTCATCTGTTACAAAGGGATTTCATTTTTTTGAACTTATTTGAACTCCAGACTTTTTGTGTGTTCAAAATGCACCATTCAAAGCCACATCATCAATTTTCAACCCTTTCTGACTTCATTTGGTATTTTTCATGCATTTACTGATTTTTTTGAGCTAAATGACCCTGAAATTGAAAAGCACTACAAATGAACTCTGAAAAGGTTGAAAGTTGGCATGGCATCATCATTTCACCCACATAGCATGTGCTAAAAAGTTGAGAGGGTTACGGCAAAAACTGGAAGCACTTCGTGTACAAAATGGACAATCTCTTTTGAAGTATCAGGGTTTCGGACGAAAACTCATCTGTTACAAAGGGATTTCATTTTTTTGAACTTAATTGAACTCCAGACTTTTTGTGTGTTCAAAATGAACCATTCAAAGCCACATCATCAATTTTCAACCCTTTCTGACTTCATTTGGTATTTTTCATGCATTTACTGATTTTTTCGAGCTAAATGACCCTGAAATTGAAAAGCACTACAAATGAACTCTGAAAAGGTTGAAAGTTGGCATGGTATCATCATTTCACCCACATAGCATGTGCTAAAAAGTTGAGAGGGTTACGGCAAAAACTGGAAGCACTTCGTGTACAAAATGGACAATCTCTTTTGAAGTATCAGGGTTTCGGACGAAAACTCATCTGTTACAAAGGGATTTCATTTTTTTGAACTTAATTGAACTCCAGACTTTTTGTGTGTTCAAAATGAACCATTCAAAGCCACATCATCAATTTTCAACCCTTTCTGACTTCATTTGGTATTTTTCATGCATTTACTGATTTTTTTGAGCTAAATGACCCTGAAATTGAAAAGCACTACAAATGAACTCTGAAAAGGTTGAAAGTTGGCATGGTATCATCATTTCGCCCACATAGCATGTGCTAAAAAGTTGAGAGGGTTACGGCAAAAACTGGATGCACTTCGTGTACAAAATGGACAATCTCTTTCGAAGTATCACGGTTTCGGACGAAAACTCATCTGTTACAAAGGGATTTCATTTTTTTGAACTTATTTGAACTCCAGACTTTTTGTGTGTTCAAAATGAACCATTCAAAGCCACATCATCAATTTTCAACCCTTTCTGACTTCATTTGGTATTTTTCATGCATTTACTGATTTTTTTGAGCTAAATGACCCTGAAATTGAAAAGCACTACAAATGAACTCTGAAAAGGTTGAAAGTTGGCATGGTATCATCATTTCGCCCACATAGCATGTGCTAAAAAGTTGAGAGGGTTACGGCAAAAACTGGATGCACTTCGTGTACAAAATGGACAATCTCTTTCGAAGTATCACGGTTTCGGACGAAAACTCATCTGTTACAAAGGGATTTCATTTTTTTGAACTTATTTGAACTCCAGACTTTTTGTGTGTTCAAAATGCACCATTCAAAGCCACATCATCAATTTTCAACCCTTTCTGACTTCATTTGGTATTTTTCATGCATGTACTGATTTTTTTGAGCTAAATGACCCTGAAATTGAAAAGCACTACAAATGAACTCTGAAAAGGTTGAAAGTTGGCATGGTATCATCATTTCGCCCACATAATATGTGCTAAAAAGTTGAGAGGGTTACGGCAAAAACTGGATGCACTTCGTGTACAAAATGGACAATCTCTTTCGAAGTATCACGGTTTCGGACGAAAACTCATCTGTTACAAAGGGATTTCATTTTTTTGAACTTATTTGAACTCCAGACTTTTTGTGTGTTCAAAATGCACCATTCAAAGCTACATCATCAATTTTCAACCCTTTCTGAGTTCATTTGGTATTTTTCATGCATGTACTGATTTTTTTGAGCTAAATGACCCTGAAATTGAAAAGCACTACAAATGAACTCTGAAAAGGTTGAAAGTTGGCATGGTATCATCATTTCACCCACATAGCATGTTATAAAAATTTGAGAGGGTTATGGCAAAAACTGGATGCACTTCGTGTACAAAATGGACAATCTCTTTCGAAGTGTCACGGTTTCGGACGAAAAGTCATCTGTTACAAAGGGATTTCATTTTTTTGAACTTATTTGAACTCCAGACTTTTTGTGTGTTCAAAATGCACCATTCAAAGCCACATCATCAATTTTCAACCCTTTCTGACTTCATTTGGTATTTTTCATGCATTTACTGATTTTTTTGAGCTAAATGACCCTGAAATTGAAAAGCACTACAAATGAACTCTGAAAAGGTTGAAAGTTGGCATGGCATCATCATTTCACCCACATAGCATGTGCTAAAAAGTTGAGAGGGTTACGGCAAAAACTGGAAGCACTTCGTGTACAAAATGGACAATCTCTTTTGAAGTATCAGGGTTTCGGACGAAAACTCATCTGTTACAAAGGGATTTCATTTTTTTGAACTTAATTGAACTCCAGACTTTTTGTGTGTTCAAAATGAACCATTCAAAGCCACATCATCAATTTTCAACCCTTTCTGACTTCATTTGGTATTTTTCATGCATTTACTGATTTTTTTGAGCTAAATGACCCTGAAATTGAAAAGCACTACAAATGAACTCTGAAAAGGTTGAAAGTTGGCATGGTATCATCATTTCACCCACATAGCATGTGCTAAAAAGTTGAGAGGGTTACGGCAAAAACTGGAAGCACTTCGTGTACAAAATGGACAATCTCTTTTGAAGTATCAGGGTTTCGGACGAAAACTCATCTGTTACAAAGGGATTTCATTTTTTTGAACTTAATTGAACTCCAGACTTTTTGTGTGTTCAAAATGAACCATTCAAAGCCACATCATCAATTTTCAACCCTTTCTGACTTCATTTGGTATTTTTCATGCATTTACTGATTTTTTTGAGCTAAATGACCCTGAAATTGAAAAGCACTACAAATGAACTCTGAAAAGGTTGAAAGTTGGCATGGTATCATCATTTCGCCCACATAGCATGTGCTAAAAAGTTGAGAGGGTTACGGCAAAAACTGGATGCACTTCGTGTACAAAATGGACAATCTCTTTCGAAGTATCACGGTTTCGGACGAAAACTCATCTGTTACAAAGGGATTTCATTTTTTTGAACTTATTTGAACTCCAGACTTTTTGTGTGTTCAAAATGAACCATTCAAAGCCACATCATCAATTTTCAACCCTTTCTGACTTCATTTGGTATTTTTCATGCATTTACTGATTTTTTTGAGCTAAATGACCCTGAAATTGAAAAGCACTACAAATGAACTCTGAAAAGGTTGAAAGTTGGCATGGTATCATCATTTCGCCCACATAGCATGTGCTAAAAAGTTGAGAGGGTTACGGCAAAAACTGGATGCACTTCGTGTACAAAATGGACAATCTCTTTCGAAGTATCACGGTTTCGGACGAAAACTCATCTGTTACAAAGGGATTTCATTTTTTTGAACTTATTTGAACTCCAGACTTTTTGTGTGTTCAAAATGCACCATTCAAAGCCACATCATCAATTTTCAACCCTTTCTGACTTCATTTGGTATTTTTCATGCATTTACTGATTTTTTTGAGCTAAATGACCCTGAAATTGAAAAGCACTACAAATGAACTCTGAAAAGGTTGAAAGTTGGCATGGTATCATCATTTCGCCCACATAGCATGTGCTAAAAAGTTGAGAGGGTTACGGCAAAAACTGGATGCACTTCGTGTACAAAATGGACAATCTCTTTCGAAGTATCACGGTTTCGGACGAAAACTCATCTGTTACAAAGGGATTTCATTTTTTTGAACTTATTTGAACTCCAGACTTTTTGTGTGTTCAAAATGCACCATTCAAAGCCACATCATCAATTTTCAACCCTTTCTGACTTCATTTGGTATTTTTCATGCATGTACTGATTTTTTTGAGCTAAATGACCCTGAAATTGAAAAGCACTACAAATGAACTCTGAAAAGGTTGAAAGTTGGCATGGTATCATCATTTCGCCCACATAATATGTGCTAAAAAGTTGAGAGGGTTACGGCAAAAACTGGATGCACTTCGTGTACAAAATGGACAATCTCTTTCGAAGTATCACGGTTTCGGACGAAAACTCATCTGTTACAAAGGGATTTCATTTTTTTGAACTTATTTGAACTCCAGACTTTTTGTGTGTTCAA
Source organism: Elymus sibiricus (assembly GCA_039707655.1). NCBI lineage: Eukaryota > Viridiplantae > Streptophyta > Magnoliopsida > Poales > Poaceae > Elymus > Elymus sibiricus. The sequence goes on along the minus strand of CM077671.1, from coordinate 413,142,867 downwards.
AATGCACCATTCAAAGCTACATCATCAATTTTCAACCCTTTCTGAGTTCATTTGGTATTTTTCATGCATGTACTGATTTTTTTGAGCTAAATGACCCTGAAATTGAAAAGCACTACAAATGAACTCTGAAAAGGTTGAAAGTTGGCATGGTATCATCATTTCACCCACATAGCATGTTATAAAAATTTGAGAGGGTTATGGCAAAAACTGGATGCACTTCGTGTACAAAATGGACAATCTCTTTCGAAGTGTCACGGTTTCGGACGAAAAGTCATCTGTTACAAAGGGATTTCATTTTTTTGAACTTATTTGAACTCCAGACTTTTTGTGTGTTCAAAATGCACCATTCAAAGCCACATCATCAATTTTCAACCCTTTCTGACTTCATTTGGTATTTTTCATGCATTTACTGATTTTTTTGAGCTAAATGACCCTGAAATTGAAAAGCACTACAAATGAACTCTGAAAAGGTTGAAAGTTGGCATGGCATCATCATTTCACCCACATAGCATGTGCTAAAAAGTTGAGAGGGTTACGGCAAAAACTGGAAGCACTTCGTGTACAAAATGGACAATCTCTTTTGAAGTATCAGGGTTTCGGACGAAAACTCATCTGTTACAAAGGGATTTCATTTTTTTGAACTTAATTGAACTCCAGACTTTTTGTGTGTTCAAAATGAACCATTCAAAGCCACATCATCAATTTTCAACCCTTTCTGACTTCATTTGGTATTTTTCATGCATTTACTGATTTTTTTGAGCTAAATGACCCTGAAATTGAAAAGCACTACAAATGAACTCTGAAAAGGTTGAAAGTTGGCATGGTATCATCATTTCACCCACATAGCATGTGCTAAAAAGTTGAGAGGGTTACGGCAAAAACTGGAAGCACTTCGTGTACAAAATGGACAATCTCTTTTGAAGTATCAGGGTTTCGGACGAAAACTCATCTGTTACAAAGGGATTTCATTTTTTTGAACTTAATTGAACTCCAGACTTTTTGTGTGTTCAAAATGAACCATTCAAAGCCACATCATCAATTTTCAACCCTTTCTGACTTCATTTGGTATTTTTCATGCATTTACTGATTTTTTTGAGCTAAATGACCCTGAAATTGAAAAGCACTACAAATGAACTCTGAAAAGGTTGAAAGTTGGCATGGTATCATCATTTCGCCCACATAGCATGTGCTAAAAAGTTGAGAGGGTTACGGCAAAAACTGGATGCACTTCGTGTACAAAATGGACAATCTCTTTCGAAGTATCACGGTTTCGGACGAAAACTCATCTGTTACAAAGGGATTTCATTTTTTTGAACTTATTTGAACTCCAGACTTTTTGTGTGTTCAAAATGAACCATTCAAAGCCACATCATCAATTTTCAACCCTTTCTGACTTCATTTGGTATTTTTCATGCATTTACTGATTTTTTTGAGCTAAATGACCCTGAAATTGAAAAGCACTACAAATGAACTCTGAAAAGGTTGAAAGTTGGCATGGTATCATCATTTCGCCCACATAGCATGTGCTAAAAAGTTGAGAGGGTTACGGCAAAAACTGGATGCACTTCGTGTACAAAATGGACAATCTCTTTCGAAGTATCACGGTTTCGGACGAAAACTCATCTGTTACAAAGGGATTTCATTTTTTTGAACTTATTTGAACTCCAGACTTTTTGTGTGTTCAAAATGCACCATTCAAAGCCACATCATCAATTTTCAACCCTTTCTGACTTCATTTGGTATTTTTCATGCATTTACTGATTTTTTTGAGCTAAATGACCCTGAAATTGAAAAGCACTACAAATGAACTCTGAAAAGGTTGAAAGTTGGCATGGTATCATCATTTCGCCCACATAGCATGTGCTAAAAAGTTGAGAGGGTTACGGCAAAAACTGGATGCACTTCGTGTACAAAATGGACAATCTCTTTCGAAGTATCACGGTTTCGGACGAAAACTCATCTGTTACAAAGGGATTTCATTTTTTTGAACTTATTTGAACTCCAGACTTTTTGTGTGTTCAAAATGCACCATTCAAAGCCACATCATCAATTTTCAACCCTTTCTGACTTCATTTGGTATTTTTCATGCATGTACTGATTTTTTTGAGCTAAATGACCCTGAAATTGAAAAGCACTACAAATGAACTCTGAAAAGGTTGAAAGTTGGCATGGTATCATCATTTCGCCCACATAATATGTGCTAAAAAGTTGAGAGGGTTACGGCAAAAACTGGATGCACTTCGTGTACAAAATGGACAATCTCTTTCGAAGTATCACGGTTTCGGACGAAAACTCATCTGTTACAAAGGGATTTCATTTTTTTGAACTTATTTGAACTCCAGACTTTTTGTGTGTTCAAAATGCACCATTCAAAGCTACATCATCAATTTTCAACCCTTTCTGAGTTCATTTGGTATTTTTCATGCATGTACTGATTTTTTTGAGCTAAATGACCCTGAAATTGAAAAGCACTACAAATGAACTCTGAAAAGGTTGAAAGTTGGCATGGTATCATCATTTCACCCACATAGCATGTTATAAAAATTTGAGAGGGTTATGGCAAAAACTGGATGCACTTCGTGTACAAAATGGACAATCTCTTTCGAAGTGTCACGGTTTCGGACGAAAAGTCATCTGTTACAAAGGGATTTCATTTTTTTGAACTTATTTGAACTCCAGACTTTTTGTGTGTTCAAAATGCACCATTCAAAGCCACATCATCAATTTTCAACCCTTTCTGACTTCATTTGGTATTTTTCATGCATTTACTGATTTTTTTGAGCTAAATGACCCTGAAATTGAAAAGCACTACAAATGAACTCTGAAAAGGTTGAAAGTTGGCATGGCATCATCATTTCACCCACATAGCATGTGCTAAAAAGTTGAGAGGGTTACGGCAAAAACTGGAAGCACTTCGTGTACAAAATGGACAATCTCTTTTGAAGTATCAGGGTTTCGGACGAAAACTCATCTGTTACAAAGGGATTTCATTTTTTTGAACTTAATTGAACTCCAGACTTTTTGTGTGTTCAAAATGAACCATTCAAAGCCACATCATCAATTTTCAACCCTTTCTGACTTCATTTGGTATTTTTCATGCATTTACTGATTTTTTTGAGCTAAATGACCCTGAAATTGAAAAGCACTACAAATGAACTCTGAAAAGGTTGAAAGTTGGCATGGTATCATCATTTCACCCACATAGCATGTGCTAAAAAGTTGAGAGGGTTACGGCAAAAACTGGAAGCACTTCGTGTACAAAATGGACAATCTCTTTTGAAGTATCAGGGTTTCGGACGAAAACTCATCTGTTACAAAGGGATTTCATTTTTTTGAACTTAATTGAACTCCAGACTTTTTGTGTGTTCAAAATGAACCATTCAAAGCCACATCATCAATTTTCAACCCTTTCTGACTTCATTTGGTATTTTTCATGCATTTACTGATTTTTTTGAGCTAAATGACCCTGAAATTGAAAAGCACTACAAATGAACTCTGAAAAGGTTGAAAGTTGGCATGGTATCATCATTTCGCCCACATAGCATGTGCTAAAAAGTTGAGAGGGTTACGGCAAAAACTGGATGCACTTCGTGTACAAAATGGACAATCTCTTTCGAAGTATCACGGTTTCGGACGAAAACTCATCTGTTACAAAGGGATTTCATTTTTTTGAACTTATTTGAACTCCAGACTTTTTGTGTGTTCAAAATGAACCATTCAAAGCCACATCATCAATTTTCAACCCTTTCTGACTTCATTTGGTATTTTTCATGCATTTACTGATTTTTTTGAGCTAAATGACCCTGAAATTGAAAAGCACTACAAATGAACTCTGAAAAGGTTGAAAGTTGGCATGGTATCATCATTTCGCCCACATAGCATGTGCTAAAAAGTTGAGAGGGTTACGGCAAAAACTGGATGCACTTCGTGTACAAAATGGACAATCTCTTTCGAAGTATCACGGTTTCGGACGAAAACTCATCTGTTACAAAGGGATTTCATTTTTTTGAACTTATTTGAACTCCAGACTTTTTGTGTGTTCAAAATGCACCATTCAAAGCCACATCATCAATTTTCAACCCTTTCTGACTTCATTTGGTATTTTTCATGCATTTACTGATTTTTTTGAGCTAAATGACCCTGAAATTGAAAAGCACTACAAATGAACTCTGAAAAGGTTGAAAGTTGGCATGGTATCATCATTTCGCCCACATAGCATGTGCTAAAAAGTTGAGAGGGTTACGGCAAAAACTGGATGCACTTCGTGTACAAAATGGACAATCTCTTTCGAAGTATCACGGTTTCGGACGAAAACTCATCTGTTACAAAGGGATTTCATTTTTTTGAACTTATTTGAACTCCAGACTTTTTGTGTGTTCAAAATGCACCATTCAAAGCCACATCATCAATTTTCAACCCTTTCTGACTTCATTTGGTATTTTTCATGCATGTACTGATTTTTTTGAGCTAAATGACCCTGAAATTGAAAAGCACTACAAATGAACTCTGAAAAGGTTGAAAGTTGGCATGGTATCATCATTTCGCCCACATAATATGTGCTAAAAAGTTGAGAGGGTTACGGCAAAAACTGGATGCACTTCGTGTACAAAATGGACAATCTCTTTCGAAGTATCACGGTTTCGGACGAAAACTCATCTGTTACAAAGGGATTTCATTTTTTTGAACTTATTTGAACTCCAGACTTTTTGTGTGTTCAAAATGCACCATTCAAAGCTACATCATCAATTTTCAACCCTTTCTGAGTTCATTTGGTATTTTTCATGCATGTACTGATTTTTTTGAGCTAAATGACCCTGAAATTGAAAAGCACTACAAATGAACTCTGAAAAGGTTGAAAGTTGGCATGGTATCATCATTTCACCCACATAGCATGTTATAAAAATTTGAGAGGGTTATGGCAAAAACTGGATGCACTTCGTGTACAAAATGGACAATCTCTTTCGAAGTGTCACGGTTTCGGACGAAAAGTCATCTGTTACAAAGGGATTTCATTTTTTTGAACTTATTTGAACTCCAGACTTTTTGTGTGTTCAAAATGCACCATTCAAAGCCACATCATCAATTTTCAACCCTTTCTGACTTCATTTGGTATTTTTCATGCATTTACTGATTTTTTTTGAGCTAAATGACCCTGAAATTGAAAAGCACTACAAATGAACTCTGAAAAGGTTGAAAGTTGGCATGGCATCATCATTTCACCCACATAGCATGTGCTAAAAAGTTGAGAGGGTTACGGCAAAAACTGGAAGCACTTCGTGTACAAAATGGACAATCTCTTTTGAAGTATCAGGGTTTCGGACGAAAACTCATCTGTTACAAAGGGATTTCATTTTTTTGAACTTAATTGAACTCCAGACTTTTTGTGTGTTCAAAATGAACCATTCAAAGCCACATCATCAATTTTCAACCCTTTCTGACTTCATTTGGTATTTTTCATGCATTTACTGATTTTTTTGAGCTAAATGACCCTGAAATTGAAAAGCACTACAAATGAACTCTGAAAAGGTTGAAAGTTGGCATGGTATCATCATTTCACCCACATAGCATGTTATAAAAATTTGAGAGGGTTATGGCAAAAACTGGATGCACTTCGTGTACAAAATGGACAATCTCTTTCGAAGTGTCACGGTTTCGGACGAAAACTCATCTGTTACAAAGGGATTTCATTTTTTTGAACTTATTTGAACTCCAGACTTTTTGTGTGTTCAAAATGCACCATTCAAAGCCACATCATCAATTTTCAACCCTTTCTGACTTCATTTGGTATTTTTCATGCATTTACTGATTTTTTTGAGCTAAATGACCCTGAAATTGAAAAGCACTACAAATGAACTCTGAAAAGGTTGAAAGTTGGCATGGCATCATCATTTCACCCACATAGCATGTGCTAAAAAGTTGAGAGGGTTACGGCAAAAACTGGAAGCACTTCGTGTACAAAATGGACAATCTCTTTTGAAGTATCAGGGTTTCGGACGAAAACTCATCTGTTACAAAGGGATTTCATTTTTTTGAACTTAATTGAACTCCAGACTTTTTGTGTGTTCAAAATGAACCATTCAAAGCCACATCATCAATTTTCAACCCTTTCTGACTTCATTTGGTATTTTTCATGCATTTACTGATTTTTTTGAGCTAAATGACCCTGAAATTGAAAAGCACTACAAATGAACTCTGAAAAGGTTGAAAGTTGGCATGGTATCATCATTTCACCCACATAGCATGTGCTAAAAAGTTGAGAGGGTTACGGCAAAAACTGGAAGCACTTCGTGTACAAAATGGACAATCTCTTTTGAAGTATCACGGTTTCGGACGAAAACTCATCTGTTACAAAGGGATTTCATTTTTTTGAACTTAATTGAACTCCAGACTTTTTGTGTGTTCAAAATGAACCATTCAAAGCCACATCATCAATTTTCAACCCTTTCTGACTTCATTTGGTATTTTTCATGCATTTACTGATTTTTTTGAGCTAAATGACCCTGAAATTGAAAAGCACTACAAATGAACTCTGAAAAGGTTGAAAGTTGGCATGGTATCATCATTTCGCCCACATAGCATGTGCTAAAAAGTTGAGAGGGTTACGGCAAAAACTGGATGCACTTCGTGTACAAAATGGACAATCTCTTTCGAAGTATCACGGTTTCGGACGAAAACTCATCTGTTACAAAGGGATTTCATTTTTTTGAACTTATTTGAACTCCAGACTTTTTGTGTGTTCAAAATGAACCATTCAAAGCCACATCATCAATTTTCAACCCTTTCTGACTTCATTTGGTATTTTTCATGCATTTACTGATTTTTTTGAGCTAAATGACCCTGAAATTGAAAAGCACTACAAATGAACTCTGAAAAGGTTGAAAGTTGGCATGGTATCATCATTTCACCCACATAGCATGTGCTAAAAAGTTGAGAGGGTTACGGCAAAAACTGGAAGCACTTCGTGTACAAAATGGACAATCTCTTTTGAAGTATCACGGTTTCGGACGAAAACTCATCTGTTACAAAGGGATTTCATTTTTTTGAACTTATTTGAACTCCAGACTTTTTGTGTGTTCAAAATGCACCATTCAAAGCCACATCATCAATTTTCAACCCTTTCTGACTTCATTTGGTATTTTTCATGCATTTACTGATTTTTTTGAGCTAAATGACCCTGAAATTGAAAAGCACTACAAATGAACTCTGAAAAGGTTGAAAGTTGGCATGGTATCATCATTTCGCCCACATAGCATGTGCTAAAAAGTTGAGAGGGTTACGGCAAAAACTGGATGCACTTCGTGTACAAAATGGACAATCTCTTTCGAAGTATCACGGTTTCGGACGAAAACTCATCTGTTACAAAGGGATTTCATTTTTTTGAACTTATTTGAACTCCAGACTTTTTGTGTGTTCAAAATGCACCATTCAAAGCCACATCATCAATTTTCAACCCTTTCTGACTTCATTTGGTATTTTTCATGCATGTACTGATTTTTTTGAGCTAAATGACCCTGAAATTGAAAAGCACTACAAATGAACTCTGAAAAGGTTGAAAGTTGGCATGGTATCATCATTTCGCCCACATAATATGTGCTAAAAAGTTGAGAGGGTTACGGCAAAAACTGGATGCACTTCGTGTACAAAATGGACAATCTCTTTCGAAGTATCACGGTTTCGGACGAAAACTCATCTGTTACAAAGGGATTTCATTTTTTTGAACTTATTTGAACTCCAGACTTTTTGTGTGTTCAAAATGCACCATTCAAAGCTACATCATCAATTTTCAACCCTTTCTGAGTTCATTTGGTATTTTTCATGCATGTACTGATTTTTTTGAGCTAAATGACCCTGAAATTGAAAAGCACTACAAATGAACTCTGAAAAGGTTGAAAGTTGGCATGGTATCATCATTTCACCCACATAGCATGTTATAAAAATTTGAGAGGGTTATGGCAAAAACTGGATGCACTTCGTGTACAAAATGGACAATCTCTTTCGAAGTGTCACGGTTTCGGACGAAAAGTCATCTGTTACAAAGGGATTTCATTTTTTTGAACTTATTTGAACTCCAGACTTTTTGTGTGTTCAAAATGCACCATTCAAAGCCACATCATCAATTTTCAACCCTTTCTGACTTCATTTGGTATTTTTCATGCATTTACTGATTTTTTTGAGCTAAATGACCCTGAAATTGAAAAGCACTACAAATGAACTCTGAAAAGGTTGAAAGTTGGCATGGCATCATCATTTCACCCACATAGCATGTGCTAAAAAGTTGAGAGGGTTACGGCAAAAACTGGAAGCACTTCGTGTACAAAATGGACAATCTCTTTTGAAGTATCAGGGTTTCGGACGAAAACTCATCTGTTACAAAGGGATTTCATTTTTTTGAACTTAATTGAACTCCAGACTTTTTGTGTGTTCAAAATGAACCATTCAAAGCCACATCATCAATTTTCAACCCTTTCTGACTTCATTTGGTATTTTTCATGCATTTACTGATTTTTTTGAGCTAAATGACCCTGAAATTGAAAAGCACTACAAATGAACTCTGAAAAGGTTGAAAGTTGGCATGGTATCATCATTTCACCCACATAGCATGTGCTAAAAAGTTGAGAGGGTTACGGCAAAAACTGGAAGCACTTCGTGTACAAAATGGACAATCTCTTTTGAAGTATCAGGGTTTCGGACGAAAACTCATCTGTTACAAAGGGATTTCATTTTTTTGAACTTAATTGAACTCCAGACTTTTTGTGTGTTCAAAATGAACCATTCAAAGCCACATCATCAATTTTCAACCCTTTCTGACTTCATTTGGTATTTTTCATGCATTTACTGATTTTTTTGAGCTAAATGACCCTGAAATTGAAAAGCACTACAAATGAACTCTGAAAAGGTTGAAAGTTGGCATGGTATCATCATTTCGCCCACATAGCATGTGCTAAAAAGTTGAGAGGGTTACGGCAAAAACTGGATGCACTTCGTGTACAAAATGGACAATCTCTTTCGAAGTATCACGGTTTCGGACGAAAACTCATCTGTTACAAAGGGATTTCATTTTTTTGAACTTATTTGAACTCCAGACTTTTTGTGTGTTCAAAATGAACCATTCAAAGCCACATCATCAATTTTCAACCCTTTCTGACTTCATTTGGTATTTTTCATGCATTTACTGATTTTTTTGAGCTAAATGACCCTGAAATTGAAAAGCACTACAAATGAACTCTGAAAAGGTTGAAAGTTGGCATGGTATCATCATTTCGCCCACATAGCATGTGCTAAAAAGTTGAGAGGGTTACGGCAAAAACTGGATGCACTTCGTGTACAAAATGGACAATCTCTTTCGAAGTATCACGGTTTCGGACGAAAACTCATCTGTTACAAAGGGATTTCATTTTTTTGAACTTATTTGAACTCCAGACTTTTTGTGTGTTCAAAATGCACCATTCAAAGCCACATCATCAATTTTCAACCCTTTCTGACTTCATTTGGTATTTTTCATGCATGTACTGATTTTTTTGAGCTAAATGACCCTGAAATTGAAAAGCACTACAAATGAACTCTGAAAAGGTTGAAAGTTGGCATGGTATCATCATTTCGCCCACATAATATGTGCTAAAAAGTTGAGAGGGTTACGGCAAAAACTGGATGCACTTCGTGTACAAAATGGACAATCTCTTTCGAAGTATCACGGTTTCGGACGAAAACTCATCTGTTACAAAGGGATTTCATTTTTTTGAACTTATTTGAACTCCAGACTTTTTGTGTGTTCAAAATGCACCATTCAAAGCTACATCATCAATTTTCAACCCTTTCTGAGTTCATTTGGTATTTTTCATGCATGTACTGATTTTTTTGAGCTAAATGACCCTGAAATTGAAAAGCACTACAAATGAACTCTGAAAAGGTTGAAAGTTGGCATGGTATCATCATTTCACCCACATAGCATGTTATAAAAATTTGAGAGGGTTATGGCAAAAACTGGATGCACTTCGTGTACAAAATGGACAATCTCTTTCGAAGTGTCACGGTTTCGGACGAAAAGTCATCTGTTACAAAGGGATTTCATTTTTTTGAACTTATTTGAACTCCAGACTTTTTGTGTGTTCAAAATGCACCATTAAAAGCCACATCATCAATTTTCAACCCTTTCTGACTTCATTTGGTATTTTTCATGCATTTACTGATTTTTTTGAGCTAAATGACCCTGAAATTGAAAAGCACTACAAATGAACTCTGAAAAGGTTGAAAGTTGGCATGGTATCATCATTTCGCCCACATAATATGTGCTAAAAAGTTGAGAGGGTTACGGCAAAAACTGGATGCACTTCGTGTACAAAATGGACAATCTCTTTCGAAGTATCACGGTTTCGGACGAAAACTCATCTGTTACAAAGGGATTTCATTTTTTTGAACTTATTTGAACTCCAGACTTTTTGTGTGTTCAAAATGCACCATTCAAAGCTACATCATCAATTTTCAACCCTTTCTGAGTTCATTTGGTATTTTTCATGCATGTACTGATTTTTTTGAGCTAAATGACCCTGAAATTGAAAAGCACTACAAATGAACTCTGAAAAGGTTGAAAGTTGGCATGGTATCATCATTTCACCCACATAGCATGTTATAAAAATTTGAGAGGGTTATGGCAAAAACTGGATGCACTTCGTGTACAAAATGGACAATCTCTTTCGAAGTGTCACGGTTTCGGACGAAAAGTCATCTGTTACAAAGGGATTTCATTTTTTTGAACTTATTTGAACTCCAGACTTTTTGTGTGTTCAAAATGCACCATTCAAAGCCACATCATCAATTTTCAACCCTTTCTGACTTCATTTGGTATTTTTCATGCATTTACTGATTTTTTTGAGCTAAATGACCCTGAAATTGAAAAGCACTACAAATGAACTCTGAAAAGGTTGAAAGTTGGCATGGCATCATCATTTCACCCACATAGCATGTGCTAAAAAGTTGAGAGGGTTACGGCAAAAACTGGAAGCACTTCGTGTACAAAATGGACAATCTCTTTTGAAGTATCAGGGTTTCGGACGAAAACTCATCTGTTACAAAGGGATTTCATTTTTTTGAACTTAATTGAACTCCAGACTTTTTGTGTGTTCAAAATGAACCATTCAAAGCCACATCATCAATTTTCAACCCTTTCTGACTTCATTTGGTATTTTTCATGCATTTACTGATTTTTTTGAGCTAAATGACCCTGAAATTGAAAAGCACTACAAATGAACTCTGAAAAGGTTGAAAGTTGGCATGGTATCATCATTTCACCCACATAGCATGTGCTAAAAAGTTGAGAGGGTTACGGCAAAAACTGGAAGCACTTCGTGTACAAAATGGACAATCTCTTTTGAAGTATCAGGGTTTCGGACGAAAACTCATCTGTTACAAAGGGATTTCATTTTTTTGAACTTAATTGAACTCCAGACTTTTTGTGTGTTCAAAATGAACCATTCAAAGCCACATCATCAATTTTCAACCCTTTCTGACTTCATTTGGTATTTTTCATGCATTTACTGATTTTTTTGAGCTAAATGACCCTGAAATTGAAAAGCACTACAAATGAACTCTGAAAAGGTTGAAAGTTGGCATGGTATCATCATTTCGCCCACATAGCATGTGCTAAAAAGTTGAGAGGGTTACGGCAAAAACTGGATGCACTTCGTGTACAAAATGGACAATCTCTTTCGAAGTATCACGGTTTCGGACGAAAACTCATCTGTTACAAAGGGATTTCATTTTTTTGAACTTATTTGAACTCCAGACTTTTTGTGTGTTCAAAATGAACCATTCAAAGCCACATCATCAATTTTCAACCCTTTCTGACTTCATTTGGTATTTTTCATGCATTTACTGATTTTTTTGAGCTAAATGACCCTGAAATTGAAAAGCACTACAAATGAACTCTGAAAAGGTTGAAAGTTGGCATGGTATCATCATTTCGCCCACATAGCATGTGCTAAAAAGTTGAGAGGGTTACGGCAAAAACTGGATGCACTTCGTGTACAAAATGGACAATCTCTTTCGAAGTATCACGGTTTCGGACGAAAACTCATCTGTTACAAAGGGATTTCATTTTTTTGAACTTATTTGAACTCCAGACTTTTTGTGTGTTCAAAATGCACCATTCAAAGCCACATCATCAATTTTCAACCCTTTCTGACTTCATTTGGTATTTTTCATGCATGTACTGATTTTTTTGAGCTAAATGACCCTGAAATTGAAAAGCACTACAAATGAACTCTGAAAAGGTTGAAAGTTGGCATGGTATCATCATTTCGCCCACATAATATGTGCTAAAAAGTTGAGAGGGTTACGGCAAAAACTGGATGCACTTCGTGTACAAAATGGACAATCTCTTTCGAAGTATCACGGTTTCGGACGAAAACTCATCTGTTACAAAGGGATTTCATTTTTTTGAACTTATTTGAACTCCAGACTTTTTGTGTGTTCAAAATGCACCATTCAAAGCTACATCATCAATTTTCAACCCTTTCTGAGTTCATTTGGTATTTTTCATGCATGTACTGATTTTTTTGAGCTAAATGACCCTGAAATTGAAAAGCACTACAAATGAACTCTGAAAAGGTTGAAAGTTGGCATGGTATCATCATTTCACCCACATAGCATGTTATAAAAATTTGAGAGGGTTATGGCAAAAACTGGATGCACTTCGTGTACAAAATGGACAATCTCTTTCGAAGTGTCACGGTTTCGGACGAAAAGTCATCTGTTACAAAGGGATTTCATTTTTTTGAACTTATTTGAACTCCAGACTTTTTGTGTGTTCAAAATGCACCATTAAAAGCCACATCATCAATTTTCAACCCTTTCTGACTTCATTTGGTATTTTTCATGCATTTACTGATTTTTTTGAGCTAAATGACCCTGAAATTGAAAAGCACTACAAATGAACTCTGAAAAGGTTGAAAGTTGGCATGGTATCATCATTTCACCCACATAGCATGTGCTAAAAAGTTGAGAGGGTTACGGCAAAAACTGGAAGCACTTCGTGTACAAAATGGACAATCTCTTTTGAAGTATCAGGGTTTCGGACGAAAACTCATCTGTTACAAAGGGATTTCATTTTTTTGAACTTAATTGAACTCCAGACTTTTTGTGTGTTCAAAATGAACCATTCAAAGCCACATCATCAATTTTCAACCCTTTCTGACTTCATTTGGTATTTTTCATGCATTTACTGATTTTTTTGAGCTAAATGACCCTGAAATTGAAAAGCACTACAAATGAACTCTGAAAAGGTTGAAAGTTGGCATGGTATCATCATTTCACCCACATAGCATGTGCTAAAAAGTTGAGAGGGTTACGGCAAAAACTGGAAGCACTTCGTGTACAAAATGGACAATCTCTTTTGAAGTATCAGGGTTTCGGACGAAAACTCATCTGTTACAAAGGGATTTCATTTTTTTGAACTTAATTGAACTCCAGACTTTTTGTGTGTTCAAAATGAACCATTCAAAGCCACATCATCAATTTTCAACCCTTTCTGACTTCATTTGGTATTTTTCATGCATTTACTGATTTTTTTGAGCTAAATGACCCTGAAATTGAAAAGCACTACAAATGAACTCTGAAAAGGTTGAAAGTTGGCATGGTATCATCATTTCACCCACATAGCATGTGCTAAAAAGTTGAGAGGGTTACGGCAAAAACTGGAAGCACTTCATGTACAAAATGGACAATCTCTTTTGAAGTATCAGGGTTTCGGACGAAAACTCATCTGTTACAAAGGGATTTCATTTTTTTGAACTTATTTGAACTCCAGACTTTTTGTGTGTTCAAAATGAACCATTCAAAGCCACATCATCAATTTTCAACCCTTTCTGACTTCATTTGGTATTTTTCATGCATTTACTGATTTTTTTGAGCTAAATGACCCTGAAATTGAAAAGCACTACAAATGAACTCTGAAAAGGTTGAAAGTTGGCATGGTATCATCATTTCGCCCACATAGCATGTGCTAAAAAGCTGAGAGGGTTACGGCAAAAACTGGATGCACTTCGTGTACAAAATGGACAATCTCTTTCGAAGTATCACGGTTTCGGACGAAAACTCATCTGTTACAAAGGGATTTCATTTTTTTGAACTTATTTGAACTCCAGACTTTTTGTGTGTTCAAAATGCACCATTCAAAGCCACATCATCAATTTTCAACCCTTTCTGACTTCATTTGGTATTTTTCATGCATGTACTGATTTTTTTGAGCTAAATGACCCTGAAATTGAAAAGCACTACAAATGAACTCTGAAAAGGTTGAAAGTTGGCATGGTATCATCATTTCGCCCACATAATATGTGCTAAAAAGTTGAGAGGGTTACGGCAAAAACTGGATGCACTTCGTGTACAAAATGGACAATCTCTTTCGAAGTATCACGGTTTCGGACGAAAACTCATCTGTTACAAAGGGATTTCATTTTTTTGAACTTATTTGAACTCCAGACTTTTTGTGTGTTCAAAATGCACCATTCAAAGCTACATCATCAATTTTCAACCCTTTCTGAGTTCATTTGGTATTTTTCATGCATGTACTGATTTTTTTGAGCTAAATGACCCTGAAATTGAAAAGCACTACAAATGAACTCTGAAAAGGTTGAAAGTTGGCATGGTATCATCATTTCACCCACATAGCATGTTATAAAAATTTGAGAGGGTTATGGCAAAAACTGGATGCACTTCGTGTACAAAATGGACAATCTCTTTCGAAGTGTCACGGTTTCGGACGAAAAGTCATCTGTTACAAAGGGATTTCATTTTTTTGAACTTATTTGAACTCCAGACTTTTTGTGTGTTCAAAATGCACCATTAAAAGCCACATCATCAATTTTCAACCCTTTCTGACTTCATTTGGTATTTTTCATGCATTTACTGATTTTTTTGAGCTAAATGACCCTGAAATTGAAAAGCACTACAAATGAACTCTGAAAAGGTTGAAAGTTGGCATGGTATCATCATTTCACCCACATAGCATGTGCTAAAAAGTTGAGAGGGTTACGGCAAAAACTGGAAGCACTTCGTGTACAAAATGGACAATCTCTTTTGAAGTATCAGGGTTTCGGACGAAAACTCATCTGTTACAAAGGGATTTCATTTTTTTGAACTTAATTGAACTCCAGACTTTTTGTGTGTTCAAAATGAACCATTCAAAGCCACATCATCAATTTTCAACCCTTTCTGACTTCATTTGGTATTTTTCATGCATTTACTGATTTTTTTGAGCTAAATGACCCTGAAATTGAAAAGCACTACAAATGAACTCTGAAAAGGTTGAAAGTTGGCATGGTATCATCATTTCACCCACATAGCATGTGCTAAAAAGTTGAGAGGGTTACGGCAAAAACTGGAAGCACTTCGTGTACAAAATGGACAATCTCTTTTGAAGTATCAGGGTTTCGGACGAAAACTCATCTGTTACAAAGGGATTTCATTTTTTTGAACTTATTTGAACTCCAGACTTTTTGTGTGTTCAAAATGAACCATTCAAAGCCACATCATCAATTTTCAACCCTTTCTGACTTCATTTGGTATTTTTCATGCATTTACTGATTTTTTTGAGCTAAATGACCCTGAAATTGAAAAGCACTACAAATGAACTCTGAAAAGGTTGAAAGTTGGCATGGTATTATCATTTCACCCACATAGCATGTGCTAAAAAGTTGAGAGGGTTACGGCAAAAACTGGATGCACTTCGTGTACAAAATGGACAATCCCTTTCGAAGTATCACGGTTTCGGACGAAAACTCATCTGTTTCAAAGGGATTTCATTTTTTTGAACTTATTTGAACTCCAGACTTTTTGTGTGTTCAAAATGCACCATTCAAAGCCACATCATCAATTTTCAACCCTTTCTGACTTCATTTGGTATTTTTCATGCATGTACTGATTTTTTTGAGCTAAATGACCCTGAAATTGAAAAGCACTACAAATGAACTCTGAAAAGGTTGAAAGTTGGCATGGTATCATCATTTCACCCACATAGCATGTTATAAAAAGTTGAGAGGGTTACGGCAAAAACTGGATGCACTTCGTGTACAAAATGGACAATCTCTTTCGAAGTGTCAGGGTTTCGGACGAAAACTCATCTGTTACAAAGGGATTTCATTTTTTTGAACTTATTTGAACTCCAGACTTTTTGTGTGTTCAAAATGCACCATTCAAAGCCACATCATCAATTTTCAACCCTTTCTGACTTCATTTGCTATTTTTCATGCATGTACTGATTTTTTTGAGCTAAATGACCCTGAAATTGAAAAGCACTACAAATGAACTCTGAAAAGGTTGAAAGTTGGCATGGTATCATCATTTCAACCACATAGCATGTTATAAAAAGTTGAGAGGGTTACGGCAAAAACTGGATGCACTTCGTGTACAAAATGGACAATCTCTTTCGAAGTATTAGGGTTTCGGACGAAAACTCATCTGTTACAAAGGGATTTCATTTTTTTGAACTTATTTGAACTCCGGACTTTTTGTGTGTTCAAAATGAACCATTCAAAGCCACATCATCAATTTTCAACCCTTTCTGACTTCATTTGGTATTTTTCATGCATTTACTGATTTTTTGAGCTAAATGACCCTGAAATTGAAAAGCACTACCAATGAACTCTGAAAAGGTTGAAAGTTGGCATGGTATCATCATTTCACCCACATAGCATGTGCTAAAAAGTTGAGAGTGTTACGGTAAAAACTGGATCCACTTCGTGTACAAAATGGACAATCTCTTTCAAAGTATCAAGGTTTCGGACGAAAACTCATATGTTACAAAGGGATTTCATTTTTTTGAACTCCAGACTTTTCTGTGTGTTCAAAATGAACCATTCAAAGCCACATCATCAATTTTCAACCCTTTCTGACTTCATTTGGTATTTTTCATGCATTTACTGATTTTTTTGAGCTAAATGACCCTGAAATTGAAAAGCACTACAAATGAACTCTGAAAAGGTTGAAAGTTGGCATGGTATCATCATTTCACCCACATAGCATGTGCTAAAAAGTTGAGAGGGTTACGACAAAAACTGGATGCACTTCCTGTACAAAATGGACAATCTCTTTCGACGTGTCAGGGTTTCGGACGAAAAGTCATCTGTTACAAAGGGATTTCATTTTTTTGAACTTATTTGAACTCCGGACTTTTTGTGTGTTCAAAATGCACCATTCAAAGCCACATCATCAATTTTCAACCCTTTCTGACTTCATTTGGTATTTTTCATGCATTTACTGTTTTTTTTTGAGGTAAATGACCCTGAAATTGAAAAGCACCACAAATGAACTCTGAAAAGGTTGAAAGTTGGCATGGTATCATCATTTCACCCACATAGCATGTGCTAAAAAGTTGAGAGGGTTACGGCAAAAACTGGATGCACTTCGTGTACAAAATGGATAATCTCTTTCGAAGTGTCACGGTTTCGGACGAAAAGTCATCCGTTACAAAGGGATTTCATTTTTTTGAACTTATTTGAACTCCAGACTTTTTGTGTATTCAAAATGCACCATTCAAAGCCACATCATCAATTTTCAACCCTTTCTGACTTCATTTGCTATTTTTCATGCATTTACGGATTTTTTTGAGCTAAATGACCCTGAAATTGAAAAGCACTACAAATGAACTCTGAAAAGGTTGAAAGTTGGCATGGTATCATCATTTCACCCACATAGCATGTGCTAAAAAGTTGAGAGGGTTACGGCAAAAACTGGAAGCACTTCATGTACAAAATGGACAATCTCTTTTGAAGTATCAGGGTTTCGGACGAAAACTCATCTGTTACAAAGGGATTTCATTTTTTTGAACTTATTTGAACTCCAGACTTTTTGTGTGTTCAAAATGAACCATTCAAAGCCACATCATCAATTTTCAACCCTTTCTGACTTCATTTGGTATTTTTCATGCATTTACTGATTTTTTTGAGCTAAATGACCCTGAAATTGAAAAGCACTACAAATGAACTCTGAAAAGGTTGAAAGTTGGCATGGTATCATCATTTCGCCCACATAGCATGTGCTAAAAAGCTGAGAGGGTTACGGCAAAAACTGGATGCACTTCGTGTACAAAATGGACAATCTCTTTCGAAGTATCACGGTTTCGGACGAAAACTCATCTGTTACAAAGGGATTTCATTTTTTTGAACTTATTTGAACTCCAGACTTTTTGTGTGTTCAAAATGCACCATTCAAAGCCACATCATCAATTTTCAACCCTTTCTGACTTCATTTGGTATTTTTCATGCATGTACTGATTTTTTTGAGCTAAATGACCCTGAAATTGAAAAGCACTACAAATGAACTCTGAAAAGGTTGAAAGTTGGCATGGTATCATCATTTCACCCACATAGCATGTTATAAAAAGTTGAGAGGGTTACGGCAAAAACTGGATGCACTTCGTGTACAAAATGGACAATCTCTTTCGAAGTGTCAGGGTTTCGGACGAAAACTCATCTGTTACAAAGGGATTTCATTTTTTTGAACTTATTTGAACTCCAGACTTTTTGTGTGTTCAAAATGCACCATTCAAAGCCACATCATCAATTTTCAACCCTTTCTGACTTCATTTGCTATTTTTCATGCATGTACTGATTTTTTTGAGCTAAATGACCCTGAAATTGAAAAGCACTACAAATGAACTCTGAAAAGGTTGAAAGTTGGCATGGTATCATCATTTCAACCACATAGCATGTTATAAAAAGTTGAGAGGGTTACGGCAAAAACTGGATGCACTTCGTGTACAAAATGGACAATCTCTTTCGAAGTATTAGGGTTTCGGACGAAAACTCATCTGTTACAAAGGGATTTCATTTTTTTGAACTTATTTGAACTCCGGACTTTTTGTGTGTTCAAAATGAACCATTCAAAGCCACATCATCAATTTTCAACACTTTCTGACTTCATTTGGTATTTTTCATGCATTTACTGATTTTTTGAGCTAAATGACCCTGAAATTGAAAAGCACTACCAATGAACTCTGAAAAGGTTGAAAGTTGGCATGGTATCATCATTTCACCCACATAGCATGTGCTAAAAAGTTGAGAGTGTTACGGTAAAAACTGGATCCACTTCGTGTACAAAATGGACAATCTCTTTCAAAGTATCAAGGTTTCGGACGAAAACTCATATGTTACAAAGGGATTTCATTTTTTTGAACTCCAGACTTTTCTGTGTGTTCAAAATGAACCATTCAAAGCCACATCATCAATTTTCAACCCTTTCTGACTTCATTTGGTATTTTTCATGCATTTACTGATTTTTTTGAGCTAAATGACCCTGAAATTGAAAAGCACTACAAATGAACTCTGAAAAGGTTGAAAGTTGGCATGGTATCATCATTTCACCCACATAGCATGTGCTAAAAAGTTGAGAGGGTTACGACAAAAACTGGATGCACTTCCTGTACAAAATGGACAATCTCTTTCGACGTGTCAGGGTTTCGGACGAAAAGTCATCTGTTACAAAGGGATTTCATTTTTTTGAACTTATTTGAACTCCGGACTTTTTGTGTGTTCAAAATGCACCATTCAAAGCCACATCATCAATTTTCAACCCTTTCTGACTTCATTTGGTATTTTTCATGCATTTACTGTTTTTTTTTTAGGTAAATGACCCTGAAATTGAAAAGCACCACAAATGAACTCTGAAAAGGTTGAAAGTTGGCATGGTATCATCATTTCACCCACATAGCATGTGCTAAAAAGTTGAGAGGGTTACGGCAAAAACTGGATGCACTTCGTGTACAAAATGGATAATCTCTTTCGAAGTGTCACGGTTTCGGACGAAAAGTCATCCGTTACAAAGGGATTTCATTTTTTTGAACTTATTTGAACTCCAGACTTTTTGTGTATTCAAAATGCACCATTCAAAGCCACATCATCAATTTTCAACCCTTTCTGACTTCATTTGCTATTTTTCATGCATTTACGGATTTTTTTGAGCTAAATGACCCTGAAATTGAAAAGCACTACAAATGAACTCTGAAAAGGTTGAAAGTTGGCATGGTATCATCATTTCACCCACATAGCATGTGCTAAAAAGTTGAGAGGGTTACGGCAAAAACTGGAAGCACTTCATGTACAAAATGGACAATCTCTTTTGAAGTATCAGGGTTTCGGACGAAAACTCATCTGTTACAAAGGGATTTCATTTTTTTGAACTTATTTGAACTCCAGACTTTTTGTGTGTTCAAAATGAACCATTCAAAGCCACATCATCAATTTTCAACCCTTTCTGACTTCATTTGGTATTTTTCATGCATTTACTGATTTTTTTGAGCTAAATGACCCTGAAATTGAAAAGCACTACAAATGAACTCTGAAAAGGTTGAAAGTTGGCATGGTATCATCATTTCGCCCACATAGCATGTGCTAAAAAGCTGAGAGGGTTACGGCAAAAACTGGATGCACTTCGTGTACAAAATGGACAATCTCTTTCGAAGTATCACGGTTTCGGACGAAAACTCATCTGTTACAAAGGGATTTCATTTTTTTGAACTTATTTGAACTCCAGACTTTTTGTGTGTTCAAAATGCACCATTCAAAGCCACATCATCAATTTTCAACCCTTTCTGACTTCATTTGGTATTTTTCATGCATGTACTGATTTTTTTGAGCTAAATGACCCTGAAATTGAAAAGCACTACAAATGAACTCTGAAAAGGTTGAAAGTTGGCATGGTATCATCATTTCACCCACATAGCATGTTATAAAAAGTTGAGAGGGTTACGGCAAAAACTGGTTGCACTTCGTGTACAAAATGGACAATCTCTTTCGAAGTGTCAGGGTTTCGGACGAAAACTCATCTGTTACAAAGGGATTTCATTTTTTTGAACTTATTTGAACTCCAGACTTTTTGTGTGTTCAAAATGCACCATTCAAAGCCACATCATCAATTTTCAACCCTTTCTGACTTCATTTGCTATTTTTCATGCATGTACTGATTTTTTTGAGCTAAATGACCCTGAAATTGAAAAGCACTACAAATGAACTCTGAAAAGGTTGAAAGTTGGCATGGTATCATCATTTCAACCACATAGCATGTTATAAAAAGTTGAGAGGGTTACGGCAAAAACTGGATGCACTTCGTGTACAAAATGGACAATCTCTTTCGAAGTATTAGGGTTTCGGACGAAAACTCATCTGTTACAAAGGGATTTCATTTTTTTGAACTTATTTGAACTCCGGACTTTTTGTGTGTTCAAAATGAACCATTCAAAGCCACATCATCAATTTTCAACCCTTTCTGACTTCATTTGGTATTTTTCATGCATTTACTGATTTTTTGAGCTAAATGACCCTGAAATTGAAAAGCACTACCAATGAACTCTGAAAAGGTTGAAAGTTGGCATGGTATCATCATTTCACCCACATAGCATGTGCTAAAAAGTTGAGAGTGTTACGGTAAAAACTGGATCCACTTCGTGTACAAAATGGACAATCTCTTTCAAAGTATCAAGGTTTCGGACGAAAACTCATATGTTACAAAGGGATTTCATTTTTTTGAACTCCAGACTTTTCTGTGTGTTCAAAATGAACCATTCAAAGCCACATCATCAATTTTCAACCCTTTCTGACTTCATTTGGTATTTTTCATGCATTTACTGATTTTTTTGAGCTAAATGACCCTGAAATTGAAAAGCACTACAAATGAACTCTGAAAAGGTTGAAAGTTGGCATGGTATCATCATTTCACCCACATAGCTTGTGCTAAAAAGTTGAGAGGGTTACGACAAAAACTGGATGCACTTCCTGTACAAAATGGACAATCTCTTTCGACGTGTCAGGGTTTCGGACGAAAAGTCATCTGTTACAAAGGGATTTTATTTTTTTGAACTTATTTGAACTCCAGACTTTTTGTGTGTTCAAAATGCACCATTCAAAGCCACATCATCAATTTTCAACCCTTTCTGACTTCATTTGGTATTTTTCATGCATTTACTGTTTTTTTTTGAGGTAAATGACCCTGAAATTGAAAAGCACTACAAATGAACTCTGAAAAGGTTGAAAGTTGGCATGGTATCATCATTTCACCCTGATAGCATGTGCTAAAAATTTGAGAGGGTTACGACAAAAACTGGATGCACTTCCTGTACAAAATGGACAATCTCTTTCGACGTGTCAGGGTTTCGGACGAAAACTCATCTGTTACAAAGGGATTTCATTTTTTTGAACTTATTTGAACTCCGGACTTTTTGTGTGTTCAAAATGAACCATTCAAAGCCACATCATCAATTTTCAACCCTTTCTGACTTCATTTGGTATTTTTCATGCATTTACTGATTTTTTGAGCTAAATGACCCTGAAATTGAAAAGCACTACCAATGAACTCTGAAAAGGTTGAAAGTTGGCATGGTATCATCATTTCACCCACATAGCATGTGCTAAAAAGTTGAGAGGGTTACGGCAAAAACTGGATGCACTTCGTGTACAAAATGGATAATCTCTTTCGAAGTGTCACGGTTTCGGACGAAAAGTCATCCGTTACAAAGGGATTTCATTTTTTTGAACTTATTTGAACTCCAGACTTTTTGTGTATTCAAAATGCACCATTCAAAGCCACATCATCAATTTTCAACCCTTTCTGACTTCATTTGCTATTTTTCATGCATTTACGGATTTTTTTGAGCTAAATGACCCTGAAATTGAAAAGCACTACAAATGAACTCTGAAAAGGTTGAAAGTTGGCATGGTATCATCATTTCACCCACATAGCATGTGCTAAAAAGTTGAGAGGGTTACGGCAAAAACTGGAAGCACTTCGTGTACAAAATGGACAATCTCTTTTGAAGTATCAGGGTTTCGGACGAAAACTCATCTGTTACAAAGGGATTTCATTTTTTTGAACTTATTTGAACTCCAGACTTTTTGTGTGTTCAAAATGAACCATTCAAAGCCACATCATCAATTTTCAACCCTTTCTGACTTCATTTGGTATTTTTCATGCATTTACTGATTTTTTTGAGCTAAATGACCCTGAAATTGAAAAGCACTACAAATGAACTCTGAAAAGGTTGAAAGTTGGCATGGTATCATCATTTCGCCCACATAGCATGTGCTAAAAAGCTGAGAGGGTTACGGCAAAAACTGGATGCACTTCGTGTACAAAATGGACAATCTCTTTCGAAGTATCACGGTTTCGGACGAAAACTCATCTGTTACAAAGGGATTTCATTTTTTTGAACTTATTTGAACTCCAGACTTTTTGTGTGTTCAAAATGCACCATTCAAAGCCACATCATCAATTTTCAACCCTTTCTGACTTCATTTGGTATTTTTCATGCATGTACTGATTTTTTTGAGCTAAATGACCCTGAAATTGAAAAGCACTACAAATGAACTCTGAAAAGGTTCAAAGTTGGCATGGTATCATCATTTCGCCCACATAATATGTGCTAAAAAGTTGAGAGGGTTACGGCAAAAACTGGATGCACTTCGTGTACAAAATGGACAATCTCTTTCGAAGTGTCAGGGTTTCGGACGAAAACTCATCTGTTACAAAGGGATTTCATTTTTTTGAACTTATTTGAACTCCAGACTTTTTGTGTGTTCAAAATGCACCATTCAAAGCCACATCATCAATTTTCAACCCTTTCTGACTTCATTTGCTATTTTTCATGCATGTACTGATTTTTTTGAGCTAAATGACCCTGAAATTGAAAAGCACTACAAATGAACTCTGAAAAGGTTGAAAGTTGGCATGGTATCATCATTTCACCCACATAGCATGTTATAAAAAGTTGAGAGGGTTACGGCAAAAACTGGATGCACTTCGTGTACAAAATGGACAATCTCTTTCGAAGTATTAGGGTTTCGGACGAAAACTCATCTGTTACAAAGGGATTTCATTTTTTTGAACTTATTTGAACTCCGGACTTTTTGTGTGTTCAAAATGAACCATTCAAAGCCACATCATCAATTTTCAACCCTTTCTGACTTCATTTGGTATTTTTCATGCATTTACTGATTTTTTGAGCTAAATGACCCTGAAATTGAAAAGCACTACCAATGAACTCTGAAAAGGTTGAAAGTTGGCATGGTATCATCATTTCACCCACATAGCATGTGCTAAAAAGTTGAGAGTGTTACGGTAAAAACTGGATCCACTTCGTGTACAAAATGGACAATCTCTTTCAAAGTATTAGGGTTTCGGACGAAAACTCATATGTTACAAAGGGATTTCATTTTTTTGAACTCCAGACTTTTCTGTGTGTTCAAAATGCACCATTCAAAGCCACATCATCAATTTTCAACCCTTTCTGACTTCATTTGGTATTTTTCATGCATTTACTGATTTTGTTGAGCAAAATGACCCTGAAATTGAAAAGCACTACAAATGAACTCTGAAAAGGTTGAAAGTTGGCATGGTATCATCATTTCACAGACATTGCATGTGCTAAAAAGTTGAGAGGGTTACGACAAAAACTGGATGCACTTCGTGTACAAAATGGACAATCTCTTTCGAAGTATTAGGGTTTCGGACGAAAACTCATCTGTTACAAAGGGATTTCATTTTTTTGAACTTATTTGAACTCCGGACTTTTTGTGTGTTCAAAATGCACCATTCAATGCCACATCATCAATTTTCAACCCATTCTGACTTCATTTGGTATTTTTCATGCATTTACTGTTTTTTTTTAGGTAAATGACCCTGAAATTGAAAAGCACTACAAATGAACTCTGAAAAGGTTGAAAGTTGGCATGGTATCATCATTTCACCCACATAGCATGTGCTAAAAAGTTGAGAGTGTTACGGTAAAAACTGGATCCACTTCGTGTACAAAATGGACAATCTCTTTCAAAGTATTAGGGTTTCGGACGAAAACTCATATGTTACAAAGCGATTTCATTTTTTTGAACTCCAGACTTTTCTGTGTGTTCAAAATGCACCATTCAAAGCCACATCATCAATTTTCAACCCTTTCTGACTTCATTTGGTATTTTTCATGCATTTACTGATTTTGTTGAGCTAAATGACCCTGAAATTGAAAAGCACTACAAATGAACTCTGAAAAGGTTGAAAGTTGGCATGGTATCATCATTTCACCCACATAGCATGTGCTAAAAAGTTGAGAGGGTTACGAAAAAAACTAGATGCACTTCGTGTACAAAATGGACAATCTCTTTCGAAGTATTAGGGTTTCGGACGAAAACTCATCTGTTACAAAGGGATTTCATTTTTTTGAACTTATTTGAACTCCGGACTTTTTGTGTGTTCAAAATGCACCATTCAAAGCCACATCATCAATTTTCAACCCTTTCTGACTTCATTTGGTATTTTTCATGCATTTACTGTTTTTTTTTTGAGGTAAATGACCCTGAAATTGAAAAGCACTACAAATGAACTCTGAAAAGGTTGAAAGTTGGCATGGTATCATCATTTCACCCACATAGCATGTGCTAAAAAGTTGAGAGGGTTACGGCAAAAACTGGATGCTCTTCGTGTACAAAATGGACAATCTCTTTTGAAGTATCAGGGTTTCGGACGAAAACTCATCTGTTACAAAGGGATTTCATTTTTTTGAACTTATTTGAACTCCAGACTTTTTGTGTGTTCAAAATGAACCATTCAAAGCCACATCATCAATTTTCAACCCTTTCTGAGTTCATTTGGTATTTTTCATGCATTTACTGATTTTTTGAGCTAAATGACCCTGAAATTGAAAAGCACTACAAATGAACTCTGAAAAGGTTGAAAGTTGGCATGGTATCATAATTTCACCCACATAGCATGTGCTAAAAAGTTGAGAGGGTTACGGTAAAAACTGGATCCACTTCGTGTACAAAATGGACAATCTCTTTCAAAGTATCAGGGTTTCGGACGAAAAGTCATATGTTACAAAGGGATTTCATTTTTTTGAACTCCAGACTTTTGTGTGTGTTCAAAATGCACCATTCAAAGCCACATCATCAATTTTCAACCCTTTCTGACTTCATTTGGTATTTTTCATGCATTTACTGATTTTGTTGAGCTAAATGACCCTGAAATTGAAAAGCACTACAAATGAACTCTGAAAAGGTTGAAAGTTGGCATGGTATCATCATTTCACCCACATAGCATGTGCTAAAAAGTTGAGAGGGTTACGGCAAAAACTGGATGCACTTCGTGTACAAAATGGACAATCTCTTTCGAAGTATTAGGGTTTCGGACAAAAACTCATCTGTTACAAAGGGATTTCATTTTTTTGAACTTATTTGAACTCCGGACTTTTTGTGTGTTCAAAATGCACCATTCAAAGCCACATCATCAATTTTCAACCCTTTCTGACTTCATTTGGTATTTTTCATGCATTTACTAATTTTTTTGAAGTAAATGACCCTGAAATTGAATAGCACTACAAATGAACTCTGAAAAGGTTGAAAGTTGGCATGGTATCATCATTTCACCCACATAGCATGTGCTAAAAAGTTTAGAGGGTTACCGCAAAAACTGGATGCACTTCGTGTACAAAATGGACAATCTCTTTTGAAGTATCAGGGTTTCGGACGAAAACTCATCTGTTACAAAGGGATTTCATTTTTTTGAACTTATTTGAACTCCAGACTTTTTGTGTGTTCAAAATGAACCATTCAAAGCCACATCATCAATTTTCAACCCTTTCTGACTTCATTTGGTATTTTTCATGCATTTACTGATTTTTTTGAGCTAAATGACCCTGAAATTGAAAAGCACTACAAATGAACTCTGAAAAGGTTGAAAGTTGGCATGGTATCATAATTTCACCCACATAGCATGTGCTAAAAAGTTGAGAGGGTTACGGTAAAAACTGGATCCACTTCGTGTACAAAATGGACAATCTCTTTCAAAGTATCAGGGTTTCGGACGAAAAGTCATATGTTACAAAGGGATTTCATTTTTTTGAACTCCAGACTTTTGTGTGTGTTCAAAATGCACCATTCAAAGCCACATCATCAATTTTCAACCCTTTCTGACTTCATTTGCTATTTTTCATGCATTTACGGATTTTTTTGAGCTAAATGACCCTGAAATTGAAAAGCACTACAAATGAACTCTGAAAAGGTTGAAAGTTGGCATGGTATCATCATTTCACCCACATAGCATGTGCTAAAAAGTTGAGAGGGTTACGGCAAAAACTGGAAGCACTTCGTGTACAAAATGGACAATCTCTTTTGAAGTATCAGGGTTTCGGACGAAAACTCATCTGTTACAAAGGGATTTCATTTTTTTGAACTTATTTGAACTCCAGACTTTTTGTGTGTTCAAAATGAACCATTCAAAGCCACATCATCAATTTTCAACCCTTTCTGACTTCATTTGGTATTTTTCATGCATTTACTGATTTTTTTGAGCTAAATGACCCTGAAATTGAAAAGCACTACAAATGAACTCTGAAAAGGTTGAAAGTTGGCATGGTATCATCATTTCGCCCACATAGCATGTGCTAAAAAGCTGAGAGGGTTACGGCAAAAACTGGATGCACTTCGTGTACAAAATGGACAATCTCTTTCGAAGTATCACGGTTTCGGACGAAAACTCATCTGTTACAAAGGGATTTCATTTTTTTGAACTTATTTGAACTCCAGACTTTTTGTGTGTTCAAAATGCACCATTCAAAGCCACATCATCAATTTTCAACCCTTTCTGACTTCATTTGGTATTTTTCATGCATGTACTGATTTTTTTGAGCTAAATGACCCTGAAATTGAAAAGCACTACAAATGAACTCTGAAAAGGTTGAAAGTTGGCATGGTATCATCATTTCGCCCACATAATATGTGCTAAAAAGTTGAGAGGGTTACGGCAAAAACTGGATGCACTTCGTGTACAAAATGGACAATCTCTTTCGAAGTGTCAGGGTTTCGGACGAAAACTCATCTGTTACAAAGGGATTTCATTTTTTTGAACTTATTTGAACTCCAGACTTTTTGTGTGTTCAAAATGCACCATTCAAAGCCACATCATCAATTTTCAACCCTTTCTGACTTCATTTGCTATTTTTCATGCATGTACTGATTTTTTTGAGCTAAATGACCCTGAAATTGAAAAGCACTACAAATGAACTCTGAAAAGGTTGAAAGTTGGCATGGTATCATCATTTCACCCACATAGCATGTTATTAAAAGTTGAGAGGGTTACGGCAAAAACTGGATGCACTTCGTGTACAAAATGGACAATCTCTTTCGAAGTATTAGGGTTTCGGACGAAAACTCATCTGTTACAAAGGGATTTCATTTTTCTGAACTTATTTGAACTCCGGACTTTTTGTGTGTTCAAAATGAACCATTCAAAGCCACATCATCAATTTTCAACCCTTTCTGACTTCATTTGGTATTTTTCATGCATTTACTGATTTTTTGAGCTAAATGACCCTGAAATTGAAAAGCACTACCAATGAACTCTGAAAAGGTTGAAAGTTGGCATGGTATCATCATTTCACCCACATAGCATGTGCTAAAAAGTTGAGAGTGTTACGGTAAAAACTGGATCCACTTCGTGTACAAAATGGACAATCTCTTTCAAAGTATTAGGGTTTCGGACGAAAACTCATATGTTACAAAGGGATTTCATTTTTTTGAACTCCAGACTTTTCTGTGTGTTCAAAATGCACCATTCAAAGCCACATCATCAATTTTCAACCCTTTCTGACTTCATTTGGTATATTTCATGCATTTACTGATTTTGTTGAGCTAAATGACCCTGAAATTGAAAAGCACTACAAATGAACTCTGAAAAGGTTGAAAGTTGGCATGGTATCATCCTTTCACCCACATAGCATGTGCTAAAAAGTTGAGAGGGTTACGACAAAAACTGGATGCACTTCGTGTACAAAATGGACAATCTCTTTCGAAGTATTAGGGTTTCGGACGAAAACTCATCTGTTACAAAGGGATTTCATTTTTTTGAACTTATTTGAACTCCGGACTTTTTGTGTGTTCAAAATTAACCATTCAAAGCCACATCATCAATTTTCAACCCTTTCTGACTTCATTTGGTATTTTTCATGCATTTACTGATTTTTTGAGCTAAATGACCCTGAAATTGAAAAGCACTACCATTGAACTCTGAAAAGGTTGAAAGTTGGCATGGTATCATCATTTCACCCACATAGCATGTGCTAAAAATTTGAGAGTGTTACGGTAAAAACTGGATCCACTTCGTGTACAAAATGGACAATCTCTTTCAAAGTATCAGGGTTTCGGACGAAAACTCATATGTTACAAAGGGATTTCATTTTTTTGAACTCCAGACTTTTCTGTGTGTTCAAAATGCACCATTCAAAGCCACATCATCAATTTTCAACCCTTTCTGACTTCATTTGGTATTTTTCATGC
Organism: Elymus sibiricus; assembly: GCA_039707655.1. Classification (NCBI taxonomy): domain Eukaryota; kingdom Viridiplantae; phylum Streptophyta; class Magnoliopsida; order Poales; family Poaceae; genus Elymus; species Elymus sibiricus. The sequence goes on along the minus strand of CM077671.1, from coordinate 413,113,564 downwards.
ATTTACTGATTTTGTTGAGCAAAATGACCCTGAAATTGAAAAGCACTACAAATGAACTCTGAAAAGGTTGAAAGTTGGCATGGTATCATCATTTCACAGACATTGCATGTGCTAAAAAGTTGAGAGGGTTACGACAAAAACTGGATGCACTTCGTGTACAAAATGGACAATCTCTTTCGAAGTATTAGGGTTTCGGACGAAAACTCATCTGTTACAAAGGGATTTCATTTTTTTGAACTTATTTGAACTCCGGACTTTTTGTGTGTTCAAAATGCACCATTCAATGCCACATCATCAATTTTCAACCCTTTCTGACTTCATTTGGTATTTTTCATGCATTTACTTTTTTTTTTTGAGGTAAATGACCCTGAAATTGAAAAGCACTACAAATGAACTCTGAAAAGGTTGAAAGTTGGCATGGTATCATCATTTCACCCACATAGCATGTGCTAAAAAGTTGAGAGTGTTACGGTAAAAACTGGATCCACTTCGTGTACAAAATGGACAATCTCTTTCAAAGTATTAGGGTTTCGGACGAAAACTCATATGTTACAAAGGGATTTCATTTTTTTGAACTCCAGACTTTTCTGTGTGTTCAAAATGCACCATTCAAAGCCACATCATCAATTTTCAACCCTTTCTGACTTCATTTGGTATATTTCATGCATTTACTGATTTTGTTGAGCTAAATGACCCTGAAATTGAAAAGCACTACAAATGAACTCTGAAAAGGTTGAAAGTTGGCATGGTATCATCCTTTCACCCACATAGCATGTGCTAAAAAGTTGAGAGGGTTACGACAAAAACTGGATGCACTTCGTGTACAAAATGGACAATCTCTTTCGAAGTATTAGGGTTTCGGACGAAAACTCATCTGTTACAAAGGGATTTCATTTTTTTGAACTTATTTGAACTCCGGACTTTTTGTGTGTTCAAAATTAACCATTCAAAGCCACATCATCAATTTTCAACCCTTTCTGACTTCATTTGGTATTTTTCATGCATTTACTGATTTTTTGAGCTAAATGACCCTGAAATTGAAAAGCACTACCATTGAACTCTGAAAAGGTTGAAAGTTGGCATGGTATCATCATTTCACCCACATAGCATGTGCTAAAAATTTGAGAGTGTTACGGTAAAAACTGGATCCACTTCGTGTACAAAATGGACAATCTCTTTCAAAGTATCAGGGTTTCGGACGAAAACTCATATGTTACAAAGGGATTTCATTTTTTTGAACTCCAGACTTTTCTGTGTGTTCAAAATGCACCATTCAAAGCCACATCATCAATTTTCAACCCTTTCTGACTTCATTTGGTATTTTTCATGCATTTACTGATTTTGTTGAGCAAAATGACCCTGAAATTGAAAAGCACTACAAATGAACTCTGAAAAGGTTGAAAGTTGGCATGGTATCATCATTTCACAGACATTGCATGTGCTAAAAAGTTGAGAGGGTTACGACAAAAACTGGATGCACTTCGTGTACAAAATGGACAATCTCTTTCGAAGTATTAGGGTTTCGGACGAAAACTCATCTGTTACAAAGGGATTTCATTTTTTTGAACTTATTTGAACTCCGGACTTTTTGTGTGTTCAAAATGCACCATTCAATGCCACATCATCAATTTTCAACCCTTTCTGACTTCATTTGGTATTTTTCATGCATTTACTTTTTTTTTTTGAGGTAAATGACCCTGAAATTGAAAAGCACTACAAATGAACTCTGAAAAGGTTGAAAGTTGGCATGGTATCATCATTTCACCCACATAGCATGTGCTAAAAAGTTGAGAGTGTTACGGTAAAAACTGGATCCACTTCGTGTACAAAATGGACAATCTCTTTCAAAGTATTAGGGTTTCGGACGAAAACTCATATGTTACAAAGGGATTTCATTTTTTTGAACTCCAGACTTTTCTGTGTGTTCAAAATGCACCATTCAAAGCCACATCATCAATTTTCAACCCTTTCTGACTTCATTTGGTATTTTTCATGCATTTACTGATTTTGTTGAGCTAAATGACCCTGAAATTGAAAAGCACTACAAATGAACTCTGAAAAGGTTGAAAGTTGGCATGGTATCATCATTTCACCCACATAGCATGTGCTAAAAAGTTGAGAGGGTTACGACAAAAACTAGATGCACTTCGTGTACAAAATGGACAATCTCTTTCGAAGTATTAGGGTTTCGGACGAAAACTCATCTGTTACAAAGGGATTTCATTTTTTTGAACTTATTTGAACTCCGGACTTTTTGTGTGTTCAAAATGCACCATTCAAAGCCACATCATCAATTTTCAACCCTTTCTGACTTCATTTGGTATTTTTCATGCATTTACTGTTTTTTTTTGAGGTAAATGACCCTGAAATTGAAAAGCACTACAAATGAACTCTGAAAAGGTTGAAAGTTGGCATGGTATCATCATTTCACCCACATAGCATGTGCTAAAAAGTTGAGAGGGTTAGGGCAAAAACTGGATGCTCTTCGTGTACAAAATGGACAATCTCTTTTGAAGTATCAGGGTTTAGGACTAAAACTCATCTGTTACAAAGGGATTTCATTTTTTTGAACTTATTTGAACTCCAGACTTTTTGTGTGTTCAAAATGAACCATTCAAAGCCACATCATCAATTTTCAACCCTTTCTGACTTCATTTGGTATTTTTCATGCATTTACTGATTTTTTGAGCTAAATGACCCTGAAATTGAAAAGCACTACAAATGAACTCTGAAAAGGTTGAAAGTTGGCATGGTATCATAATTTCACCCACATAGCATGTGCTAAAAAGTTGAGAGGGTTACGGTAAAAACTGGATCCACTTCGTGTACAAAATGGACAATCTCTTTCAAAGTATCAGGGTTTCGGACGAAAAGTCATATGTTACAAAGGGATTTCATTTTTTTGAACTCCAGACTTTTGTGTGTGTTCAAAATGCACCATTCAAAGCCACATCATCAATTTTCAACCCTTTCTGACTTCATTTGGTATTTTTCATGCATTTACTGATTTTGTTGAGCTAAATGACCCTGAAATTGAAAAGCACTACAAATGAACTCTGAAAAGGTTGAAAGTTGGCATGGTATCATCATTTCACCCACATAGCATGTGCTAAAAAGTTGAGAGGGTTACGGCAAAAACTGGATGCACTTCGTGTACAAAATGGACAATCTCTTTCGAAGTATTAGGGTTTCGGACAAAAACTCATCTGTTACAAAGGGATTTCATTTTTTTGAACTTATTTGAACTCCGGACTTTTTGTGTGTTCAAAATGCACCATTCAAAGCCACATCATCAATTTTCAACCCTTTCTGACTTCATTTGGTATTTTTCATGCATTTACTAATTTTTTTGAAGTAAATGACCCTGAAATTGAATAGCACTACAAATGAACTCTGAAAAGGTTGAAAGTTGGCATGGTATCATCATTTCACCCACATAGCATGTGCTAAAAAGTTTAGAGGGTTACCGCAAAAATTGGATGCACTTCGTGTACAAAATGGACAATCTCTTTTGAAGTATCAGGGTTTCGGACGAAAACTCATCTGTTACAAAGGGATTTCATTTTTTTGAACTTATTTGAACTCCAGACTTTTTGTGTGTTCAAAATGAACCATTCAAAGCCACATCATCAATTTTCAACCCTTTCTGACTTCATTTGGTATTTTTCATGCATTTACTGATTTTTTTGAGCTAAATGACCCTGAAATTGAAAAGCACTACAAATGAACTCTGAAAAGGTTGAAAGTTGGCATGGTATCATAATTTCACCCACATAGCATGTGCTAAAAAGTTGAGAGGGTTACGGTAAAAACTGGATCCACTTCGTGTACAAAATGGACAATCTCTTTCAAAGTATCATTGTTTCGGACGAAAACTCATATGTTACAAAGGGATTTCATTTTTTTGAACTCCATACTTTTGTGTGTGTTCAAAATGCACCATTCAAAGCCACATCATCAATTTTCAACCCTTTCTGACTTCATTTGGTATTTTTCATGCATTTACTGATTTTGTTGAGCTAAATGACCCTGAAATTGAAAAGCACTACAAATGAACTCTGAAAAGGTTGAAAGTTGGCATGGTATCATCATTTCACCCACATAGCATGTGCTAAAAATTTGAGAGGGTTACGGCAAAAACTAGATGCACTTCGTGTACAAAATGTACAATCTCTTTCGAAGTATTTGGGTTTCGGACGAAAACACATTTGTTACAAAGGGATTTCATTTTTTTGAACTTATTTGAACTCCAGACTTTTTGTGTGTTCAAAATGCACCATTCAAAGCCACATCATCAATTTTCAACCCTTTCTGACTTCATTTGGTATTTTTCATGCATTTACTGATTTTTTTGAGATAAATGACCCTGAAATTGACAAGCACTACAAATGAACTCTGAAAAGGTTGAAAGTTGGCATGGTATCATCATTTCACCCACATAGCATGTGCTAAAAAGTTGAGAGGGTTACGGCAAAAACTGGATACACTTCGTGTACAAAATGGACAATCTCTTTCGAAGTATCAGGGTTTCGGACGAAAACTCATCTGTTACAAAGGGATTTCATTTTTTTGAACTTATTTGAACTCCAGACTTTTTTTGTGTTCAAAATGCACCATTCAAAGCCACATCGTCAATTTTCAACCCTTTCTGACTTCATTTGGTATTTTTCATGCATTTACTGATTTTTTTGAGCTAAATGACCCTGAAATTGAAAAGCACTACAAATGAACTCTGAAAAGGTTGAAAGTTGGCATGGTATCATCATTTCGCCCACATAGCATGTGCTAAAAAGTTGAGAGGGTTACGGCAAAAACTGGATGCACTTCGTGTACAAAATGGACAATCTCTTTCGAAGTATCAGGGTTTCGGACGAAAACTCATCTGTTACAAAGGGATTTCTTTTTTTTGAACTTATTTGAACTCCAGACTTTTTGGGTGTTCAAAATGCACCATTCAAAGCCACATCATCAATTTTCAACCCTTTCTGACTTCATTTGGTATTTTTCATGCATGTACTGATTTTTTTGAGCTAAATGACCCTGAAATTGAAAAGCACTACAAATGAACTCTGAAAAGGTTGAAAGTTGGCATGGTATCATCATTTCACCCACATAGCATGTGCTAAAAAGTTGAGAGGGTTACGGTAAAAACTGGATCCACTTCGTGTACAAAATGGACAATCTCTTTCAAAGTATCATTGTTTCGGACGAAAACTCATGTTACAAAGGGATTTCATTTTTTTGAACTCCATACTTTTGTGTGTGTTCAAAATGCACCATTCAAAGCCACATCATCAATTTTCAACCCTTTCTGACTTCATTTGGTATTTTTCATGCATTTACTGATTTTGTTGAGCTAAATGACCCTGAAATTGAAAAGCACTACAAATGAACTCTGAAAAGGTTGAAAGTTGGCATGGTATCATCATTTCACCCACATAGCATGTGCTAAATATTTGAGAGGGTTACGGCAAAAACTAGATGCACTTCGTGTACAAAATGTACAATCTCTTTCGAAGTATTTGGGTTTCGGACGAAAACACATCTGTTACAAAGGGATTTCATTTTTTTGAACTTATTTGAACTCCAGACTTTTTGTGTGTTCAAAATGCACCATTCAAAGCCACATCATCAATTTTCAACCCTTTCTGACTTCATTTGGTATTTTTCATGCATTTACTGATTTTTTTGAGCTAAATGACCCTGAAATTGACAAGCACTACAAATGAACTCTGAAAAGGTTGAAAGTTGGCATGGTATCATCATTTCACCCACATAGCATGTGCTAAAAAGTTGAGAGGGTTACGGCAAAAACTGGATACACTTCGTGTACAAAATGGACAATCTCTTTCGAAGTATCAGGGTTTCGGACGAAAACTCATCTGTTACAAAGGGATTTCTTTTTTTTGAACTTATTTGAACTCCAGACTTTTTGTGTGTTCAAAATGCACCATTCAAAGCCACATCATCAATTTTCAACCCTTTCTGACTTCATTTGGTATTTTTCATGCATGTACTGATTTTTTTGAGCTAAATGACCCTGAAATTGAAAAGCACTACAAATGAACTCTGAAAAGGTTGAAAGTTGGCATGGTATCATCATTTCACCCACATAGCATGTTATAAAAAGTTGAGAGGGTTACGGCAAACACTGGATGCACCTCGTGTGCAAAATGGACAATCTCTTTCGACGTGTCAGGGTTTCGGACGAAAAGTCATCTGTTACAAAGGGATTTCATTTTTTTGAACTTATTTGAACTCCAGACTTTTTGTGTGTTCAAAATGCACCATTCAAAGCCACATCATCAATTTTCAACCCTTTCTGACTTCATTTGGTATTTTTCATGCATTTACTGATTTTTTTGAGCTAAATGACCCTGAAATTGAAAAGCACTACAAATGAACTCTGAAAAGGTTGAAAGTTGGCATGGTATCATCATTTCACCCACATAGCATGTGCTAAAAAGTTGAGAGGTTTACGGCAAAAGCTGGAAGCACTTCGTGTACAAAATGGACAATCTCTTTTGAAGTATCAGGGTTTCGGACGAAAACTCATCTGTTACAAAGGGATTTCATTTTTTTGAACTTATTTGAACTCCAGACTTTTTGTTTGTTCAAAATGAACCATTCAAAGCCACATCATCGATTTTCAACCCTTTCTGACTTCATTTGGTATTTTTCATGCATTTACTGATTTTTTTAAGCTAAATGACCCTGAAATTGAAAAGCACTACAAATGAACTCTGAAAAGGTTGAAAGTTGGCATGGTATCATCATTTCGCCCACATAGCATGTGCTAAAAAGTTGAGAGGGTTACGGCAAAAACTGGATGCACTTCGTGTACAAAATGGACAATCTCTTTCGAAGTATCACGGTTTCGGACGAAAACTCATCTGTTACAAAGGGATTTCATTTTTTTGAACTTATTTGAACTCCAGACTTTTTGTGTGTTCAAAATGCACCATTCAAAGCCACATCATCAATTTTCAACCCTTTCTGACTTCATTTGGTATTTTTCATGCATGTACTGATTTTTTTGAGCTAAATGACCCTGAAATTGAAAAGCACTACAAATGAACTCTGAAAAGGTTGAAAGTTGGCATGGTATCATCATTTCACCCACATAGCATGTTATAAAAATTTGAGAGGGTTATGGCAAAAACTGGATGCACTTCGTGTACAAAATGGAGAATCTCTTTCGAAGTGTCACGGTTTCGGACGAAAAGTCATCTGTTACAAAGGGATTTCATTTTTTTGAACTTATTTGAACTCCAGACTTTTTGTGTGTTCAAAATGCACCATTAAAAGCCACATCATCAATTTTCAACCCTTTTTGACTTCATTTGGTATTTTTCATGCATTTACTGATTTTTTTGAGCTAAATGACCCTGAAATTGAAAAGCACTACAAATGAACTCTGAAAAGGTTGAAAGTTGGCATGGTATCATCATTTCGCCCACATAGCATGTGCTAAAAAGTTGAGAGGGTTACGGCAAAAACTGGATGCACTTCGTGTACAAAATGGACAATCTCTTTCGAAGTATCAGGGTTTCGGACGAAAACTCATCTGTTACAAAGGGATTTCTTTTTTTTGAACTTATTTGAACTCCAGACTTTTTGTGTGTTCAAAATGCACCATTCAAAGCCACATCATCAATTTTCAACCCTTTCTGACTTCATTTGGTATTTTTCATGCATTTACGGATTTTTTTGAGTTAAATGACCCTGAAATTGAAAAGCACTACAAATGAACTCTGAAAAGTTTGAAAGTTGGCATGGTATCATCATTTCACCCACATAGCATGTGATAAAAAGTTGAGAGGGTTACGGCAAAAACTGGAAGCACTTCGTGTACAAAATGGACAATCTCTTTTGAAGTATCAGGGTTTCGGACGAAAACTCATCTGTTACAAAGGGATTTCATTTTTTTGAACTTATTTGAACTCCAGACTTTTTGTGTGTTCAAAATGCACCATTAAAAGCCACATCATCAATTTTCAACCCTTTCTGACTTCATTTGGTATTTTTCATGCATGTACTGATTTTTTTGAGCTAAATGACCCTGAAATTGAAAAGCACTACAAATGAACTCTGAAAAGGTTGAAAGTTGGCATGGTATCATCATTTCACCCACATAGCATGTTATAAAAAGTTGAGAGGGTTACGGCAAAAACTGGATGCACCTCGTGTACAAAATGGACAATCTCTTTCGACGTGTCAGGGTTTCGGACGAAAAGTCATCTGTTACAAAGGGATTTCATTTTTTTGAACTTATTTGAACTCCAGACTTTTTGTGTGTTCACAATGCACCATTCAAAGCCACATCATCAATTTTCAACCCTTTCTGACTTCATTTGGTATTTTTCATGCATTTACTGATTTTTTTGAGCTAAATGACCCTGAAATTGAAAAGCACTACAAATGAACTCTGAAAAGGTTGAAAGTTGGCATGGTATCATCATTTCACCCACATAGCATGTGCTAAAAAGTTGAGAGGGTTACGGCAAAAACTGGAAGCACTTCGTGTACAAAATGGACAATCTCTTTTGAAGTATCAGGGTTTCGGACGAAAACTCATCTGTTACAAAGGGATTTCATTTTTTTGAACTTATTTGAACTCCAGACTTTTTGTGTGTTCAAAATGAACCATTCAAAGCCACATCATCAATTTTCAACCCTTTCTGACTTCATTTGGTATTTTTCATGCATTTACTGATTTTTTTGAGCTAAATGACCCTGAAATTGAAAAGCACTACAAATGAACTCTGAAAAGGTTGAAAGTTGGCATGGTATTATCATTTCACCCACATAGCATGTGCTAAAAAGTTGAGAGGGTTACGGCAAAAACTGGATGCACTTCGTGTACAAAATGGACAATCCCTTTCGAAGTATCACGGTTTCGGACGAAAACTCATCTGTTTCAAAGGGATTTCATTTTTTTGAACTTATTTGAACTCCAGACTTTTTGTGTGTTCAAAATGCACCATTCAAAGCCACATCATCAATTTTCAACCCTTTCTGACTTCATTTGGTATTTTTCATGCATGTACTGATTTTTTTGAGCTAAATGACCCTGAAATTGAAAAGCACTACAAATGAACTCTGAAAAGGTTGAAAGTTGGCATGGTATCATCATTTCACCCACATAGCATGTTATAAAAATTTGAGAGGGTTATGGCAAAAACTGGATGCACTTCGTGTACAAAATGGACAATCTCTTTCGAAGTGTCACGGTTTCGGACGAAAAGTCATCTGTTACAAAGGGATTTCATTTTTTTGAACTTATTTGAACTCCAGACTTTTTGTGTGTTCAAAATGCACCATTAAAAGCCACATCATCAATTTTCAACCCTTTCTGACTTCATTTGGTATTTTTCATGCATTTACTGATTTTTTTGAGCTAAATGACCCTGAAATTGAAAAGCACTACAAATGAACTCTGAAAAGGTTGAAAGTTGGCATGGTATCATCATTTCACCCACATAGCATGTGCTAAAAAGTTGAGAGGGTTACGCCAAAAACTGGAAGCACTTCGTGTACAAAATGGACAATCTCTTTTGAAGTATCAGGGTTTCGGACGAAAACTCATCTGTTACAAAGGGATTTCATTTTTTTGAACTTAATTGAACTCCAGACTTTTTGTGTGTTCAAAATGAACCATTCAAAGCCACATCATCAATTTTCAACCCTTTCTGACTTCATTTGGTATTTTTCATGCATTTACTGATTTTTTGAGCTAAATGACCCTGAAATTGAAAAGCACTACAAATGAACTCTGAAAAGGTTGAAAGTTGGCATGGTATCATCATTTCGCCCACATAGCATGTTATAAAAAGTTGAGAGGGTTACGGCAAAAACTGGATGCACTTCGTGTACAAAATGGACAATCTCTTTCGAAGTATCACGGTTTCGGACGAAAACTCATCTGTTACAAAGGGATTTCATTTTTTTGAACTTATTTGAACTCCAGACTTTTTGTGTGTTCAAAATGCACCATTCAAAGCCACATCATCAATTTTCAACCCTTTCTGACTTCATTTGGTATTTTTCATGCATGTACTGATTTTTTTGAGCTAAATGACCCTGAAATTGAAAAGCACTACAAATGAACTCTGAAAAGGTTGAAAGTTGGCATGGTATCATCATTTCACCCACATAGCATGTTATAAAAATTTGAGAGGGTTATGGCAAAAACTGGATGCACTTCGTGTACAAAATGGACAATCTCTTTCGAAGTGTCACGGTTTCGGACGAAAAGTCATCTGTTACAAAGGGATTTCATTTTTTTGAACTTATTTGAACTCCAGACTTTTTGTGTGTTCAAAATGCACCATTAAAAGCCACATCATCAATTTTCAACCCTTTCTGACTTCATTTGGTATTTTTCATGCATTTACTGATTTTTTTGAGCTAAATGACCCTGAAATTGAAAAGCACTACAAATGAACTCTGAAAAGGTTGAAAGTTGGCATGGTATCATCATTTCACCCACATAGCATGTGCTAAAAAGTTGAGAGGGTTACGCCAAAAACTGGAAGCACTTCGTGTACAAAATGGACAATCTCTTTTGAAGTATCAGGGTTTCGGACGAAAACTCATCTGTTACAAAGGGATTTCATTTTTTTGAACTTAATTGAACTCCAGACTTTTTGTGTGTTCAAAATGAACCATTCAAAGCCACATCATCAATTTTCAACCCTTTCTGACTTCATTTGGTATTTTTCATGCATTTACTGATTTTTTTGAGCTAAATGACCCTGAAATTGAAAAGCACTACAAATGAACTCTGAAAAGGTTGAAAGTTGGCATGGTATCATCATTTCGCCCACATAGCATGTTATAAAAAGTTGAGAGGGTTACGGCAAAAACTGGATGCACTTCGTGTACAAAATGGACAATCTCTTTCGAAGTATCACGGTTTCGGACGAAAACTCATCTGTTACAAAGGGATTTCATTTTTTTGAACTTATTTGAACTCCAGACTTTTTGTGTGTTCAAAATGCACCATTCAAAGCGACATCATCAATTTTCAACCCTTTCTGAGTTCATTTGGTATTTTTCATGCATGTACTGATTTTTTTGAGCTAAATGACCCTGAAATTGAAAAGCACTACAAATGAACTCTGAAAAGGTTGAAAGTTGGCATGGTATCATCATTTCACCCACATAGCATGTGCTAAAAAGTTGAGAGGGTTACGGCAAAAACTGGATGCACTTCGTGTACAAAATGGACAATCCCTTTCGAAGTGTCAGGGTTTCGGACGAAAACTCATCTGTTACAAAGGGATTTCATTTTTTTGAACTTATTTGAACTCCAGACTTTTTGTGTGTTCAAAATGCACCATTCAAAGCCACATCATCAATTTTCAACCCTTTCTGACTTCATTTGGTATTTTTCATGCATGTACTGATTTTTTTGAGCTAAATGACCCTGAAATTGAAAAGCACTACAAATGAACTCTGAAAAGGTTGAAAGTTGGCATGGTATCATCATTTCGCCCACATAGCATGTGCTAAAAAGTTGAGAGGGTTACGGCAAAAACTGGAAGCACTTCGTGTACAAAATGGACAATCTCTTTTGAAGTATCAGGGTTTCGGACGAAAACTCATCTGTTACAAAGGGATTTCATTTTTTTGAACTTATTTGAACTCCAGACTTTTTGTGTGTTCAAAATGCACCATTAAAAGCCACATCATCAATTTTCAACCCTTTCTGACTTCATTTGGTATTTTTCATGCATGTACTGATTTTTTTGAGCTAAATGACCCTGAAATTGAAAAGCACTACAAATGAACTCTGAAAAGGTTGAAAGTTGGCATGGTATCATCATTTCACCCACATAGCATGTTATAAAAAGTTGAGAGGGTTACGGCAAAAACTGGATGCACCTCGTGTACAAAATGGACAATCTCTTTCGACGTGTCAGGGTTTCGGACGAAAAGTCATCTGTTACAAAGGGATTTCATTTTTTTGAACTTATTTGAACTCCAGACTTTTTGTGTGTTCACAATGCACCATTCAAAGCCACATCATCAATTTTCAACCCTTTCTGACTTCATTTGGTATTTTTCATGCATTTACTGATTTTTTTGAGCTAAATGACCCTGAAATTGAAAAGCACTACAAATGAACTCTGAAAAGGTTGAAAGTTGGCATGGTATCATCATTTCACCCACATAGCATGTGCTAAAAAGTTGAGAGGGTTACGGCAAAAACTGGAAGCACTTCGTGTACAAAATGGACAATCTCTTTTGAAGTATCAGGGTTTCGGACGAAAACTCATCTGTTACAAAGGGATTTCATTTTTTTGAACTTATTTGAACTCCAGACTTTTTGTGTGTTCAAAATGAACCATTCAAAGCCACATCATCAATTTTCAACCCTTTCTGACTTCATTTGGTATTTTTCATGCATTTACTGATTTTTTTGAGCTAAATGACCCTGAAATTGAAAAGCACTACAAATGAACTCTGAAAAGGTTGAAAGTTGGCATGGTATTATCATTTCACCCACATAGCATGTGCTAAAAAGTTGAGAGGGTTACGGCAAAAACTGGATGCACTTCGTGTACAAAATGGACAATCCCTTTCGAAGTATCACGGTTTCGGACGAAAACTCATCTGTTTCAAAGGGATTTCATTTTTTTGAACTTATTTGAACTCCAGACTTTTTGTGTGTTCAAAATGCACCATTCAAAGCCACATCATCAATTTTCAACCCTTTCTGACTTCATTTGGTATTTTTCATGCATGTACTGATTTTTTTGAGCTAAATGACCCTGAAATTGAAAAGCACTACAAATGAACTCTGAAAAGGTTGAAAGTTGGCATGGTATCATCATTTCACCCACATAGCATGTTATAAAAATTTGAGAGGGTTATGGCAAAAACTGGATGCACTTCGTGTACAAAATGGACAATCTCTTTCGAAGTGTCACGGTTTCGGACGAAAAGTCATCTGTTACAAAGGGATTTCATTTTTTTGAACTTATTTGAACTCCAGACTTTTTGTGTGTTCAAAATGCACCATTAAAAGCCACATCATCAATTTTCAACCCTTTCTGACTTCATTTGGTATTTTTCATGCATTTACTGATTTTTTTGAGCTAAATGACCCTGAAATTGAAAAGCACTACAAATGAACTCTGAAAAGGTTGAAAGTTGGCATGGTATCATCATTTCACCCACATAGCATGTGCTAAAAAGTTGAGAGGGTTACGGCAAAAACTGGAAGCACTTCGTGTACAAAATGGACAATCTCTTTTGAAGTATCAGGGTTTCGGACGAAAACTCATCTGTTACAAAGGGATTTCATTTTTTTGAACTTAATTGAACTCCAGACTTTTTGTGTGTTCAAAATGAACCATTCAAAGCCACATCATCAATTTTCAACCCTTTCTGACTTCATTTGGTATTTTTCATGCATTTACTGATTTTTTTGAGCTAAATGACCCTGAAATTGAAAAGCACTACAAATGAACTCTGAAAAGGTTGAAAGTTGGCATGGTATCATCATTTCGCCCACATAGCATGTTATAAAAAGTTGAGAGGGTTACGGCAAAAACTGGATGCACTTCGTGTACAAAATGGACAATCTCTTTCGAAGTATCACGGTTTCGGACGAAAACTCATCTGTTACAAAGGGATTTCATTTTTTTGAACTTATTTGAACTCCAGACTTTTTGTGTGTTCAAAATGCACCATTCAAAGCGACATCATCAATTTTCAACCCTTTCTGAGTTCATTTGGTATTTTTCATGCATGTACTGATTTTTTTGAGCTAAATGACCCTGAAATTGAAAAGCACTACAAATGAACTCTGAAAAGGTTGAAAGTTGGCATGGTATCATCATTTCACCCACATAGCATGTGCTAAAAAGTTGAGAGGGTTACGGCAAAAACTGGATGCACTTCGTGTACAAAATGGACAATCCCTTTCGAAGTGTCAGGGTTTGGGACGAAAACTCATCTGTTACAAAGGGATTTCATTTTTTTGAACTTATTTGAACTCCAGACTTTTTGTGTGTTCAAAATGCACCATTCAAATCCACATCATCAATTTTCAACCCTTTCTGACTTCATTTGGTATTTTTCATGCATGTACTGATTTTTTGAGCTAAATGACCCTGAAATTGAAAAGCACTACAAATGAACTCTGAAAAGGTTGAAAGTTGGCATGGTATCATCATTTCACCCACATAGCATGTTATAAAAAGTTGAGAGGGTTATGGCAAAAACTGGATGCACTTCGTGTACAAAATGGACAATCTCTTTCGAAGTGTCACGGTTTCGGACGAAAAGTCATCTGTTACAAAGGGATTTCATTTTTTTGAACTTATTTGAACTCCAGACTTTTTGTGTGTTCAAAATGAACCATTAAAAGCCACGTCATCAATTTTCAACCCTTTCCGACTTCATTTGGTATTTTTCATGCATTTACTGATTTTTTTGAGCTAAATGACCCTGAAATTGAAAAGCACTACAAATGAACTCTGAAAAGGTTGAAAGTTGGCATGGTATCATCATTTCACCCACATAGCATGTGCTAAAAAGTTGAGAGGGTTACGGCAAAAACTGGAAGCACTTCGTGTACAAAATGGACAATCTCTTTTGAAGTATCAGGGTTTCGGACGAAAACTCATCTGTTACAAAGGGATTTCATTTTTTTGAACTTAATTGAACTCCAGACTTTTTGTGTGTTCAAAATGAACCATTCAAAGCCACATCATCAATTTTCAACCCTTTCTGACTTCATTTGGTATTTTTCATGCATTTACTGATTTTTTTGAGCTAAATGACCCTGAAATTGAAAAGCACTACAAATTAACTCTGAAAAGGTTGAAAGTTGGCATGGTATCATCATTTCACCCACATAGCATGTGCTAAAAAGTTGAGAGGGTTACGGCAAAAACTGGATGCACTTCGTGTACAAAATGGACAATCTCTTTTGAAGTATCAGGGTTTCGGACGAAAACTCATCTGTTACAAAGGGATTTCATTTTTTTGAACTTATTTGAACTCCAGACTTTTTGTGTGTTCAAAATGCACCATTCAAAGCCACATCATCAATTTTCAACCCTTTCTGACTTCATTTGGTATTTTTCATGCATTTACTGATTTTTTTGAGCTAAATGACCCTGAAATTGAAAAGCACTACAAATGAACTCTGAAAAGGTTGAAAGTTGGCATGGTATCATCATTTCGCCCACATAGCATGTTATAAAAAGTTGAGAGGGTTACGGCAAAAACTGGATGCACTTCGTGTACAAAATGGACAATCTCTTTCGAAGTATCACGGTTTCGGACGAAAACTCATCTGTTACAAAGGGATTTCATTTTTTTGAACTTATTTGAACTCCAGACTTTTTGTGTGTTCAAAATGCACCATTCAAAGCTACATCATCAATTTTCAACCCTTTCTGAGTTCATTTGGTATTTTTCATGCATGTACTGATTTTTTTGAGCTAAATGACCCTGAAATTGAAAAGCACTACAAATGAACTCTGAAAAGGTTGAAAGTTGGCATGGTATCATCATTTCACCCACATAGCATGTGCTAAAAAGTTGAGAGGGTTACGGCAAAAACTGGAAGCACTTCGTGTACAAAATGGACAATCTCTTTTGAAGTGTCAGGGTTTCGGACGAAAACTCATCTGTTACAAAGGGATTTCATTTTTTTGAACTTATTTGAACTCCAGACTTTTTGTGTGTTCAAAATGAACCATTCAAAGCCACATCATCAATTTTCAACCCTTTCTGACTTCATTTGGTATTTTTCATGCATTTACTGATTTTTTTGAGCTAAATGACCCTGAAATTGAAAAGCACTACAAATGAACTCTGAAAAGGTTGAAAGTTGGCATGGTATCATCATTTCACCCACATAGCATGTGCTAAAAAGTTGAGAGGGTTACGGCAAAAACTGGAAGCACTTCGTGTACAAAATGGACAATCTCTTTCGAAGTATCACGGTTTCGGACGAAAACTCATCTGTTACAAAGGGATTTCATTTTTTTGAACTTATTTGAACTCCAGACTTTTTGTGTGTTCAAAATGAACCATTCAAAGCCACATCATCAATTTTCAACCCTTTCTGACTTCATTTGGTATTTTTCATGCATGTACTGATTTTTTTGAGCTAAATGACCCTGAAATTGAAAAGCACTACAAATGAACTCTGAAAAGGTTGAAAGTTGGCATGGTATTATCATTTCACCCACATAGCATGTGCTAAAAAGTTGAGAGGGTTACGGCAAAAACTGGATGCACTTCGTGTACAAAATGGACAATCCCTTTCGAAGTGTCAGAGTTTCGGACGAAAACTCATCTGTTTCAAAGGGATTTCATTTTTTTGAACTTATTTGAACTCCAGACTTTTTGTGTGTTCAAAATGAACCATTCAAAGCCACATCATCAATTTTCAACCCTTTCTGACTTCATTTGGTATTTTTCATGCATTTACTGATTTTTTTGAGCTAAATGACCCTGAAATTGAAAAGCACTACAAATGAACTCTGAAAAGGTTGAAAGTTGGCATGGTATCATCATTTCACCCACATAGCATGTTATAAAAATTTGAGAGGGTTATGGCAAAAACTGGATGCACTTCGTGTACAAAATGGACAATCTCTTTCGAAGTGTCATGGTTTCGGACGAAAAGTCATCTGTTACAAAGGGATTTCATTTTTTTGAACTTATTTGAACTCCAGACTTTTTGTGTGTTCAAAATGCACCATTAAAAGCCACATCATCAATTTTCAACCCTTTCTGACTTCATTTGGTATTTTTCATGCATTTACTGATTTTTTTGAGCTAAATGACCCTGAAATTGAAAAGCACTACAAATGAACTCTGAAAAGGTTGAAAGTTGGCATGGTATCATCATTTCACCCACATAGCATGTGCTAAAAAGTTGAGAGGGTTACGGCAAAAACTGGAAGCACTTCGTGTACAAAATGGACAATCTCTTTTGAAGTATCAGGGTTTCGGAGGAAAACTCATCTGTTACAAAGGGATTTCATTTTTTTGAACTTAATTGAACTCCAGACTTTTTGTGTGTTCAAAATGAACCATTCAAAGCCACATCATCAATTTTCAACCCTTTCTGACTTCATTTGGTATTTTTCATGCATTTACTGATTTTTTTGAGCTAAATGACCCTGAAATTGAAAAGCACTACAAATGAACTCTGAAAAGGTTGAAAGTTGGCATGGTATCATCATTTCGCCCACATAATATGTGCTAAAAAGTTGAGAGGGTTACGGCAAAAACTGGATGCACTTCGTGTACAAAATGGACAATCTCTTTCGAAGTATCACGGTTTCGGACGAAAACTCATCTGTTACAAAGGGATTTCATTTTTTTGAACTTATTTGAACTCCAGACTTTTTGTGTGTTCAAAATGAACCATTCAAAGCCACATCATCAATTTTCAACCCTTTCTGACTTCATTTGGTATTTTTCATGCATTTACTGAGTTTTTTGAGCTAAATGACCCTGAAATTGAAAAGCACTACAAATGAACTCTGAAAAGGTTGAAAGTTGGCATGGTATCATCATTTCACCCACATAGCATGTGCTAAAAAGTTGAGAGGGTTACGGCAAAAACTGGAAGCACTTCGTGTACAAAATGGACAATCTCTTTCGAAGTATCACGGTTTCGGACGAAAACTCATCTGTTACAAAGGGATTTCATTTTTTTGAACTTATTTGAACTCCAGACTTTTTGTGTGTTCAAAATGAACCATTCAAAGCCACATCATCAATTTTCAACCCTTTCTGACTTCATTTGGTATTTTTCATGCATGTACTGATTTTTTTGAGCTAAATGACCCTGAAATTGAAAAGCACTACAAATGAACTCTGAAAAGGTTGAAAGTTGGCATGGTATTATCATTTCACCCACATAGCATGTGCTAAAAAGTTGAGAGGGTTACGGCAAAAACTGGATGCACTTCGTGTACAAAATGGACAATCCCTTTCGAAGTGTCAGAGTTTCGGACGAAAACTCATCTGTTTCAAAGGGATTTCATTTTTTTGAACTTATTTGAACTCCAGACTTTTTGTGTGTTCAAAATGAACCATTCAAAGCCACATCATCAATTTTCAACCCTTTCTGACTTCATTTGGTATTTTTCATGCATTTACTGATTTTTTTGAGCTAAATGACCCTGAAATTGAAAAGCACTACAAATGAACTCTGAAAAGGTTGAAAGTTGGCATGGTATCATCATTTCACCCACATAGCATGTTATAAAAATTTGAGAGGGTTATGGCAAAAACTGGATGCACTTCGTGTACAAAATGGACAATCTCTTTCGAAGTGTCATGGTTTCGGACGAAAAGTCATCTGTTACAAAGGGATTTCATTTTTTTGAACTTATTTGAACTCCAGACTTTTTGTGTGTTCAAAATGCACCATTAAAAGCCACATCATCAATTTTCAACCCTTTCTGACTTCATTTGGTATTTTTCATGCATTTACTGATTTTTTTGAGCTAAATGACCCTGAAATTGAAAAGCACTACAAATGAACTCTGAAAAGGTTGAAAGTTGGCATGGTATCATCATTTCACCCACATAGCATGTGCTAAAAAGTTGAGAGGGTTACGGCAAAAACTGGAAGCACTTCGTGTACAAAATGGACAATCTCTTTTGAAGTATCACGGTTTCGGACGAAAACTCATCTGTTACAAAGGGATTTCATTTTTTTGAACTTAATTGAACTCCAGACTTTTTGTGTGTTCAAAATGAACCATTCAAAGCCACATCATCAATTTTCAACCCTTTCTGACTTCATTTGGTATTTTTCATGCATTTACTGATTTTTTTGAGCTAAATGACCCTGAAATTGAAAAGCACTACAAATGAACTCTGAAAAGGTTGAAAGTTGGCATGGTATCATCATTTCGCCCACATAATATGTGCTAAAAAGTTGAGAGGGTTACGGCAAAAACTGGATGCACTTCGTGTACAAAATGGACAATCTCTTTCGAAGTATCACGGTTTCGGACGAAAACTCATCTGTTACAAAGGGATTTCATTTTTTTGAACTTATTTGAACTCCAGACTTTTTGTGTGCTCAAAATGCACCATTCAAAGCTACATCATCAATTTTCAACCCTTTCTGAGTTCATTTGGTATTTTTCATGCATGTACTGATTTTTTTGAGCTAAATGACCCTGAAATTGAAAAGCACTACAAATGAACTCTGAAAAGGTTGAAAGTTGGCATGGTATCATCATTTCACCCACATAGCATGTGCTAAAAAGTTGAGAGGGTTACGGCAAAAACTGGATGCACTTCGTGTACAAAATGGACAATCTCTTTCGAAGTGTCAGGGTTTCGGACGAAAACTCATCTGTTACAAAGGGATTTCATTTTTTTGAACTTATTTGAACTCCAGACTTTTTGTGTGTTCAAAATGCACCATTCAAAGCCACATCATCAATTTTCAACCCTTTCTGACTTCATTTGGTATTTTTCATGCATGTACTGATTTTTTTGAGCTAAATGACCCTGAAATTGAAAAGCACTACAAATGAACTCTGAAAAGGTTGAAAGTTGGCATGGTATCATCATTTCACCCACATAGCATGTTATAAAAAGTTGAGAGGGTTACGGAAAAAACTGGATGCGCTTCGTGTACAAAATGGACAATCTCTTTCAAGTATCAGGGTTTCGGACGAAAACTCATCTGTTACAAAGGGATTTCATTTTTTTGAACTTATTTGAACTCCAGACTTTTTGTGTGTTCAAAATGCACCATTCAAAGCCACATCATCAATTTTCAACCCTTTCTGACTTCATTTGGTATTTTTCATGCATTTACTGATTTTTTTGAGCTAAATGACCCTGAATTTGAAAAGCACTACAAATGAACTCTGAAAAGGTTGAAAGTTGGCATGGTATCATCATTTCGCCCACATAGCATGTGCTAAAAAGTTGAGAGGGTTACGGCAAAAACTGGAAGCACTTCGTGTACAAAATGGACAATCTCTTTTGAAGTATCAGGGTTTCGGACGAAAACTCATCTGTTACAAAGGGATTTCATTTTTTTGAACTTAATTGAACTCCAGACTTTTTGTGTGTTCAAAATGAACCATTCAAAGCCACATCATCAATTTTCAACCCTTTCTGACTTCATTTGGTATTTTTCATGCATTTACTGATTTTTTTGAGCTAAATGACCCTGAAATTGAAAAGCACTACAAATGAACTCTGAAAAGGTTGAAAGTTGGCATGGTATCATCATTTCGCCCACATAATATGTGCTAAAAAGTTGAGAGGGTTACGGCAAAAACTGGATGCACTTCGTGTACAAAATGGACAATCTCTTTCGAAGTATCACGGTTTCGGACGAAAACTCATCTGTTACAAAGGGATTTCATTTTTTTGAACTTATTTGAACTCCAGACTTTTTGTGTGTTCAAAATGCACCATTCAAAGCTACATCATCAATTTTCAACCCTTTCTGAGTTCATTTGGTATTTTTCATGCATGTACTGATTTTTTTGAGCTAAATGACCCTGAAATTGAAAAGCACTACAAATGAACTCTGAAAAGGTTGAAAGTTGGCATGGTATCATCATTTCACCCACATAGCATGTTATAAAAAGTTGAGAGGGTTACGGTAAAAACTGGATGCACTTCGTGTACAAAATGGACAATCTCTTTCGAAGTGTCAGGGTTTCGGACGAAAACTCATCTGTTACAAAGGGATTTCATTTTTTTGAACTTATTTGAACTCCAGACTTTTTGTGTGTTCAAAATGCACCATTCAAAGCCACATCATCAATTTTCAACCCTTTCTGACTTCATTTGGTATTTTTCATGCATTTACTGATTTTTTTGAGCTAAATGACCCTGAAATTGAAAAGCACTACAAATGAACTCTGAAAAGGTTGAAAGTTGGCATGGTATCATCATTTCACCCACATAGCATGTTATAAAAAGTTGAGAGGGTTACGGAAAAAACTGGATGCGCTTCGTGTACAAAATGGACAATCTCTTTCGAAGTATCAGGGTTTCGGACGAAAACTCATCTGTTACAAAGGGATTTCATTTTTTTGAACTTATTTGAACTCCAGACTTTTTGTGTGTTCAAAATGAACCATTCAAAGCCACATCATCAATTTTCAACCCTTTCTGACTTCATTTGGTATTTTTCATGCATTTAGTGATTTTTTTGAGCTAAATGACCCTGAATTTGAAAAGCACTACAAATGAACTCTGAAAAGGTTGAAAGTTGGCATGGTATCATCATTTCGCCCACATAGCATGTGCTAAAAAGTTGAGAGGGTTACGGCAAAAACTGGATGCACTTCGTGTACAAAATGGACAATCTCTTTCGAAGTATCAGGGTTTCGGACGAAAACTCATCTGTTACAAAGGGATTTCATTTTTTTGAACTTATTTGAACTCCAGACTTTTTGTGTGTTCAAAATGCACCATTCAAAGCCACATCATCAATTTTTAACCCTTTCTGACTTCATTTGGTATTTTTCATGCATGTACTGATTTTTTTGAGCTAAATGACCTTGAAATTGAAAAGCACTACAAATGAACTCTGAAAAGGTTGAAAGTTGGCATGGTATCATCATTTCACCCACATAGCATGTTACAAAAAGTTGAGAGGGTTACGGCAAAAACTGGATGCACTTCGTGTACAAAATGGACAATCTCTTTCGAAGTATCACGGTTTCGGACGAAAACTCATCTGTTACAAAGGGATTTCATTTTTTTGAACTTATTTGAACTCCAGACTTTTTGTGTGTTCAAAATGCACCATTCAAAGCCACATCATCAATTTTCAACCCTTTCTGACTTCATTTGGTATTTTTCATGCATGTACTGATTTTTTTGAGCTAAATGACCCTGAAATTGAAAAGCACTACAAATGAACTCTGAAAAGGTTGAAAGTTGGCATGGTATTATCATTTCACCCACATAGCATGTGCTAAAAAGTTGAGAGGGTTACGGCAAAAACTGGATGCACTTCGTGTACAAAATGGACAATCCCTTTCGAAGTGTCAGAGTTTCGGACGAAAACTCATCTGTTTCAAAGGGATTTCATTTTTTTGAACTTATTTGAACTCCAGACTTTTTGTGTGTTCAAAATGAACCATTCAAAGCCACATCATCAATTTTCAACCCTTTCTGACTTCATTTGGTATTTTTCATGCATTTACTGATTTTTTTGAGCTAAATGACCCTGAAATTGAAAAGCACTACAAATGAACTCTGAAAAGGTTGAAAGTTGGCATGGTATCATCATTTCACCCACATAGCATGTTATAAAAATTTGAGAGGGTTATGGCAAAAACTGGATGCACTTCGTGTACAAAATGGACAATCTCTTTCGAAGTGTCATGGTTTCGGACGAAAAGTCATCTGTTACAAAGGGATTTCATTTTTTTGAACTTATTTGAACTCCAGACTTTTTGTGTGTTCAAAATGCACCATTAAAAGCCACATCATCAATTTTCAACCCTTTCTGACTTCATTTGGTATTTTTCATGCATTTACTGATTTTTTTGAGCTAAATGACCCTGAAATTGAAAAGCACTACAAATGAACTCTGAAAAGGTTGAAAGTTGGCATGGTATCATCATTTCACCCACATAGCATGTGCTAAAAAGTTGAGAGGGTTACGGCAAAAACTGGAAGCACTTCGTGTACAAAATGGACAATCTCTTTTGAAGTATCACGGTTTCGGACGAAAACTCATCTGTTACAAAGGGATTTCATTTTTTTGAACTTAATTGAACTCCAGACTTTTTGTGTGTTCAAAATGAACCATTCAAAGCCACATCATCAATTTTCAACCCTTTCTGACTTCATTTGGTATTTTTCATGCATTTACTGATTTTTTTGAGCTAAATGACCCTGAAATTGAAAAGCACTACAAATGAACTCTGAAAAGGTTGAAAGTTGGCATGGTATCATCATTTCGCCCACATAATATGTGCTAAAAAGTTGAGAGGGTTACGGCAAAAACTGGATGCACTTCGTGTACAAAATGGACAATCTCTTTCGAAGTATCACGGTTTCGGACGAAAACTCATCTGTTACAAAGGGATTTCATTTTTTTGAACTTATTTGAACTCCAGACTTTTTGTGTGCTCAAAATGCACCATTCAAAGCTACATCATCAATTTTCAACCCTTTCTGAGTTCATTTGGTATTTTTCATGCATGTACTGATTTTTTTGAGCTAAATGACCCTGAAATTGAAAAGCACTACAAATGAACTCTGAAAAGGTTGAAAGTTGGCATGGTATCATCATTTCACCCACATAGCATGTGCTAAAAAGTTGAGAGGGTTACGGCAAAAACTGGATGCACTTCGTGTACAAAATGGACAATCTCTTTCGAAGTGTCAGGGTTTCGGACGAAAACTCATCTGTTACAAAGGGATTTCATTTTTTTGAACTTATTTGAACTCCAGACTTTTTGTGTGTTCAAAATGCACCATTCAAAGCCACATCATCAATTTTCAACCCTTTCTGACTTCATTTGGTATTTTTCATGCATTTACTGATTTTTTTGAGCTAAATGACCCTGAAATTGAAAAGCACTACAAATGAACTCTGAAAAGGTTGAAAGTTGGCATGGTATCATCATTTCACCCACATAGCATGTGCTAAAAAGTTGAGAGGGTTACGGCAAAAACTGGAAGCACTTCGTGTACAAAATGGACAATCTCTTTTGAAGTATCACGGTTTCGGACGAAAACTCATCTGTTACAAAGGGATTTCATTTTTTTGAACTTAATTGAACTCCAGACTTTTTGTGTGTTCAAAATGAACCATTCAAAGCCACATCATCAATTTTCAACCCTTTCTGACTTCATTTGGTATTTTTCATGCATTTACTGATTTTTTTGAGCTAAATGACCCTGAAATTGAAAAGCACTACAAATGAACTCTGAAAAGGTTGAAAGTTGGCATGGTATCATCATTTCGCCCACATAATATGTGCTAAAAAGTTGAGAGGGTTACGGCAAAAACTGGATGCACTTCGTGTACAAAATGGACAATCTCTTTCGAAGTATCACGGTTTCGGACGAAAACTCATCTGTTACAAAGGGATTTCATTTTTTTGAACTTATTTGAACTCCAGACTTTTTGTGTGCTCAAAATGCACCATTCAAAGCTACATCATCAATTTTCAACCCTTTCTGAGTTCATTTGGTATTTTTCATGCATGTACTGATTTTTTTGAGCTAAATGACCCTGAAATTGAAAAGCACTACAAATGAACTCTGAAAAGGTTGAAAGTTGGCATGGTATCATCATTTCACCCACATAGCATGTGCTAAAAAGTTGAGAGGGTTACGGCAAAAACTGGATGCACTTCGTGTACAAAATGGACAATCTCTTTCGAAGTGTCAGGGTTTCGGACGAAAACTCATCTGTTACAAAGGGATTTCATTTTTTTGAACTTATTTGAACTCCAGACTTTTTGTGTGTTCAAAATGCACCATTCAAAGCCACATCATCAATTTTCAACCCTTTCTGACTTCATTTGGTATTTTTCATGCATGTACTGATTTTTTTGAGCTAAATGACCCTGAAATTGAAAAGCACTACAAATGAACTCTGAAAAGGTTGAAAGTTGGCATGGTATCATCATTTCACCCACATAGCATGTTATAAAAAGTTGAGAGGGTTACGGAAAAAACTGGATGCGCTTCGTGTACAAAATGGACAATCTCTTTCGAAGTATCAGGGTTTCGGACGAAAACTCATCTGTTACAAAGGGATTTCATTTTTTTGAACTTATTTGAACTCCAGACTTTTTGTGTGTTCAAAATGCACCATTCAAAGCCACATCATCAATTTTCAACCCTTTCTGACTTCATTTGGTATTTTTCATGCATTTACTGATTTTTTTGAGCTAAATGACCCTGAATTTGAAAAGCACTACAAATGAACTCTGAAAAGGTTGAAAGTTGGCATGGTATCATCATTTCGCCCACATAGCATGTGCTAAAAAGTTGAGAGGGTTACGGCAAAAACTGGAAGCACTTCGTGTACAAAATGGACAATCTCTTTTGAAGTATCAGGGTTTCGGACGAAAACTCATCTGTTACAAAGGGATTTCATTTTTTTGAACTTAATTGAACTCCAGACTTTTTGTGTGTTCAAAATGAACCATTCAAAGCCACATCATCAATTTTCAACCCTTTCTGACTTCATTTGGTATTTTTCATGCATTTACTGATTTTTTTGAGCTAAATGACCCTGAAATTGAAAAGCACTACAAATGAACTCTGAAAAGGTTGAAAGTTGGCATGGTATCATCATTTCGCCCACATAATATGTGCTAAAAAGTTGAGAGGGTTACGGCAAAAACTGGATGCACTTCGTGTACAAAATGGACAATCTCTTTCGAAGTATCACGGTTTCGGACGAAAACTCATCTGTTACAAAGGGATTTCATTTTTTTGAACTTATTTGAACTCCAGACTTTTTGTGTGTTCAAAATGCACCATTCAAAGCTACATCATCAATTTTCAACCCTTTCTGAGTTCATTTGGTATTTTTCATGCATGTACTGATTTTTTTGAGCTAAATGACCCTGAAATTGAAAAGCACTACAAATGAACTCTGAAAAGGTTGAAAGTTGGCATGGTATCATCATTTCACCCACATAGCATGTTATAAAAAGTTGAGAGGGTTACGGTAAAAACTGGATGCACTTCGTGTACAAAATGGACAATCTCTTTCGAAGTGTCAGGGTTTCGGACGAAAACTCATCTGTTACAAAGGGATTTCATTTTTTTGAACTTATTTGAACTCCAGACTTTTTGTGTGTTCAAAATGCACCATTCAAAGCCACATCATCAATTTTCAACCCTTTCTGACTTCATTTGGTATTTTTCATGCATTTACTGATTTTTTTGAGCTAAATGACCCTGAAATTGAAAAGCACTACAAATGAACTCTGAAAAGGTTGAAAGTTGGCATGGTATCATCATTTCACCCACATAGCATGTTATAAAAAGTTGAGAGGGTTACGGAAAAAACTGGATGCGCTTCGTGTACAAAATGGACAATCTCTTTCGAAGTATCAGGGTTTCGGACGAAAACTCATCTGTTACAAAGGGATTTCATTTTTTTGAACTTATTTGAACTCCAGACTTTTTGTGTGTTCAAAATGAACCATTCAAAGCCACATCATCAATTTTCAACCCTTTCTGACTTCATTTGGTATTTTTCATGCATTTAGTGATTTTTTTGAGCTAAATGACCCTGAATTTGAAAAGCACTACAAATGAACTCTGAAAAGGTTGAAAGTTGGCATGGTATCATCATTTCGCCCACATAGCATGTGCTAAAAAGTTGAGAGGGTTACGGCAAAAACTGGATGCACTTCGTGTACAAAATGGACAATCTCTTTCGAAGTATCAGGGTTTCGGACGAAAACTCATCTGTTACAAAGGGATTTCATTTTTTTGAACTTATTTGAACTCCAGACTTTTTGTGTGTTCAAAATGCACCATTCAAAGCCACATCATCAATTTTTAACCCTTTCTGACTTCATTTGGTATTTTTCATGCATGTACTGATTTTTTTGAGCTAAATGACCTTGAAATTGAAAAGCACTACAAATGAACTCTGAAAAGGTTGAAAGTTGGCATGGTATCATCATTTCACCCACATAGCATGTTACAAAAAGTTGAGAGGGTTACGGCAAAAACTGGATGCACTTCGTGTACAAAATGGACAATCTCTTTCGAAGTATCACGGTTTCGGACGAAAACTCATCTGTTACAAAGAGATTTCATTTTTTTGAACTTATTTGAACTCCGGCATTTTTGTGTGTTCAAAATGCACCATTCAAAGCCACATCATCAATTTTCAACCCTTTCTGACTTCATTTGGTATTTTTCATGCATTTACTGATTTTTTTGAGCTAAATGACCCTGAAATTGAAAAGCACTACAAATGAACTCTGAAAAGGTTGAAAGTTGGCATGGTATTATCATTTCACCCACATAGCATGTGCTAAAAAGTTGAGAGGGTTACGGCAAAAACTGGATGCACTTCGTGTACAAAATGGACAATCTCTTTTGAAGTATCAGGGTTTCGGACGAAAACTCATCTGTTACAAAGGGATTTCATTTTTTTGAACTTATTTGAACTCCAGACTTTTTGTGTGTTCAAAATGAACCATTAAAAGCCACATCATCAATTTTCAACCCTTTCTGACTTCATTTGGTATTTTTCATGCATTTACTGATTTTTTTGAGCTAAATGACCCTGAAATTGAAAAGCACTACAAATGAACTCTGAAAAGGTTGAAAGTTGGCATGGTATCATCATTTCGCCCACATAGCGTGTGCTAAAAAGTTGAGAGGGTTACGGCAAAAACTGGAAGCACTTCGTGTACAAAATGGACAATCTCTTTCGAAGTATCACGGTTTCGGACGAAAACTCATCTGTTACAAAGGGATTTCATTTTTTTGAACTTATTTGAACTCCAGACTTTTTGTGTGTTCAAAATGCACCATTCAAAGCCACATCATCAATTTTCAACCCTTTCTGACTTCATTTGGTATTTTTCATGCATTTACTGATTTTTTTGAGCTAAATGACCCTGAAATTGAAAAGCACTACAAATGAACTCTGAAAAGGTTGAAAGTTGGCATGGTATCATCATTTCACCCACATAGCATGTGCTAAAAAGTTGAGAGGGTTACGGCAAAAACTGGAAGCACTTCGTGTACAAAATGGACAATCTCTTTTGAAGTGTCAGGGTTTCGGACGAAAACTCATCTGTTACAAAGGGATTTCATTTTTTTGAACTTATTTGAACTCCAGACTTTTTGTGTGTTCAAAATGAACCATTCAAAGCCACATCATCAATTTTCAACCCTTTCTGACTTCATTTGGTATTTTTCATGCATTTACTGATTTTTTTGAGCTAAATGACCCTGAAATTGAAAAGCACTACAAATGAACTCTGAAAAGGTTGAAAGTTGGCATGGTATTATCATTTCACCCACATAGCATGTGCTAAAAAGTTGAGAGGGTTACGGCAAAAACTGGATGCACTTCGTGTACAAAATGGACAATCCCTTTCGAAGTATCACGGTTTCGGACGAAAACTCATCTGTTACAAAGGGATTTCATTTTTTTGAACTTATTTGAACTCCAGACTTTTTGTGTGTTCAAAATGAACCATTCAAAGCCACATCATCAATTTTCAACCCTTTCTGACTTCATTTGGTATTTTTCATGCATTTACTGATTTTTTTGAGCTAAATGACCCTGAAATTGAAAAGCACTACAAATGAACTCTGAAAAGGTTGAAAGTTGGCATGGTATCATCATTTCACCCACATAGCATGTGCTAAAAAGTTGAGAGGGTTACGGCAAAAACTGGAAGCACTTCGTGTACATAATGGACAATCTCTTTTGAAGTATCAGGGTTTCGGACGAAAACTCATCTGTTACAAAGGGATTTCATTTTTTTGAACTTAATTGAACTCCAGACTTTTTGTGTGTTCAAAATGAACCATTCAAAGCCACATCATCAATTTTCAACCCTTTCTGACTTCATTTGGTATTTTTCATGCATTTACTGATTTTTTTGAGCTAAATGACCCTGAAATTGAAAAGCACTACAAATGAACTCTGAAAAGGTTGAAAGTTGGCATGGTATCATCATTTCGCCCACATAGCATGTTATAAAAAGTTGA
Organism: Elymus sibiricus; assembly: GCA_039707655.1. Taxonomy (NCBI): domain Eukaryota; kingdom Viridiplantae; phylum Streptophyta; class Magnoliopsida; order Poales; family Poaceae; genus Elymus; species Elymus sibiricus. The sequence goes on along the minus strand of CM077671.1, from coordinate 413,084,854 downwards.
GAGGGTTACGGCAAAAATTGGATGCACTTCGTGTACAAAATGGACAATCTCTTTCGAAGTATCACGGTTTCGGACGAAAACTCATCTGTTACAAAGGGATTTCATTTTTTTGAACTTATTTGAACTCCAGACTTTTTGTGTGTTCAAAATGCACCATTCAAAGCTACATCATCAATTTTCAACCCTTTCTGAGTTCATTTGGTATTTTTCATGCATGTACTGATTTTTTTGAGCTAAATGACCCTGAAATTGAAAAGCACTACAAATGAACTCTGAAAAGGTTGAAAGTTGGCATGGTATCATCATTTCACCCACATAGCATGTGCTAAAAAGTTGAGAGGGTTACGGCAAAAACTGGAAGCACTTCGTGTACAAAATGGACAATCTCTTTTGAAGTGTCAGGGTTTCGGACGAAAACTCATCTGTTACAAAGGGATTTCATTTTTTTGAACTTATTTGAACTCCAGACTTTTTGTGTGTTCAAAATGAACCATTCGAAGCCACATCATCAATTTTCAACCCTTTCTGACTTCATTTGGTATTTTTCATGCATTTACTGATTTTTTTGAGCTAAATGACCCTGAAATTGAAAAGCACTACAAATGAACTCTGAAAATGTTGAAAGTTGGCATGGTATTATCATTTCACCCACATAGCATGTGCTAAAAAGTTGAGAGGGTTACGGCAAAAACTGGATGCACTTCGTGTACAAAATGGACAATCCCTTTCGAAGTATCACGGTTTCGGACGAAAACTCATCTGTTACAAAGGGATTTCATTTTTTTGAACTTATTTGAACTCCAGACTTTTTGTGTGTTCAAAATGAACCATTCAAAGCCACATCATCAATTTTCAACCCTTTCTGACTTCATTTGGTATTTTTCATGCATTTACTGATTTTTTTGAGCTAAATGACCCTGAAATTGAAAAGCACTACAAATGAACTCTGAAAAGGTTGAAAGTTGGCATGGTATTATCATTTCACCCACATAGCATGTGCTAAAAAGTTGAGAGGGTTACGGCAAAAACTGGATGCACTTCGTGTACAAAATGGACAATCCCTTTCGAAGTATCACGGTTTCGGACGAAAACTCATCTGTTACAAAGGGATTTCATTTTTTTGAACTTATTTGAACTCCAGACTTTTTGTGTGTTCAAAATGCACCATTCAAAGCCACATCATCAATTTTCAACCCTTTCTGACTTCATTTGGTATTTTTCATGCATTTACTGATTTTTTTGAGCTAAATGACCCTGAAATTGAAAAGCACTACAAATGAACTCTGAAAAGGTTGAAAGTTGGCATGGTATCATCATTTCACCCACATAGCATGTGCTAAAAAGTTGAGAGGGTTACGGCAAAAACTGGAAGCACTTCGTGTACAAAATGGACAATCTCTTTTGAAGTATCAGGGTTTCGGACGAAAACTCATCTGTTACAAAGGGATTTCATTTTTTTGAACTTAATTGAACTCCAGACTTTTTGTGTGTTCAAAATGAACCATTCAAAGCCACATCATCAATTTTCAACCCTTTCTGACTTCATTTGGTATTTTTCATGCATGTACTGATTTTTTTGAGCTAAATGACCCTGAAATTGAAAAGCACTACAAATGAACTCTGAAAAGGTTGAAAGTTGGCATGGTATCATCATTTCACCCACATAGCATGTGCTAAAAAGTTGAGAGGGTTACGGCAAAAACTGGATGCACTTCGTGTACAAAATGGACAATCCCTTTCGAAGTATCACGGTTTCGGACGAAAACTCATCTGTTACAAAGGGATTTCATTTTTTTGAACTTATTTGAACTCCAGACTTTTTGTGTGTTCAAAATGCACCATTCAAAGCCACATCATCAATTTTCAACCCTTTCTGACTTCATTTGGTATTTTTCATGCATTTACTGATTTTTTTGAGCTAAATGACCCTGAAATTGAAAAGCACTACAAATGAACTCTGAAAAGGTTGAAAGTTGGCATGGTATCATCATTTCACCCACATAGCATGTGCTAAAAAGTTGAGAGGGTTACGGAAAAAACTGGAAGCACTTCGTGTACAAAATGGACAATCTCTTTTGAAGTATCAGGGTTTCGGACGAAAACTCATCTGTTACAAAGGGATTTCATTTTTTTGAACTTAATTGAACTCCAGACTTTTTGTGTGTTCAAAATGAACCATTCAAAGCCACATCATCAATTTTCAACCCTTTCTGACTTCATTTGGTATTTTTCATGCATTTACTGATTTTTTTGAGCTAAATGACCCTGAAATTGAAAAGCACTACAAATGAACTCTGAAAAGGTTGAAAGTTGGCATGGTATCATCATTTCACCCACATAATATGTGCTAAAAAGTTGAGAGGGTTACGGCAAAAACTGGATGCACTTCGTGTACAAAATGGACAATCTCTTTCGAAGTATCACGGTTTCGGACGAAAACTCATCTGTTACAAAGGGATTTCATTTTTTTGAACTTATTTGAACTCCAGACTTTTTGTGTGTTCAAAATGCACCATTCAAAGCTACATCATCAATTTTCAACCCTTTCTGAGTTCATTTGGTATTTTTCATGCATGTACTGATTTTTTTGAGCTAAATGACCCTGAAATTGAAAAGCACTACAAATGAACTCTGAAAAGGTTGAAAGTTGGCATGGTATCATCATTTCACCCACATAGCATGTTATAAAAAGTTGAGAGGGTTACGGTAAAAACTGGATGCACTTCGTGTACAAAATGGACAATCTCTTTCGAAGTGTCAGGGTTTCGGACGAAAACTCATCTGTTACAAAGGGATTTCATTTTTTTGAACTTATTTGAACTCCAGACTTTTTGTGTGTTCAAAATGCACCATTCAAAGCCACATCATCAATTTTCAACCCTTTCTGACTTCATTTGGTATTTTTCATGCATGTACTGATTTTTTTGAGCTAAATGACCCTGAAATTGAAAAGCACTACAAATGAACTCTGAAAAGGTTGAAAGTTGGCATGGTATCATCATTTCACCCACATAGCATGTTATAAAAAGTTGAGAGGGTTACGGAAAAAACTGGATGCGCTTCGTGTACAAAGTGGACAATCTCTTTCGAAGTATCAGGGTTTCGGACGAAAACTCATCTGTTACAAAGGGATTTCATTTTTTTGAACTTATTTGAACTCCAGACTTTTTGTGTGTTCAAAATGAACCATTCAAAGCCACATCATCAATTTTCAACCCTTTCTGACTTCATTTGGTATTTTTCATGCATTTACTGATTTTTTTGAGCTAAATGACCCTGAATTTGAAAAGCACTACAAATGAACTCTGAAAAGGTTGAAAGTTGGCATGGTATCATCATTTCGCCCACATAGCATGTGCTAAAAAGTTGAGAGGGTTACGGCAAAAACTGGATGCACTTCGTGTACAAAATGGACAATCTCTTTCGAAGTATCAGGGTTTCGGACGAAAACTCATCTGTTACAAAGGGATTTCATTTTTTTGAACTTATTTGAACTCCAGACTTTTTGTGTGTTCAAAATGCACCATTCAAAGCCACATCATCAATTTTTAACCCTTTCTGACTTCATTTGGTATTTTTCATGCATGTACTGATTTTTTTGAGCTAAATGACCCTGAAATTGAAAAGCACTACAAATGAACTCTGAAAAGGTTGAAAGTTGGCATGGTATCATCATTTCACCCACATAGCATGTTACAAAAAGTTGAGAGGGTTACGGCAAAAACTGGATGCACTTCGTGTACAAAATGGACAATCTCTTTCGAAGTATCACGGTTTCGGACGAAAACTCATCTGTTACAAAGGGATTTCATTTTTTTGAACTTATTTGAACTCCAGACTTTTTGTGTGTTCAAAATGCACCATTCAAAGCCACATCATCAATTTTCAACCCTTTCTGACTTCATTTGGTATTTTTCATGCATTTACTGATTTTTTTGAGCTAAATGACCCTGAAATTGAAAAGCACTACAAATGAACTCTGAAAAGGTTGAAAGTTGGCATGGTATTATCATTTCACCCACATAGCATGTGCTAAAAAGTTGAGAGGGTTACGGCAGAAACTGGATGCACTTCGTGTACAAAATGGACAATCTCTTTTGAAGTATCAGGGTTTCGGACGAAAACTCATCTGTTACAAAGGGATTTCATTTTTTTGAACTTATTTGAACTCCAGACTTTTTGTGTGTTCAAAATGAACCATTCAAAGCCACATCATCAATTTTCAACCCTTTCTGACTTCATTTGGTATTTTTCATGCATTTACTGATTTTTTTGAGCTAAATGACCCTGAAATTGAAAAGCACTACAAATGAACTCTGAAAAGGTTGAAAGTTGGCATGGTATCATCATTTCACCCACATAGCGTGTGCTAAAAAGTTGAGAGGGTTACGGCAAAAACTGGATGCACTTCGTGTACAAACTGGACAATCCCTTTCGAAGTATCACGGTTTCGGACGAAAACTCATCTGTTACAAAGGGATTTCATTTTTTTGAACTTATTTGAACTCCAGACTTTTTGTGTGTTCAAAATGCACCATTCAAAGCCACATCATCAATTTTCAACCCTTTCTGACTTCATTTGGTATTTTTCATGCATTTACTGATTTTTTTGAGCTAAATGACCCTGAAATTGAAAAGCACTACAAATGAACTCTGAAAAGGTTGAAAGTTGGCATGGTATCATCATTTCACCCACATAGCATGTGCTAAAAAGTTGAGAGGGTTACGGCAAAAACTGGATGCACTTCGTGTACAAAATGGACAATCCCTTTTGAAGTATCACGGTTTCGGACGAAAACTCATCTGTTACAAAGGGATTTCATTTTTTTGAACTTATTTGAACTCCAGACTTTTTGTGTGTTCAAAATGAACCATTCAAAGCCACATCATCAATTTTCAACCCTTTCTGACTTCATTTGGTATTTTTCATGCATTTACTGATTTTTTTGAGCTAAATGACCCTGAAATTGAAAAGCACTACAAATGAACTCTGAAAAGGTTGAAAGTTGGCATGGTATTATCATTTCACCCACATAGCATGTGCTAAAAAGTTGAGAGGGTTACGGCAAAAACTGGATGCACTTCGTGTACAAAATGGACAATCCCTTTCGAAGTATCACGGTTTCGGACGAAAACTCATCTGTTACAAAGGGATTTCATTTTTTTGAACTTATTTGAACTCCAGACTTTTTGTGTGTTCAAAATGCACCATTCAAAGCCACATCATCAATTTTCAACCCTTTCTGACTTCATTTGGTATTTTTCATGCATTTACTGATTTTTTTGAGCTAAATGACCCTGAAATTGAAAAGCACTACAAATGAACTCTGAAAAGGTTGAAAGTTGGCATGGTATCATCATTTCACCCACATAGCATGTGCTAAAAAGTTGAGAGGGTTACGGCAAAAACTGGAAGCACTTCGTGTACAAAATGGACAATCTCTTTTGAAGTGTCAGGGTTTCGGACGAAAACTCATCTGTTACAAAGGGATTTCATTTTTTTGAACTTATTTGAACTCCAGACTTTTTGTGTGTTCAAAATGAACCATTCAAAGCCACATCATCAATTTTCAACCCTTTCTGACTTCATTTGGTATTTTTCATGCATTTACTGATTTTTTTGAGCTAAATGACCCTGAAATTGAAAAGCACTACAAATGAACTCTGAAAAGGTTGAAAGTTGGCATGGTATTATCATTTCACCCACATAGCATGTGCTAAAAAGTTGAGAGGGTTACGGCAAAAACTGGATGCACTTCGTGTACAAAATGGACAATCCCTTTCGAAGTATCACGGTTTCGGACGAAAACTCATCTGTTACAAAGGGATTTCATTTTTTTGAACTTATTTGAACTCCAGACTTTTTGTGTGTTCAAAATGCACCATTCAAAGCCACATCATCAATTTTCAACCCTTTCTGACTTCATTTGGTATTTTTCATGCATTTACTGATTTTTTTGAGCTAAATGACCCTGAAATTGAAAAGCACTACAAATGAACTCTGAAAAGGTTGAAAGTTGGCATGGTATCATCATTTCGCCCACATAATATGTGCTAAAAAGTTGAGAGGGTTACGGCAAAAACTGGATGCACTTCGTGTACAAAATGGACAATCTCTTTCGAAGTATCACGGTTTCGGACGAAAACTCATCTGTTACAAAGGGATTTCATTTTTTTGAACTTATTTGAACTCCAGACTTTTTGTGTGTTCAAAATGCACCATTCAAAGCTACATCATCAATTTTCAACCCTTTCTGAGTTCATTTGGTATTTTTCATGCATGTACTGATTTTTTTGAGCTAAATGACCCTGAAATTGAAAAGCACTACAAATGAACTCTGAAAAGGTTGAAAGTTGGCATGGTATCATCATTTCACCCACATAGCATGTGCTAAAAAGTTGAGAGGGTTACGGCAAAAACTGGAAGCACTTCGTGTACAAAATGGACAATCTCTTTTGAAGTGTCAGGGTTTCGGACGAAAACTCATCTGTTACAAAGGGATTTCATTTTTTTGAACTTATTTGAACTCCAGACTTTTTGTGTGTTCAAAATGAACCATTCAAAGCCACATCATCAATTTTCAACCCTTTCTGACTTCATTTGGTATTTTTCATGCATTTACTGATTTTTTTGAGCTAAATGACCCTGAAATTGAAAAGCACTACAAATGAACTCTGAAAAGGTTGAAAGTTGGCATGGTATTATCATTTCACCCACATAGCATGTGCTAAAAAGTTGAGAGGGTTACGGCAAAAACTGGATGCACTTCGTGTACAAAATGGACAATCCCTTTCGAAGTATCACGGTTTCGGACGAAAACTCATCTGTTACAAAGGGATTTCATTTTTTTGAACTTATTTGAACTCCAGACTTTTTGTGTGTTCAAAATGAACCATTCAAAGCCACATCATCAATTTTCAACCCTTTCTGACTTCATTTGGTATTTTTCATGCATTTACTGATTTTTTTGAGCTAAATGACCCTGAAATTGAAAAGCACTACAAATGAACTCTGAAAAGGTTGAAAGTTGGCATGGTATCATCATTTCACCCACATAGCATGTGCTAAAAAGTTGACAGGGTTACGGCAAAAACTGGAAGCACTTCGTGTACAAAATGGACAATCTCTTTTGAAGTATCAGGGTTTCGGACGAAAACTCATCTGTTACAAAGGGATTTCATTTTTTTGAACTTAATTGAACTCCAGACTTTTTCTGTGTTCAAAATGAACCATTCAAAGCCACATCATCAATTTTCAACCCTTTCTGACTTCATTTGGTATTTTTCATGCATTTACTGATTTTTTTGAGCTAAATGACCCTGAAATTGAAAAGCACTACAAATGAACTCTGAAAAGGTTGAAAGTTGGCATGGTATCATCATTTCACCCACATAATATGTGCTAAAAAGTTGAGAGGGTTACGGCAAAAACTGGATGCACTTCGTGTACAAAATGGACAATCTCTTTCGAAGTATCACGGTTTCGGACGAAAACTCATCTGTTACAAAGGGATTTCATTTTTTTGAACTTATTTGAACTCCAGACTTTTTGTGTGTTCAAAATGAACCATTCAAAGCTACATCATCAATTTTCAACCCTTTCTGAGTTCATTTGGTATTTTTCATGCATGTACTGATTTTTTTGAGCTAAATGACCCTGAAATTGAAAAGCACTACAAATGAACTCTGAAAAGGTTGAAAGTTGGCATGGTATCATCATTTCACCCACATAGCATGTGCTAAAAAGTTGAGAGGGTTACGGCAAAAACTGGATGCACTTCGTGTACAAAATGGACAATCTCTTTCGAAGTATCACGGTTTCGGACGAAAACTCATCTGTTACAAAGGGATTTCATTTTTTTGAACTTATTTGAACTCCAGACTTTTTGTGTGTTCAAAATGCACCATTCAAAGCTACATCATCAATTTTCAACCCTTTCTGAGTTCATTTGGTATTTTTCATGCATGTACTGATTTTTTTGAGCTAAATGACCCTGAAATTGAAAAGCACTACAAATGAACTCTGAAAAGGTTGAAAGTTGGCATGGTATCATCATTTCACCCACATAGCATGTGCTAAAAAGTTGAGAGGGTTACGGCAAAAACTGGAAGCACTTCGTGTACAAAATGGACAATCTCTTTTGAAGTGTCAGGGTTTCGGACGAAAACTCATCTGTTACAAAGGGATTTCATTTTTTTGAACTTATTTGAACTCCAGACTTTTTGTGTGTTCAAAATGAACCATTCAAAGCCACATCATCAATTTTCAACCCTTTCTGACTTCATTTGGTATTTTTCATGCATTTACTGATTTTTTTGAGCTAAATGACCCTGAAATTGAAAAGCACTACAAATGAACTCTGAAAAGGTTGAAAGTTGGCATGGTATTATCATTTCACCCACATAGCATGTGCTAAAAAGTTGAGAGGGTTACGGCAAAAACTGGATGCACTTCGTGTACAAAATGGACAATCCCTTTCGAAGTATCACGGTTTCGGACGAAAACTCATCTGTTACAAAGGGATTTCATTTTTTTGAACTTATTTGAACTCCAGACTTTTTGTGTGTTCAAAATGCACCATTCAAAGCCACATCATCAATTTTCAACCCTTTCTGACTTCATTTGGTATTTTTCATGCATTTACTGATTTTTTTGAGCTAAATGACCCTGAAATTGAAAAGCACTACAAATGAACTCTGAAAAGGTTGAAAGTTGGCATGGTATCATCATTTCACCCACATAGCATGTGCTAAAAAGTTGAGAGGGTTACGGCAAAAACTGGAAGCACTTCGTGTACAAAATGGACAATCTCTTTTGAAGTATCAGGGTTTCGGACGAAAACTCATCTGTTACAAAGGGATTTCATTTTTTTGAACTTAATTGAACTCCAGACTTTTTGTGTGTTCAAAATGAACCATTCAAAGCCACATCATCAATTTTCAACCCTTTCTGACTTCATTTGGTATTTTTCATGCATTTACTGATTTTTTTGAGCTAAATGACCCTGAAATTGAAAAGCACTACAAATGAACTCTGAAAAGGTTGAAAGTTGGCATGGTATCATCATTTCGCCCACATAATATGTGCTAAAAAGTTGAGAGGGTTACGGCAAAAACTGGATGCACTTCGTGTACAAAATGGACAATCTCTTTCGAAGTATCACGGTTTCGGACGAAAACTCATCTGTTACAAAGGGATTTCATTTTTTTGAACTTATTTGAACTCCAGACTTTTTGTGTGTTCAAAATGCACCATTCAAAGCTACATCATCAATTTTCAACCCTTTCTGAGTTCATTTGGTATTTTTCATGCATGTACTGATTTTTTTGAGCTAAATGACCCTGAAATTGAAAAGCACTACAAATGAACTCTGAAAAGGTTGAAAGTTGGCATGGTATCATCATTTCACCCACATAGCATGTTATAAAAAGTTGAGAGGGTTACGGTAAAAACTGGATGCACTTCGTGTACAAAATGGACAATCTCTTTCGAAGTGTCAGGGTTTCGGACGAAAACTCATCTGTTACAAAGGGATTTCATTTTTTTGAACTTATTTGAACTCCAGACTTTTTGTGTGTTCAAAATGCACCATTCAAAGCCACATCATCAATTTTCAACCCTTTCTGACTTCATTTGGTATTTTTCATGCATGTACTGATTTTTTTGAGCTAAATGACCCTGAAATTGAAAAGCACTACAAATGAACTCTGAAAAGGTTGAAAGTTGGCATGGTATCATCATTTCACCCACATAGCATGTTATAAAAAGTTGAGAGGGTTACGGAAAAAACTGGATGCGCTTCGTGTACAAAATGGACAATCTCTTTCGAAGTATCAGGGTTTCGGACGAAAACTCATCTGTTACAAAGGGATTTCATTTTTTTGAACTTATTTGAACTCCAGACTTTTTGTGTGTTCAAAATGAACCATTCAAAGCCACATCATCAATTTTCAACCCTTTCTGACTTCATTTGGTATTTTTCATGCATTTACTGATTTTTTTGAGCTAAATGACCCTGAAATTGAAAAGCACTACAAATGAACTCTGAAAAGGTTGAAAGTTGGCATGGTATCATCATTTCGCCCACATAATATGTGCTAAAAAGTTGAGAGGGTTACGGCAAAAACTGGATGCACTTCGTGTACAAAATGGACAATCTCTTTCGAAGTATCAGGGTTTCGGACGAAAACTCATCTGTTACAAAGGGATTTCATTTTTTTGAACTTATTTGAACTCCAGACTTTTTGTGTGTTCAAAATGCACCATTCAAAGCCACATCATCAATTTTCAACCCTTTCTGACTTCATTTGGTATTTTTCATGCATGTACTGATTTTTTTGAGCTAAATGACCCTGAAATTGAAAAGCACTACAAATGAACTCTGAAAAGGTTGAAAGTTGGCATGGTATCATCATTTCACCCACATAGCATGTTATAAAAAGTTGAGAGGGTTACGGAAAAAACTGGATGCGCTTCGTGTACAAAATGGACAATCTCTTTCGAAGTATCAGGGTTTCGGACGAAAACTCATCTGTTACAAAGGGATTTCATTTTTTTGAACTTATTTGAACTCCAGACTTTTTGTGTGTTCAAAATGAACCATTCAAAGCCACATCATCAATTTTCAACCCTTTCTGACTTCATTTGGTATTTTTCATGCATTTACTGATTTTTTTGAGCTAAATGACCCTGAATTTGAAAAGCACTACAAATGAACTCTGAAAAGGTTGAAAGTTGGCATGGTATCATCATTTCGCCCACATAGCATGTGCTAAAAAGTTGAGAGGGTTACGGCAAAAACTGGATGCACTTCGTGTACAAAATGGACAATCTCTTTCGAAGTATCAGGGTTTCGGACGAAAACTCATCTGTTACAAAGGGATTTCATTTTTTTGAACTTATTTGAACTCCAGACTTTTTGTGTGTTCAAAATGCACCATTCAAAGCCACATCATCAATTTTCAACCCTTTCTGACTTCATTTGGTATTTTTCATGCATGTACTGATTTTTTTGAGCTAAATGACCCTGAAATTGAAAAGCACTACAAATGAACTCTGAAAAGGTTGAAAATTGGCATGGTATCATCATTTCACCCACATAGCATGTTATAAAAAGTTGAGAGGGTTACGGAAAAAACTGGATGCGCTTCGTGTACAAAATGGACAATCTCTTTCGAAGTATCAGGGTTTCGGACGAAAACTCATCTGTTACAAAGGGATTTCATTTTTTTGAACTTATTTGAACTCCAGACTTTTTGTGTGTTCAAAATGAACCATTCAAAGCCACATCATCAATTTTCAACCCTTTCTGACTTCATTTGGTATTTTTCATGCATTTACTGATTTTTTTGAGCTAAATGACCCTGAAATTGAAAAGCACTACAAATGAACTCTGAAAAGGTTGAAAGTTGGCATGGTATCATCATTTCGCCCACATAATATGTGCTAAAAAGTTGAGAGGGTTACGGCAAAAACTGGATGCACTTCGTGTACAAAATGGACAATCTCTTTCGAAGTATCAGGGTTTCGGACGAAAACTCATCTGTTACAAAGGGATTTCATTTTTTTGAACTTATTTGAACTCCAGACTTTTTGTGTGTTCAAAATGCACCATTCAAAGCCACATCATCAATTTTCAACCCTTTCTGACTTCATTTGGTATTTTTCATGCATGTACTGATTTTTTTGAGCTAAATGACCCTGAAATTGAAAAGCACTACAAATGAACTCTGAAAAGGTTGAAAGTTGGCATGGTATCATCATTTCACCCACATAGCATGTTATAAAAAGTTGAGAGGGTTACGGAAAAAACTGGATGCGCTTCGTGTACAAAATGGACAATCTCTTTCGAAGTATCAGGGTTTCGGACGAAAACTCATCTGTTACAAAGGGATTTCATTTTTTTGAACTTATTTGAACTCCAGACTTTTTGTGTGTTCAAAATGAACCATTCAAAGCCACATCATCAATTTTCAACCCTTTCTGACTTCATTTGGTATTTTTCATGCATTTACTGATTTTTTTGAGCTAAATGACCCTGAAATTGAAAAGCACTACAAATGAACTCTGAAAAGGTTGAAAGTTGGCATGGTATCATCATTTCACCCACATAGCATGTGCTAAAAAGTTGAGAGGGTTACGGCAAAAACTGGATGCACTTCGTGTACAAAATGGACAATCTCTTTCGAAGTATCAGGGTTTCGGACGAAAACTCATCTGTTACAAAGGGATTTCATTTTTTTGAACTTATTTGAACTCTAGACTTTTTGTGTGTTCAAAATGCACCATTCAAAGCCACATCATCAATTTTTAACCCTTTCTGACTTCATTTGGTATTTTTCATGCATGTACTGATTTTTTTGAGCTAAATGACCCTGAAATTGAAAAGCACTACAAATGAACTCTGAAAAGGTTGAAAGTTGGCATGGTATCATCATTTCACCCACATAGCATGTTACAAAAAGTTGAGAGGGTTACGGCAAAAACTGGACGCACTTCGTGTACAAAATGGACAATCTCTTTCGAAGTATCAGGGTTTCGGACGAAACCTCATCTGTTACAAAGAGATTTCATTTTTTTGAACTTATTTGAACTCCGGCATTTTTGTGTGTTCAAAATGCACCATTCAAAGCCACATCATCAATTTTCAACCCTTTCTGACTTCATTTGGTATTTTTCATGCATGTACTGATTTTTTTGAGCTAAATGACCCTGAAATTGAAAAGCACTACAAATGAACTCTGAAAAGGTTGAAAGTTGGCATGGTATTATCATTTCACCCACATAGCATGTGCTAAAAAGTTGAGAGGGTTACGGCAAAAACTGGATGCACTTCGTGTACAAAATGGACAATCTCTTTTGAAGTATCAGGGTTTCGGACGAAAACTCATCTGTTACAAAGGGATTTCATTTTTTTGAACTTATTTGAACTCCAGACTTTTTGTGTGTTCAAAATGAACCATTCAAAGCCACATCATCAATTTTCAACCCTTTCTGACTTCATTTGGTATTTTGCATGCATTTACTGATTTTTTTGAGCTAAATGACCCTGAATTTGAAAAGCACTACAAATGAACTCTGAAAAGGTTGAAAGTTGGCATGGTATCATCATTTCACCCACATAGCGTGTGCTAAAAAGTTGAGAGGGTTACGGCAAAAACTGGAAGCACTTCGTGTACAAAATGGACAATCTCTTTGGAAGTATCAGGGTTTCGGACGAAAACTCATCTGTTACAAAGGGATTTCATTTTTTTGAACTTATTTGAACTCCAGACTTTTTGTGTGTTCAAAATGCACCATTCAAAGCCACATCATCAATTTTCAACCCTTTCTGACTTCATTTGGTATTTTTCATGCATTTACTGATTTTTTTGAGCTAAATGACCCTGAAATTGAAAAGCACTACAAATGAACTCTGAAACGGTTGAAAGTTGGCATGGTATCATCATTTCACCCACATAGCATGTGCTAAAAAGTTGAGAGGGTTACGGCAAAAACTGGAAGCACTTCGTGTACAAAATGGACAATCTCTTTTGAAGTATCAGGGTTTCGGACGAAAACTCATCTGTTACAAAGGGATTTCATTTTTTTGAACTTATTTGAACTCCAGACTTTTTGTGTGTTCAAAATGAACCATTCAAAGCCACATCATCAATTTTCAACCCTTTCTGACTTCATTTGGTATTTTTCATGCATTTACTGATTTTTTGAGCTAAATGACCCTGAAATTGAAAAGCACTACAAATGAACTCTGAAAAGGTTGAAAGTTGGCATGGTATCATCATTTCGCCCACATAGCATGTGCTAAAAAGTTGAGAGGGTTACGGCAAAAACTGGATGCACTTCGTGTACAAAATGGACAATCTCTTTCGAAGTATCAGGGTTTCGGACGAGAACTCATCTGTTACAAAGGGATTTCATTTTTTTGAACTTATTTGAACTCCAGACTTTTTGTGTGTTCAAAATGCACCATTCAAAGCCACATCATCAATTTTTAACCCTTTCTGACTTCATTTGGTATTTTTCATGCATGTACTGATTTTTTTGAGCTAAATGACCCTGAAATTGAAAAGCACTACAAATGAACTCTGAAAAGGTTGAAAGTTGGCATGGTATCATCATTTCACCCACATAGCATGTTACAAAAAGTTGAGAGGGTTACGGCAAAAACTGGATGCACTTCGTGTACAAAATGGACAATCTCTTTCGAAGTATCAGGGTTTCGGACGAGAACTCATCTGTTACAAAGGGATTTCATTTTTTTGAACTTATTTGAACTCCAGACTTTTTGTGTGTTCAAAATGAACCATTCAAAGCCACATCATCAATTTTCAACCCTTTCTGACTTCATTTGGTATTTTTCATGCATTTACTGATTTTTTTGAGCTAAATGACCCTGAATTTGAAAAGCACTACAAATGAACTCTGAAAAGGTTGAAAGTTGGCATGGTATCATCATTTCACCCACATAGCGTGTGCTAAAAAGTTGAGAGGGTTACGGCAAAAACTGGAAGCACTTCGTGTACAAAATGGACAATCTCTTTGGAAGTATCAGGGTTTCGGACGAAAACTCATCTGTTACAAAGGGATTTCATTTTTTTGAACTTATTTGAACTCCAGACTTTTTGTGTGTTCAAAATGCACCATTCAAAGCCACATCATCAATTTTCAACCCTTTCTGACTTCATTTGGTATTTTTCATGCATTTACTGATTTTTTTGAGCTAAATGACCCTGAAATTGAAAAGCACTACAAATGAACTCTGAAAAGGTTGAAAGTTGGCATGGTATCATCATTTCACCCACATAGCATGTGCTAAAAAGTTGAGAGGGTTACGGCAAAAACTGGAAGCACTTCGTGTACAAAATGGACAATCTCTTTTGAAGTATCAGGGTTTCGGACGAAAACTCATCTGTTACAAAGGGATTTCATTTTTTTGAACTTATTTGAACTCCAGACTTTTTGTGTGTTCAAAATGAACCATTCAAAGCCACATCATCAATTTTCAACCCTTTCTGACTTCATTTGGTATTTTTCATGCATTTACTGATTTTTTGAGCTAAATGACCCTGAAATTGAAAAGCACTACAAATGAACTCTGAAAAGGTTGAAAGTTGGCATGGTATCATCATTTCGCCCACATAGCATGTGCTAAAAAGTTGAGAGGGTTACGGCAAAAATTGGATGCACTTCGTGTGCAAAATGGACAATCTCTTTCGAAGTATCAGGGTTTCGGACGAGAACTCATCTGTTACAAAGGGATTTCATTTTTTTGAACTTATTTGAACTCCAGACTTTTTGTGTGTTCAAAATGCACCATTCAAAGCCACATCATCAATTTTTAACCCTTTCTGACTTCATTTGGTATTTTTCATGCATGTACTGATTTTTTTGAGCTAAATGACCCTGAAATTGAAAAGCACTACAAATGAACTCTGAAAAGGTTGAAAGTTGGCATGGTATCATCATTTCACCCACATAGCATGTTACAAAAAGTTGAGAGGGTTACGGCAAAAACTGGATGCACTTCGTGTACAAAATGGACAATCTCTTTCGAAGTATCAGGGTTTCGGACGAGAACTCATCTGTTACAAAGGGATTTCATTTTTTTGAACTTATTTGAACTCCAGACTTTTTGTGTGTTCAAAATGAACCATTCAAAGCCACATCATCAATTTTCAACCCTTTCTGACTTCATTTGGTATTTTTCATGCATTTACTGATTTTTTTGAGCTAAATGACCCTGAATTTGAAAAGCACTACAAATGAACTCTGAAAAGGTTGAAAGTTGGCATGGTATCATCATTTCGCCCACATAGCATGTGCTAAAAAGTTGAGAGGGTTACGGCAAAAACTGGATGCACTTCGTGTACAAAATGGACAATCTCTTTCGAAGTATCAGGGTTTCGGACGAAAACTCATCTGTTACAAAGGGATTTAATTTTTTTGAACTTATTTGAACTCTAGACTTTTTGTGTGTTCAAAATGCACCATTCAAAGCCACATCATCAATTTTTAACCCTTTCTGACTTCATTTGGTATTTTTCATGCATTTACTGATTTTTTTGAGCTAAATGACCCTGAAATTGAAAAGCACTACAAATGAACTCTGAAAAGGTTGAAAGTTGGCATGGTATCATCATTTCACCCACATAGCGTGTGCTAAAAAGTTGAGAGGGTTACGGCAAAAACTGGAAGCACTTCGTGTACAAAATGGACAATCTCTTTGGAAGTATCAGGGTTTCGGACGAAAACTCATCTGTTACAAAGGGATTTCATTTTTTTGAACTTATTTGAACTCCAGACTTTTTGTGTGTTCAAAATGCACCATTCAAAGCCACATCATCAATTTTTAACCCTTTCTGACTTCATTTGGTATTTTTCATGCATGTACTGATTTTTTTGAGCTAAATGACCCTGAAATTGAAAAGCACTACAAATGAACTCTGAAAAGGTTGAAAGTTGGCATGGTATCATCATTTCACCCACATAGCATGTTACAAAAAGTTGAGAGGGTTACGGCAAAAACTGGATGCACTTCGTGTACAAAATGGACAATCTCTTTCGAAGTATCAGGGTTTCGGACGAGAACTCATCTGTTACAAAGGGATTTCATTTTTTTGAACTTATTTGAACTCCAGACTTTTTGTGTGTTCAAAATGAACCATTCAAAGCCACATCATCAATTTTCAACCCTTTCTGACTTCATTTGGTATTTTTCATGCATTTACTGATTTTTTGAGCTAAATGACCCTGAAATTGAAAAGCACTACAAATGAACTCTGAAAAGGTTGAAAGTTGGCATGGTATCATCATTTCGCCCACATAGCATGTGCTAAAAAGTTGAGAGGGTTACGGCAAAAACTGGATGCACTTCGTGTACAAAATGGACAATCTCTTTCGAAGTATCAGGGTTTCGGACGAGAACTCATCTGTTACAAAGGGATTTCATTTTTTTGAACTTATTTGAACTCCAGACTTTTTGTGTGTTCAAAATGCACCATTCAAAGCCACATCATCAATTTTTAACCCTTTCTGACTTCATTTGGTATTTTTCATGCATGTACTGATTTTTTTGAGCTAAATGACCCTGAAATTGAAAAGCACTACAAATGAACTCTGAAAAGGTTGAAAGTTGGCATGGTATCATCATTTCACAAACATAGCATGTTACAAAAAGTTGAGAGGGTTACGGCAAAAACTGGATGCACTTCGTGTACAAAATGGACAATCTCTTTCGAAGTATCAGGGTTTCGGACGAAAACTCATCTGTTACAAAGAGATTTCATTTTTTTGAACTTATTTGAACTCCAGAATTTTTGTGTGTTCAAAATGCACCATTCAAAGCCACATCATCAATTTTCAACCCTTTCTGACTTCATTTGGTATTTTTCATGCATTTACTGATTTTTTTGAGCTAAATGACCCTGAAATTGAAAAGCACTGCAAATGAACTCTGAAAAGGTTGAAAGTTGGCATGGTATCATCATTTCACCCACATAGCATGTGCTAAAAAGTTGAGAGGGTTACGGCAAAAACTGGATGCACTTCGTGTACAAAATGGACAATCTCTTTCGAAGTATCAGGGTTTCGGACGAAAACTCATCTGTTACAAAGGGATTTCATTTTTTTGAACTTATTTGAACTCCAGACTTTTTGTGTGTTCAAAATGAACCATTAAAAGCCACATCATCAATTTTCAACCCTTTCTGACTTCATTTGGTATTTTTCATGCATTTACTGATTTTTTTGAGCTAAATGACCCTGAAATTGAAAAGCACTACAAATGAACTCTGAAAAGGTTGAAAGTTGGCATGGTATCATCATTTCACCCACATAGCATGTTACAAAAAGTTGAGAGGGTTACGGCAAAAACTGGATGCACTTCGTGTACAAAATGGACAATCTCTTTCGAAGTATCAGGGTTTCGGACGAAAACTCATCTGTTACAAAGAGATTTCATTTTTTTGAACTTATTTGAACTCCAGACTTTTTGTGTGTTCAAAATGAACCATTCAAAGCCACATCATCAATTTTCAACCCTTTCTGACTTCATTTGGTATTTTTCATGCATTTACTGATTTTTTGAGCTAAATGACCCTGAAATTGAAAAGCACTACAAATGAACTCTGAAAAGGTTGAAAGTTGGCATGGTATCATAATTTCGCCCACATAGCATGTG